>CM051242.1:106620943-107272025 GCA_027917425.1 Gastrophryne carolinensis
TCTTCAGTATATATTAATTTGTGAAACTGCAATACAATCCAATAACAGCATATCAGTACACTTGAAACACTAGTCAGCATAAATGATAATAACGTAACCGAAAGGCACTTACAGGTGATGATGTCTCAAACCTTCTGGTAGAGGAAAATATCTGCTGCATCCATAGAGAATGAGAATCTAAAATGGCTGAAGAGAACTTCCTGTTTACTTCCTGTCTAAGGGATTCACTGAATACTTTAATACTAATAATAAAGGTAGAACCGTTATACCGAACTTCTGCCAGTAGATGGCGGTGGTGCACTACACAACTGTAAGTAATACACTCCTATAAGCAATTATAACTGAACTAGCCTGAAAAGGCAGCACACTCCCTGCATGATATAATACATTATATCACTAGCTATACGTATCTACTGTACAAGGAAAACACATTCATGAGAGAATACATTCCTAACTAGAACTGGTAACATAACTATACATGAGTCCACAATGTCAGTGTCTCTTGGCTGTGGCACTTCCCGCTAGTAGTCCACATGAAGAAATAATTTGTCCATAAACCCATCTTTGCATTGGAGAAGCCGCACTAAGCCAAACTATCTCCAACCCCAATTGTAAATCACAGGATGGAATTCAACTGAAGGCAAATGTCACATTTGAGAGCTGTTAGTGACAAGCTGTAAGTTATGTATTGTGCCAGCAACTTAACAAATATTTAAAGGAGAACAATAACATCTGAGACTGGTCTGGCGTACACTTTGACATTCCCTTGTTTCGCCACTTTAACTTCAACCTTTCTGACTATTTGACTTTAATTGGCGACGTATTTGTGACAATTCCCATAGGCCAGTTATTTCTGCTTTCTTGGATATCTTTCAACAGCACATCTCCCTTCTTGACGTTGGGACTAGTTTCAGCCCATTTCTTGCGACTTTGTAAGGTAAACAGATAATCTCTCCTCCATCTCTTCCAAAACGTATCAGCCAGGCATTGGACTTGTTTCCATTGCTTTACATGAAGTTCTGTTGTACTAAAGTCTCCACAGGGGGCTGATAAAGAGTCTCCGAGCATAGCGGGGGTAAGAACCATTGGGTTATCTGGATCTGTAGATATTGGCACCAAAGGTCTCGCATTGATGATGGCCATTACTTCCGCCATAAAGGTACTCAAAGTCTCATGAGTCAACCGAGTAGGTTTGGCTTGGAGCAACATTGCATCTAAAATGCGCCTAGCTACACCTATTAATTTCTCCCAAGCGCCTCCCATGTGAGAAAAGTGAGGAGTGTTGAAGAGCCATGTGCATCCTTTGTCTTGAAGATAGTCTAGAAGTTCTGTATCATTTGAGCATATATGCAGCTCCTTGCATGCACCTACAAAGTTAGTACCTCTGTCAGAGCAAATCAACTTAGATGGACCACGAACAGAGAAGAATCTTCTTAGAGCATTGATGAAACTGGATGCTGACATGGACTCAACCAATTCTATATGCACTGCTCTGATAGAAAGACACGTGAAAAGAACAGCCCAACGTTTGCTGTCAGCGCTGCCTCCTCTGGTTCGGCCAAACACATCAACTCCCACACTAGTGAATGGAGGTTCAGGATTGACTCTATCTTTTGGTAACTCTGCCATCTTTTGGCTTTCCAATCTCCCTCTGAGCTTCTGGCATATGACACGTTTTCCACCAAGGATCCAGAAACCTGCAGCTCTGATTGCACCTTCAGTAATATGACGCCCTTGGTGTACTATTTGATTATGATAATATCTTATGATCAAGGCAGCAATATGGTGATCATGAGGAATGATGATAGGCTGCTTCTCCTCATCTGACAGCGTGGCAAATGATAACCGGCCTCCTACTCTCAATAGTCCATCTTGACCTATAAAGGGACTGAGTTTTGTAAGACAGCTATGTTTTGGAAGTGTCTTTTGTTGTTCAATACAGTCATATTCTTGACTAAAATATGTGTGTTGTACAGAAGAAATTATAACTGTCTTGGCTTGTGAAATTTCTTCTAAACTGATCCTTTCATGGAAAACTCTCCAGCTTCCAGGTTGATCATTGTTAGTTTTCTTTTGGAAACTTTTAGCAACATGGATTAACTTTGCTATAACCCTGCTCAGTCTCTTCCAGTCAGAGAATCTTACGAAGCGATGTGGCTGCAGTTTAGCGTCAAGGGCTTTAGTGCTAAAGTTTACTACTTCTGACCTAATTTCAGGATCAGCTTCAGGCTCCACTAAAGGGTAAACATTGGTGTTATCAGGATTATCTACAGCCGTCTGATACAGAAATGGTGGGCCTGAGAACCATATAGAGTTCTGAAGGCTAGCTATCTGCGTAGGTCTGGTAGCATAATCTGCAGGATTTTGTTCTGAGGGCACATAGAACCATTGCTCTGGACATGTTGTTTGTCTGATCCTGTTCACCCGGTTGGTATAAGAAGAATCTCTTTGTAGTGTTGCAGATATAGCCTAGGACTGTTTTACTGTCTGCAAAGAATTTCACATCATCTAGACTTAGGTCTATCTCGTCTCTCACTAGCTCATACAGTTCAACTGCTAGTACAGCTGCACATAACTCTAGACGTGGAATCGTATGTGCTGGCTTAGCTTGGATTTTCCCATAACAAATCCAACATGGCAGACATTTCCTGCATCTGTTACCTTCAAGTAAGCAACTGCACCTATTGCTATAACAGATGCATCTGAAAAGACATACAGTTCTTTTTTACAGGCTTGTGACAATGAAACAGGAACATAACACCTGGATATTTGTAAGCACTGTAAGGCTTGTAAAGACTCTGTCCATTGGACCCACTCATGGAGTCTTTCTTGGGGAAGCGAAGCATTCCACTCACTTTCTCCATTTGACAGTTCACAAACTAAGGCCTTACCTTTCACGGTGACCGGTGCCACGAACCCGAGGGGATCATAGAGGCTGTTAACAGTGGATAGGATCCCTCTTCCCTCTGAATGACTTTTCTGTTGAAGAGACCTGGAACACAAAACAGTCTTTAGCAAGATCCCAGCTTAGGCCTAGACTCTTCTGCAAAGGAAGGGTGTCTGTTCCCAGGCAAAGGTCTTTGAGGTCTTTAGCTCTGTCTTGTGAAAGCTTCCATGACTTGTTTGCTGTTAGAGGCAATCTTATGTAGTCGCAGATTAGACTCCGCCAGCATTTGTTTTGCTTTGTTGAGAATGTTGACTGCTCCTTCAGGTGTGTTAGCTAAAGCAAGTCCATCATCCACATAGAAATGTCTCATGACAAAGTGCTTGGCATCTTGACCATAACGTTCTGCACCTTTCTGGGCAGCCTTCTGCATACAGTATATAGCAACAGCTGGTGAAGGGCTGTTACCAAACACATGTACTCTCATTCTGTATTCTGTTACCTCTTTGTCTATGTCGTTGTCCTTGTACCACAGGAAACGCAGGTAGTCACGATGGTACTCTCTCTCTAGAAAACAATAAAACATCTGTTGCACATCTGCTGTGAAGGCAATGGCCTCTTTCCTGAAGCATAAGAGGACCCCCAGAAGTGTGTTGTTTAGATCTGGACCACTCAGCAGTACATCATTCAATGAAACGCCTTCATGTTGCGCACTGGAATCAAACACAACTCTTATTTGATCCGGTTTGTGTGGGTGGTAAACACCAAACATTGGAAGATACCAATGTTCTTTACCTTTATCCAGTGGTGGTGCTACTTCAGCATGATTATTGTCCAGCATACTTTTGATGAAATTTGTAAAGTCTTTTTTCACTTCAGGTTTTCTTTGCAAGGTTTTACGTAGTGTGTTCATGATATGAAGAAATGCTTGATCATCTATAGACATTTCTTGCTTGTCATCATCTTTTGTCTTCTGAAACATTGAGTTCCCTAAAGTGTCAGTCTTTATGTCACAACAAATGTCTCTATTATAACTGGAAGAAAAGTCATAGCATGGTTTCAGGGTTTCCTTAACAACAATGCTGTTCTGGCATAGGCTGAGGTGGGACGTACGCCCATTTGTTAGCACAGAGGTCTTTGAAGTATTGACACTATCTGGACGATGTGCAGCTCCCAGACAAACTTCTCCTACTATAACCCACCCCAGATCAAGTCTTTGAGCGTATGGGGCATTAAAGGGTCCATTAATTTGTTGACGTACCTTATGTACCTGTAGAATGTCTCTTGCAAGGAGTAGAAGAATAGAGGTGTCTCTCTGGACAGCTGGAATAAGGTGAGATATTGATTTAAGATGATGATGATGAAGGGCCACTTCTGGTGAAGGAATCTCTGCCTTATCGTCTGGAATTATATCACATTCTATCAAGGTGGGGAGTGAGAGATGGACTCTCTTGTCAAGAGACTCAATAGTAAAGTCAGTCGCTCTCCTTCCTGTGGTCTGTATCACTCCTGCACATGTTTTTAGAGTGTATGGAACTGCACTTGACGTAATGTTGAAGGCATCAAAAAAAAGTCTGACCTTGCCAGAGACCTGTTACTTTGTTCATCCAGAACCACATACATTTTCACTGCCTTCTCTTTATTCCCGGTGGGGTACACTGTGGCTAGGCAGATCTTGGAACATGAGCGTGGATTTGTACTGTCACCACAGATTTCAGTGCATTTGGCCATTATTGGGGTAGCTGATTCATCCTTTTGCTCCCTGCCCTCATCTTTCAGGGTTTCAGCGACCTCTAGTGGTTGATGCAAGGTATTGGGGTGTAAAGCTGCAATGTGTCTGTTACTGCCACATTCTGAGCAATTTGCTTGTATATTCTAAGCGTGCCATACACTCCACTTCGATCTTCATGACATCTGGGTAATCTCCAGTAGAGGGCGAACTTCTGCAGAGATGAATATGCAAAAAAAAGAAAGCCCCTCCCGGTCCATATATACCTGGGACCTCCCACCAATCCCCCAGTTCCTTCTCTGCAGGGAAGGCGACAAGACAGAAGATGAAGACTTCTTTACTTTCAGGTAAGCCCGGCTCGCGCCCGGCCTTCTATTGTCCCTATTACTGCCAGGACCCTTCTAAATTGCCCCTATATTTAGGCCTCCCAGCTTAGGCTGCGGGTCCTGGTGAAGGTAGGAGCACCCTATGGGTGCAGCAGGAGCACTGCTCCACCGTGAGACCTCACTATGGGGTAGGCGGTTATCCTGGTTTCTTGGTGATCCTGGTGTGGGATGCCCCGTCTCTTTAGGCTTATGGCTGGCTTCTGGCAGGGTTCCCCCCCTTCCGGGTCCCTTATTCCCCTCCGGGGGGGGGGGTTGCCTGGCCTGGCTGTCATTTCGTTTTTCCCAGCTTATGTCCCTGTGTGTGTTGGTGTGTTTTACTCTGTGTGTGTGTGTGACATACAGGGAGTGCTTTTACTGGCATGACAGGGCTGTGGCAGCCTGGGGGAGCTTCTCCCCCTCAGGCTGTGTTCAGGAAGGGGGCGGGGCCGGGCTCTCGGCGCGGCCGCGGTAGCCCCGCCCCCTTCTTTGGCGCGATTTCTGTGCTCGTTTCTAGGGATCCGCGTTGCTGGGAGGGGGCTGGTACCCAGCCTTCTGGGTCGGCTCCTCTCGCTTCATCGCCTTCCCCTCCCCACCTTATCCGTACCCCAAGTGACATTGGTACCAGTGGGGAGTCGCTTTCTGATGTTTGGGCTAGGTTGGCCAGCATCGAGAAATTTATTGCTAGCACTGTGGGCAAGAAGGACCAGGCTAAAAAGAGACATTCGTCATCGGCCCAGCCCATGTGGGATGTTGACGATGATTCCGCTGATTTGTCAGATTATTCCCCGTTAGAGGAGGGGGAACTGTATCAGGAAACAGAGGCTGACTATGTTCAGTCTGGGAATGCCAATGTCGGGCAGGCGCTGGGGGATGCCGTAGATACGGCTACTGTTTTGTCACATTTATTGGAGGTGTTGGATATTGAACCGCCTGAGGCGCCCCCTCTCAAGAAGGGGGAATTTTTGGGGGCCTGCAAGCCCCGTCTGGAATTCCCTACCCAGGGTCATTTTGATGCGCTAATCCTTAGAGAATGGGAGAGGCCCAGTCGGCTTCCTGGTGTGCCTCAGGGATGGGATAAGATGTATCCTTTTCCGGTGGAGGCGGTTAAGCGCTGGTCTTCTCCCAAGGTCGACACGCCAGTTTTAGGTTTGACCAACTCTTCTGTGCTGAACCCCCCTGGCGCCACTTCCCTTAAAGTGGACCAACACCCAGGATTTTGACTATCCTGGGTCTTGGTCCACTTCGGTGGGGCACCCCCGATCGGGGTGCCCCGCTGTGTGAAACCCCCCCTAACCCCCCGAAAAACTCACCTCTCCCCGCTCCCAGCGCCGACGTACAAGGGGAGAACTGGAACGTCTAAGCGGCGGCGGCCGCCGCCGCCTCCCTCGCGTCACTTTTGACGCGCGCGCCCCCGCGCCGGCCATTCGCAGACGGCCGGCGCGGAGGCGCGCACACCTACAGGGGCGCGAGGGAGGCGGCGCCGGCCGCCGCCGAAGATAAGGTAGGTGAGTTGGGGTGTTTGGGGGGGGTTTCACCCCGCGGGACATCCCGATCTCGGATGTCCCGCGGGGTGGGGGGTGATCGGCCCGGGAATCTTATAGATTCCCGGGCCGATCACCCGTGGGTGTTGGTCCACTTTAAGGATGGCGAGGATAAGCGCCTTGATCAGATGGCGTGCCACGCATTTGCCAACGTGGGCTCGGCACTGCGGCCTGTTAGTGCATCTGCCCTGGTGTCGCTTGCTACTAAGTCTCTTATCAGAGCGGTTAGGGGTTTGGCCTTCTCGGGTGTCAGGGGCTCGTCCTGGAACAGAGGCAGAGGTCGGGCTCGTACTGCCCCTGCCTGGGGTTCCAAGCCCAAGCCGACCGTTAAACCGGCTCAGCAATGAAGGGGCGCCCTCACCCGCAAGGGTGGGGGGGGGACGGCTGCGGCTCTTCTTCCAGGTCACAGACAATTGGATCGTGGAAGTGCTCTCCTTCAGGTACAAACTGGAGTTCGAGTACTGGCCGCCCCCAAGATTCCTAAGGTCTCGGGTGCCCTCAGGCTGCACAGGGGCTCCTGTTAGCAGTAACTTGGATGTCCTATATTGACTGGTGTGAGGCTAGGGCCTTGCCTTGCAGGGTTATTCTCAGTGTGCCACACACCCCGCTTCCCCTTTAAAGTGGACCAACACCCTGTCCCGTTTTTTTTTTTATGTGTATTTTAAAAATATACAAAATAAGCAGGAAGACCCGATTTAAAAAGTTATGAAAAAAAAACTTACCTTTTATGATCCCGCTCCACGTCGCTAACATTATAAATTTCGGCCGCCATCTTCATTTTTCTCCAAACAGGAAGAGATCCTTTGACCTCTTCCTGTTAAAATCGCGCGCATGCGCGGTAGATAGGTGAAGCGCCGCTTGCATCGGGAGCGAGCGGCGCTTCACCTGACACTACTGCGCATGCGCGAGTCTCCCCCTGCCAGGGACGGGCTTCTATCGCGTTTCCTTTCCCCGTAAAACTCCTCGGCGAGCTCCAGAAAGGAGACGGCTCGCAGGGGATGCCGGGAGACGTAGTGCGCGGCGGTGAAGCGGCTACCGGCTGCTGTCGGGGGCAGGACTCTATTTCCCGGGCTGCACCGCGCGGCGGGGCATAGCGGCGAGCGCTGCTGCTGAAGAAGAAGGCGATTAAGATGGCGGTTGGTGGCGCGCAAGGACCGTCCCCCCGCAGCCTGCTTGTGTGAGGGAACTGAAAGCCGCCCTTCACAGCCTCCTGCCAACAGTCGCGCTTCCTGCTCACCTCCAGCAGCGGCCCGCTCGGGTCCCTCCTTGCCTGCCCCTCACTCCTTTGGCCACTCGTTTGCCCGGCCTGACACAATGGGCGTACAGGGCTTCCAGGAGTTCCTGAAGAAGCGCTGCCCGGGGGCCGTGGTGCCCGTGGACCTCCTGAAGCTCGCCCGGACGGTGGCCCGCCAGCAGCACCGGGCAGGTTACCCGCCACCCCCTCCTCCCCCTACACAGCCCCCCTCCCCAGCGGCGCCCCCTCCCTGCCGGGTGTTGGTGGACGCTGACTCGGCCCTGCAGCGACTCTATGGCGGCTACCAGACGGACTGGGTGTGTGGCGGCCAGTGGAACGCCATGCTGGGCTATCTGGCCGCCCTGTCCCAAGCTTGTCTTTACCAGGGCGGCTTGGAGCTAGTGGCCATGTTCAACGGCACACTGAAATTGACACAACCATAAGTCATTTTATTGGGAAACCGTGTTGTCTGGCAACTGTCACATCACAGCGGCCAAGGCTTCTGCAAAAGCGGGCACTTCTCTATGGAGAAGCAGCGCGCGAGGCATTCTGGGAAATTGGTAGAAGACCACTAGATGCCAAAGCGTGTGATAGCGTGCCCGACTACGCCTCCCATGATGCTCAGCGGTCTGCTCGGGTTCTTGTAGTGTTGATGTGCTTTTCTCCGACTTGCAACCTGCTCAGCAGGCAGAATCCCCCCATAACATGCTCAGCAGGCAGAATCCCCCCATAACATGTTCAGCAGGCAGAATCCCCCCATAACATGCTCAGCAGGCAGAATCCCCCCATAACATGCTCAGCAGGCAGAATCCCCCCATAACATGTTCAGCAGGCAGAATCCCCCCATAACATGCTCAGCAGGCAGAATCCCCCCATAACATGTTCAGCAGGCAGAATCCCCCCATAACATGCTCAGCAGGCAGAATCCCCCCATAACATGCTCAGCAGGCAGAATCCCCCCATAACATGTTCAGCAGGCAGAATCCCCCCACAACATGCTCATCGGCAGAATCCCCCCATAACATGATGAGAGTGGCAGAATCCCCCCATAACATTTTCAGCAGGCAGAATCCCCCCATAACATGTTCAGCAGGCAGAATCCCCCCATAACATGCTCAGCAGGCAGAATCCCCCCATAACATGCTCAGCAGGCAGAATCCCCCCATAACATGTTCAGCAGGCAGAATCCCCCCATAACATGCTCAGCAGGCAGAATCCCCCCATAACATGCTCAGCAGGCAGAATCCCCCCATAACATGCTCAGCAGGCAGAATCCCCCCATAACATGCTCAGCAGGCAGAATCCCCCCATAACATGCTCAGCAGGCAGAATCCCCCCATAACATGCTCAGCAGGCAGAATCCCCCCATAACATGCTCAGCAGGCAGAATCCCCCCATAACATGCTCAGCAGGCAGAATCCCCCCATAACATGCTCAGCAGGCAGAATCCCCCCATAACATGTTCAGCAGGCAGAATCCCCCCACAACATGCTCATCGGCAGAACCCCCCCATAACATGCTGAGAGTGGCAGAATCCCCCCATAACATTTTCAGCAGGCAGAATCCCCCCATAACATGCTCAGCAGGCAGAATCCCCCCATAACATGTTCAGCAGGCAGAATCCCCCCATAACATGTTCAGCAGGCAGAATCCCCCCATAACATGCTGAGAGTGGCAGAATCCCCCCATAACATTTTCAGCAGGCAGAATCCCCCCATAACATGTCCAGCAGGCAGAATCCCCCCATAACATGTTCAGCAGGCAGAATCCCCCCATAACATGTTCAGCAGGCAGAATCCCCCCATAACATGTTCAGCAGGCAGAATCCCCCCATAACATGCTCAGCAGGCAGAATCCCCCCACAACATGCTCATCGGCAGAATCCCCCCATAACATGCTCAGCAGGCAGAATCCCCCCATAACATGCTGAGAGTGGCAGAATCCCCCCATAACATTTTCAGCAGGCAGAATCCCCCCATAAAATGTTCAGCAGGCAGAATCCCCCCATAACATGCTCAGCAGGCAGAATCCCCCCATAACATGCTCAGCAGGCAGAATCCCCCCATAACATGTTCAGCAGGCAGAATCCCCCCATAACATGTTCAGCAGGCAGAATCCCCCCATAACATGTTCAGCAGGCAGAATCCCCCCATAACATGTTCAGCAGGCAGAATCCCCCCATAACATGTTCAGCAGGCAGAATCCCCCCATAACATGCTCAGCAGGCAGAATCCCCCCACAACATGCTCATCGGCAGAATCCCCCCATAACATGCTCAGCAGGCAGAATCCCCCCATAACATGCTGAGAGTGGCAGAATCCCCCATAACATTTTCAGCAGGCAGAATCCCCCCATAACATGTTCAGCAGGCAGAATCCCCCCATAACATGCTCAGCAGGCAGAATCCCCCCATAACATGCTCAGCAGGCAGAATCCCCCCATAACATGTTCAGCAGGCAGAATCCCCCCATAACATGTTCAGCAGGCAGAATCCCCCCATAACATGTTCAGCAGGCAGAATCCCCCCATAACATGCTCAGCAGGCAGAATCCCCCCATAACATGCTCAGCAGGCAGAATCCCCCCATAACATGTTCAGCAGGCAGAATCCCCCCATAACATGTTCAGCAGGCAGAATCCCCCCATAACATGTTCAGCAGGCAGAATCCCCCCATAACATGTTCAGCAGGCAGAATCCCCCCATAACATGCTCATCGGCAGAATCCCCCCATAACATGCTGAGAGTGGCAGAATCCCCCCATAACATTTTCAGCAGGCAGAATCCCCCCATAACATGTTCAGCAGGCAGAATCCCCCCATAACATGCTGAGAGTGGCAGAATCCCCCCATAACATGCTCAGCAGGCAGAATCCCCCCATAACATGCTCAGCAGGCAGAATCCCCCCACAACATGCTCATCGGCAGAATCCCCCCACAACATGCTCAGCAGGCAGAATCCCCCCATAACATGTTCAGCAGGCAGAATCCCCCCATAACATGTTCAGCAGGCAGAATCCCCCCATAACATGTTCAGCAGGCAGAATCCCCCCATAACATGTTCAGCAGGCAGAATCCCCCCATAACATGTTCAGCAGGCAGAATCCCCCCATAACATGTTCAGCAGGCAGAATCCCCCCATAACATGTTCAGCAGGCAGAATCCCCCCATAACATGTTCAGCAGGCAGAATCCCCCCATAACATGTTCAGCAGGCAGAATCCCCCCATAACATGTTCAGCAGGCAGAATCCCCCCATAACATGCTCAGCAGGCAGAATCCCCCCATAACATTCTCAGCAGGCAGAATCCCCCATAACATGCTCAGCAGGCAGAATCCCCCCATAACATGTTCAGCAGGCAGAATCCCCCCATAACATGCTCAGCAGGCAGAATCCCCCCATAACATGCTTAGCAGGCAGAATCCCCCCATAACATGTTCAGCAGGCAGAATCCCCCCATAACATGTTCAGCAGGCAGAATCCCCCCATAACATGTTCAGCAGGCAGAATCCCCCCATAACATGCTCAGCAGGCAGAATCCCCCCATAACATGCTCAGCAGGCAGAATCCCCCCATAACATGCTGAGAGTGGCAGAATCCCCCCATAACATTTTCAGCAGGCAGAATCCCCCCATAACATGTTCAGCAGGCAGAATCCCCCCATAACATGCTGAGAGTGGCAGAATCCCCCCATAACATGCTCAGCAGGCAGAATCCCCCCATAACATGCTCATCGGCAGAATCCCCCCATAACATGCTCAGCAGGCAGAATCCCCCCATAACATGTTCAGCAGGCAGAATCCCCCCATAACATGTTCAGCAGGCAGAATCCCCCCATAACATGCTCAGCAGGCAGAATCCCCCCATAACATGTTCAGCAGGCAGAATCCCCCCATAACATGTTCAGCAGGCAGAATCCCCCCATAACATGCTCAGCAGGCAGAATCCCCCCATAACATGTTCAGCAGGCAGAATCCCCCCATAACATGTTCAGCAGGCAGAATCCCCCCATAACATGTTCAGCAGGCAGAATCCCCCCATAACATGTTCAGCAGGCAGAATCCCCCCATAACATGTTCAGCAGGCAGAATCCCCCCATAACATGCTCAGCAGGCAGAATCCCCCCATAACATGCTCAGCAGGCAGAATCCCCCCATAACATGTTCAGCAGGCAGAATCCCCCCATAACATGCTCAGCAGGCAGAATCCCCCCATAACATGCTCATCGGCAGACTCCCCCCATAACATGCTGAGTGGCAGAATCCCCCCATAACATTTTCAGCAGGCAGAATCCCCCCATAACATGTTCAGCAGGCAGAATCCCCCCATAACATGTTCAGCAGGCAGAATCCCCCCATAACATGCTGAGAGTGGCAGAATCCCCCCATAACATGCTCAGCAGGCAGAATCCCCCCATAACATGTTCAGCAGGCAGAATCCCCCCATAACATGCTGAGAGTGGCAGAATCCCCCCATAACATTTTCAGCAGGCAGAATCCCCCCATAACATGTTCAGCAGGCAGAATCCCCCCATAACATGCTCAGCAGGCAGAATCCCCCCATAACATGTTCAGCAGGCAGAATCCCCCATAACATGTTCAGCAGGCAGAATCCCCCCATAACATGCTCAGCAGGCAGAATCCCCCCATAACATGTTCAGCAGGCAGAATCCCCCCATAACATGCTGAGAGTGGCAGAATCCCCCCATAACATGCTGAGAGTGGCAGAATCCCCCCATAACATTTTCAGCAGGCAGAATCCCCCCATAACATGCTCAGCAGGCAGAATCCCCCCATAACATGCTCAGCAGGCAGAATCCCCCCCATAACATGTTCAGCAGGCAGAATCCCCCCATAACATGCTCATCGGCAGAATCCCCCCATAACATGCTGAGAGTGGCAGAATCCCCCCATAACATGTTCAGCAGGCAGAATCCCCCCATAACATGTTCAGCAGGCAGAATCCCCCATAACATGTTCAGAAGGCAGAATCCCCCCATAACATGTCCAGCAGGTAGAATCCCCCCATAAGATTCTCAGTGGCCGAGTCCCCCCATAAGATTCTCAGTGGCCGAATCCCCCCATAAGATTCTCAGTGGCCGAATCCCCCCATAAGATTCACAGCGGCCGAGGCCCCCATAAGATTCTCAGTGGCCGAATCCCCCCATAAGATTCACAGCGGCCGAGGCCCCCATAAGATTCTCAGCGGCCGAATCCACCCATAAGATTCACATCGGCCGAATCCACCCATAAGATTCACAGCGGCCGAGTCCCCCCATAAGATTCACAGTGGCCGAGTCCCCCCATAACATTCTCAGTGGCGCAGTACATTACAGTGAATTAAACAGTAAACACATTTGACCAAGACATTTATGAAACAAAAGTAAACTCACCTGTCCTACGCATCCAGCACGAGATGAGACGAGAGGAGAGCAGACGCTGAAAAGTATAATGGAAGGAGGAGGGAGGGGAGTGAGAGGAGGGGAGGCGGAGGCTCAGGTGCCTTCAGCCAATCATGGCTGAGCACAGCTCAACCAATCAAATAACCGGACTGACTGCAAGTATAGCTGGGAGGGAGACGTGCACACGCCCGAGGCCAGAGAGAGGACACGCCACCTGATGACAACACGAGACAACAGAAGACCTAGAGAAGACCTGATCCACGGACAAAATATGCTAATGAGCGGATAAGCGTGATTGACAGCGGACAAGACCTGGAGGGTGGGACTTCCTGTTGAGAATTATTAATATTTCAGGCGCTGCGAGGGACAGATGGCTCCAACAGTCATCAAAAGGTAAGTGTCCTTTTATTTTATATATAATAAAGCTAAGTTGTTTTGGAGGGTGTTGGTCCACTTAATTCTTACGATCGGGTTACTCCACCAGCAGGTGGCGACGTTGCAGAGAAGTCTTGAAAACGAGCCCCTTCCAGCCTATATATTCCTGGGACCTCCCACTCAACACCAGTTTTTTCTCTCTGCATGAAGCGACAAGACAGAAGAAAGAAGTCTCCTGCTTGCAGGTAGCCGGGGTCAAACCCGGCATCCCCTTTTGGTCTATTTCTGCCCAGTTCTATTGTGTTGTTTATGCCTAGTTAAACGGAAGCCTCCCAGCCTAGGCTGCTGGCTGGGCAAAGGTAGATGGCACTTTAGGTGCCTAGGAGCTTATCTCCTCCGCTCGACCCCAATGCGGGGCAATGCGGCTATCCGGCATGGTGATCCGGATTTGGGATGCCCCTGTCCCGATGTTCCCTTTAGGTCACCTTCTCCCGCTCGGTCCCTTCTCCCTTTGCTAAATGGGGGGGGGGGGGGTGCGTGTTGCATGAGGTTCTTTACTTAGTGTTATGTGTGGAAGTGCTTTGGCTTTGGCAGGGCAGCGCTGCGGTGGCGGCGCGTGGCTTGGGCTGCTGGGCTGGGGCCTTTGTTTGTGTTGCACTTTCAAATTTCCCCCCTTTTTTGCTGTGTCCGGGCCCGCCCTTCACTTCCCCTGTCTCATTAGAGACAGGTGTGCTGAAGCCGGTGGGGGAAGAGGTCCAGTGCGGCTTGAGCTGTAGAGGTAAACGGTCCCCACCATCGCGCACGTGGGCCCGTCCTTGTACTTTGTTATTGCCTGCCATGTATAGCGTTTTTTCCTGGGGCACTTCTGCTTATGTATGGGTCAAATGCCTGTATTTGGGTATATGTGTGTGTATGTGTGGATATATATATTAATATATATTTATGCAGGTATATACTCTTATTTTTTATTGATGCACTCTCTGGCTTTGCCTTGAAATAGCATGTGTCATGTATAGTTTATTCATGATGTTTAAACTATTCATATATGTTTGCCTTGTTGGTTATGTATGAATGTGGTGCATACTGGTTGGGGGACTGACTGTGGTCTCTTTTCCCCCACAGATTCTGGGATCCCCTCACTGCAGTGGCTCTCCCGGTCTGTTATACCTGGCTAGTCTTAGTCTCTAAATTGGGATTTTCCTAGGCTTAAAAAAAATAAATAAATAAAAATCCTCCCACTTCCGGGACTTTAATTACAAAGGGGCATCCCAGGTTGTTTAATGCGTAAAACCCTGGGTTGTTGCGAATACCACAAATTCACCATATGGAGGCTTCCAATGTTACCGGAAATGGCTCTTCGGGGCTATCCAGGCTGTGTGGGGGTTGTGGGGCTCCGTTCCCAGGCGATGATGTCATATTATGCGTTCCATGTGCAAGGCAGAACATTGCGCGCCAGTCCGTTGCTCCGGTTTCTGGCTCCTCGCAACTTCCGTCATCTCCTATCCCCCCCAACCTATTCCGGACCCTGTGTGACATTGTCAAAAATGGGGATTCGCATTCCGGGGTGCATGCGCGGTTAGCCAACCTCGAGAAAATAATTTCCGCTTCAGTGGCTCAGAAGGCTACAGCAAAGCGGAAGCACCTTTCTCCGGCATTGCCTGCTTCGGAGGGTGAGGTACCTGAATTTTTGGATTGGTCCGATTGTCCCCCTGATGAGGAGGGGGAACTCCTTGAGGAGTCGGATGAGCCTGCAGATCAGCTATTGTTTGACACTGCTGGTGATCAGGCTGTGGGGGTGTCCATTGACACTCCTTCCATTTTGGCTCAAATGTTTAAAGTTTTGGCCTTGGATCCGCCTGCGGTGGTCCCTCTGCCAAAGGGTGAGTTGTTTGACGTACCCCAGCCGCGTTTGGTGTTTCCCAGGCAACAGCATTTTGAGAGGGTTGTCCTTAAGGAATGGTAACAACCCGCGCGCCTGGTTGGAACTCCTCCTAATTGGGATAAGCGTTATCCCTTTCCGGAGGACTTCAGTGCCGGGTCGACACTACGGCCAATTTGTGCTTCGGCGCTTCTTCTGCTGGCAGTTAGATCCATTATTAGGGATCTGCATGCAGATCTTGATCCCGCTTGTGATATGTTTAGTTCTCTCAAGCAGTGTGAGTCGTTTGTTTCTTTTGTCCTGACCGCTCAGGACGATGCTCTTGCGAAGAGTAGCAGGACAGCGGCATTGCTGGTGGCTATTCGTCGGTCTATATGGCTGCGCCAGTGGACGGCGGACCTTAACTCTAAAAGGGCACTTACAGCGCTACCTTTCTTAGGTTTACGCCTTTTTGGCGAGAAATTGGATGCTGTTACCAAGGATGGTAAATGGCCTCAATTCAAGAAGCCTCGTCGCTCCTCTCGGGGTGCGAGTTCCTTTAGTCCCTCCTTTCGAGGAGCCAGAGTGGGCAGAGGGGCTTCCCTTACCGGGGGTGTAGGTTGGTCCCGGGGAAGAGGTTGTGGCCGTCCCGGTCAGTCCTGGGGTGCCGAGCCCAAACCTAATGCTAAGCCCGCTCAGCAATGAGGGGCTGCCCTCACCCGTGCGGGTGGGGGGACGATTGTGACACTTCTCCCTGGTTTAAGGCCGCGAGATTCCGGACACATGGATCTGGGAGGGGGTGTCGCCCGGTTACAAACCGGAGTTCGAGTCTCACCCTCCTTCACGGTTTTTCCTGGAAATGGCGGGCATCCGGCCGGTGCCACGCTTAGAGGTGGGCCTCGGTTTTTGCTCCATTCTCTTCGCAGCCCCCAAGAAGGACGGGTCGGCTTGCCCCGTCCTGCATCTGAAGTTTATCAACCTTCCCAGGTCCTCCCTTGCTCAGGCCAGGGTGGTGTCCTTTCTGGGAATGCGGTCGGATTCCGGTCAACACAGGGTGTTTCTCACTCAGTGCAAAATTTGTCTGATTCAGGAGTTGGCTTGGGTCCTTCTTTCCAACCCTCGGCCGTCTGTTCTGGAGCTGAGAGCCTTCCGTCTGGTTCTTGCTCTTTTGTCTCATCAGGGTCTGGGCCTTCTGGTTCAGCTTCGCTCGGACAATCAAACAGCGGTTGCTTACATCAGTCATCAGGGAGGGACTTGCAGTCTGGGTGCCCTCAGAGTGGTGTCCCTGATCCTGACCTGGGCGAAGGCACATGTTCCTTGTCTCTCGGCAGTCTGCAGTCCGCTCCGGTGGGGGACACCGGAGGTGGTCCTGTTTCCCTTTCGTCACAATTGCAGGCTCCCGATCTTTGTGTCGCTCTCCCAGGATCCTCTGGCTCTGGCGGCGGAAGCCATATCCCTGAGCTGGGGGGACCCGGGGTTTCTGTACCTGTTTCCTCCGATACCCATGCTAGGCTGGGTGGTACGGAAGCTGGTTCTGGAAAGGGTGTCCGCCATTCTCGTGGCCCCAAGATGGCCAAGACGAGTATGGTGCGCAGACATCGTTTGGCTGACAGTGAATCAGCTCATTCTGCCTCTTCGGCCCGATCTGCTCACTCAGGGTCGGCTCTCTTACCCCAGTTTACCAACGCTGGTTTTGATGGCTTGGCCGCTGAGACCTCCATCTTGAAGGAGGAGGGTCTTTCTGACTCGGTTATTAAGACTCTGATCGGTGCCCGAAAGAGGTCTTCTTCTATCACCTACTATAGGACTTGGAAAGCCTATATCGCTTGGTGTGAGGTTAGGTCCTTGCCTTGTAGGGTCTTTTCGGTCTCCAGGATTCTGGAGTTTTTACAATCAGGGCTGGACTCCGGTCTTCAGCTGAGTACTTTGAAAGGGCAGGTTTCTGCCTTATCTATCTTTTTTCAGGAGTGTTTTGCGCTTCTTCCTTTAGTTAAAACTTTTTTCCAGGGGGTTACGCATGTGCGGCCTCCCAGGAAACCATTACTCCCTGTTTGGGACTTGAATTTGGTTCTTTCTGCTCTTCAGGCTCCTCCCTTTGAGCCTTTGCAAGATATTGCTTTGTCTACCCTGACTCAGAAGATTGTCTTCTTGGTAGCTATCACTTCGGTTCGGCGTGTCTTGGAGTTGGCGGCCTTGTCTATTCAGGCGCCCTACTTTGAGAGGCATCAGGACAAGGTGGTCTTTCGGTTCAAACCGGACTTTCTTCCTAAGGTTGTTTCTGCTTTTCATTTGAATCAGGATATTGTTCTTCCCTCCCTGTGTCCTAAGCCTAAGAATGACAAGGAGAGGGTTTTGCATTGTTTGGATGTAGTACGCTGTGTTAAGTACTATTTGATTATTACTTCTCCTTTTCGTAAAACTGATGCCTTTTTTTGTTGTGCCCTGTGGGCCTAGGAAGGGTTTGGCGCCAGCCAAATCTTCCATTAGCAAATGGATGCGTCAGGCCATAATTTGTAAGGTCGCTACTTGGTCTTCTGTTCTTCCTTTTTTACGTTTTACAAGGTTGATGTGCGGGCCTCAGCGGATGCTGTGTTTGGCCGCAAAGTTCTGCAGACTGCAGTCATTTAAGTTATGCTTTACTTTGCCTTCGGATACCCATCCCTTGTGGACACTGCTTTTGGATGTCCCGATCGTAAGAATTAAAGGGGAAGCGGGGTGTGTGGCACACTGAGAATAATACCATTTTGTGAGTACTCACCTGAAAAATGGATATTGTCAGTGTGCCACACACCCCGCTTCACCCGCCCTTTTTGGTATCCTGGATCCTTTTATATGGTGAAGCTTTTCTTTATTTTGAGGTTACCGTTGGATTTCCTGGTACCTTGTCTTTCTGCTTTTTAAATCACTGGTGTTGAGTGGGAGGTCCCAGGTATATATAGGCTGGAAGGGGCTCGTTTTCAAGACTTCTCTGCAACATCGCCACCTGCTGGTGGAGTAACCCGATCGTAAGAATTAAAGGGGAAGCGGGGTGTGTGGCACACTGCCAATATCCATTTTTCAGGTGAGTACTCACAAAATGGTATTTTTTCTGTACCCAGGATTTTAGAGTTTCTTCAGCATAATCTGGATCTTGGGTCCCAGCTTAGTACTTTGAAAGGACAGGTTTCTGCTCTGTCGGTTTTCTTCCAGAGGTCTTTTGCTTTATACCCGCTAGTTAAGACCTTTTTCATGGTCTTATTGTGCGCCCCCCTCGGAAGGCTGTAGTTCCTGGCCCCTGCACCCTGTTCTACAAGCCCCCATAGCTGGTCCGGGTAGGTAATGATGGGTAAGGGGGACCCTATGTCATTTTTGTTTTTAAGTTAACCCCTTACAACTATGCAATCATATTGCATAGTTGTATCCTATCTGAAATCTCCTAAACTGCTGTTTCAGTTTGGGGGAGTTTTCTGGGCAGGAAAGGGTGTATACCAATACATATGTGGTACCGTTGTAACCGGGAGAAATAGGGCTTTCACATGCAATAATATTTTATTAACAAACTTACATTTTTTCATCACAATAAAACACTACAAATTGTAAAAAATAGTTTTTTTTTATTTCTTTGCACATATTTCACCCAAAAGAATTGAGAATACACTAACAAAAAGCCAAACAAGACATTTCATGTTGAAGCCCAGACTCTGCTGAAAAAAACAATATATAATTTTCCTGGAAATCCCTTCAAAAATCAAGGTTGAACATATGTAGTGCAAAAACGTGAAAAGTAATCTGGCAACAGAGTGTGACAAAAAATCTAGGTAGGCTGGCACTTAAAGGGTTAAACCGGACCTTCACCGTGATTTGTTGAAAAGCCCAAACCCTTAAAAAACTATTCCCCAGCATCTAAAGTTAATATTTTTTAAGCTTTTAGTCACTTATTATTCTTTGCCCCACTGGGCTGCAACTCTGTTCAGGTCTTTAGGATACGGGCGCCGCCATCTTGACTCAGAAGCATCACACTTACTGAGAAGAGAAGAGTGGGATAAAGTACAGCGGAGGGGTTATAGCTGTGCTTTACTCAGACAGAGCAGAGCTGAGGTCAGGAAAAGGTCAGCAATCCCAGAATGCAGAGCAGCACAGTCAGAAGGCACTTCCTGTTTGCAGGCTGCCTGACGTTCCATGAGCCGCCATATTGGATGTTTAAAGGCTCATAACATGGAGTAGATGCAGGTAGGATGATTTTTAATGTGAGCAATCTGTATGTACAGGGTGTGGGAAACATATAAGATAGACTCTTATTCAGAGTGAAGGTCTGCTTTAACTCTCTGGCTTTCTGTAAAATTAAGTCTTTACACCCCCGACATAATATGTCTTCAGGAAACCCATTTTTCCAAATCCTCTAAGCCTACATTTTTTATTCAGTGTATCCGTAAATTCCTTAATGCATGTGCTGACACTAAACAGAGAGGGATTTTTATAGGCTCCAAAGCAGAGCCCAATTTCAGTGTGAGCGTGGACGGTACTTGATATTGATGGATACTCTTCACGATGTATAAGTCACCCTTGCACATTAGCAATCAGATCGACGTTTTTTAGAATTTCTTTGATCAGGTTTTGGAATGCTCTAGAGGCACTTTTATTATATGTGGCGACTCCAATGCGCTCTTGTATCCCCAGATAGACCACCAGTCTCCCACTCACTTGGCCCCTTCTGCTGTGAGCCTACCCTTATGCTTATCTAACAATCCTTAAAATGCTTTGGATATGTTACTGGATTCGTGGAGGGAGGCCCACCCATGGACACAGAGTTTTACCCACTTTTAATGCCCCCACAATGTATATACTTGTATAGACTATATTTTCACTACACAGAATACGCTTACACGATTTAAAGCAGTAAAGATAATTCTTATATCATTGTCAGATCATGATGGAGTTCTCTTGAAGTTACAGGCCTTTTTAAGCAAACCTATGGCATGCTCCTGGTTCCCTAAATGATGTGTTGTTTTCACATCCAATTATATGAAATGCCTGGGGGAGGTTTCTGATATAGTTTGCTGGAAAGCACACAAACCGATGATCCAGGGACTTTTTATGCAGCTCGTATCTCATAAGAAGAGGGAGAGAAATGCCCGCATAATAGAGTTGGAAGCGCAATATACCCAGATAGTTCAGCAGAGTGAGAGAGGGTTAACGCCAGAGCTTGGATCTAAGCTGAACAGGATGGCACAAGAACTAAATTTTTAGCCTTAGCAGAAAAGGTCGAGTGTGCCCTGCGGTGGTTGCAGCACAAGTAATATTTGAAAGCTAATAAACCAGAACTGTCTGGCTATACCCCTTTGGAAGAAGGGGAGTTATTCTCTGACTCGGAGTCATCTGATGAAAGGCCCAGGGGTCATGATGATTCTGGCTCTGACCCCTGGGCCCCAGATGATACTGATACAGTACCTCAAAAATCTGAGCCAACAGCCTATCTCTCCCCCGGTTGCGGCCCAGGGGGAATTGTTTCATACTGCTAAGCCACGTTTAGAGTTTCCTGAGCAAGCCCATTTTAATAATCTCGTGCTCAGGGAATGGGAGCGCCCCAGCAGGCCCCAGAGGTATCCCTTTCCTGCTGATGTGGTGAAGCGTTGGTCATCCTCTCCTGAGGTGGATCCCCTGGTCCTAGGGTTGTCTAACACCTCTGTCGTGCATTCCCCTGACTCTACTATGCTGCGGGATGGTGAGGACCGGCGTTTTGATCAGCTGGCGTCCCATGCCTTTGCATGTGTGGGGACGGCGCTGCGCCCGGTCTGTGCCTCTGCCATTACGGTTGTGGCTATTAGAAACCTGCTTAGAAGTATCCTAGATGGTGCCCCTGATGATGTGTCTAGTGAGGAGTTTAATGCACTCTCTCGTTGTGAGGTTTTTGTGACTTATGTCCTCTCTGCCTTGGATGATACCATTAGGATGTGTGACAGAACCTCTTCCCTTGTGGTGGCTATACGCCGCTTGGTTTGGCTGCGACAATGCTGCCAAGAAAGCTCTCACTGGTTTTCTCTTCAAAGGACTATGCCTGTTTGGGGACCACCTGGACCTGTTTGCTAAGGGAGGCAGGTTACCCCAGCGCAGGCGGCAGTCTTGGCCCTTTCGGGGACAGGGCTCCTTTTCTTCCCCCTACCGTGCTGCCAGACAGGGGAGGGGGGGTCTCCCTTACCGGGCCCGAGGAGATTTCTGGGGTAGGGGCAGAGGACGTGGACGCCCTGGCTCCTCCTGGGGCTCCAAGCTTAGGTCTTCTCCCGAGCCCCCTCAGGCATGAAGGGGCGCCCTCACTCATCCGGGTGGGGGGACGGCTTCAGCACTTTGCTCACGTCTGGAGGCTTCATGTCTCAGACCGGTGGATTCAGGAGGTGGTGTCCTCCGGTTACAAGATAGAGTTTGCAGCCTGGCCGCCCCCAAGATTCATCAGATCCCGGATGTCTTTAAACCCCCTGTCGGCTCAAGGGTTACTTTCGGAGGTTCAATGCCTGCTGGAGTCAGGGGTCATTTATTCGGTGCCCTATCAAGAACAGGGTCAGGGGTACTACTCCAATCTCTTCACGGTCCCCAAAAAGAACAGCTCTCTGAGGCCCATTCTGGACTTGAAGGGCCTCAACAAGTTTGTCAGATTCAAACATTTTCGCATGGAGACGCTACGCTCTGCTGTTGGTACCCTTCGCCCAGGCGACTTCATGACCACTGTGGACATCAAGGATGCTTATCTTCATGTGCCTATCTTCCCAGGTCATCAGAGATTTCTGAGGTTCGTGCTGGAGGATCAGCATTACCAGTTTGTGGCCTTACCATTCGGTATCACCTCGGCGCCTTGGGTGTTCACCAAGGTGCTGGCGGGAGTGATGGCTCTGCTACGAACCCGGGGCATTCACATCCTTCCCTACCTGAAAGACATCCTCATTGTGGCTCAGTCCTTTCATCAGGCCGAACAGGACACCCAGGTGGTGATCTCCACTCTGGAGTCCTTCGGCTGGGTAATCAATTTTCCCAAGTCTTCACTGTCCCCGTCCTTGGAGAGGTCCTTTCTGGGCATGCCACTGGATACCTCTCAGGTCAAGGTGTTCCTTCCTCAGCAGAAGGTGGAGGGCCTTCAGAAGAAGGCACTGGCTCTGCTCTTGTGTCCTCATCCTTCCATCCGTCTGGGGATGCAGTTGGTGGGCCTGATGGTGTCCTGCTTCGAGGCGGTCCCCTTTGCTCAGTTTCACATGAGACCTCTTCAGTTGCACCTCTTGTCAGTTTGGGATCGGGACCCTGTGTCCCTGGATCAGGGATTTGCTCTGTCTCCTCTGGCCAGGCAATCCCTTTCGGGGTGGCTGGACTATTCTGGTGGGCAGGACCTTCCTGCCCCCATGCTGGGAGACTGTCACCACGGATGCCAGTCTGACTGGCTGCGGGGGCTTTTGGAAGTCCCTACAGTTCCAGGAGGCCCATGCTCCTATCAGTGTCCTGGAACTGAGGGCGATCATGTTGGTTCTGTCCCACCTGACCACACACCTTCGGGGTCGGGCTGTTCAGATCCGCTCAGACAACCAGTCGGCGGTTGCCTACATCAACCATCAGGGAGGGACTTGGAGCAAGCGAGCCTTCAAGGAAGTGTCTCTGATACTGTCTTGGGCGGAACAGAATATCCCCTGCATCTCAGCAGTATACATTCCGGGGGTGGTGAACCAGGTGGCGGACTCCCTGAGCAGGGGGACGTCTCATCTGGGGGAATGGTCCCTCAACTACTAAGTGTCTCTCCCTGTGTCACCGCTGGGGTCAGCCAGATGTGGACCTGTTTGCGTCCCGTCACAATCACAAACTTCCAAGGTTTGTCTCCCTGTCACAGGATCCTCTTGCCTTCGCCACGGATGCACTGGCAATGCCTTGGACGGAGTTACGGATTCCCTATGTGTTCACTCTGTTCCCTCTACTGGGCAGGGTCATGTGCAAGATTGCCCAGGAGGGGGTGTCAGCCATTCTGGTGGCCCCCTGTTGGCCAAGAAGGGTGTGGTTCGCAGATGTCGTGCAGTTGGCAGTAGACCAGTACGTCTTGCTCAGGGATCCAGATCTTCTCACTCAGGGACAGCTACGCCATCCCAATTTACAAACGCTGGCTTTAACGGCTTGGCTGCTTAAACCTACATCTTGACAGAGAAGGGGTTGCCTGCCTCTGTTGTGGATACCATGATTCGGGCTAGGAAGAAGTCCTCGTCCTTTATCTATTACAGGGTCTGGCATGCTTACATTGCCTGGTGCGAGTCCAAGTCTCTTCCCTGTCGGGTTTTTTCCATTCCCAGGATTCTGGAATATTTGCAACATGGTTTGGATTCTGGCCTTCAACTAAATACCCTCAAGGAGCATTGTCGGCTCTGGCAATTTTTTTCCAAAGATCCTTTGCCAACCACCGGTTGGTTAAAACTTTTTTCCAGGGTGTTACTCATGTGCGTCCACCTCGTAAGACTATGCTACCAGTCTGAGACTTGAATCTGGTGTTGTCTGCTCTGCAGGGTCCTCCCTTTGAGCCTATTGGTGGGGCTGCTTTGCCCATTCTGACTCTTAAGGTAGCCTTTTTGATGGCTATCACTTCTGTAAGGCGAGTTTCTGAGCTGGCGACGCTTTCCATCAAACCTCCTTATTTTGAGAGTCATCAGGATAAGGTGGTGTTTCGGCTTAAGCCGGATTTCTTGCCTAAGGTGGTGTCTGCCTTTCATCTCAATCAGGACATTGTCTTGCCTTCATTGTGTCCTAATCCTGCCAATTTCAAGGAGCGGACACTGCATTCTCTGGATGTGGTCAGGGCTCTGAAGTTTTTTTTGGTCGCTACTGAGCCTTTCAGGAAATCTGATGCTCTTTTTGTTCTCACTTCTGGACCTAGGAAGGGTTTGCCTCCGGCTAAATCCACTATCGGCAAGTGAATCCGTCAGGCGGTGGTTCAAGCCTATTCTGCTAAGGGGAAGGAACCTCCCTTTAGAATTACTGCTCATTCCACTCGTGCTATTGGTGCTTCTTGGGCTTGCAAGGCCGCTCTTCTGTTCATAGTTTTTCAAGTTTTACAAGGTTGATGTTACGGCCTCAGCGGATGCTGCTTTTGCCCGCAAGGTGCTTCAGGCGGTAGTGACTTGAACTGCCGGCTGTTACTCATTGGGGATCCCACCCTACTTTTGGACACTGCTTTTGGATGTCCAAACTGTTATGCATACCGAAGCAGGCCGTGCCATGCAATAAAGAAAAAAGCAATTCTGTGAGTACTCACCTGTAGAATTGTTATTCCAAATATACAGCACGTTCTGTTCCAGAATATTCCTTACACATGGGGTTATACATCCACAAGATGGCGCTGGACTGCAGAAAAAACTTGTGGCCACTCCCGGCCCCTTAAATAGCCAGGAACCTCCCACAGATTCCCAGTTCTTATCTGCAGTCTGGACTGCGAAGATAGAAGATGGCTCTCTATTCTGTGCGGGTGAGCGGGGCTTATCAGCCTGCAGGACTGTTCCCATCCGTCTCCGGACCCGCTGCCTCCCAGCCTTAGCTGACTGGTTCGGGTGTAGGTAGGACAGCACCAGGGTCAGCTGCTGAGGAGTGCTGCTCCTACCGCAATTCCTGCACTGACATGGGTAGACGGTATAGGCTTATGGTGAGCCTTGTGGGATGCCCCTTCCTGCACTCTGGGTCCCCGGGCCTCCCCCCCCCCCGCTTCACTTTATTTGTGTAGTGGCGTTTTTTACTTCAAACGCTTGCCGCTGCGCCGCTTGTACAGCGCTCCGCGGACAGCGGCGACATTGCCTCAGCTGCTGCTGCGCCGTCATTGGACGGTGAGATCACGAGGGGCGCGTTTCGCGCTCTTCGGGGGGGGGGGCAGCTCTGCGGATGACCCTTTTGGCGTCACATCTCCGCGGCCCGCCCCTCATGGTCTGTGTGGGCGCCATTTAATTCTCTTCCTCCTTCGCTCGTGCTGTGTGCGCTGCTGCTCGTTACCGGTGCGGTCCGTGAGTGTCCCTGCGGGGTGTTTTTTATTCTGTATCTCACTTGTACATGCTTATGGGGATGTCTTTTTATGTCTTTCAGGCGGGGTAAACGTAACTGTGGTTTCTCCCGGCCCTCTTTCCCTTAGTAATCTCCCACTTCCCTAGCGGGTTCTTGGGGCATCCTGGGTGGCTATTACTAGCCTTAACCCTATACTGGCCTGTTGTGCTGCTCAAATCACCATATGGAGGCTTCTGGGGATAATGTGCTTGGGCTTCCTTCGGTACAAGCCCAGCTGTGTGCCGCGTGTGGGGTATCCCCTGTGAGTGATGGTGTCAGGGTATGTGTGCCCTGCGCCCAGAAGGTACTTGCGCTGCAGTCTGGGTTGCCTGCTGCGCTGCCCAGCTCTGCGCCCCCTTCTACATCACCTACCCCCCCGCGCCTGCATTTGACCCCTAGTGAGGGACATGCTAGCGGGGAATCACATTATGATTTGGCTATGCGAGTGGCCAGCCTGGAAAGGCATATTTCTGGGCCTGCCCCCCGCAAGGCTTCTGGCAAGAAGCGGCATTTAACTCCCGCTGTTTCCCTTTTTCCTGAGGAGGATGAGGGACATTATTCTTTTCCTGGCCATTACCCCCTAGAAGAGATTCTGATTCCTCTGGGGAACAGCAGGAGGTTTATGGCGGTACTGGGTCTCCTTTTGGTGAAGATCCATGGTCTCCCGAGGATACTGATAGGCTGTTGGCTCACATTTTTGAAGTACTATGTATTACCCCTCCTGTGGCGGCTAAAAAGCAGCAGGGTGAGCTTTTTCACACTGTTCAACAACGATTGGAGTTCCCTGAGCAGAACCACTTAAATAATCAGGTGCTCAAGGAGTGGGAACGTCCTAGCAGATTGCCCGCGGTGCCCAAGAGTTGGGACAGAAGGTATCCCTTCCCTGCTGCTGTGGTTAAGCACTGGTCGTGTCCCCCCGAGGTGGATGCTCCCGTGCTTGGGTTGTCCAATACCTCGGTCATGCATTCCCCTGACACTTCTACTCTGAGGGATGGTGAGGACCGGTGTGTGGATCAGCTGGCCTGTCACGCTTTTGCTTGTGCGGGAACTGCGCTGCACCCTGTGTGCGCTTCTGCCATCACGGCTCTTGCTATTAAAGGGTTGCTCAAGTGCCTTCTGGATAATGCCTCGGATGCCAATAGGGGGGAGGACTATAGATCCCTCCTGCTTTGCTATGAATTTGTTGCATTCTTTCTGCTATGGATGATGCGGTCCGGATGTGTGGTAAGACTTCTGCCCTTTTGGTGGCTATACGCAGTTCTGTTTGGCTGCATCAGTGGGCGGCTGATAATGCTGCTAAGAAGGCTCTCACTGGATTCCCCTTTACGGGGCTACGGCTCTTTGGTGAGTGTCTGGATCGGTTTGCCAAGGATGGTAGGCTGCCTCAACGCAGGAGGCAGCCGCGGCCCTTTCGGGGGGCTGGTTCTTCCCTCCCCTCCTTCCGTGCTCCCAGGACTGGCCGGGGTGCACCATTTGCGGGGACACGTAGAGACTCTTGGGGCCGGGGTAGAGGCCGTGGACATCCCGGTCTCCCATGGGGTCCCAAGTCCAAATCTTCCCCCAAGCCCCCTCAGGCATGAGGAGGCGCCCTCACCCATCTGGGTGGGGGGACGGTTGTGGCTCTTTGCTCACGTCTGGGGACTGCTCGTCTCAGACCAGTGGATTCAGGAAGTGGTTTCCTCCGGGTACAAGATAGTTTGCAGCCTGGCCGCCCCCAAGATGCATCAGATCCCGGATGGCTCAAAACCCCCTGTTAGCTCAGGGCTTGCGGTCCAAGGCCTTTTGGAATTGGGTGTCACCTGCCCGGTGCCCTTCCGGGAAAGGGGCAGAGGCTTCTACTCCAATCTGTTCACCGTTCCCAAAAAAAATGGGTCCCTGAGGCCCATCCTGGATTTGAAGCGCCTCAACAAATTTGTCAGGTTCAAGCATTTTCGCATGGAGACTCTGCGCTCGGCGGTCAGTACTTCATGACTTCTGTGGACATCAAAGATGCTTACTTTCATGTTCCAATCTTTCCAGGTCATCAGAGATTTCTCAGGTTCGCTCTGGAGGATCAGCACTAGCAATTTGTGGCCTTACCGTTCGGTCTTACCTCGGCTCCTCGGGTTTTCACCAAGGTGCTGGCTCTGTTGAGATCTCGGGCATACGCATCCTTCCTTATCTGGACGACATTCTGATTGCGTCTCAGTCCTTCCATCAAGCCGAGCTGGATACCCAGATGGTGGTCTCCACACTCGAGTCCTTCGGCTGGGTGATCTTCCATCCCAAGTCTTCACTGTCTCCGTCCTTGGTGAGGTCCTTTCTGGGCATGACTCTGGATACATCTCAGGTCAAGGTTTTCCTGCCTAAGCAGAAGGTGGAGAGCCTGCAGACGCAGGCATGGTTTCTACTTTCTTGTCCTCATCCCTCCATTCGGCAGGGGATGCAGTTGGTGGACCTGATGGTGTCATGCTTCGAGGCGGTCCCCTATGCTCAGTTTCACATGAGTCCTCTTCAGCTACACCTCTTGTCAGTGTGGGATCGGGACCCTGTGTCCCTGGATCAGGAATTTGCTCTGTCCCCTCTGGTCAGTCAGTCCCTCTCGTGGTGGCTGGACTCAAGGAATCTTCTAGTGGGCAGGGCCTTTCTGCCCCCGTGCTGGGAGACTGTCACCACACATGCCAGTTCGACAGGTTGGGGGGGGCTTTTGGATGTCTCTGAAGTTCCAGGGTCAGTGGGGCCCTCAGGAGGCCCATGCTCCTATCAACATTCTAGAACTGCGGGCGATAAGGTTGGTTCTCTCCCAGTTGACCCCACACCTTCAATGTCGGGCTGTTCAGATCCGCTCGGACAACCAGACGGCGGTGGCCTACATCAATCATCAGGGAGGGACTCGGAGCAAGCGAGCCCTCAAGGAAGTGTCCCTGATACTGTCCTGGGCGGAAGAGAATGTCCCCTGTATCTCGGCAGTTTACATCCCGGGAGTGGAAAACCTGGAGGCAGACTCCTTGAGCAGGGGGATGTCTTGGCTGGGGGAGCGGTCCCTCAGCAACAGGGTGTTTTGCTCCCTGTGCCGTCGCTGGGGTCTGCCGGATGTGGACCTGTTTGCGTCCCGTCACAATCACAAGCTTTCAGTCTTTGTCTCTCTGTCACAGGACCCTCTGGCCTTCGCTACGGATGCGCTAGCAATGACTTGGAAGGGGTTTTGGCTCCTCCTTGTGTTCCCTCCGTTTCCTCTGTTGGGCAGGGTGCTGCGCAAGATAGCCCAGGAAGGGGTGTCAACCATTCTGGTAGCCCCCCTGTTGGCCAAGAAGGGTGTGGTTCGCAAACATCGTGCAGTTGGCAGTAGATCAATACGTCCTGCCCAAGGATCAAGACCTGCTCACTCAGGGGCAGCTGCGCCATCCCAATTTAAAAACGCTGGCTTTGACGGCTTGGCTGCTGAAACCTCCATCTTGATGGAAAAGGGGTTGCCTGCCTCTGTTGTTGATACCATGATTAGGGCTAGGATTAAGTCCTCGTCCTTTATCTACTACAGGGCCTGGCATGCTTACATTGCCTGGTGTGAGTCCAAATCTCTTCCCTGTCGGGTGTTTTCTATTCCCAGAATTCTTGCAACGTGGTTTGGATTTGGGCCTTCAACTTAGTACCCTTAAAGGTTATGTTTCAGCTCTGGCAATTTTTTTCCAAAGATCTTTTGCCAATCACCGTTTGGTTAAGACCTTTTTCCAAGGGGTTACTCACGTGCATCCGCCACGTAAGCCTACGTTACTAGTTTGGGATCTGAATCTGGTATTATCTGCTTTGCAGGGTCGTCCCTTTGAGCCTCTTCGTGAGGCCGCTTTGCCCATTTTGACTCTTTAGGAGGCCTTTTTGGTGGCTATCACTTCTGTCAGGCGTGTTTCTGAGTTGGCGGTGCTTTCCATCAAACCTCCTTATTTTGAGTGACACCAGGACAAGGTGGTGTTCCGGTTTAAGCCCGATTTCTTGCCTAAGGTTGTGTCTGCTTTTCATCTCAATCAGGACATTGTTTTGCCTTCTTTTTGCCCTAATCCTAATAATCTTAAGGAGTGGACTTTGCATTCCTTGGATGTGGTCAGGGTTCTGAAGTTTTATTTGGTAGCTACTGAATCCTTCAGGAAGACTGATGCTCTTTTTGTTCTTCCTTCTGGACCTAGGAAGGGTTTGCCTCCGCCTAAATCCACTATCAGCAAGTGGATTTGTCAGGCGGTGGTGCAAGGCTATTCTGCTAAGGGGAAGGAGCCTCCCTTCCGCCTTACTGCGCATTCTACTCGTGCTATTGGTGCCTCTGGGGCTTTTCAGCACCAAGCTTCTGTTGAACAAGTTTGTAAAGCCGCAACTTTGTCTTCTATTCATACTTTTTCCAATTTTACAAGGTCGATGTTAGGGCCTCAGCTGATGCTGCTTTTGGCCGCAAGGTTCTTCAGGCGGCAGTGGTTTCAACTGCTCGCTGTTGCTTTTGGGATCCCACCCTACCTTATGGACACTGCTTTTGGATGTCCCAGATGTAAGGAATTAGTGAAACAGGACGTGCTGTATACTACAAAAACAATTCTACAGGTGAGTACTTTAAAATGTTTTTCCCCGATAAATGGGCATACCTCTTATGTTTACATGTGATTACTGTAAGAAAATTATTTAAAGGTTATAAGATAAAATCCTCTGTAATGATAGATAAAACAACTTGGTGAAACCAAAGATTTCTTTCAAAAGATAATAATTTCAGGTGGTGTGCTATATTCCACCTTTAAATGAGTGGGAAGGCACTTCATGCAGCTATCATGTAAAATAATTATTTAAAAAATATTTTAAAAATCTATGAACATGCCTACAGTTTTAACATATTTCTTTGTTGTATGTATGTACTACACAGAAAAATCCCCATACAGTTCGTCAAGCAGAGGAAATAAGAGGTACTGAGAGTTTGCAAATGGAGGTAGCTGTAAATTTTACTAAAGGAACGCAGCTTACCTCCCACCTTCACAACATTTGTTCTGAGGCCAGAGAGGCTATCTATACAAGACAGGAAGATGCACAAGTATGGCTTAAGAAAGGTAAACGTGAATATGGCATGACTATAAACTTGAATTGATTGTATATGTGTGTGTGTGTATGTATGTATGTATATATATATATATATATATATATATATATATATATATATATATATGTATGTATGTAAATTGTTTGTCTAGTACGTCATTAAATATTAATCTCGGGCTGCTCTATATCTCGATCCATAAACCCACACATCTGTGAGTCGATGTTGAACAATGCATGCAACCAGGGCTCACTTCTGGTCCAATCGAACCCATTAATGAACCAGGGGCTATCTCAGACGAGAGCTGGTGGAAGTCCTACCGCAGAGCTCTGTTCACTTGTGTTAGTGAAAGTGTCCCTCAGCATGTTAGTTGCAAGAGCTTGTTGTGTCCACCAGTGGCTGCATGGACCAAATTCACTCCCTCCCCTTGCTCCCCTTGGAGTCCATGTGGACTGGGGGTTGTCTGTTTACAGCTGTGCCAAGCCAACCTTCTTTACCCTCTAGGGGGTGGAAAATATTCGCCTTTGGCAAAAAGAACATACTATCTCAGCATCCCAGTGACTTAAGGCAGACATGCTAGGCACGATCCTTCACAAAGTGATTGTAGGTGACTTACAGTGCACAAGGGGGATTTTGAAGTGGCAGTCTAGTCCCACTTGAATGAGCAGAAGGAAATGCTCACAAAGCGAGTGATCCCCCTTTGTGCACTGCCTGTGCAGGAGCCGCACATGCTCAGGGGAATTGTGCAGATTTTTTTTTGTTGAAACCTCTTGTCGTGCCTAGGCACCAGGGGAGGGTGGCAGGGCAGGGGTTACTGGACTTATGCTTTAAAGATGCCTGCCAAATCATGGGAAAGGCTTTTCGGTAAACAATGTGTGTAACTATATTAACTGTTTTATTTCTCTACCTTTTTTTAAGGTGTTGATGGATCAATGTTTGAGATTCTTCCTCACTTAAGCTCCTTTCCAGTTCTTCTTCCATGCAAGATTTGCTCTCACGATTGGAAACCATGTATCTGCTCATATCACCTAAGCTTGGAATGGATACCATGCAGCTTAAAATACTGCAAGAGCCGGGACTCATTAGGCAGGACCAGTTCTTATAAATGTGGTATTCGCAGCTGCCGAAAAGGTTACAGCTTTCACTTTTACGTGCCTCATAAACAGCTATGCATGTGGGATGAAGAGACCTAGTGACCTGTGCTTTCACAGTTTGTGTCTACACCATGGCTCATTCATCAGTGAGGACCACACCTTCATAATATAGCAAAAGCAATTGCCTTAAAATTGCAACTATACTGTGAATCCTTAGGATCTTTTAGGAAATAGCACATCCGCTTTAAGCTTTTTTGGAATTGTTGAGAGAAGGCCAGTTTTTTTTTCACACGGACTGAACCTTTTCAACATACATAATGTGCCTTAATAATATGACTTTTCTTATACCCCAGTAAAAATCTTATTATATCATGTGTAAGAATACACTTTTACTTGGGATTTACTAAAACAGTATTAAAGTTGATTGGAAGAAAATGTGAATATATGGGAATAAACCATTGTTTTGTGGAGAAGAGCAGTGCTATATTAAAATTTTGCCTATTTCTGATGCGTCTGGCAACAATGGGTTTCTGACACCGATACACATATGTGCCTTCAGTTTATTTGAAATATATTTGATATTGTTAAGATATTTTTGTATGAAAATTCCTTTTGTATAAAAGTAAGGTAAAAATAAATAAGCCTCTGAACAAAAAAAATATTTATCATTGGTAAATAAAATGATTTTTAAAATCTTTCCTTTGCTGGGCAACTCTTTATTTTCAGATGCAGACTTCCTGAATTGGGATGCCCCACTACATGAAACCCCCAGGAATGCCTATGGCACATGCGCAGGCTCTCTGTAAAGGCACATTACATAGTAACATAGTATATAAGGCTAAATAAAGACTTTAGACCACCAAGTTCAACCTGTTTAGCTCAATCCAGTGGTCTAGTAGCCATAGCCTGTAATGCTATTACATGCAAGGAAGGCATCCAGGCCACTTTCGAACACTTTGTGTATACTTCTTAACTACCTCCTATGATAGAGTTCCATAGTCTCACTGCTCTACAGAGAATATTCCCCTCCTATGTCTGTGGAGGAAGCACCTTTCCTCTAACCTTAGTGGATGCACTCGATTTATGGTTACACTCCAGGGCTTAAATAGTTCATGGGACAGATCTTTGTATTGACCCCGAATATATTTCCACGTGGTTATTAGATCACCCCTCATGCATCTTATTCCCAAACAAAATAAGCATAACTTTCAGCTTTCAGGGTACTCAAGTCCCCTCACTCCATTTATTACCTTAGTTGCCCTCCTTTAAAAGCTCTCCAGTTTGATATGTCCTCCTTACACACTGGTTCCCAGAACGTTACACAATATTTCATATGTGATCCTTTAAAACACGGGTATGTATGCCATCTGGTCCTGGTGATTTATTTATTTTAATCTGCTTGAGCCAGCGCAGCACTATTCTTAGTATACAGTACGTCCTGCTCCAAATAAAATACTTAAGAGTGGGTTATACTCCGCCAGATGGCGCTGGACTGCAGAGACATCGAAAATAGGCTTCTCCCGGACCCTAAAATACCCGGGGACCTCCCACAAATCCCCAGAATTTCTCTGCAGTCTGGCTGCGAAGGACCAGAAATGGCTCTCTACTCGCAGTTGAGCGGGGCTATTAGCCTGCGGCCCTGTAGTACTATTCCCACCCGTTCCACTAGTAATATGCCTCCCAGCCTTGCCTGCGCTGGTCGGGTGAAGGTAGGCAGCACCGCTGTTTGGTGGGGGATTGCGGTGGAGCATCACTCCTAAGCACCTAAGGGTAGGCGGTTCAGGCTTATGGTGAGCCTCTATGGGATGCCCCTCCCGCACTAGTGCCCCTTGCCCCTGCCTATCAGTGGGCCCTCTGTCCTCCCTCATTCTCCTTGTAGCCTTCGGGGGAAAAGAGGGTGGGTGTGTAAATGTGTATGCTATGCATTCTGTGTTTTACACTTTTTATTTATTCTATCTATCTTGTGTCAGCCGCCGTGCTGGCTTCCTTTTACTGTCTTTTAAAATTGTCGCCGCCGCGGGCTCTTTTTGTCAACACTTTGTTTCGCGCTTGGCGGTGGCATTGCCTCAGGCGCTAGTGCGCCGTCATTGGCTGCTTGTCACGTCCTGGCTTTGTGCTCTTTGGGGGGGGGCGGGGCCCGTCTATGGCGCGCTCCGCGTCATCGCTGATACCGGCCCGCCCATCGAGGTATACCGACGCCATCTTTAACCTGCTTGGTTGTCCCATGCGTGACGGACCTCTACCTACTGCGGTCCGCGGGTCTGTGTAACCTGTGCTGAGCAGGTGCTTGCATTGCAATCTGGCCTGCCAGTGGCTGCACCTCGTTTCACTTCGCCTACTCCCCCAAGCTTAAATCTCACTCCTGCTGAGTGGCATACAAGTGGGGATTCTCAGCCTGATTTGTCTTCTAGACTGGCTAGTGTTGAGAAGTTAATTGCTAATACCTTGGCGCGTAAGACCCCTGCTAAAAGGCGGCACTTAACTCCTAATGTCACTATTTTCCCTATGGAAACTGAGGAGTTTTGGAATCTTTGTGGCTATACCCTGTCTGATGAAGGGGAGCTGTTTTCTGACTCAGGCTCATCTGATGAGAGACCAAGGGGTCATGACGATTCTGGCTCTGACCCCTGGGCCCCGGATGACACTGACAGATTATTGACCCAGATTTTTGAGGTTCTGTCCATCTCTCTCCCTGTTGCGGCTCCCAGGCAAAGAGGGGAGCTTTTCCATACAGCAAAATCATGTTTGGAATTTCCCGAGCAGGCACATTTCCATAACCTTGTGCTCAAGGAATGGGAGCGCCCCAGTAAACTTCTCGGGGTTCCAAAAAGTTCGGATAGGAAGTATCCCTTTCCTGCTGAGGTGGTTAAATATTGGTCATTCCCCCCCGAGGTGGATGCCCCGATCCTAGGGCTATCTAACACCTCTGTCATGCATTCCCCTGACTCTTCTACCCTGCGAGATGCTGAGGACCGGTGCATTGACCAGCTGGCATCCCACGCCTTTGCATGTGCGGGGACAGCGATGCGCCCGGTCTGTGCCTCTGCTGTGGCCACTAGAACCCTTATCAGAAATATACTTGATAGTGCCCCTGATGATTTGCCTTGTGAGGTGTTCAATGCACTCTCCAGTTGTGATGTTTTTGTAAATTTTGTCCTCTCAGCCATGGATGACACCATCAGAATGTGTGCCAGAACTTCTGCCCTTGTGGTGGCTATACGCCGCTCGGTTTGGCTGCGCCAGTGGGCTGCTGACAACGCTGCCAAGAAGGCCCTCACTGGTTTTCCCTTTAAAGGACTGCGCCTGTTTGGGGACCGCCTGGACCTTTTTGCTAAGGGAGGCAGGTTACCCCAGCGCAGGCGGCAATCTCGTCCCTTTTCGGGGTCAGGGTTCCTTCTCCTCCCCCTACCGTAGTGCCAGACAAGGGAGGGGGGTTTCCTTTCCTGGGATCCGGGAAGATTTCTGGGGCAGGGGTACGTCCTGGCCCCTCCTGGGGTCCGAAAGCAAAATCATCCCCCAAGCCTCCTCAGGCATGATGGGGCGCCCTCACCCATCCGGGTGGGGGCACGGCTGCAGCACTTCGCTCACGTCTGGAGGCTTCATGTCTCAGACCGGTGGATTCAGGAGGTAGTGTCCTCTGGTTACAAGTTACGAGTTTGCTGCCTGTCCCCCTCCGAGATTCATCAGATCCCGGATTCCTCAGGACCCTGTGTCAGCCCAGGAGCTAGTGCAAGCAGTGCAAGGCCTCCTGGAGCTGGGGGTCATCTGCCAGGTCCCCTTAAGAGAAAAAGGCAAGGGCTTTTATTCCAACCTATTCACAGTACCCGAAAAAGATGGTTCAGTCAGGCCCATCCTTGACTTGAAGATCCTCAACAAATTTGTCAGGGGCAGGCGCTTTCGCATGGAAACTGCGCTCTGCCATCAGTTCCCTGCGCAAGGGGATTTCATGACTTCTGTGGACATCAAAGATGCTTACCTTCATATTCCTGTGTTCCCAGGTCATCAAAGGTTCCTCAGGTTCGCTCTGATGGATCAACACTACCAGTTTGTGGCCTTGCCCTTTGGCCTCACTTCAGCTCCCAGGGTGTTCACCAAGGTGCTGGCTGGCGTGATGTCTCTGCTCAGATGTCAAGGCGTCCGCGTGCTTCCCTATCTGGACGACATTCTCATCACTTCCCAGTTTCTACATCAGGCAAAGTTGGATACTCAGCTGGTGGTGTCCACTCTGGAGTCATTTGGATGGGTGGTCAACCACCCCAAGTCCTCACTGTCCCCTTCCTTGGTAACTCCATTCCTAGGAATGAATATTGATACAGTTCAGGCAAGGATTTTCCTTCCTCAACAGAAGGTGGACAGTCTGATTGCAGAGGCTCAGTCCCTCCTAGCTTGTCCTCATCCTTCCATCAGTCAGGGGATGCAGCTGGTAGGCCTGATGGTGGCATGCTTCGAAGCGGTCCCTTATGCTCAGTTCCACTTGAGGCCTCTGCAACTTCACCTATTGTCAGTATGGGACAAGGACCCAGCGTCCCTGGACGGGGTCTGTGTGCTCTCCTCTCGGGTCAGTAGGTCCCTCTTGTGGTGGATGGACTCAAGGAACCTGTTGGGGGGCAGATCCTTTCTTACCCCTCCCTGGGAGACGGTCACTACGGATGCCAGTCTGTCAGGTTGGGGGGGTTTCTGGAATTCCCTGTGGTTCCAGGGGAGGTGGGGTCCTCAGGAGGCCCACACACCTATCAATGTCTTGGAACTACGGGCGATCAGGTTAGTTCTGGCTCACTTGACTACTCACTTTCGGGGCCTGTCTGTTCAGGTGCGCTCGGACAACCAGACGGCAGTTGCCTACATCAATCATCAGGGAGGGACCCGGAGCAAGGGGGCCCTCCAGGAAGCGTCTCTGATCCTGACTTGGGTGGAGGCCAATGTCCCCTGCATATCAGCTGTGTACATCCCGGGGGTGGAAAATCGCCTGGCGGACTCTGAGCAGGGAGAATGTTCCCTATGCAGCAGGGTGTTTCAATCCCTGTGTCACCGTTGGGGCCAGCCAGATGTGGATCTGTTTGCGTCCCGCCACAATCACAAGCTCCCAGCTTTTGTCTCTCTGTCCCAGGATCCTCTGGCCTTGACCTCGGATGCTCTAGCAATGTCATGGCAGGACTTTCAGTTCCTGTATGTCTTCCCTCCAATTCCCCTGCTGGGTAGGGTTCTGCGCAAGATTGCTCTGGAAGGGGTGCCAGCAATTCTGGTGGCCCCCAGGTGGCCAAGAAGAGTGTGGTTCGCAGACGTGGAGCAGCTGGCAGTAGATCGGTACGCTCTGCCCTTGGTGCCAGATCTACTCACTCAGGGCTCACTACGCCATCCCAATTTACAATCTCTGGCTTTGACGGCCTAGCTGCTGAAACCTCCATCTTGATGGAGAAGGGGCTGTCTTCCTCGGTTGTGGATACTTTGGAAGAGGAAGACTTCTTCCTAGTCTTTATCATTTATTACAGGGTTTGGCGTGCCTACATTGACTGGCGTGAGTCTAAGTCTCTTCCCTGTCGGATGTTCTCTATTCCCAGAATTTTGGAGTTCATGCAGCATGGGTTGGAGATGGGACTCCAGCTCAGTACTCTGAAGGGTCAGGTTTCTGCCCTGGCTATTTTCTTCCAGAAGTCCTTTTCTCAGCACCCTCTGATCAGGACTTTTTTCCAGGGGGTCACTAATGCCTATGGTGCCTGTTTGGGATTTGAACTTGGTTCTGTCAGCCTTGCAGGGTGCTCCCTTTGAACCTGTGCAGGATGCTGCCCTGGCCATTCTTACGCTCAAGGTTGTATTTTTGGTGGCTATCACCTCTGTCAGTCGTGTGTCTGAGTTGGTGGCGCTTTCCATTCAGCCCCCCTACTATGAAAGACACCAGGACAAGGTGGTGTTTCGTTTCAAACCTGACTTTCTGCCTAAGGTAGTGTCTGCCTTTCATTTGAATCAGGATATTGTTCTTCCTTCTTTGTGCCCTAATCCTAGCAATGCTAAGGAGAGGGTTTTGCACTCTTTGGATGTGGTTAGGTGTCTGAAGTACTATCTGGTGGCTACTGCACCTTTCAGGAAAACTGATGCTCTTTTTGTGGTCCCTTCTGGTCCTAGGAAGGGTTTGGCTCCTGCCAAGTCTACTATCAGCAAGTGGATTCGTCAGGCTGTGATTCAGGCCTACTCTGCTAAGGGGAAGAATCCTCCCTTCCGCCTTACTGCTCATTCCACTCGTGCTATTGGTGCCTCTTGGGCTTTTCAGCACCAGGCTTCTGTTGAACAAGTTTGCAAGGCTGCTACTTGGTCTTCTGTTCATACCTTTTCAAAGTTTTACAAGGTTGATGTTAGGGCGTCAGCTGATGCTGCTTTTGGCCGAAAGGTTCTGCAGGCGGCAGTGGTTTAAACTGTCTGCTGCTGCCTTTTCTTGGGGATCCCACCCTACTTTATGGACACTGCTATTGGATGTCCCACTTGTAAGTATTATATTTGGAACAGGACATACTGTATACTAAGAATAATACAATTCTGTGATTACTCACCTGTAGAATTGGTATTATGAGTATACAGTACGTCCTGCTCCAACCCACCCTTGGTTTTGCATTATCTTGGATCCCCTGTATGGTGATTGTTATCATTGTTATAGTTGATAGTTTGGGTTGTTTAATTCTCCCGGCTTCTCGTTAACTGCTTTTCAATGCTGTGGATTTGTGGGAGGTCCCCGGGTATTTGAGGGGCCGGGAGGAGCCTATTTTCGATGTCTCTGCAGTCCAGCGCCATCTGGCGGAGTATATCCCAAGTGTAAATGTTAGATTTGGAGCAGGACGTACTGTATACTCATAATACCAATTCTACAGGTGAGTAATCACAGAATTGTATATTCTAAGTATGTCACACACCCCGCTTCAAGACATTCATTACACTTGGGTATACTGACCTGTAGATGGCGATCTTGCAGAGATGTCACACTGCGCGTCTTCTCGGTGCCTGGCGTGCGGTACTGAAGGTCGGGTGAGTGGCCTGATGGCCATCAGATTCATCTGTCTTTAACTCTTTATACATTCTAGCATGGTCTGAGCGTGTGCTTGTGTTTTGTGTTCCAGGTGGACCATTGATCATATTAAAAGGGGGGGTTCTCCCGGTCCCTGGTTAAAATTTTAGCCGGCTTAAAATCCTCCCACTCGGGACTTAAAGGGGCATCCCGGGTTGCATTATTGCGTAATTACCTTGGAGCATTGTACACATATATTTATACATATTTATATATTATTAAAAAATCACCATATGGAGGCTTCCCCGGATACTGGCCTTGTGCCCCCCTCGAGGCAATCCAGGCAGTGTTCGGGGTGTGGGGTATCCCTTTTGGGGATGATGTATTTCTATGTGTACCCTGTGTGCAGCGGTCTATTATGCGGCAGACCGGATCTCAGGCGTCCGGTTCTGTTCCGCCAGTTTCCTCTCCGTCTCCCCCTCGCTCGTACCCCGTGTGACGTGGTCATTGGCGGGGAGTCGCAATCTGAGGTGTGTGCCAGATTGGCCAATCTTGAAAAATTGTTTTCCAGTGCCGTTGCTAAAAAGGCCACGGCAAAGAGAAAACATTTGTATACGGCCGTGCAGGGCCTTGATAGGGAGGATTTTGACTCCCTGGATTGGTCTGATTGTTCCCCGTGTGAGGAAGGGGAGCTGTATGAGGAGTCTGAGGGCTCCGATGATCAGCAGTTTGTGGGCGCTGACACAGAGCAGGGCCAGGGAGACTCCTTGGATACCTCTAGGGTCCTGGCTCATATGTTTGAGGCTATTTCTCCCCCCGAGGCGGCTCCTCCGCTACAGGGGGAGTTCTTTGAAGTGACCAAGCCGCGCTTGGAATTTCCTTATCAAAAGCATTTTGATGGTATCATTCTTAAGGAATGGGAGAGGCCGACTCGGCTTCCAGGTGTCCCACCGGGTTGGGACAGGAAATATCCCTTTCCGGCAGACGCGGTGAAGCACTAGTCGTCCCCCCCCCCCCCCCCCCCCGAGGTGGATGCTCCTGTTTTAGGGTTGTCCAGCTCCTCAGTCCCCCATTCTCCGGAGTGCACTAATCTCAAGGATGGTGAGGATAAACGCATTGACCAGATGGCTTGTCATGGTTTTGCCAGTGTTGGATCGGCCTTGCGGACGGTTTGTGCTTCTGCGCTTTTATTGGTAGCTGCCAGGTCGTTTGTTAGAGGACTGTTGGCCTCTTCCGGGCTTGACCCGGCTAGTGAGGAGTTAGCCGACCTTAAGCGCTGTGAGTTATTTTGGACATGGCTGTCATCTGTCCGGTGCCCCACTCAGACCGGGGCCTGGGCTTCTATTCCAATTTGTTCACAGTGCCCAAGAAGGACGGATCTGTTTGTCCCATTCTGGATCTGAAGTTGCTCAACAGGTTCGTTCGTCCCCGGAAGTTCCGTATGGAAACTCTGCGCTCAGCCATCCACTCACTTCGTCAGGGGGACTTCATGACGTCCATAGACATCAAGGATGCTTACCTGCATATTCCAATATTTCCGGCACACCAGAGATTCCTCAGGTTTGTCGTGGACAATCGACATTTTCAGTTTGTGGCTCTTCCGTTTGGCCTTACCTCGGCTCCAAGGGTTTTTACCAAGGTGTTGGCAGGAGTGATGGCCATCCTCAGAGCCAGGGGTATCCGCATCATGCCCTATCTGGACGATCTTCTCATCATGGCGTCTTCTCTCAGTCAGGCGCAGCTGGATACCAGGACAGTGGTGTCCACTCTGGAGAGTTTCGGTTGGGTGATCAACTATCCCAAGTCCTGCCTCACTCCCTCCAGGGTGGTGGAGTTCCTTGGAATGCCTGGGACGGGTCCCCGTTATCATTGGATCAGTCCTTTCTGATGTCCCCCTGGGTGCGGCGTTCCCTTCGGTGGTGGCTGAAACCGAGCAATCTGACGAGGGGCAGGTCTTTTCTGACCCCTCGTTGGGAGACGGTCACCACGGATGCCAGACGGTCAGGTTGGGGGGGATTTTGGAAGGATCTTCAGTTTCAGGGACTGTGGGGGCCTCAGGAGGCTCACGATCCCATCAGTGTTCTGGAGTTGAGAGCCATCAGATTGGTTCTGGCTCACTTGACTCATCAGTTACGGGGACTACCGGTTCAAGTTCGGTCGGACAATCGGACGGCGGTCACCTACATCAATCACCAGGGAGGGACTCGCAGCAGGCGTGCCCTCAGGGAAGTGTCTTTGATCCTGGATTGGGCAGAGGGCAATGTCCCATGCATCTCGGCAGTGTACATTCCGTGAGTGGAGAACACGGAGGCGGACTCCCTGAGCAGGGGGTCATCTCGCCGGGGGAATGGTCGCTCTGCCCCAAGGTTTTTCGGTCGCTTTGCCTCCGGTGGGGGACTCCGGAGGTGGACCTCTTTGCCTCTCAGCACAATCACAAGCTTCCGGCATTTGTGTCTCTCTCGCGGGATCCGCTGGCTCTGGCAGCGGGTGCCATGTCTCTGAACTGGAGGGATCTGGGGTTTCTATACCTGTTCAATAGATAAATTGGGAGCAGGCCTACCTGAGGTTGCCCTAAACCTCAAGTGCAAGCCATGGGGTGGAAGGGTCAAAGACCTTGCAATACAGCCTAGACCCCACACCCCATGTGCTTGCACAAATTCAAAAGAAACAAAGGAGGGGTGGCAGCCACTCAGACAATTTTATAACTAACCTGAGAGGTGCACATTAGTAGGGCAATTAGGATACAAAAGTCTTAAAGGAGCCACAGCACTCAAACCAGTTAGCTTGCTGACCAACCTAAAATCTGTCTCTAAACTTGGTTAAAAACAGAGGGCTCGGTCACACACATCTGCAGAAGTATGTTTAAGCTGCACCACCAGCGCCAAGGTGCCCCTGTGAGGTGCAGTCCTAACTCTAATCTCTGAGAGCCCCACTTGGGACATACAATGCAATAGATAAATTGAGAGCAGGCCTACCTAAGGTTACCCTAAACCTCAAGTGCAAGCCATGGGGTGGAAGGGTCAAAGACCTTGCAATACAGCCTAGACCCCACACCCCATGTGCTTGCACAAATTCAAAAGAAACAAAGGAGGGGTGGCAGCCACTCAGACCATTTTATAACTAACCTGAGAGGTGCACATTAGCAGGGCAATTAGGATACAAAAGTCTTAAAGGAGCCACAGCACTCAAACCAGTTAGCTTGCTGACCAACCTAAAATCTGTCTCTAAACTTGGTTAAAAACAGAGGGCTCGGTCACACACATCTGCAGAAGTATGTTTAAGCTGCACCACCAGCGCCAAGGTGCCCCTGTGAGGTGCAGTCCTAACTCTAATCTCTGAGAGCCCCACTTGGGACATACAATGCAATAGATAAATTGGGAACAGGCCTACCTGAGGTTGCCCTAAACCTCAAGTGCAAGCCATGGGGTGAAAGGGTCAAAGACCTTGCAATACAGCCTAGACCCCACACCCCATGTGCTTGCACAAATTCCAAAGAAACAAAGGAGGGGTGGCAGCCACTCAGACCATTTTATAACTAACCTGGGAGGTGCACATTAGCAGGGCAATTAGGATACAAAAGTCTTAAAGGAGCCACAGCACTCAAACGAGTTAGCTTGCTGACCAACCTAAAATCTGTCTCTAAACTTGGTTAAAAACAGAGCGCTCGGTCACACACATCTGCAGAAGTATGTTTAAGCTGCACCAACAGCGCCAAGGTGCCCCTGTGAGGTGCAGTCCTAACTCTAATCTCTGAGAGCCCCACTTGGGACATACAATGCAATAGATAAATTGGGAGCAGGCCTACCTGAGGTTGCCCTAAACCTCAAGTGCAAGGTCTAGGCTGTATTGCAAGGTCTTTGACCCTTCCACCCCATGGCTTGCACTTGAGGTTTAGGGCAACCTCAGGTAGGCCTGCTCTCAATTTATCTATTGCATTGTATGTCCCAAGTGGGGCTCTCAGAGATTAGAGTTAGGACTGCACCTCACAGGGGCACCTTGGCGCTGGTGGTGCAGCTTAAACATACTTCTGCAGATGTGTGTGACCGAGCCCTCTGTTTTTAACCAAGTTTAGAGACAGATTTTAGGTTGGTCAGCAAGCTAACTGGTTTGAGTGCTGTGGCTCCTTTAAGACTTTTGTATCCTAATTGCCCTGCTAATGTGCACCTCCCATTTTAGTTATAAAATGGTCTGAGTGGCTGCCACCCCTCCTTTGTTTCTATACCTGTTCCCTCCGTTTCCCATGGTGGGCAAAGTGGTGCGCAAGCTGGCCCTAGAGGGTGCGTCAGCAATCCTGGTGGCTCCAAGGTGGCCAAGACAGGTTTGGTTCGCAGACGTGGTAAGGTTGGCAGCGGATCAGTTAGACCTGCCCCTTCTGCCGGATCTACTCACTCAGGGTTAACTACTCTACCCCAATTTACCAACGCTGGCTTTGACGGCGTGGCTGCTGAAACCTCCATCTTGAAGGAGGAAGGTCTTTCTGATGCGGTCATTCAGACTCTGGTTAGGGCTAGAAAGAAGTCTTCCTCTGCCATCTACTATAGGATTTGGAGGTCTTATATTGATTGGTGTGAGGTCAGGGCCTTGCCTTGCAGGGCGTTTTCTATCCCTAGGATCTTGGAATTTTTGCAACATGGTCTGGACCTAGGTTTGAAGCTTAGTACGCTGAAAGGGCATGTTTCTGCCCTGGCGGTTTTCTTTCAAAAGTCTTTTGCTCTTCATCCTCCGGTTAAGACCTTTTTCCAGGGGGTTATACATGTGCGGCCTCCTAGGAAGCCTTTGCTCCCAGTTTGGAATTTGAACTTGGTTTTGTCTGCCTTGCAGGGTCCTCCTTTTGAACCCTTGCAGGATATTGCACTTTCTACGCTTACTCAGAAGGTTGTTTTTCTGGTTGCCATCACTTCAGTTCGGCGTGTTTCGGAGTTGGCAGCCTTGTCTATTAAGGCCCCTTACTTTGAGAGGCATCAGGACAAGGTTGTTTTCCGCTTCAAGCTAGATTTCCTTCCTAAGGTGGTCTCGGCTTTTCATCTTAATCAGGATATTGTTCTACCCTCCTTGTGTCCTAAGCCTAGCAATGACAAGGAGAGGGTTTTGCATTCTTTGGATGTGGTTCGCTGTGTCAAGTACTATTTGGTGGCTACTTCTCCTTTTCGTAGGACTGACGCCCTTTTTGTGGTGCCCTCTGGGCCTAGGAAGGGTTTGGCTCCTGCCAAGTCTTCTATTAGTAAATGGATTCGCCAGGCCATTGTTGGGGCCTATTCTGCTAAGGGAAAGATCCCCCTTTTCGTGTTACTGCTCATTCTACTCGTGCTGTTGGGGCGTCCTGGGCTTTCCAGCACCAGGCTTCTGTTGAGCAGGTTTGTAAGGCTGCTACTTGGTCTTCGGTTCACACTTTTTCCAAGTTTTACAAGGTTGATGTTCGGGCCTCAGCGGATGCTGTTTTTGGCCGCAAAGTTCTGCAAGCTGCAGTGGTTTAAGTTTGTGCCTTGTTTTTTGGATCCCCGCCCTTTATGGACACTGCTATTGGATGTCCCAAGTGTAATGAATGTCTTGGAGCGGGGTGTGTGACATACTTAGAATAATACCATTTTGTGAATACTCACCTGTAAAATGGGTATTATAAGTATGTCACACACCCCGCTTCACCCTGCCCTTTTGTATTCTGGATCCTTTATATGGTGAACCTTTGTTAGCTTTAATTGGCTTTTCCTGGTCCCTTTACCTTACTGCTATCTTTATACGGGGGGAATGAGTGGGAGGTCCCAGGTATTTATGGACCGGGAGGGTCTTACCTTTTTTTTTATTGAACATCTCTGCAAGATCGCCATCTACAGGTCAGTATACCCAAGTGTAATGAATGTCTTGAAGCGGGGTGTGTGACATACTTATAATACCCATTTTACAGGTGAGTATTCACAAAAGTGAATTTTTCTTTGCTTCTGTATTCACAAAATGCCAGGTGAAGTGCGGAGCAATAAGCCAAACTCTCCATTAAATGTCACTTGTCTAACCAAGGAAAAAAATACCATTTCTCATTCCTCTTTAAGCATAGTTGCACGCTCCTTGCTTTTCAGGGGGCCCACACCCTCAGGTTTGTATCTTTTTATTGTTTATGTAGCAATATATTGGGGGTTCGTTTTACTCTATTTGGCAATCTTGTGTTTATTGCTTCCCTAAACTTTTTGTTCAGTCCCATAGGCTTAATATTTTTTTATAACCTTTTTATTCCTGTAAGGTATATATCTGTCACAATGAAAATTGAGAATTTCTTTGAAAGTATCCCATTTACTGTCCATGCTTTTGTTTTTAAACCGGACCTTCACCATAATTTATTGAAAAGCCCAAACCCTTAAACGATTCCCCAGCATCTAAAATTAATATATTTTAAGTTTTTAGTCACTTATTATTCTTTCCACCACTGGGCTGCAACTCTTTTAAGGACTTTAGGATACGGGCGCCACCATCTTGACTCACACTTACAGCATCACACTTACTGAGGAGAGGAGAGTGGGATAAAGCACATGGGGGTGGGTTATAGCTGTGCTTTGCTCAGACAGAGCAGAGCTGGGGTCAGGAAAAGGTCAGCAGTCCCAGAATGCAGAGCAGCACAGTCAGAAGGCACTTCCTGTTTGCAGGCTGCCTGATGTTCCATAAGCTGCCATCTTGGATGTTTAAAGGCTCATAAAATGCAGTAGATGCAGGTAGGATGATTTTTAATGTGAGCAATCTGTATGCGCAGGGTGTGGGAAACATATGAGAGACTCCTTTTTAGAGTGAAGGACCGCTTTAAGGACATTTTCCAGGCAATGCATTAAGGAAAAAATGACTTGATCCCGTATACTCCGTTTCTTTGTGGGCTGAGCAGGCCCAGTTTCAATGCGTGCGTGTCAACAGCATGCTTCCTAACTGGCCTTAGTACCAGTCCCTGCAGCCAGTCTCAAGGGTACATTCTTACTTTGATGCTGCTGAGGGTGCAGTAATTTTTTTTTAACACCAAGCATGTCGATTCTATGTTCTCGTCTCTCCTGCAGTTAACTGCCAAGCACCAACAAATCTACGTTGGTCGGCATTCATTCACCTGGGGTGAGGTTCGGGTCAAAGGAATGAGCTTCCTGTGGCCAATGGGGAAGGTATGTGGTGTAATCAGCCAGCTGTATAAAGACCGGTGCAGATGCCGCATGACCTGATTTAGCTGCATGACTGGGATGTGCGGCACCAGTTGATTGGGGGCTAGACTTTGTCGGCAAACTGCCTGCAATCGGGGAGGGGATTCTGCCACACAGCCTGTGATGGGGGGTACTGCCACACATGAGGGTGATTTAAGGGAGCTTCTGCCACACTGTCTAGGGTTGGGTGTATTCTGCCACACTGCAACCGATAGGGGAGGGTTCTGTCGCTACATGACTGACCCACTGCAAATGATTGGAGAGAAGCTCTGCCTAGTCCTAACTGTACTCGGAAGGAGAGGGATTCTGCCACACAGCCTGTGATGGGTGTCATGCCACACATGGGGGGTCCACATAGCTGTCTGTGTGGAGATACGCAAAACCTGGCATTTCAGGAGGGAGTTCTATTCCATACTGCCACTGATTTGGGGAGTTCTTCCGCAACCTGACTTCAATCGGGAGGGGGGGACTTTGCCACACAGCCTGTGATGAAGGGTACTGCCACAGTGATTTAAGGCAGCCTTCTGCCACAATGGGAGGGATGTATTCTTCCGCACTGCAACTGATTGGGGCTGGTTTCTGCCACAACATGCCTGCAATTGGGAGAGGGGATTCTGTCACACAAAGTCTGTTTGGGGTGCAATCTACCATGCTGCCACTGATTGGGGGGTGTTTCTTCTGCAAACTTCCTGCAACCTGTGACAGGAATTCCGCTTTAACCCTTTCAATGCTAGCCATGTGAAATTAGGTGTGATCGTTTTAACTAAACTTTCTTCAAAAGTGTTGCTGAACCTTTGATGCGCCAGCACCCCTTCATCGAATTCTACCCCTCCAGCCTCCCTTGGACCTTTGTCTCCTTTTACCCCTTTTCTCTTCTTTAGCTACAATAAACTTTTATTTTCCTACATTTAGCTTTTGGGCCCCTCCTTCCTCCCCTTTTAGTTTACATTTTTGATTTTGTTTTATTATTATTTTCTTATTTGTTTTGGTTATGGCTGAGAGAAGGTACGCTGCAGAGGAAGCTGCAGCTTACATGAGGAGTTTGTGCCCATTCCATTCTGCTTACTTTTTCCCCTCAATGAATTTCACTTCTGAGGAACTGTTACCCTGACACAGCAGCAGCAAGTGGGGGAGAGCAGAAAGACTGCTACATTTTGGCTAGAATGTCCCCTTAACCATTTAAACACCAAGCCTCTGAAATGTATGTGGTTGCCTCTCTTTCCTGTCAGCCACATGAATTTCATGTGCCTGGTATTTCCCCCTGTTGCCACTCACCTCCATCCAGGATCCAGCGACCAGGGTCTCCTCTTTCCCCAGGGGCATCAGAACCCCCTTACCAAGGTCTTCAGTGGGACAGAGAGGACCCGTTCCCTGCTGGTGCGCTGGCTTCAGGAATCTTGCCGACTGCCGTAGGGCGAGTCAAACAAAACCAGTAGTGATCGGCAGAACCGGATGTGGGGGCAGAGGGCTCTGATCCCCTTTCCCGCACCTGGCTCCATCTATCACTTCTGGCTGTCAGTGACAGCATGGCAGTGATCAGTGTTGGATCGGAGGTAAGTAGAGAAAAATGTTTTAGTTTTTTATTGAAAAATTACTTTTTTGCTGTTTTACATTGAACCCTTTGTGAACTTGTAAGGGGTCCATGAGACCCCTATACCAGTTCGCAGGGCAGGAGGGGGCTGGTAACTCACATGCCAGCCAGCGGGTGACCGGCCATTAACCCCCGGCCCCATTACCTACCTCCCCAAAGCCCAGGGAGAAGCAGAAGAGCCTGTGGCCTGTGAGGCTATGCGGCTTGGTAGCCATGAGAGCGCCCTGGTCTATCAGCCCCCATAGCCAGTGCAGGGGCTGGTTTTACTGGGAAGGAGGAACCCCACACCATTTTCAAAAAAACATGTTAAGGTTTAAATGATTACATTTTTTTAAATAGTATGGCTTCCCCCTTAACCCTTATATAGTAGTATTTCATTTGAAAATGCCATAAAACTCTTTTCAGTTTGGGGTGTCTTCTGGGCAGGAATTTTATTCTCAATATGATTTTCTTGAAAAAAATACATTAACAAAAGACAGATTTTAAAAAATATAATTGCAAATATTTGTTTAACAATTTTTACCCCAAAATATTATGAATGCACCAAAACATTACAACCTCTGATGTTGAAATCCCAAACTGCTAAATATATATATATATATATATATATATATATATATATAATTTTCCTGGAAATTCCTGCGGATTTCACAATTAAACATATGTACTGCAAAATGGTGAAAATGGCCTGTCAAAATCTCGAGTAGGTTGGCAGTTAAAAGTAGCTATGCATGTTGGGCATTGTTCTGTACAGGGAAACCTGCTGTTTTAGATGTAGCTTGTTTTTCCTTGTTTACATTTTCCCAAAATATCAATATGCAGTTTTTATTGAAAAAATGTGTGCAACCAGTGAATTTCTTGAGGGTTTGCACCCACGACAACAAGCCTTGTATGCCTAGAAAGCTTGAGTTGTGTATCCACTTATTTCACCCAAAAATATTAAAAAAGCACTGAAAAAATACAAAAGACATTTCATGTTAAAGCCCAAACGCTGCTTAAAAAAAATTGTCATTTTTTTAAATCCCAGCAAATTTCTTAAAAAATAAGTGTTAAACATTTTTAGGAGCAAAATAGTGAAAAATAGCCTAGCACCAGAGGGTGACAAAATCTCTAGGTAGGCTGGCAGCAAAAGGGTTAAAGCGGTACAAAACCTGGCATTTCGACTATCCCAGGTTTGGTTCCGTGCCCTGGGGGCACCCCACTTTAGGAGTATGCCCACAACCTGAAGATGCAGGGGATGCGGCCCAATGAAACCAATCAAAGCTGTTTGACAAAAGATATTTTCACAACAAACAGCTCTGATTTAACAAAACCTGAGAGAGTACTTGTAACTAAATAACAGAATAAATCTGACCCCAATCTGATGTAACAATGTAGAGCTATCATGAAGAAATGAATGCATTTAATAATAATAATTAGGGAATTAATAATAAATATAAAACAAGGAAGAAAACATCAGAAGAAAACGGAGGGGTATCCAATGCAACCTCCAGTGTAGATTCAATGCAACCTATGTTGATCCAAATTGAGATGATGACCTGAAGTTGAGTGATGTTGTCAACCCCCCCGCCAAGTGCCAATGCGTACCACTGTGACCAAGTGCCCATTATACTGTGTGACACATCTATAAAACAAACATGTGATTAATAAATTATTATCAACACCTCAAAATGACATATCCTTAATTACTCCATGTATGGGATATCCTAAAAATAATGATTATATAAACGTGTAATATTCATTAAGTGAAAGAGAGGGCAACATACAATTCATAATGGAGATCTTTGCGTAAGTGCGGAAACTTCCAACCCCAAACCCCTATATCGATTGTCCATAGGTACCTAACTATTATTATAATATTATTATATATTCCCAGTATGTCACACACCCCGCTTCCAACTAGTCATAACACGTGGGATACCGACCTGTAGAGGGCGATCTTTGCAGAGATGACTTGAAAAAAAGAAGCACCTCCCGGTCCATAAATACCTGGGACCTCCCACCATTCCCCAGTCTTTCGTCTCTGCAGATCGGCGAAGCAAGTCAGAAGATGACTCTCTCCTCCTTGCAGGTAGCCGGGGTAACTCCCGGCATTTTTTAAGTACTATTTCTGCCCAGACTTCTGTTTAAAGTTTTGCTTGATGATTTGCCTCCCAGCTTAGGCTGCAGGCTCGGACAATGGTAGCAGCACCTCTGGGTGCATAGGGGAGCTAGCTCCCCCCGTGAGACCCCATGCAAAGGGGTAGGCGGTGTCTGGGTTGGTGTCCCCTGGCTTGGGATGCCCTGTCTCTCTTTCCCTTGGAGGTTGGGATTTGTTCCTCCGCTATCCCCCCTGCGTTGCCCTTCAGGCCCTTTGGGGCATCTAGAGGGGGGGGGAATTTTCTTATTAAAAAAAAAAAAGGAATATACATGTATACATTTTTTTATATAATAGACAAATTTTTATATATATTGTGGATATATGTTTATGAGGAAGGACTCACTGTGTAACATGATTTTCTGTCTGCTGCCCTCTTTGTGTCCATTATGGCTGTGTGTTTTCTCCGTCAGCCTGTGCTGCCTGTAGCAGGTGTTTCCCCCCACAGCTGATTGCAGCTGACGTCTTTGAGGGGGCGGGGTCTGGCGCGTGTACGCAGCCGTCCTCTCTCTCTCTCTCTCTCTCTATAGCGATGCGCTGTTGTTCTGGCTACGTGTTGTTGGGGGCGGGACTTAGACGCGGCGCGCGTCTCGTGCTGCTTGTCGCCTTCTGATATTTAAGCTATCATGCTGCGAGCGGCGGGTGCCCTTTTTCACTCCAGACGGTGGTCCGTGAGTAACCCTTTGTCTTTGTTCAGCGCGGTTGTGGGGGGTATTTTCTCTGTTTATGCTCTTGTTTTTTTTTAAAAAAAGGGGAGATATAAATTTATATATATAAAAAGTTTTATGAGTATTAGGCCTGTTTATAGAGAAAGCAGCCGTTTCTTCTTGGACTATGGCCTTTTGCATTTATATTTTTTATAGAGGTATGTTGTCTAAGATGTAATTTTTCGTTTGAGTTTTATATTATTCCTCATGTTTTTCAGGTGGAATCTCCCTTAAAAAAGGGGGTTGTCTCCCGGTCCTTAGGTCCTTGGAGTTCTTTGGGGCCCCCTTATTATAGTATATAAGTTTATTACAAAAAAAAATAATAATAATAATAATATATATAATATATATATTAATTTATATATATTATCAAATAATTTAAATCCTCCCACCTGGGACTTTAAAGGGCATCCCGGGTAGCTTTGTGCATAAATCCCTCTGGGTATTGCGACTACCATTCTGTTGAATAAAAACACCATATGGAGGCGTCTCAGGATACTGGGCTGGGTGTCCCTTTGGGGCAGCCCAGGCTGTGTTTGAGTTGTGGGGTTTCCCCTGTTGGGGATAATATGCTTATTTGCATACCTTGCGCTCAGCAGACTATTGCACAACAATCTGGGGCTCAGGCCTTCAGGTCAGGGGTCCTGGCCCCTTCTCCTACCCCACCTTGTCTTACCCGTACCCCTAGTGATGTGGGCACAGTCGGTGAATCGCTTCCTGATGTGTGTGCCAGATTGGCGAACACTGAGAAATTTATATGTGGCTCTGTGGCTAAGAAGGCCTCAGCTAAGAGAAAGCACTTGACCCCTGTCACTCCAGTTGGTGAAGGTGAGGAATATGAGTTGCTTGACTGATCTGATTATTCCACTTTAGAAGAGGGGGAATTGTTTGAAGATTCTGACGATCAGCAATTTGTTGGTGCTGGTACTGAGCAAGGGCAGGGGGATGTTGTGGACACCCCGAAGGCCCTTGCTCACCTTTTTGAGGTTCTGGCGATTTCTCCTCCAGAAGAGGTTCCTCCCTTAAAGGGGGAGTTCTTTGGGGTCTCTAAGCCGCGCTTAGAATTCCCAAATCAGAAACATTTTGAAGATATCAATCTTAAGGAGTGGGAGAGGCCTGCTGGCTTCCAGGCATTCCTTCCGGTTGCGACAAAAAAAAAATATATATATCCCTTCCCTATTGACGCAGTCAAGCACTGGTCATCCCCTCCTGAGGTTGATGCTCCGGTGCTTGGTTTATCTAATACTTCCATTTTACATTCTCCGGATTCCGCCACTCTAAAGGATGGTGAAGATAAGCGTATTGATCAGATGGCTTGCCACGCTTTTGCTAGTGTTGGTTCAGCCTTATGGCCTGTAGGTCTTCCTCAGCTCTTATGGCAGTTGCTTCCAGGTCTGTTATCAGGGACCTGTTGAACAATTCTGGTATTGATCCGGATTGTGATGAGTTTGCCGCTCTTAAGCGATGTGAATTATTCTTGTCCTTTATACTATCCGCTCTGGATGACACTATGGTTATGTGTAGTAGGACTTCGGCCTTGCTCGTGGCTATCAGACGATCTGTTTGGCTACATCAGTGGGCGGCTGATTTTGTGGCTAAAAAATCACTTACAGCACTTCCCTTTGTAGGCTTATGGCTTTTTGGGGAAAAGTTAGATTCTGTCACAAAAGGAGGTAGGTTACCTCAGCGTAAAAAACAGCGCCGCCCTGTCCGGGGGGGCGGCCTCCTTTAACCCTTCCTTTCGTGGTTCCAGAACTGCTAGAATATCATTTTTTTCTGCCCACAGTGGCGATTCCTGGAATAGGGGCCCATTCTGGATTTAAAGCGTCTCAATAAGTTCATTCGATTCAGGAGGTTTCGTATGGAAACCCTATGCTCGGCCGTCAATTCTCTTCGGCAGGGGGACTTCATGACGTCCATAGACATCAAGGATGCTTATCTGCACGTGCCTATCTTTCCGGCACACCAAAGATTCCTCAGGTTTACGGTAGAGGATCAACATTTACAGTTTGTGGCCCTTCCGTTCTGGCTTACCTCGACTCCAAGAGTGTTCACCAAGGTCCTGTCAGGAGTGATGGCCCTTTTCAGAATCCAGGGTATTCGCATTGTCCCGTATTTAGACGACCTTCTCATAATGGCTTCATCCATCAGCCAAGCGGAACTGGACACCGGTACGGTGGTATCCACGCTGGAAAAGTTTGGTTGGGGGTTCAACTACCCCAAATCCTCTCTCTCTCCATCCAGGGAGATTCCATTTCTGGGCATGATTCTGGATACCTTTTGGGCCAAGGTGTTTCTTCCACAGCCCAACATTCTTCTGATTCAAGATCTGGTTCGGTTCTTGTTAACCAACCCTCGCCAGTCTATCCGTGTAGCGATAAACCCTATCGCCGGAGGGCTTCACCGCCCGAGATGTCCTTTTCCCAATCGTAAGAGGTGCTGCTGGAATTCCAGAGTCGTCCGTGAGGAAACAGGAACAGCCCTTACAAGGGCTAGTGAATTGTAATATAGCGTTTCCCCCAATAAGAGACAGAACTCAGTATTGAGGGTGAAGATGAACTGAACTTTATTAGTGCCACACTGGGCCTTATATACACAAGTCTCCATTGCATGACACACACACCGACCAATAGCAGCAGGGCACACAATCCCTCAACTCTGCCGGTGACGCAATCAGCAATACAATAGACGTCTGTAATACACTCAATCCGAACAATGCCATTGTCTGTGACGTAATCAATCAATACAATGGCAGTCAGAACAATGAATAACGTAATCAATCAATACACTGGCAGTCTGTAACATGCTTAAGAAAAGGAAAGTAATGAACCTGTGTAAAGTCCAAAGGGGCAGAGAGTCTGTCACAATGCCCCCTTTTTGTGGAACACCCGGCAGACCCGGATTGACCCTGTTCGGGTTAACGTGGGGCTGTCCGGACTCTTGTTATGGGCAGAGTTCTGTGTAAGGACAAGTCTGCAAATAGTGAATAACCGGACTAAACATTGACGTGGGCTGTACATAGGAATCGGTCAGGGGTGGGGTCCAAACATTGGGATATTGTGGCGTTGGTGAGTTCAGCACCAAAGTCCTTGGTTGGATGTGTGCACAGGTGCTTTGCTTTCTTATAGCTGGTCCAAGTTTCAATCTCTTTCCATGGAAGCTGATCGGAGAATACACAATCTTCTGCACATCTACATCATCGTAAAAGTACAAAACCATAACCCTTAGAAACGCCAGAGGCATCCCTAATAATTTTGACATTCTTTACAGCGCCATACTTTGAAAAAACATCCTTAATTTCAGGCTGATTAATCCGACGGTCAATGCCCCCAACAAAAATAGTGTTTGGCATACGTTTCCCTTCTGGAAGGATGTAACCTGATGGCTGATCCTCTTCTTGGCTTCTTGTAACAGACATGACGTGATGCAGACGAAACCCCTGGGTCTCCCCGACCAGTGGACTGGAGTCGGCAGCTCGGCCTTGGGCCCGAGTTGTAACAGGGTTGATGCTGGCTGGCCCAGAGGTAGCGTAGGCAGAAGTAATTGGTCCTAGATCATTTCCCAATAGTACTTCTGCTGGTAAGTTGTCCATAAGTCCCACCTGTACCCTGCCGGATCCAGCGCCCCAGTCAAGATGTACTCGGGCGGTGGGGAGTCGAAACACAGCTCCTCCCGCCACCCTTACTGCAACGGTGTGTCCAGTGCGGTCTTTGTTCTTGACCAAATGAGGTTGGAGCAAGGTAAGTGTGGCTCCGGTGTCGTGTAATCCTTGCGCGGTGCGCCCATTCACTCGTACCTCCTGGCAATGGTGCTGTCGGTTGTCTTGGATGGCCGCTTGTACGGGATCAGCTTCATACAGTACCCCCAGATACTCTTCCGAACTGCTCTCAGCTTCCAAACAGTGTGCCACAGGAGTACGGGAGGTGGAAGGTTGCTTTTGCCCCCACGTGTTTCGGGGAGGCTCTAGGGCGTAATCACTGCGATAATGTCCCCATTGTTTGCAACGATGGCACTGAACTGTGGAGAGGTTCGGTTGCTGCGCTGGCCTATGTGGCCCAGAGTCACGAGTTGGCGCTGAAGCCACAGGTGCTTGAAATTTGATGGGAGGTTGTGGTTTTGGAGCGGACTGTTCTGTCCGGCGAGCATCAGTGTACTCGTCGGCTAGACGAGCAGCCTCAGGTAGCGTTAGAGGCCTCCGGTCACGTACCCACTCTCTTAGCTCTGGTTGCAGGGTGCTGAGAAAATGTTCTAGTAAAAACAACTGTAGTACATCCTCAGCGGTCGTGGCTTTGCATCCAGTGACCCAGTGTGATGCTGTACGATGGAGGCGACATGCCCACTCCGTGTAAGAATCCCCTCCCTTCTTTTGGGATTCCCGAAATCGTCGCCTGTAGGCTTCCGGGGTGACAGCGTACCGGGCTAACAAAGCCTCCTTTACCAGATAGTAGTGTGGTAAGTCCGCATCAGGGATGGCCCGGAAAGCATCGGAAGCTTTCCCAGATAGTTTCCCTGATAATATGGTGACCCATTCCTCCGTGGGTACCCGGTGTAAAGCGCACTGGCGTTCAAAATCGGCCAAAAATCCGTCAATCTCGTCGTCACTTTCCTGGAAGGACTTAAATGCTGCAAATGGAATCTTTCTCCCCCCAGTGTAACTGAGGCTGAGAGGCTGCTGGGTTGAAAGTCGCCGATCTTCCCTTCGCTTACTGGCCTCTGCCTCCGCTGCGGCGAAGACTCGGTCGATCAGTTCCTGTGATGGATTCGGGCCATAGACCGACAATCTGTTCCGAACCGCTTGAACAAGAGCAGCGTCTTCATCGATCTCTATATTGGTTTCGGTCCTCACTGCTGCATGATCCATTTCGATCAGCTCGGCTATCAGTTCCCGACGTGGGCGGTTGCTAGCTGACCTTCCCCGGCTCTCGAGTAGATCCTTCAGGGTCAGCCTTTTCAACTTGTCCTACTGACTCTCCATCGGGGTAGCACTCTCTCTGGGTAGAAAAGGACCATCCGACCGCTTGCCACCAATTGTAGCGATAACCCTTATCGCCGGAGGGCTTCACCGCCCGAGACGTCCTTTTCCCAATAGTAAGAGGTGCTGCTGGAATTCCAGAGTCGTCCGTGAGGAAACAGGAACAGCCCTTACAAGGGCTAGTGAATTGTAATATAGCGTTTCCCCCAATAAGAGACAGAACTCAGTATTGAGGGTGAAGATGAACTGAACTTTATTAGTGCCACACTGGGCCTTATATACACAAGTCTCCATTGCATGACACACACACCGACCAATAGCAGCAGGGCACACAATCCCTCAACTCTGCCGGTGACGCAATCAGCAATACAATAGACGTCTGTAATACACTCAATCCGAACAATGCCATTGTCTGTGACGTAATCAATCAATACAATGGCAGTCAGAACAATGAATAACGTAATCAATCAATACACTGGCAGTCTATAACATGCTTAAGAAAAGGAAAGTAATGAACCTGTGTAAAGTCCAAAGGGGCAGAGAGTCTGTCACAATCCGGTTAGGGATGAGACTGGTGGGATTGATGGTGGCCTCCTTCGGGGCGGTCCCGTTTGCCCAGTTTCACATGAGGGCACTTCAGCTCCATCTCCTGACGACTTGGGACGAGTGTCCGTGGTCATTAAATCAGATTTGTCTGTTGTCTCCCCACGTTCTGCGGTCCCTTCAGTGGTGGCTAGTGTCGAGCAATCTGTTGAAAGGCAGGTCCTTTCTGAACCCTTGTTGGGAAACTGTCACCACGGATGCCAGCCTGATGGGCTGGGGGGGCTTCTGGAGGAAACTTCAGTTCCAGGGATTTTGGGGGCCTCAGGAGGCTCACACCTCCATAATGTTCTGGAGCTACAGGCCATTTGGTTGGTTCTGTCCCGTTTAACTCTTCATTTACAGGGGCTGCCAATTCAGGTCCGATCGGACATCGGCTGTCGGATCGGCTGTCGCTTACGTCAATCACCAAGGAGGGACTCGCAGCAAGAGTGCCTTCAGGGAAGCCTCTCTGATTCTAGCCTGGGCTGAGGAAAATGTTCCTTGCATATCAGCGGTTTACATTCCGGGAGTGGAAAACTCGGAGGCAGACTCCCTGAGCAGGAGCTCAGCTCGGAGAGGGGAATGGTCTCTCAATTCCAGGGTATTCCAGTTCCTGTGTCAAAAGTGGGGGACTCCAGAGGTGGACCTCTTTGCCTCAAGGCACAACCACAAGCTTCCGGTTTTTGTGTCCCTATCCCTGGATTCTCTGGCATTGGCAGTGGATGCCATGTCACTGAGCTGGAAGAATCTGGGTCTTCTGTACCTATTTCTCCCCTTCTGCATGTTAAGCAAGGTGATTTAAAAGCTAACTCAAGAGGGTGCACCAGCAATTCTGGTGGCCCCAAGGTGGCCAAGACGCCTGTGGTTCGCAGACGTTGTGTGATTGGCGGTAGATCAATTGTATCTGCCCCAGCTTCCAGACCTTCTCACTCAAGGTCAATTACGCCATCCCAATTTACGTACGCTGGCTTTGACGGCGTGGCTGCTGAAACCTCCATCCTAAGGGAGGAGGGTCTTTTTGATGCGGTAATTCAAACCCTTGTTAGAGCAAGGAAGAAATCTTCCTCTACTGTTTAATATAGGACTTGGAGGTCCTATATTGACTGGTGTGAGGCTAGGGCATTGCCTTGTAGGGTTTTTTCCATTCCTAGGATTCTGGAATTTCTACAACACGGTCTGGACTTGGGGTTCCAGCTTAGCACCTTGAAGGGACAGGTCTCTGCTTTGGCGATTTTCTTTCAGAAATCTTTTGCTCTTCGTCCTCTGGTTAAAACCTTTTTTCAGGGAGTTTACGCATGTGCGGCCTCCTAGGAAACCTTTGCTCCCTGTCTGGGATCTGAATTTGGTGCTATCTGCTCTTCAGGGGCCTCCTTTTGAGCCCTTGCAGGATACTGCTCTTTCTATGCTTACTCAGAAAGTAGCCTTTTTGGTTGCTATCATTTCAGTTCGGCTGGTTTCAGAGTTGGCAGCCTTGTCCATTCAGGCCCCTTATTTTGAGAGGCATCAGGACAAGGTGGTCTCTGCCTTTCATCTTAATCAGGACATTGTTCTACCCTCCTTGTGTCCTAAGCCCAGCAATGACAAGGAGAGGATGTTGCATTCTCTGGATGTGGTTAGATGTGTGAAATATTATTTGGTGGCTACTTCTGCTTTCCGTAAGACGGACGCCTTTTTTGTTGTGCCCGCTGGGCCTAGGAAAGGTTTAGCGCCCGCCAAGTCTACCATTAGTAAATGGATACGCCAGGCCATTGTTGGGGCCTATTCTGCCAAGGGGAAGGTTCCCCCTTTTCGTGTTACTGCTCATTCTACTCGTGCTGTTGGAGCATCTTGGGCTTTTCAGCACCAAGCTTCTGTCGAACAAGTATGCAAGGCTGCTACTTGGTCTTCCGTTCATACTTTCTCTAAGTTTTATAAAGTTGATGTGCGGGCCTCAGCGGATGCTGTTTTTGGCCGCAAAGTTCTGCAAGCCGCAGTGGTTTAAGTTTGCGCATTATTTGCTTGGTTTGGATCCCCACCCTTTATGGACACTGCTATTGGATGTCCCAAGTGTTATGACTAGTTGGAAGCGGGGTGTGTGACATACTGGGAATAATACCATTTTGTGAGTACTCACCTGTAAAATGGGTATTACAAGTATGTCGCACACCCGGCTTCGCCCGCCCTTTTTTTTCTGGGATCCTTTATATGGTGAACTTTTTTGTTGTACTCTTGTAATTGGCTCTTCCTGGTCCCCTTACTGCTGTCTTATAGCTGGGGAATGGTGGGAGGTCCCAGGTATTTATGGACCGGGAGGTGCTCCTTTTTTTCAAGTCATCTCTGCAAAGATCGCCCTCTACAGGTCGGTATCCCAAGTGTTATGACTAGTTGGAAGCGGGGTGTGTGACATACTTGTAATACCCATTTTACAGGTGAGTACTCACAAAATTGTATTTTATTATTTATTTACTATTAATATTATATTAATGTGTTATTAATATTATATTATTATTATAATAATATTGTCCATACGAACCTAACTAGAGGTGGACCGCTGAAGGCTATAACCGATATACTCTATATAATGCCATTCCACTGCTAAAATATGACAGAACAATGAAATTGAGGAAAGAACTCCCTAGAGTATACTTCCCAATGACCTAATGCTCATGGAAAACGTCCATCCCACAGTGCAGTGTGTTTAAAATGTGAATTCAAGGGAGACGATAAAAAGAAGTTGTCACACATAATTAACCTCACGCCCAAACAATACCTCTTCGTTTAGTCCTTTGGGGGTTTCTGTGTCAAAAGCAAATAATCCACCAAAGCTCCCTTTGGTGGAATAATTGTCATGAATGACTTGCCTTCAGTCCGTGCCCGTGGTGTCCCTAGGCAACTGGCCAGGGTTTCTCCTGCCCAGCAGCCGCTTCTGCCTCAGATGCCAGCTCCAGCGGCGCGCGTGTCGCCGAGCGCGCCCTCCTCCCTCGTCCACTGTCATTCTACTCGTGCTTGCGCGCGAGTACAGTCAGTTCTCAGGTGGTGCTATACACAGAGTGGCCACTGGAGGCTGTTTAAAAGAGCTAAACCTAGGAGGTGCAGTTCTGGGCAGTATGCCTTTGGAGTTCAGCTGGGGCAATCAGCCCAGAGCTCTCCAAGTGCACCAATCAAACCACAGATCCGAAGTGCACCAGTCAGCACACAGATCCAAAGTGCACCAATCACAGTCACTGCCTCCCTGTCCAATCCAGCCGTGTTCAGTCCTATAAAGGGATTACCTCTTCAGTGTGTCAGTGCCTGTGATAGCGTTTAGCTGGCTTGCTATTGTTCCTGTGATTGCCTGTTTATATCGTTATTGACCATCTGCTTGAATCTCGACCACGTCTTCGTCTCATCCCTTGTACTGCGCAGCTCTCTGACCTCCCGTTGTGACCCCTGGCTTGACGTCTGACTTCGCTTGAATTCTCCTGAGCACCCGTATTGCTTCCAGCATTACCTGTTCCCGAAGCACCCGAACTGTTTCCAGTACTTACCCGACATTGCCCAGTCTGGCCTCTGGTTCATCTGCCTTCAACCCCTGTAAGCTCACATCCTTTGTGCTATTAAGTCCTGGGGGCAACCGTGTCCGGCAAGGCGTATAAAGCGTCCCGGCAAATGGGGGCTTGTCTAAAGGTGAAGCTAGCAGCGGAGATTGGGGGTTGTGGGCTTACTCTGAAGGCGGGTGTCCCTCGGCCTGACATTATCACAGGCCCAAAAAATTGATATGGAAGAACTTGTACAACAAGTGCAGGCCATGGCTACCGCCATAAACCAGCTGGCCCAACGTGTGGCTGATCAAGAAAATCGCCAGCTGCCTGCACCACCTGTATCCTCACCTCCTGTTGAGCCGAAGGTTCCCCTTCCTGAGAAATTTGATAGGGATCGTACAAGATTCTCCAACTTCAAGAACTCCTGTGAACTTTATTTCAAACTACGGCCCTACTCTTCGGGCACAGTAACTTAACTTAAATATTTCCAATATATATTTTCAATATATAGTCCACTTTGGATGATTTCATCTCTCAGGCACTTGAAGAAGGTCTGATTACACAGACATTGGCAAATTACCTGTCGATTTTCTGGTCATGCCCACGTTCCACACAAAAATCTTGAAGCATCTGTGGGCAGACCAGTTGTGTTTGGTTTTGGGAGTTGGGAGCGGACAGGGAAAGCAAACACCAATTCATTCTTGGCATTACTTTTGTCACACAATTATTTTAGGTTTGTTTTTATTTTCAATTAAGTGGCTGATGAGAACATGAGATTATGTTTGGGCAACCCTTGGAGCAGTACCAGTCCCACATCATGGGCTGGTACCGCTATATAGATGATATATTGTTTTCCTGAATGTGTACCCAAGAGGAATGTGAAGAACAATCTCTTAACAATTGTCAGGGCAATTAGCCATTACAGGATTGTCTTGTGTCCCAAATTAGAGAGGTGCCCTTCATATGACCGAATCCCGATGAAGTACAATAACCAGACAGAAACAGGTCAGTAGGGATGTCATTGCAACTTGTCCTATTCTTGGGATCGTTAGGGAATATTTATAGTCAAAGCAACTTTTAGAGGATATATGACTTATACAGCATAACCCCAATTATTCATAAAAGTCAGACCATTTACAAGAAATTGTTAGCATCTAAAATGAGGAAGCAGGCTCTACTAAAATAAGAATTAGCTGACCACTGATTAGTCTGAACGCTGCACAAAACTATCAGTGAGGAAGCGTAGGTGGCTATCAACAAGTATATGTGTAGCTAAACATGACAAGCTATTAAACTTATGATAGAAGGGGAGATATAAACGTATCCTTTGATAATAGACAGTGGAGTACCAGAGCCAAGTGGGTCTATCCACACGCTCACATGGACAAACTAGTGACTGCCAAGGCCAGCATAACCAATCATCAAGTCAGTTTGTCTTGTTTAGGAAGAGGGCTTGGTTTAAAAGCCTTTATTATTTAAACTCTTTATTTAGTTATTTTTCATTTCAAAACGGTACAGAGTGAACAATCAAGTAACGTTTCAGGATAGGAACAGAAACCACAATACAGCAAAGCAAAGCAACCACCCGTCCTCATCTTTTTCTCTCCCGCAACAGTCGCAAGCCCGTCAGGCCCTGTCTGGTGATGTCACTGGTTATATAGACCGAGACCACGACTGAGAGCAACAACACCAACAGTCGGATTACCGGCCCCGACTGGCCCTGTGATGGCGGAGAAGTCCCGGGCCGAGAGCGCGCCGACATGAACGGCCGTAAACAGAGTCAAGTGGCGGAAACAGCGGCCGAGGAGCAGGACAGGCGGCTAGCAGCAGCGACAGCAGCAGAGCAGGAAGCCCATTCCCCAACACCGAACGGAGCCTGACCAGAGCCCCTACACCACCCGATGGGCCACCGCAGATGTGTACAGACGACTCAAGCAGCAGCCCCGCCGAATAGTGAGTTTTCTCTTTTCCCAGGCCCGCGTAGCCCCTGTGCCCCATTCCCCCTCCTGGATCCCGGGGTCCCAGTCACAGCAGATCTAGCAGCGGTGGAGCCGCTAACCTGTTGGCCAAGTTTAAGCTACTCCTACAGCAGGAGCTGAAGGCAGTAACCGATGCCTGGGCCACCCCCTTGAGAGCAGAGGACCTGGAAAGCAAAATTGAACGCACCCTTCTCACAATGCAATCCCGGGACAAAGACATAGATGCTATGCAACTAAAGCTGGAAGATCTCGAGAATAGGGCCAGGTGGCGTAACCTGCGGATCCGGGGGCCTACCTGAATCCATGACAGATGTAACGTCTTTGGCGACAGCCCTGTTTCAGGAATTAGCCCCTAACCTGCCGATCGAGAGGCTGGAATTAGCCCGGGCCCATAGAGCACTGGGGCCCAAACGCAAAGACGGGCTGCCGAAAGACATAATCCTTAAACCTACTTTCTTTCACACACGCGAGGTCCTACTAGAGAAAGGGCACCTACAGTTCCAAGGCCACAAATATTAGCTATTCCAGGACTTAGCCCCTCAGACTACCCAGAGAAGGAGAGAGCTGAAACCAGCCCTGGAAGCTCTATGCGCGCACAACATAGGCTACAGATGGGGATTCCCATTCAAACTCCTTTTTGCCTACAAAGGGGATCAATACTCTGCATCATCCCTAAGCGAACTGTGCCATATCCTTAAAGATCTCTCGATACCCATGGACACGGGGAGGCCCGGCAGTTGAGACCCCTGCCCACCCTTATCAAGGAAGCGTGCTGCCCTCAGACCACCCCGGGACAGCCCCCCCCCCTTGAGAGTAAAATGGAATACCCAACGTCTCCAACTGGCCACCGTGAACTCCTGCAGTTAAGCCCAGGCTGAACTTCGCCAGACTGTATCCTGTTCTTTTCTCTCTTACCCTTACTGTTATACGTTTCTTGGGGTTACCTGAACCTGTGGAAGGACTGGCCGGGGAACCCCATTCCAAACCCACCGTGAGGGACCTCCCTGGTTCGGAATTCCATCCCCAAGTCTCCCTGTTTGCAACGTTGCAAGCTTTTAAGGTTATACGTTTTTTTGTGAAGTTTGAACCTCATGTGTTTTCTCTTACTGTAGAAGATTGAGATAGTATAATACAGTATTTCTTCTGACCCCCTCTATTCTGGGGGGGGGGCCTCCCTGGCCCGCGGCCTAGACCTGCCACCCAGATCGGAGTGGGGGCTGGGCCAGGGACGGTGAGGGCCCCATAGTCGGGGGAAATATGCCGTATAGTGTTATACAATCAGATATTGCTGTACCTTGCCTGCCTTGGGGGACACACCCCCACTGTTTTTTCTCTTCCTTACATTACGGTAGACGGAGGGGCAACGTAAGCCCTCCCTCAATTGATAGGTCCGCTTGTACGGGCTGAGAAATTCCTGCGTAAGGCCCTAGTGGGCCCCCCTATATCGCCCAGGATATCATCAATATTGCATATTTTTGTTATTGGTTCCAGATCCTACCCCACTACCTTCCTTCAAGCTCCCTCCTCTCATTTTTCCCCTTCCCCTGGCCCCTGGTCCGCCCTGGAGAGCCCTGGTACAGTCTCAAAATAGACATGTCTCAAGATTAAAAATAATCTCACATAACGTACAGGGGTTCAATTCGCCTTCCAAACGAAACAAAGCCTTTCAATTCTACAAGGCCTGTAAGGCTGACATCTTATGCCTACAAGAAACAAGATTTGTCCTCCATTTCCACCCTAAATATCCGAGCAGATTCTTCCCCCTACACTATAATGCAATGTTCAGGGAAAAGAACCGCGGGGTCACTATTGCATTCAAGAGAAGTCTCCCCTTCATCTGTAACAAATAAATTGTGGACCCGACAGGCCGCTATATCTTGGTGTCAGGTACAATACATGATGTAGAAATTACAGTAGTCTCCTACTATACCCCTAACACCCATCAACTCAAATTCCTATCCCACTTGTTGAGGATAGTGAAAGAGCATTCCAAAGGCAAGATGTTTCTGGCTGGCGACTCAAACCTGGTAATTGATTCCAAGCTGGATAGATCGTCCACTACAGTTGCGGGTCCTGGGGGAGAGTCGGGGGCGTGTTCAAGAATCTATTGGGCTCCTATGCCCTGTGTGATATATGGCGGGAGACACACCCCAATACGCGGGATTATACATTTTATTCCAACCCGCATAAAACTTTCTGTAGGATAGACCATATTTTCTTGGCACAGCACTCGCACCCACAACTCCGGGTAGCAGAGATACTCTTGACGCCCTGGTCCGACCATAGCCCCATGGCGATTTCCACAGACCTGGCGGCCCCTAGAAGACCCTTTGACTCCTGGCGCCTCAATGAGTCACTACTGACAACCAAAGACACTTTTGACAAACTCCAGACAGACCTAACTGACTACTTTGTGTTAAATCTGGGCTCTGTAGACTCCCCAGTCTCTCTAATGGAGGCTCACAAAATGGTGATGAGAGGGCATATAATACAAAAAGCCACAGCCAAGAAAAGAGAGAGAGAATCTAAACTGAAGGAGCTCTCCAACCAATTCCAAATAGCTGAAATGACCTGGAAGGACAACCCCTGTCAGGCCACCAAAGAAAAGGTTGATCTGGCCCACCTGGAACTCAACCTGCTACTAGACAGTCAAACAGAGAAACAGGTGCGCTGGTCTAAGCCCTACTATTCCAGAGGCAACAAGCCAGATTCCATGATGGCCAGGCAATGTAAGCCAAAAAGCCAGTCCATACAATTGAAATTACAGGGGAATGCCACAGCAGATTCCCCAAAATTTTTAAATGCCTTTAAATCCTTTTTGTCAGACCTTTACTCCAACCCGGGGGGGGGGGTTAATCAGCAGAGATTTGACGATTTTTTCGAAGATATTAAACTACCAAACGCCCCTCAGGAGTGCCTAGACAAAATAGAAGAGCCCATCACGCTCCAAGAACTGTTAGACGCTATCAAGACCATTGTCTTGCTTGGGCGTAATTTATCTAAAATTTACAAAATATATTTGCAGCCCTCAAATATATAAGGGAACTTAAGAGCTCAAATACATGTATATCTCCAAAAATTACGCCTTGTTTGTCTAATAAGTTCATTTGCCAGTAATCTCCAAGGAAGATGATGCACTTTAAAGTTATTTTATATACCTTGCAAAATGTACAAAACAAAAATACTACAATCTGTGTTACAACATAGAAAGCCTAACAGGGCAAAAGCATATATATATATATATATTAAAATGGATTACTCATCTGTTTTAATTGCTCCACGCAGAAAATCAGCAGACCACGTCCAAACAAGATGGCTGCTGTACTTGGCTTCACAATGCAGGTCTATCTACCCAAGGCAAAGTCCCATCATCGTCCGTCCGGTCAGGTGCACCATCACATGTTTTCTCCAGCTGCCCTCCAAAAGAAAATCTCTCTCTCTCTCCAGCCTACTGTTTTTTTTTATCAGGTGGACCCTTTGTTCCATTTTGTACCTGAAGGTCGTCTGTGATTGGCCCAGGCAACTTAGTCTATCACAGGTAGCCATCTTAATTTGCATACAAATGCACACCTGAAACTGGAGCTACAGTCAAACCAGTCTTCAAAGAACAAAGGGGAGTTCCCACCATGCTGCACCAAACAAAAGGGATTGTCCTATATACAGTTATTGCATGTATAAGATTTTTTTTTACAATTTCTATGGGAAAAAAATATATAAAAAATATCATAGCTTCACAACCATTAAACTCAGAAAGGCCCCAGCCCCAGACGGCTTCTCGGGACTACAAGAAATTCGCCCCAATATTAGGCCCCCACCTAGTGGTCCTGTTTAATTCTCTTAGAACAGGCACACACCCCAACCCTGAATCATCGATGGCCATCATAGTCATGGTCCCCAAGCCAGAAAATGACCCCCTGCAGATCCCCAACTACAGGCCTATCTCCCTGCTCAACCAGGATGTTAAACTTCTGGCCAAAATCCTGGCAACGCGGCTTAACTCTTTTCTGGGCTCTATAATTCACAGGGACCAGACAGGTTTCGTCCCAGCCAGGCAAGCTAGTGATAGTGTCAGACGGATGGCCCACTTAATCCATTGCATCCATGCCAGGAAAATTCCAGCTTTCTTATTATCACTAGATATCTACAAAGCTTTTGATACGATATCATGGAAGTATATGCACAAGACGCTAGAGAAATGGGGATTTGGCAACAGGTTCTTGCAATGGATTAACGCATTATACTTTAGACTGGCCGTGAGAGTCAAATATCTAGGCTTTTCTTCTGATAAGTTCAACATACAGAGAGGCACACGCCAGGGCTGCCCCCTGTCACCCATCTTGTTTATACTGGCCATGGAACCCCTGGCGCTTAAAATTAGGGCCAACAAAAGCATTAAGGGGATAGAAATAGGAGGTGTCCATCACAAAATCTCTCTATTCGCAGATGGCGCCCTTCTTGCCCTTTCACAACCTATCAATACATTACCCAATCTATTCCAGGTGCTCAAGATAAATAGGGCAATGTCGTTGGCCATGAATGTGGGCCTCCCAGCGGAACCACTACAACACCCCAAGTCCACATATGATTTTAAATGGACTACCGGCGGTCTCCCCTATTTGGGAATTAGCCTATCATCCACATATGAGGGTCTCTACGCAGCTAATTACCCCCCTCTCGTGAGGAGTCTGGGATCACTGATAGACTCATGGGCTGATCTTCCCCTTCCTAAGATCCTTTATTACTTCAGAGTCTTACCAATAAGAATTCCTACCTATATGCTAAGAATTCTACAAAGAAGGATACTACGGTTTGTATGGCGGTTCACTAGGCCCAGAGTGGCAAGACGCTTTATGTTCGCCCATAAATCCCAGGGGGGCTTGGGAGTCCCAAACATAGCCCATTACTACAAAGCGGCACAAATCGCACAGTTATCCCAAATACATGCAACTAGAGACCTCTCGTTGTGGGCTCTTTTTGAGCTCCCAAATTTGGGGGAGACCCCGCTGGACACCTTGCTGTGGACGGCCCACACGTACAGATCTAAGAACCTGAGCCCTTTAATGGTACATTCCCTTAAGGTCTGGGACTTGGTGAAATACTCTACAAAATTAATGGCCCCCCACACCCCTTTGCTAAACCTATGGGAAAATCTACTCTTCCCACCAGGCCTCCAGGGCGGGGCTTCTTTCTCGTACTGGGTAGGCGCAGGCATTCGAACTGTCCACCATCTCCTAGATGACAGAGGACTTATGTCCTTTGAAGACTTGAGACGTAAATACAAGCTCCCGCTGTGGTTCCACTACATACAGATTATCCACTGGCTTAAGCCCACACTGACCTGGGCTGCTCCCTACAGGAAATGGTCCAACTTTGAGTCTCTGTGTGTTGGGGAGCCAAACAGACTGGGGAGAATCTCTCTGCTTTATTCTGCTCTTAATGACTTTCCGAGACACCTGGACCATAAGTACATCCGAGACTGGGAGGGAGATCTGGGATTGGTTGGGGAGCAGGTGGACTGGCCTGGTGTTTGGAGAGCAACATGGGGATGTTCGATTAATTCCCTCACAGAGTCAGCATATAAAGTATTGCTCTGCTGGTACTTAGTACCAGATAGAATTAACAAAATTTACCCAGCGTACCCGGGGCATTTTTTCAGAGAGTGCTCTGTGAGAGGAGATGTACTCTATATATGGTGGACTTGTCCAATGGTGGCTCGACTATGGCAACAGGTCTTTCGAATGGTTGGGAGGACCCTGAGAGTCAATCTTAAACGGGACCCATGGGTGGCGTTACTACGCCACAAGGCACCTGAACTTAACGGCCTGCAAAACAAACTGTTCTCATTTATCATGTTGCCCACTAAACAGACAATAGCAAAGGCCTGGAAACAACAGCTAGTCTTTATCTCAGAAGTTAAAGCTAGAATAAATGGATTATTAATAAATGAAAAACTTACCAGTATACTAAATGACAGACATGATTACTTCCTGAGCATTTGGGAACCCTGGGTCCAGTATGCAACCCTAAACCTTATGACAATAGCATTAAACTGAAAAATGGAGTAAGGGACTGCCAGGAGCAGGCCAGGGACCACTAACCACCCCCCACCCCCATCTTCCCCTGCCCCATATCCCCCAACCCAAACCATCCTAGAACCACACCTACCGAAATCTTACACTGTATTACGTGTTATCCTCTTTCACCTGAATAAACCGCAATGATGAGTGTGACTGGGGGATGGGAGGAGGGAGGCTTCCTCTGGGCCTCTGGCCTCCCCGGCCCAGCATGTCTACTATTACAATACTTCAACGGAACCAGAAACGAGACTGTACGCAATATGCTAGTATAGGCAACAATGTTTAATATGTATGTAATGTTACAAATTATCCCTTTGTACCATAATGTTGTCTTGTCGACATTCAATAAAAAGATTGACAAAGAAAAATTAATTTGCCTCCTGCTGTAGTAAATTTTAGAAACAAAATAGTGGCTCATGCATTTGCAGGTCACCTGCAAACAGGAAGTGCTGCTGAGCTTCCTGTTACTGTGCATTGTGAGTTTTGTCAGTTGAATCCAGACAGCAGCATGGCTGAGATACTGGGAGAGGAAGGCTGCTACCTTTCTTTTCCAACTGTGCCAGGCTGTTGGACCGGGTTAAGCTCTGGAGTTTTCATAGTTAGTAGAAGAGCGCCTAATCTAGCTCAAATACTATCTCCAAGCCTGTTCCTCAGTGACAAACAAGATAAATCCACCTGGCTCAGAACTGAAACAGTTGATTTCTTCCCTTGTGGAGGCAACCGCTGTAGTACATGTAAAATGGCAGAGAAAGGAAAACATGTGCTACAGGGAAAGAATTGAAATTTAAACAGATAATCAGTTGTAACACAAAAATGTTGTGTACCTCATTTTATGTAAAATCTGTCATGTACAGTATGTAGGGTGCACAACATGCCCATTAAAAACGATTAGAATCTAAATACAATTCAGAAATCAAATGTAGCTAGACATGTAGCACAGATGCATTCTGGAGATCGTCGTTCACTTAAGGTTATGGGCATAGAAAGAGTTAATTTGGGGGTGAGAGGGGGCAATTTACAATCACGGCTTTACAGGAAAGAGACAGTTTGGATCTCTAGAGCACCTACAGGTCTGAACCATAAACTGGACGTGTCTCTTTGCTTAGACCATTAATTGAGAGAATGCCATTAAATAGCATAACCCTTACCTCTATAACCAGTATTATTATGTTTAATCATTAATGATATACCTATTTCCCCCCCAACTCCCTTTATCTAACGTGTCTTTTCTTCATTTTGCTGAATATTATTCAGGGCATGGGCATGGCTAATAGATGAGGTTGGATGGAGTGGGTCAACACAACCCTACTTACATATGATTGGACCACAGCAGCATGTTGTGGCGATCTAAAAGTTAGATGCTTACTCCATTCCACTTAACTATATTCAAGCATGTTCAAAAGCTACTTAAAGGTATTTCTAAATCTATATATAAAATAAAATGTGGGTATAAAGCATACAATTGATTGGATATCCTATTTGGATGTTGTCCAGAGTAGACAGGAAATTGGCTGTTTTTAAATTGGTGATTATCAAGTCCCTATGCACATGTAATGTATGTATAAATGAACTGCTTCAGTATATGGTATATGATTAAGGATGCGGACCGCACCCGAAATGCGTGATTATTAACTCTGCACATGCACTTGTTTTGCTGCTTTTATGGATACATTCAATAAACATGACGTTTTATGGAAGAGAGCAGACTACTTTGTTTACTACTATTTACAAAACATTTGAGACACCTCAATCTGGCACCGCCATTGGCCTACTTTTCCGTGCTGTGTAATATTAATTTTAATATTATTTTGCAACTCCATCACCAGGTCCTCCACCTTGTCTCTTGGCAACCTGCAAACCCTTTCAACAATGTCAATTTCGATCCCGAGAAATTTTATTGTGGTCTCTGGAGCCTCCATTTTGTCATGAACCACCAGTACTCCAAATGTCTGAAATACCTTGAGCATGGTTGCCAGGATGATTCCACACTATCTGGTACCAGCCTGCCCCGCGCATAAGAAATCATCCACTCCAAAAATAAGCTGAAGGCTTCAAAATATGCACATGAAATAGAGCACCCCATTGGGAGGCATCAATACGCGTAATACCCCCCCTCGAAAAAACATCCCGAACTCTCCGGGTGCACTGGCAGCAGCTTGAACAGCATTTCTATGTCAGTTAGTGGTAAATGCCCCTGTGTCTGCCCCAAAACAAATTACAAATGCCGTTGTATACCGAGCCCCACTTTGGAAAAGACAGGTGGTGTATTAGGCAAAATTTGCCCTTCTTCATTTTCAGCACCTCCCCTAACGGGGATACCACCAGCCCATCCAATGGGGGGGGGGCAGTAAAAGAACCTGACATTCGCCCCAACGACATCTTCTGCTCCAGCTTCTCCCATACCACCTCCGGATGGAGCTGCACTGACTTTTTTCATTGAACTCATCTTAGGGTGTGCTTTACATGGAATCACAAAACCTACAATATCTCAAAGCCTTCATCCAGTAACTTTGCCACGCCGATCAGGATACCTACTCAGCTAGGGGTGAATCTCCTCTCCTCTCACCAGCATTGTTTTTTTTGCAGCCCCTTCTGGATTCCTTCTGTACACCCTTTTTTTAAAGCAGCTCCAAATGGAATAACCACCTTCGCAGCCTGAGCATTCATGCTAGTACTTGCAAGCCGGGGCCCTGCTTACACTGGGAATCACTGAACTCTCAGCACAACCCCTTTTTGCTGACTCTACCACCCCTGACCCGGCTGAGGTGATGCCAGCTTGAAAAGGCGAGGAGCTACTGGTGGAAGGGTACACTCTGCCCCACGAGTTCATCACCCAAATCTATATCCCAATGTCTCTGTGATCCCATCCCAGCTCAGCACAGCTGGAATTGCTTGTCGTAGCCTAGCCACGCCGACCCCCCGTATATCTGATGTGCTTCCCATATGGCATCTAAGTAACAAAATAGTGAGCAATATTTCAGATTCTTTTCCCCGGTCACAATTGCCAATATGGAAAAGGCCTGTGGCCAATTCCCAAATGTCCTAGAGATCAGCCGAAAACGCATTCTATCCTCATCCTCCTCCTTCCTGTGCTCCTTGCCCTCTACCCACTTCTCGATCCCAAAACGCTCGAGGGGCAGTAATATAAAGATATCCACATACTCCCACGGCCATATCTTCTCCCTAACTTCAGACTTAAGAAGGCCCCCCCAACAGGTCCTCAAAACATACATATGAGTGACCCTTGGCTAAATCCAAAATGGGCATGAGCTTCTCTGTTCTCTTCTCCAAATCTGTATTTTGATCCTTACCTGAATTCCTTCACTCCATTGGCATTGCCACCACCTGCTTGTCGACACCCCATGCCTTATCCTCATCGCCAATCCTGACAGATCCCAGGCTGCCATCAAATCCATGTCTGCCCTTGTCCCCGCTGCCTACCATCAGGCTAGCAGCTCCTTCACCCCAGTAATAAAGCACAAGCCGTCGGCCCACCCAGGCACGGAACCACCTAGTAATTGTGACACGAAATTGGGAATGCCGAGCAGCTGAGTCTCACATTGCCAAATCGTGATGTCTACTGGTCTTCCATGCTAATGCTCTTCGCCTCGGGTTCCGGCTCCCAACTGTCACAGTGACCTGCTTTCTGCCGGATGTCCTGACTGTCCTTTTAAATCATGAAATCACCCTGCAAAATAGGAATTCATACCTTCTTCCCACCAATTGGCTGACTGACATCTTGAACTTGTGTGTTAATGGCTAGCAGATGGCACAAAATGATTGGCTGGCCATCCAGCCCCTCACTATTGGCTGCCTCTGACTTCTTCTAAGTATCTGGTTGGTTAGCCTTGGAACTGGAGGAGCAGTGTGGTGACTGCATAGCACTCTGCTTGATGCCACATTTGATCACCTGAGAATCCTGGAAGTGGGTGAGTATGCAGCATGGTGGGGTTCCTTATGGATTTACACTATGGGGCATCCCTAATCAGGCTTCCCCCAGGACACATTCTGTGGATCAAAAGTATATTTAAACTTTTGGTCTGACTTTTATTTCTTGAGAAATGTGAACCATGACATTGCCTAAAAATGACATCCTTTTCCAACTCTTATGTCAGTACTATGGACTCCACTGCCGCCTTCTGCAGTTACTCCTCCTAACTTCTCCCACTGATTCCCCAATTAGTGCGATTGGCTGTCCTTGTGTTAAGCAGCAGCACTGATTGGCTGGAGAACTGTAGTGATTATCATTGGGCTTCCCAAGACATCCAGCACTCGCTGACAGTGACAGGTTCGGGGCTACCAGAGGGAGCGGGAGCATGGTATTTCTCCTCGCAGTGCAGACTCTTTCTGATAGGGGTCACATTGTCGGGTGAGATCAGCTGATCGCCTGGGTGAGGAGGGGTTAAATTTGTGTGGCCCCTGAAAATAATTGGGTGATTTGGCATCTCTGATTTAACCCTTTGCATCTCACACACTCACTGCATGCATTTGGCAAGGGCCAGATTTATTGTTTATGCATACCCAGAGTCCATAACCATACAAGTAAAAATAAAAAATCCCACCACCCTCAGCCTTCCATCCTCAGACTCTCAATATGAATATGCAGAGTGTGCACAGATCCCCTGGCAGAACCCCAAAATTAATCAACAAAATGCAGATGGATCAACCTCCCAATTCCTAAAATTAGATATGCAGTGTATGTGTTGATTCTCCCATAGCCTAGAACATCAATAATCTTGCATCTGTGACAGATTAAGAAGGTGAGTAAAAACAATTAGGTAAGGTTAGAACCATCTCAGTGGAGTAGGCCCTGAGAGAGATATTATATGTGAATCAGTTTCAGCCGGCCGTCTGTATTCACAGGAGTTAGGTGAATTACATAGTCATGAATACCGTGAACTTATTACATATAAATCTCCAAAACACAGAGTGGTGGGAGGCACACTGCAGGGAAGATCTGCAGTTTGCAAAGACAAAAAAAACTTAACCTCACCAGAGATCCATTACTGTTCCTTTAGCAGCTTGGGTTCAGGCCGACTCTATCTTGGGGAAAATCTAGAGAGTGGCATTCCCCGCATTCACTCAAATGGGCGGATGGGAGTGCAGGGAATGCCCTTCTGTGAGGATATCACCCGTGCCGTAAGGATTAACAGCGCTGGATCCAGGTGAGGTAAGGATTTTTTTATTTGTTAACCCCTCTCCAAGGCAAAAGCTAACTACCGAAACCACCAAACCATGAATGCCGAAGACACTAATACAGAGGGCACACTGTAGTTTGTAGGAATGTAAGTAGTTTATAAGTAGGAATCAATTGCAGTTTGTAGTATTAGAATGTAGGCTCTAGATGGCAGCAGGGCAGCCAGAGGTGGCTTCACATCCAGGTTGAGCAGGAGCATCTCAAAGTGGAGGATGCCCGAGAGCAGTGGATTGAGGAAAAAAACAGGCAGAAGATTTGCCATACAGTGTCATTAGATGCCTTGAGCAAGGAAGACTGGGACAAATACCAACACAATTAAATGTAGTTGCATCATGGCTGCAACATTTACATGGAACAGGTGACTCTCGAGTCTCGGGGGAGGCCTGACTATTAGGCAAATAAGTTATAAATAGATGGACGTTTTGTTGCTTTGCCAGCTTATTATTCTCCCTAAAGCGAAAGGAAAGTGACCTGCCCAGAACACTGAACATTGAATTGTTTATTAAATTAGAATAATAATGTATTTTTCTTGCAAGATGTTAAATGATTTCAGTAATTTTGTTTGTCTAATGTTGAATAACTTTGGCACTTTTAAGGAGGTCTTAGACTTAGAGCTTGCGTGAGCTGCAGAGTTAGAAACAGACAAAGGTTTTAGGTAGAATGTGCCTGGTAAATACCAAATTTTGTTTTAAATGTTGTGCCACCTTCTTTCTTTAAATCAACTGTAAACCCAATTTTCATAGGAAGTTTAGAAACCTTGATCATAATTATATTTTATATTCTCTTAACCTAAGGCCCTTGTATATAACAATGAACTGTGAATGAACAATGAACAGTGATAAGCAGCACCCGAGTGTTCTAGTGATGATAGATAATAAGTTCTCCAATCTCCCCTATGCCATTTACTCGGTGTCTTCATGCTGTGCCATGGTAGTGGTGCACCTGTAATCCGGCAATGTGAGGCAACCTCCTCAGGTGGCACTACAGAGGGGAGCGGCAATCACTGTATCTGTTTTTTTTGTTAGTATTATTTTCACTCTAATTAGTGGTTCAGTGGTAATCAGAGGTGCACTGTATCGCAACCATTGTGACCGGGCCCTGGAATCTAAAAGTTCCCGACACCGTAAAATCACCAAGTCAGTGTTCTGAACAGGGTTGGGTGGGCATGGCCTTGGTGGTGATAAATCCTTTCTTTTACAGAATCCAAGCCACCACCAAGCTGGCAATATCGCTGGGGGAAGAGTGGAGCACCTAGAATAAGGAAAATGTAATACTCTTCTGGCAAAAGACACATTAGTTAACTCTGAAAAATTGATACAATAATGTATAATGAATGTGTTGGGTGAAGCACATGTGACTGCATTGCATACAGATCCAAGCAAGGCTCCTTTAATTATTACCCAAGAAGTTGCCATTGATTGGGTAGAATGGGCCGAGACACAATCTATTTGAAAGTCATGAGCTTTCTGGATAAGCTTTACTATGCAGGTTGACAGCATCTTTGTGGATGCAGCACATCCTCTTCTTGCCACAAAGGGGATCACAAACATGCTGCCGTAGCTTGTAGGTATGTTATTAGTACTGAGGCTATGGGATGTGTTAAAGAACTGTCTTGTTCCGAGTGAAATGAAGGCTGATTTCACAATTGATGTTCCTTATAGATGTAACTTTTGGAATAAAGTATGCCATAGGTATTAGACCCACTCTGTCCTCCAAAAAATAAGTGTATGAAATCTCACTTCCCAGAGCTCTGATCTCTCATACCCTAGTGGCTGAAGTAATCGCTACCAGGAACACTGCCTTTTGTGCTAGTTGCTGTAGAGATTCTTATGATGCTGGTAGAGTTTTTAAATAATCCAACACTATTGGAAGGTCCCATTGAGGGAAATATTTTGCCTAGGAGGTTTTATCTTCAGAACTAAGGAACTGTAACAGGGGCTCTGCCCATGTTTTCTGGTCAAAGCGGATATGGAGACCTGTACCTTTAATGTTCTCGAACCTAAGCCAGTTTCTCTCTGTGATATGCTTGGTTTGTGGAAAATGTCCTAGCCTTTACTAGGGTGCAGATTACTCCCTCAGAACACCCGTCACTCAGAAATGTTTGCCTCTCAATGGCCATACCATCAAACACAGTCTCTGTGGGTTAAGGTGGAACTCTGAGCTCTGCTGTAACAAATTCTGTATCTTCGGAAGTGGGAATGGCTGCTCTATTTGCATCATCACCAGAGGGAACTATGGTCATCTCGGCCAACATGGGAGTATTGCTATGACTGTGATTGCTATAGACTTGAGTTTCAAAAGAAATTCCTATTGGCTCTCTCAAAAGAGCCGCTGTGACGATGTACAGCCAGCTGGCCTTCCAGGAGGGCTGGGTGCGAGAGCACACACAGCTGCAGGGAAGTCGGAGATGGAGCCGTCGGCGGAGATTGCGTCGTGGGACCTGCTGGGATCAGGTGGGATCACCGTCGCCCCGGGGTGGGGATGTACACAGCGGGGCATCCATTTTAGGATGCCCCCGGATTAGGCTAGCTGCTGGGCCTGTAATCTTTTTGTTTCCAGGGCCTGGCTGAGTGGGTTTTAAGTACATCTGCTCAATGCCCATCTGATGTGGGTTGAGTATTGGGAATACAGTTAAAATTCAGGATTGGGGGGTGGGCTATGAATATGGGCCCTCTATATTTAGAGAGGAAGGCAATCAGCATATTTTGCTATCATGTGGGGATTGTTACATATAAATGTGGTAATGGGGTGGTGGTTTGGAGATACCCATGAGTAAAAAAATCTATGAAATTTGTGGAAACAGTGAGTTTTTGATTGGAGTAGAAAACCTTACTAACTATTTTATGCAGGAGTCAGAATCAGAGATAGAGTACAGACTCCACAGCCCTGCCCAAAGCTACCTTGTGCAAAGCATGCACAAAACTCATACAGCTGTGCCATGACACACCCTTTGCAGCTTAAGTATAACCCAGAAACTGAAGCCAAGAAAGTGGCTTTGCTTAGAATTATTAGTTATTTACATACAATCAGAGATTTTGAGATTCTTGAAAGTGGCTTATTGTGGTCACCTTAAAATATGTTTAGTCACATTGAGTATTGTTTCTTTATCTTGCATCAATGGCTGAAGAATAAAAGAGTTAAAGTGGACCAACACCCAGCCCCATCAGCCTGGGAATCTAAAAGATTCCCGGGCCGATCCAATCCCTCTCCACGGGGCATCCAAAATCAGGATGCTCCGCTATGTGAAACCCCCCAGGGCACCCGCAAACCTTACCTGGATCCCGGTCCAATGGCGCATGCGTGGGCTGTGGCCGCATCTCGCGCTCCTCTCTAGCAGGGCTCGTGACCGCGCTGGCCTGTTAGAGGGAAGCGCAAGATGCGGCTGCCAGCATGCTCGGAGCCGCTGAGGTTTGACGCGGCTTTGACGCGCATACCTCAGCGGCTCCGACCATGCTGATTGGACAAGTGGCTGCGCATGAGCCGTAGGAGCAGGGTGAGGTGAGTTAAATCGTGCAACATAGCGGGCACCCCCGATTGGGGTGCCCCAGGGAAGTGGACCACAACCCAGGATAGTCAAAATCCTGGGTGTTGGTCCACTTTAAACGCAACCCATAATCTAAGGGTCCTAATTTTTAAGGTGGTATTTATTGCAGGAAAGTGTTTATTGTAATGTGTAGTGTGTATTTATTACAAAGATTTCCCTTAGAGGTTATAGGTAAATTCTTAGCCAGCTATCATAAAAGGGGGGAAGCCATACTGCTTATAGGGAATGAGATGGGGGAATGCCACACTGCTTATAGGGAGTGGGGGGAACGCCACACTGTCTATAGGTAATGGGATGGGGAGCATGTCACACTGCCTATATAGAATGGGAGGGGGGATGCCATACTGCTTATAGGGAATAGGAGGGTGGGAATGCCGCACTGGTTATAGGTAATGGGAGGGTGGGAATGCCACACTGTCTATGGGGAATGAGAGGGGAGAATGCCACACTGCCTATATAGGGAATGGGATGGGGAGATGCCACACTGCGGGAATGGTAAAGGAAGATATCAACTGTGAGGGGGTAGTACCACATTGCTTATAGGGATTGGAAGGGGGAATGCCACACTGCTTAAGGGAAATGGGGGGGTGCCACACTGCTTATAAGCAATGGGAGGGGGGACTGGCACACTACTTATAGGGAATGAGAGGGGAGTGACACACTGCCTATATGGAATGGGAGGGGGGAAGCTACACTGCTCATAGGGAATGGGCGGGAAGAATGCCACACTGCCTATGGGGATTGTCATGTGAGAATACCACACTGCCAATGGGGATTGGGAGGGGGATGCCACAATGCCTGTAATTGGGAGATTCTGCACCTTGCCTATTTGGTTCACAACATTTGGTTCAGAATATTATTTTTCTTATTTTCCTCCTCCAAATCCTAGGTGCGTCTTATGGGCAGGTGTGTCTCACGGGGCAAAAAAATATGGCAGTTATCTAGAGAAAGCATTTCACCTTAATTGCAGGGGTCCTGATGTGCAGCCCACCTGAGAAGACAAAGAAGAATGTCATGTAATGTGTAAATGTGGATTCATTGTGTTAGGACACATGCTTAAACCCATTCTGTTCTCCTGCAGGTGAAACATATCTAACAAGTTAAGTCTGTAAGGAAAGCATGGCATAGAGTTAAATGTAATTTTGGTCTTTGGCCACAAGGGGCAGCAGTATGTTCTATATAATAAGACAATAGGTGACTGTGCTTGACTATGGACTGCTCATTCATGTGTTTGGTTAATGGTCATTGACTTACATTGTGTTAATCAGTTCCATGGACTTTCATTTTAGATGCCAACTAGTGACGGTTTACCAAATTGTAGCCTTGTATCAGATCATTCAGTGTGTATATTCAATCCATTGAACTATTATCAGGTTTCCATTGTTAATTTTTTGGGCTTTAGCTAGAAGCAGCATCTTTGGCCTGATTACCCAGCGTGCTCTGTGTGTTAGTCCAACACTTCTCAGCAGCAGCCATCTTAGCTGCAGAAGCAGACCATATGTCCTCAGGCTATCTATGGCTAATATCAGCCTTTCGCACAGCACAGCTGGTAAGTCCAGTTCCTTCTTCATAACATTCCCCACTGGTAAAGTGAATTTGATGCTGCACATTACTCCCACCTGCCTTTTGACCCACCTACCTCCCTGCCTTATCACCCAGCTACCTACCCATTTGTTTCCCCACCAACCTGCCTGTCTGGCCATCCATCTGTTCACCTGCCTACATGTCTGCCTGATCGCTGGAACACAAATGTACTGATTCTCAAGGCTAAAATTAAGTCATTCATTAAGGGGTTAAAAAGCATTTCAGAAACCAGAGATATGCGCCAACCTTATTCACATGGGACACAGATTCCAGATCTGCTATAAAAAACAGGACATTTTCAGGACCGCATCTTTGTATGTGTCAGTTAAGGGGTTAAGAAGAGCATTCACCACTGCATTGAATTACAAGTTGCAAAAAAGCCTCAGGACGCTCATTTTCCACCAAGGAAAGTTATCGCCAGCAAAGGGGACCTGTTGTGTTGTTTGTGCCAGGACTTTTGTTCTTTTGTTTCTTGTGCCAGTGGGTAAACTTTTAATTTTTCCCTGGGGTATCTTTGCTGCTTATCTCAGGCAATAGTGTCTGAGAGTAATCAGACCGGCTGGTTAATTATAAAATAAGTATATTGCATTGCTGCCATTTCTTGTGTAGATTGTTTAAATTTGCTAGTTGATTTAGTCACTGCATGTTTGAATATGTTATATGTACACTTGCTTTATTGATCTAACATCGTGTTGGCATTACATTTATTTTACTGACAAGGACAGAGTCGCAAGCCAGTATGTGGAGAGACCCATGTTAGGAATAATATAGGGGGGCTAAAGAGATGGATGTGTATGGCTGTGTAAAATTTAAAGCTAATCCTTGGCATTGCACAAAGACACAAAGAGATGATTTGCATAGCTCTGCCCACTGCAAGGATAGATGGGTAATGCTATCTGTCCTTGGACTGGGTACTGTGCAAATACTTTCTAGGAAAGCTCCTCTTTTCCTTTACCTAAGTAAAGGGATTTTGGTCTCTTTAGCCCCCTATATTAAGCCTAACATGGTCTCTTCACATACTGGCTTGCGACTATGCTTTGGTACTCACCAAGTCTCACCCCCCATACAGCGAGAGGCATCCACCCTAGTACTGATGAGAGCCTAAAGCTCGAAACACGTGTCCACTAGTTGGATGTGTCTGGATGTGTAATCCTTGGCATTGCACCCTTAGCATTGCTAAGGGCCTTGGATGGCACAGAGACATAAAGAGATGATTTGCATAGCTCTGCCCACTGCAAGGATAAATGGGTGATGCTATCTGTCCTTGGACTGGGTACTGTGCAAATACTTTCCATAGTAGGAAAGGTCCTCTTTTTCTTTTACTGACAAGGAAAATAGCTTAGAGTATTTTGGGGCTGTCACCATGGTCCCTAGGTAAGGGTCAAATCCTGACACTTATTTAGGCTTCACCCATGAGTGGGCTACAGGGGTTTGCCTATTGTGTGTGGCTGAGGCTCCTGGCGGCACTGTGCATATGTCTGGCCCATGTGATGACTTGGGGATTGGCAGGGGGCATGATGTTGCAAGGATCACTGACAGGCTGACATTCCCTCAGCCTTTGTTGAGCTTGCTGCCTCCCCCACACTATTTGCATTTAACGCCTTGTGTCCCACAATGCTGACTGCATTTAAAGCGGTCCCATGCCCTTATTATTACAGTAGCACCAATTGTGCATAGAACCTCTGCAAGCCAGTGTTCCAGGAGCCCAAATACTCACTTCTTCTGGGATAGCATCTATCAGCCAAAGCCAATATTTGCATAATATACGCCGAGAAATCTGATTTCACGCTTCCTCGGTCAGATGCGTCTGGCCACACAATCCATCTCTGCTCAATCACTATACAATCTGCCATACAATCCATCTCTATTTACTCACTACACAATCCGGCCATACAATTCTGCCCACTCACCATACTATCTGGCCATACAACCCATTCCTGGCCAATCACCTCACAATTTGGCCATACAACCCTTCCCTGCCCACTCACCATACTATCTGGCTGTGCAATCCCTCTCTGCCCCCTCATGATACTATCTGGCCATACCATCCAGCCCTGCCCACCCACCATGCAATCTGGCCATACAATCCATCTCTACCCCCTCACCATGCAATCTGGCCATACAATCCATTCCTGCCCACTCACCATACAATCTAGCCATACAATCCATCTCTGCCCACTCACCAGACAATCTAGCCACCCAATCCATCTTTTTCCACTCACCATACGATCCGGCCATACAATCAATCTCTGCCCACTCACCATACAATCTGGCCATACAATCAATCCCTGCCCACTCACCATACAATCTGGCCATACAACCTATCCCTGCCCACTCACCATGCATTCTGGCCACACAATCCATCTCTGCTCACTCACTATACAATATGCCATACAATCCATCTCTATTTACTCACTATACAATCTGGCCATACAATCCTGCCCACTCACCATACTATCTGGCCATACAACCCATTCCTGGCCAATCACCTCACAATTTGGCCATACAACTCTTCCCTGCCCACCCACCATACAATCTGGCCGTACAATCCATCTCTGTCCACTCACCATACAATCTGACCATACAATCCAGTCCTGCCCACCCACCATACAATCCAGCCCTGCCCATCTCTCCATCTCTGCCTGCTCACCACACAATCTAGCCATACAGTCTAGCACTGCCCGCTCACCATACAATCTGGCCATAGAATCCAGCTTTGTCCACCCACCATACAATCCAGCCTTGCCCAATCACTATACTATCTGGCCATACAAGCCAGCCCTACCCACTAACCATACTATTTGTCCATACAATCCAGCCCTGCCCATCCATCATACAATCGGGTTATACAATCCAGCTCGGCAATGCCCACCCACCATACAATCCAGCTATACCCACTTTACAAACCAACCATACAATCTAGCATTGCACTGTCCACTCACCTTACAATCTGGCTGTAGAAACTAGTACTGCAAAACTTAGATGCTATAGGAATGATTTTCACCCTCTTGGACTTTAGTCCACTTAACAGGGGCATCTTGATTTTGCACAACCCCCCTCTTCTGCAGATACAGCCACCTATACCTTTTATATTGTTTCATTTAATTTCTGGTATATGAATAAATTAGGTTGCTGCACACCACCAAAGAGAACACGATAATGTGGGTGCTATCTTGTAGGGGGCTTTCCTTTAAAATTTGCCCCTTACACAGTTACAGAAAGCCTTAGGCATGCAAAGATGCATACCACCACACAAAAGTAAAGTACTTAAATTAATTATATTTTGTGAAAAAAATATTTATATATCAACCAATATTTACATAAATAGAAGGTAAACCATGAATACCCATATAAAAAGGATACAGTTTGTGTGAAAGTTTAGAAAGCCAGAAAATCTGATCCTGCCCAAGGGTATCTTCCCATTTTGATGATACAATAGGCTAGCAATTATGTGGTTAAGAAAACAACTGTGAAACAATATATAAAGCTATAAAGTTTAGATATGCTTGAATGGATTGCTAGTACTACAGATCAGAGAAGGATATCAATATTTAGGTATGCTTGGAACCAGGGCTAGGTATGCTAAATTGTGCTAACTAGTAAAAATAGGATATCAGTTTTTAGGTATGCTTGAAGCTGGGACTAATAAGTGGGGAATCCAATGGGCTGGAAATACAAGATAAATGAATGCAGAATTGCACAATTCCTAACATCTGCAGGCTCAGATTCACATGGTACATCGTCCTTATGTGTCTTGCAGCTATTGAGAATTTAGCTGGATTGCACTCATGACATGCATTCATGCATCCAGTATGTGCAATTGCGCCCATAAACTCTTACATAAAGTAAACCGAGAGTACATAAACAATATGGATCAGATGCAGTCATAAGAAAATATTGGCACAATGAGCATATTGTAAGATATAATGCATCGCATGTTGAATAAAGAGAAATAGGGTGATCACCCAAATTCGAGGCACACAGCCCCTCTGTCTAGGTAGCGATCCTACCATTTATTTTCATTTAAAGCAGACATTTACCCTAAATAGAGAATTTATTATTATTATTATTATTATTATTAATAATAAAAATCATCCTAACTGCAGCTACTGCATGCTATGAGCCTTTAAACATCCAAGATGGTGGCTCATGGAGCATCAGGCAGCCTGCAAACAGGAAGTGTCCTCTGACTGTGTTGCTCTGCATTCTGGGATTGCTGTCCTTTCCCTGACCCCAGCTCTGCTCTGTCTGTGCAAAGCACAGCTATAACCCCGCCCCTGTACATTGTCCCGCTCTCCTCTCCTCAGTACGTGTGATGCTTCTGAGGCAAGATGGCCTCGCCCGTATCCTAGAGTCTTTCACAGAGTTGTAGCCTGGTGGGCAGAAGAATAATAGGTAACCGTCTAAAAACGTAAAATATATTAATTTTAGATGCTGAGTAATCGTTTTTTAAGGGTTTGGGCTTTTCATTAAATCATGGTGAAGGTCCGGTTTAAGTTCTGCAAATTGTGTACTCCTCCATGACTGAAAATACTCCTCCAAGATGTTGGGATGGGATAAGTGTTGATGCGCCATTAGCCCTTAACATAAATAACTGTGCAAGGACCTCCGCTCAGCACTTAAAAATAAGCTGCCACCCGCACCAGTGGAGGCCTCCTGAGCCCCACAAAATGAATATACAGTGTGTGTAGATCCCCTATCAGCACCCCAAAATTAATATGCAAAGAAAGTGTGTGAGAATCACTCTGCACCCAAATTCAGCTGCCATGCATGAGCATAGCCCCCCCAAAATGAAGTGCAGCATTCCCGCAGATCCCGCCAATCCTAAGTATGTCAAATTGATATTCCAAAATGTCATTACACAATATATCCACGGATCGCCCCAGTGTGAAATGCATGTAGCCTGTGCTCTGATCCACTAGTCCCTAACAATTATTTCCCACTACCTTGAATTAATTGTACAGAAAGTGCATGTGTTTGCACACATGTATCTATGTCGGCTCCCCCGATATGTAATATGCATATCGTGTTGGCGAATCATCCACTTAGATCCCAAAAATGAACTGATCTGCTTCAAGTGGTCCCCAAAGCATCAGATAGACCCTTAGCAGTACTGGTGGAAAGTGTGGTAAGGGTTAAATGCAAACAGTGTTGGGGTTCAAGGGCTTAAATGCAGGCAGTATGGGGAGGCACAAAGGGGTTATGCACATCGGTGATGTCCCCACCCCATCACCAGTAGTGGCAGGTTTACGGTGATTTAGTGATCCACCCCCTTGTACCATCAAGCCCTCTCACAGTCTGCATTTTACTCCTTGCGCCTTCTCATCCTGCTAAACACCAGCTTATTTTTTTTTGGGGGGGGGGGCTGAGGGGGATTTGCCTTGTTCAATTTTGGGAGGCTGACAGGGAAATAATTACAGATTACTGCATATTACATTTTGGGGCATAGAGGGGGATCTGCAGATATGCTGCCCATTTAATTTTGGAGACAGAGGGGGATCTGGTCAGGATAGATATTCATTTTCATTTGAGGGGGATTCATATGCACTCTGCATTCAACTTTTGTAGTGATAATGGTGGATCTGTGCATTCTCTGCATATTTATTTTGGGGAGAGGATCCACGCATGAGAGGCAGCTTATTTACCTTTTTTTTTGGGGGGGGGTGAGTCCATGCACACACTGCATATTTATATTAGGGTATGAAGGGAGATCCACACATACACTGCACATCTAATTTTGGGGGCTGAGAAGAGGATCCATGTGCATTCTGCTTATATATTTGGGTTCTGGGTATAGGTTCAACAACACTAAGGGGCAGCCAGGGGTGTTTTTTTTCTTTTACTTTTATTCTCAGAGACTCTAGAGCTGGGAACTGGTTCGTCAATACGGCAGGGATGTCAACCTGACCATTCGTGCAGGGTGACATTTCTCCAGTTCTACACTTTACAATGACCATTTTCCTGAACACCTGTATTTAGATAATAAGAACTCATATTCAACCCAGTTAACTGGCTGAGCCCAGGTGGGTTCAGGAACATGGTCATTGCTAAGTGCAGGACTAGACCAAAATCGCCCTGCAGGAATGGGTCAGGTTGGCCTGATAGGGGTGTAAGCACTAAAAGTTCCTAGGGCAGAATGAACATCAAATATGATCCTGGAGCGAAGAACGAGACTGAACAGGTGTCGACCTTAAAATGGGCTGTATAGGTGTTCCAACTGCCAGCTGCTCCCATTCCATCTTCCTGTTCTCCTGGCTCATCACTGTATGCAAATAGATGCTTTGCATGGGCGGCCAGCCAAGGGCGCAGGATGTTGGCTTGCGCTGGAGAGGTGTGGTGGCTTCACACAAACTTGAATTGTGTGTGCTCTGAAAGTGCTCTGAGAGTGCTCTGAGAGTCTACCTCCTGCCTCTGTGCTGTGTCCGTCAGCCCGGCATTTCAGCAGGATGGTCAATCTGCAGTATTGTCATCCAGGTACTCGTGCTGTATTTACATAGGCTAGTGGTGACTGTGCAACAAGTCACCTGCAGATGTTGGCTGAATGGAAGCCGAAGATTATATTGTAACAGTAGGACCCTGTGCCAAACATTTTCTTACATTTTAGATTTTCGAATAGTTTATTTGATTGTGCTGTTGATTTTGTTGCACAAAGTGGATGCTTGGATTTAAAATGACAAATGTATATTCAGTGTAGAAAGTTTTTACATTTTACAATAGCTGATAACGTGGATCACAGAAGAGTTATTTAATATATTACAGTTAGATTATTGTGTGTGGGGTGTCCACAATGATGGGGCGAGGACTAAGAAAAGGACCCCCCCCCCAGTCTGTTGTAGTAAATGTTCTGGCAAGATGACTAAACAAATCTGTATTTTACTTTAAATAGAATTTAAGTCTAGTGCTCTAAAACCAACAAGCCCCAGAATATAGTCTCCCCTGCCCTTATTCCATAACCAAAATCGCCTCCAGCGTGTTAAATATGTTTTTTCGTTAGTGAATGAGCACCCTTGGTCTGCCATGCAATGCATTTCTAATTATTTTCTAATGTAATTATTTTCACTGTTGATATGTAATTTCTGCGTCACTCATATAGTTACATAGTTAGTCTGGTTAAAAATAGACATATATCCATCAAGTTCAACCAAGAGATGGAATTGGGAAAAGTAATTTTTATTATTTTTTTTAAAGCAGACCAAAACCTACTGAACTTGTGAAACTTTGAATCGTCCTGAAACACTTTGTTTTTGCTGCCCCTCTCTGTGAGTCATTGCATAGGTGTGGCAATGACATCATCGCCATTTACAACAGTGTCAATGAATTGAGGAGGCGGGGCTTTACAGCTAAAGCAAGTGCCCTTATCTGAGATTAGGGTGAAGTAGGCACAGTGAAAATTGTCAAAAGGTACTCTTCAAAGGTGCAGCAATTCAGGGGATGCTAGGTAAAAATTTGGATTTTGGTCCGCTTTAACTGATAACCGCTAATAGTCACTGTTACATTTTACTTTCTGCTAGAAAAGCATCTAATCCTTTTTCGAAGCTGTCAGCTGTTGATATTTTGACAAGCTTCTCTGGGAGGCTATTCCACAGATTTAGGCCCTTATTTATCACGGGCTAGCGCCAGGTAGTGTCTGACGAGCGCCAGGTAGCGGCAGCTAACGGCGACTACCGACTCAAGTACGCCCGGCGGCGGTCACAATGACGCATTTATCAAGCAAAATGAGGCTAGCGCCGGCGAGAGCGACGGCTAGCGCGGCATTCATCATGAAGCCGCCTGGACCGAACAGCGCCGCTGCAAATTCCCTCACAGCGCCAGTTATGAGCTGTCGCTCCCTGGCGATGTCCAATGCATTTCAATGGAGCAATCTATAATTAATCATAATTAATTGGTATTAATTTTTTTTTTTTTTTTTTTTTTAATGTCAAAAATTCGGAGACCACTTCTGCAATGTTAGGATTTATTTTTAAGTAAAAAAAATTTAAAAAAAAAATTTGTGCAGAATTGATCTAACAGGTCTGAGATTAATGTATTCATATTACAAAATGATTCTAAAAACATGTATAATGTTACATTCAAAAAATATGGTTGTTTAGGGGTTAAAAACTAGTTAATACCCATCGCCGCCAGCGCTCTGGGGTTTAAACAAGGAATGGACAGCGACAGCACATTCGGAGCGTGATTTGTTAATGAATATGAAGCTAGCCGTTCGCTCTGGCCATTCGTTGTCAGGCGCTCACATACAACGCTGAACCTGTGAAACAGCGACCCCCCAGCCCGTATCCAACATTACCGCACACCGACTGAGTCGCTGTCATCAAGCTAACGCCGGCCAAGCACAGCGAATACTGGCTGGCGCTGAAAAAATCACGCTACAGTCGCTCATCTGGCGCTACCTGGCGCTATTAATGAATCGGCCTCTTATAGTTCTTATGGTAAAAAATGATTGTCGCCTCCGGAGATTAAATATTTTTTTTTCCAGACCGAGGGAATGCCCCTTTGTCTTTAGAGAGGATTTTAGTTGAAATAATTTTTCCCCATATTTTTTGTATTGGCCATTTATATATTTATACAAGTTAAATATATCCCCCTCAGGACGTCCTTTCTATGAATAGGTTCCCAGAACTGGATGGCATATTTTAGGTGAGGATGCACCAGTGCCTTGTAAAGAGGAAAAATGCCATCCCTATCCTGTGATTCCATGCCTCTTTTAATGCATGATAATATCTTGGCCGCCTTAGAAGCAGCTGCTTGGCATTGCATACTGTTATTTAGCCTGTGGTCTACCAGTACCCCCAGATCCTTCTCAACTAGTGACTGTCCCAGTTTAACTCCTCCAAGGACATATTTTGCCTTCAGGTTATTAGACCCCAAGTGCATGACTTTCTGCTTATTGAACTTCATTTGCCAAGTGGATGCCCAGACACTCAAGGTGTCCAAGTCAGCCTGAAGCTTGTGAACATCTTCAATAGACTGCACTGTGTTACATATCTTTGTGTCATCTGCAAAAATACAGTGTTCTTAATGCCAACTTCTATATCATTTATAAACAAGTTGAATAATAGTAGGCCAAGCACTGAAACTTGGGGTACACCGCTTACAATCGGGGACCATTCAGATTAGGAATCATTAACCACAACTTTCTGCACATGATCTTTCAGCAAGTTTTCAATCTCCTCACTGTATTTTCTAATCCCGAAAATCTCAATTTCCCCAATAAGTGTCTATGGGGGACAGTGACAAATGCTTTTGCAAAATCCAGAGAAACTATAACTACAGCTGCCCCTCTGTCCAGGCTTCTATTCACCTCCTCATAGAAGCCAATCAGGTTAGTCTGGCTGCTTCTACCCTTAGTAAAACCGTGCTGGTTGTCAATTATAATATTGCATAGTTACATAATCCTGTATGTGGTCTCTTTGGAGTCCCTCAAGCAATTTTCCCACAATAGATGCTAAGATTCCCTTGGTATTATACCAGTTGTTAGTGAGTCTTTAAAAATAAAAAGCAGAGGTGCTAAAAAAAAACCCCAGGTCGGCCAAAAACTCACCTCTGTTCCTGGTTCAATGCGCAAGCAGCGGCCGAATCCCCGCTATCCCTTTAGCAAGGTGGTGCCCGTGCCAGGCATTTGTAAATGGCTGCTGCAGGCACACTCCCTGTTAAAGGGTAGCGGGGAATGTGGCTGCCAGCCTGCTTGGATCCACTTGCATTAGACAAGCTCTTAGATGAAGGGGCAGGTGTGGATCCGAGCATGCTGACTGGACAAGAGGATGTGCATGCACAGTAGGGCCGAGGAAGGGCGAGTGAGATTGGGCAAACCTGGGGGGTTTCACTCAGTGGGGGAACCCCGGTTGGGGTGCAAAGACAAAAAGCCGGGATAGTCAAAATCCTGGGTTTTGGCCCATTTTAAGAATTTTTAGGTGAAGTCCATCTGGTCCTGGAGTCTTATTCACATTGAAATTTAGTATTTCTTGGTTGATATCCATGTTTAGCCAGCTAAGAATTATGCTTGAGGTATTGTTTGCAGTGGTATCACCTAAATTGGTACCTTGTGCCTCATTTGTGTTCACAGAGCTTATTCACATTTAGCCTTTTCTTAGGCCCCAATGCCCAACTCTCCATTACCATTAATTGTGTACCTACCTGTTCTAATTTTGGTTTCTTTGAGGTTATATATTTAAAGAAATGTTTAGGGTTGGTTTTGCTTTCTTTGGCCACATCTCTTTCATTTTGTGCTTTTGCCAGCTTGTTTACATGATTAATTTACTGCTTTATTCTTTTCAAAAGTTACTGCTGAGAGATCAAATTTATAATTTTTAAATGCTCTTTTCTTGTTTTTTATTGCACCAAACAAGTTAACCCATCCTACTCAGCAGGGATGCAGGAAAGAAAGAAAAGCTCTTTGTTATTTTTTAAATATGTCAGTGTTAGCACACACACAATAAACCAGATATAGCTTACAGTATTCCGCCTATCAAGTTGACCAGGGCTGGTCACAATTTTCCACCGACTTACCACAGGAACGCCTGATTTTTTTACTCACTAACACTTCTTGACATTCCAAGGACCACTTTCTGTGCAAGCTCTCTGAGTTGTACCCTGCAATTTAAACCAACTGAACCAATTTAACCCCTCCAACCCAGAGATGCAGGAGAGAAAAAAAACCCTTGGTTATCTTTTAAATGTGCTAGTATTAGCACACACTGATTCACAAAAAAAAGTTTGCAGTATTTCACTTACCAGGATTGGTCATCTTTTGTTATTTGGTTTCATAGTGATTTGTACAATTTGTTTTTATTATTTCTCTATTAATTTGTTGTGGTAAAATAGAGAATGCTTCTGTAACACCTTATTTAGCTGTGCAAATTATTTAAAAATCTGCACGTTTAAATATGATGCTGAATTACAATAAGCAAAAAAATAATACATTTTTACATTTTAAACATAATACATACAGTGCCAAGAATTTTGCACATGCAGCAGTATCGTGGGATGCCCCAACTAGGATGGGATACTGCACATGCACTGCCACCTTGTGGGGGTGCCCAGGGAAGGGGTACATACCAAAGCAAAGTACATTTAGAGATATTAAATACTCACTCAGGGTTCGGCCATGTGTTGAAGTCAGAAGAAAAGAGGACTCAACTTGGAAAGGTGCTCTTGAAGGCCCTGTTTCCAATCCCCTCTTCCAGGGGAGTGGACTCTTTCAACTGAGAACAAATAAATGACTCAGTAGGTCTAGATCCGATTCTACAAAAGCCCCTCACAAAAGCTGCCCCATGCCTTAAGAACATCTGGGAAAAAAACATGAATCTTCTACAAACTAGCACCACTTACAACTAAGGGCTTTATTCATCAAGTCATGGTGCCAGGTAACGACTGACAGCGACAGGTAACAACAGGTAGTGAACGTTGACCGCCGGGTGCTGTACGCAATACCACACAGCGACACGTATTGACCGATTTATCATCACAGACGGCTTATGGTATACCGCCAGCCCTCTGGCTTTCAGAGCGCCTGGTATTGCCTGTCGCTACCTGACGCTCTCCCAAACATTTCAATGGACGGTCCTTTTCTTCTGTTTAAACAGGGTTTTCTTTTATTTTTTTTAAATTTCAAATAATTGTGTCACCTCTCCTGGCCTACCGCTGTTGCTTGTTATTTAGCAACTACTGGACACTGTAAGCAACTACAACCCCACATGAATATCCCCAGCTAATGAATTGGAGAATGGCCAATGTCGTACCAATCCACAAGAAGGGGAGTAGAGAAGAAGCCAGTAATTACAGGCCAGTTAGTTTAACATCTATAGTGGTCAAATTAATGGAAACAGATAATTTCTCATCTAAAAATGAATGACCTGTTGGATCCAAAACAGCACGGCTTTACTGAGGGCAGATCATGTCAGACCAATCTTATTGATTTATTTGACAATGTCACTAAAGTGTTAGATGAAGGTGGTGCTGTGGATATCTGGATTTTAGCAAAGCCTTTGACACTGTACCACATAAGGAGCTCATAGATAAGTTATTGAAGGTAGGACTCAATCCCTGGATAGTTCAGTGGATTTCCAGTTGGCTGAGGGATCGGTATCAGACTGTTGTTGTAAATGGTGTGCAATCTGAACAAAGGCGAGTTACAAGTGGTGTGCCGCAGGGCTCTGTCCTGGGCCCCATTCTTTTTAATATATTTGTAAGTGACATAGGAGAAGGCTTGGCAGGAAATTTTCGCCTGTTTGCTTATAATACAAATGTTAGTAATAGGGTGGATATTCATGGAGGTGTCTGCAACATGGAAAATTATTTATCTTTACTGGACAGATGGTCAAAGCTGTGGAAACTAGAGTTTAATGTCTCTAAATGTAAAATCATGCACTTGGGTAGTAGGAATCCCTGCTCTGAGTACCGTATGGGCAGTACTGTGTTAGCCAGGACCTCGGAGGAGAGAGATTTAGGGGTACTGATTACTGATAGCTGCAAGATGAGTGGACAGTGTAGCCAGGCAATGGAAAAAGCAAGCAGGATGCTCGGCTGCATAGCTCGAGGCATCACCAGTAGGAAGAGGGAGGTTGTGATGCCGCCGTATAGAGCCCTGGTGAGGCCACAGCTAGAATACTGTGTGCAGTTCTGGAGACCTTACCTGCAAAAAGACATTATTCAAATAGAACGGGTCCAAAGGTGGGCAACAAAAATAGTGGAAGGACTTAAACTTGAAACTTATCAGGAGAGACTTAAAGAACTTAATTTGTACAGTCTGGAGGAAAGAAGGGAGAGAGGGGACATGATTGAGACCTTTAAATATGTGAAAGGATTGAATAAGGTTCAGGAGGGAAGTGTTTTAAACTTGATGATAGAACAAGGGGACACTTAAAGCTAGTCGGAGGGAAGATCAGGAGCAATGTTAGAAAAATCAACAGTCACTGAATTTAAACATGCCTGGGATAAGCACACATCTATCCTAAGATAACGAGTACATATAGTTACATAAGGGCAGACTAGATGGACCGTATGCTCTTCTTCTGCCGTTAACCTTCTATGTTTCTGTGTCTCTATATTTGAGTCGTGAATGATCAGATGACTTGCATTCGTATGTGAAAGATTTTTTGGCATGTTTGTTAAAGTGATCGCACAGTAATTAAGATAGCATTTAAGGTATTTGTATAGTCCTACTGTATTCATAGTTGTTTCCACATGCTGAAATTAAAGCGATAAAGAAGAGATTTTATTAGAAGAGATTTTATGTCAGCCAACACAATGATCGACTAACAAGCAAATTCTTGTTGATCACTTGATTGCAGCACCCCATCCACTTTTCCTGCCACTGTCTTAAAGTGGACCATCACCCTCCCGTGATCGGCCCGGGAATCTATAAGATTCCCGGGCCGATCACCTCCCTCCCCGCGGGACATCCGAGATCGGGATGTCCCGTGGGGTGAAACCCCCCCCAAACACCCCAAATCCCCTTACCTTGCCGCCGCCGCCTCCCTCGCGTCCCTCTAGACGTGCACGCGCCTGCGAATGGCCGGTGCGGGCGCACGCGCGTCAAGAGTGACGCGCGGGAGGCGGTGGCGGCAGAGCCGCTTGTCCGTTGCTGTCAAATCACTTGTCCGTCCACGCTGGGAGCGGGGAGAGGTGAGTTTTCCAGGTGATCGGGGGGGTTTCACACAGCGGGGCACCCCGATCGGGGGTACCCCACCGAAGTGGACCAAGACCCAGGATAGTCAAAATCCTGGGTGTTGGTCCACTTTAAAGTGGCTAAAAGACTGTATTGGTAGTGACTCTGCTGCAATATGCACTTGTGGAAGCACTCACGCCATAAATGGCACCCAAATAATGCCACATTAATGTGCTTAGCTGGGTTTGAGAAGCTTTCCAAGGAAGAAACAAAGATAACCCCACACTTTTACTAAAGTAGTCACTTTAATTTCTTCTTTACCTTGCACCCTATGCTCTCTTAAGCATACCGTGCAATCATAAACTCCCCCCAGTTCAGTGTATAGTGTTGCACTTGTTATACTGCACACTAAACATAGGAAAGAGCAGAACAGATCAAGACAAATTATTTTATGTTGGCAACTATTTGAATTAAATATGTTAAGTGGGGAAAGTGCATGGGATTCAATGCAAGGAAAGGTATATATACATTATGTTTTGTAGGTAGATTGGACATGCCCAGTAAGGTATTAAATGTTCTCTACAGTACATGTGGAAGCTCCTAACTCCTCACTAATGCTTGTAAGCTTATGCAATTACACAGATGAACTGTACACTGTATATTGTACTCATAAACTGCTGAATAATATGGTCACAATTTCTAATTATAGGAAAAACATGTTGCAGTACTTCTGAAATGTCAATTACTTTGTCCCCACTGTAATTAGCTGTCATTTGGTATCCCTAGCTCAATTTATTAAAAAAATTCATGGGCATTCTTTTACACCGACTGTAGCCATCTATTTGGCTAATCAAACTTCTGATTACAGTTCTCTTCCATTTCTATGCTGGTCTGCAAATTGGTTAAAAGTGTTTTGTGGTTTGCCATGCTTTGGCCAGAACTTGAAACTACCGATGTCTTTGGAATTAAGCAAATTTAATTGGACCTCTAGTCAAAAAAATAATGTTTAGTAAATTGCTCCCCTAAGACGGCTTAACCTTGTGAAGATGTTGTGGGATAGCTGCTCTCCGATAATTACATGGGAGTGGCCATCTCCTCACAGCTGCCAGTCTTGCTTACGCATGAGCTGTGCCAGCAGTAATTCACACCAAACCGAGAGATATATGCCTCAGAAACAAACAATCGCAGAGCATTGACTATTGTACCTAAAATGTTTCTACGAGCTCTCTGAGCAGAGCAAAGATAAGTCATTACTTGAGATGAGCAATTGGCTCTCTCCTGTTGTTTGTTCATTGTTCATGAATCGGGTGTTTAGCCAGTGGGGGTCAGATGTGTGTGTGCATGAATGGGGCGTGGGGGTCAGGTGTGTGTGCATGAATGGGGCGTGGGGGTCAGGTGTGTGTGCATGAATGGGGTGTGGGGGTCAGGTGTGTGTGCATGAATGGGGCGTGGGGGTCAGGTGTGTGTGCATGAATGGGGCGTGGGGGTCAGGTGTGTGTACAAGAATGGGGTGTGGGGGTCAGGTGTGTGTGCATGAATGGGGCGTGGGGGTAAGGTGTGTGTGTATGAATGGGGCGTGGGGGTCAGGTGTGTGTGCATGAATGGGGTGTGGGGGTCAGGTGTGTGTGCATGAATGGGGTGTGGGGGTCAGGTGTGTGTGCATGAATGGGGTGTGGGGGTCAGGTGTGTGTGAATGAATGGAGCGTGGGGGTCAGGTGTGTGTGCATGAATGGGGTGTGGGGGTCAGGTGTGTGTGCATGAATGGGGCGTGGGGGTCAGGTGTGTGTGTATGAATGGGGCGTGGGGGTCAGGTGTGTGTGCATGAATGGGGCGTGGGGGTCAGGTGTGTGTGCATGAATGGGGCGTGGGGGTCAGGTGTGTGTGCATGAATGGGGTGTGGGAGTCAGGTGTGTGTGCATGAATGGGGTGTGGGGGTCAGGTGTGTGTGCATGAATGGGGTGTGGGGGTCAGGTGTGTGCATGAATGGGGTGTGGGGGTCAGGTGTGTGTGCATGAATGGGGCGTGGGGGTCAGATGTGTGTGCATGAATGGGGTGTGGGGGTCAGGTGTGTGTGCATGAAAGGGGTGTGGGGGTCAGATGTGTGTGCATGAATGGGGTGTGGGGGTCAGGTGTGTGTGCATGAATGGGGTGTGGGGGTCAGATGTGTGTGCATGAATGGGGTGTGGGGGTCAGGTGTGTGTGCATGAATGGGGTGTGGGGGTCAGGTGTGTGCATGAATGGGGTGTGGGGGTCAGGTGTGTGTGCATGAATGGGGTGTGGGGGTCAGGTGTGTGCATGAATGGGGCGTGAGGGTCAGGTGTGTGCATGAATGGGGAGTGGGGGTCAGGTGTGTGTGCATGAATGGGGCGTGGGGGCCAGGTGTGTGTGCATGAATGGGGCGTGGGGGTCAGATGTGTGTGCATGAATGGGGTGTGGGGGTCAGGTGTGTGTGCATGAATGGGGCGTGGGGGTCAGATGTGTGTGCATGAATGGGGTGTGGGGGTCAGATGTGTGTGCATGAATGGGGTGTGGGGGTCAGATGTGTGTGCATGAATGGGGTGTGGGGGTCAGGTGTGTGTGCATGAATGGGGCGTGGGGGTCAGATGTGTGTGCATGAATGGGGTGTGGGGGTCAGGTGTGTGTGCATGAATGGGGCGTGGGGGTCAGGTGTGTGTGCATGAATGGGGCGTGGGGGCCAGGTGTGTGTGCATGAATGGGGCGTGGGGGTCAGATGTGTGTGCATGAATGGGGTGTGGGGGTCAGGTGTGTGTGCATGAATGGGGCGTGGGGGTCAGATGTGTGTGCATGAATGGGGTGTGGGGGTCAGATGTGTGTGCATGAATGGGGTGTGGGGGTCAGATGTGTGTGCATGAATGGGGTGTGGGGGTCAGATGTGTGTGCATGAATGGGGTGTGGGGGTCAGGTGTGTGTGCATGAATGGGGTGTGGGGGTCAGGTGTGTGCATGAATGGGGTGTGGGGGTCAGGTGTGTGTGCATGAATGGGGCGTGGGGGTCAGATGTGTGTGCATGAATGGGGTGTGGGGGTCAGGTGTGTGTGCAAGAATGGGGTGTGGGGGTCAGGTGTGTGTGTATGAATGGGGTGTGGGGGTCAGGTGTGTGTGCATGAATGGGGTGTGGGGGTCAGGTGTGTATGCATGAATGGGGTGTGGGGGTCAGGTGTGTGTGTATGAATGGGGTGTGGGGGTCAGGTGTGTGTGCATGAATGGGGTGTGGGGGTCAGGTGTGTATGCATGAATGGGGTGTGGGGGTCAGGTGTGTGTGCATGAATGGGGTGTGGGGGTCAGGTGTGTGTGCAAGAATGGGGTGTGGGGGTCAGGTGTGTGTGTATGAATGGGGTGTGGGGGTCAGGTGTGTGTGCATGAATGGGGTGTGGGGGTCAGGTGTGTATGCATGAATGGGGTGTGGGGGTCAGGTGTGTGTGTATGAATGGGGTGTGCGGGTCAGGTGTGTGTGCATGAATGGGGTGTGGGGGTCAGGTGTGTATGCATGAATGGGGTGTGGGGGTCAGGTGTGTGTGTATGAATGGGGTGTGGGGGTCAGGTGTGTATGCATGAATGGGGTGTGGGGGTCAGGTGTGTGTGCAAGAATGGGGTGTGGGGGTCAGGTGTGTGTGCAAGAATGGGGTGTGGGGGTCAGGTGTGTATGCATGAATGGGGTGTGGGGGTCAGGTGTGTGTGCATGAATGGGGTGTGGGGGTCAGGTGTGTGTGCATGAATGGGGCGTGGGGGTCAGGTGTGTGTGCATGAATGGGGCGTGGGGGTCAGGTGTGTGTGCATGAATGGGGTGTGGGGGTCAGGTGTGTGCATGAATGGGGTGTGGGGGTCAGGTGTGTGTGCATGAATGGAGCCTGGGGGTCAGGTGTGTGTGCATGAATGGGACGTGGGGGTCAGGTGTGTGTGCATGAATGGAGCGTGGGGGTCAGGTGTGTGTGCATGAATGGAGCGTGGGGGTCAGGTGTGTGTGCATGAATGGGGCGTGGGGGTCAGGTGTGTGTGCATGAATGGGGTGTGGGGGTCAGGTGTGTGTGCATGAATGGGGTGTGGGGGTCAGGTGTGTGTGCATGAATGGGGTGTGGGGGTCAGGTGTGTGTGCATGAATGGGGTGCGGGGGTCAGGTGTGTGTGCATGAATGGAGCGTGGGAGTCAGGTGTGTGTGCATGAATGGGGTGTGGGGGTCAGGTGTGTGTGCATGAATGGGGCGTGGGGGTCAGGTGTGTGTGCATGAATGGGGAGTGGGGGTCAGGTGTGTGTGCATGAATGGGGAGTGGGGGTCAGGTGTGTGTGCATGAATGGGGTGTGGGGGTCAGGTGTGTGTGCATGAATGGGGCGTGGGGGTCAGGTGTGTGTGCATGAATGGGGAGTGGGGGTCAGGTGTGTGTGTATGAATGGGGAGTGGGGGTCAGGTGTGTGCATGAATGGGGTGTGGGGGTCAGGTGTGTGTGCAAGAATGGGGAGTGGGGGTCAGGTGTGTGTGTATGAATGGAGCATGGGGGTCAGGTGTGTGCATGAATGGGGCGTGGGGGTCAGGTGTGTGTGCAAGAATGGGGTGTGGAGGTCAGGTGGGTGTGCAAGAATGGGGTGTGGGGGTCAGGTGTGTGCATGAATAGGGTGTGGGAGTCAGGTGTGTGTGCATGAATGGGGAGTGGGGGTCAGGTGTGTGTGCATGAATGGAGCGTGGGAGTCAGGTGTGTGTGCAAGAATGGGGTGTGGGGGTCAGGTGTGTGTGCATGAATGGGGTGTGGGGGTCAGGTGTGTGTGTGCAAGAATGGGGTGTGGGGGTCAGGTGTGTGTGCATGAATGGGGAGTGGGGGTCAGGTGTGTGTGCATGAATGGAGCGTGGGAGTCAGGTGTGTGTGCAAGAATGGGGTGTGGGGGTCAGGTGTGTGTGCATGAATGGGGTGTGGGGGTCAGGTGTGTGTGTGCAATAATGGGGTGTGGGGGTCAGGTGTGTGTGCAAGAATGGGGTGTGGGGGTCAGGTGTGTGTGCATGAATGGGGTGTGGGGGTCAGGTGTGTGTGTATGAATGGAGCATGGGGTCAGGTGTGTGTGCATGAATGGAGCATGGGGGTCAGGTGTGTGTGCATGAATGGGGTGTGGGGGTCAGGTGTGTGTGCAAGAATGGGGTGTGGGGGTCAGGTGTGTGTGCATGAATGGGGTGTGGGGGTCAGGTGTGTGTGCATGAATGGGGTGTGGGGGTCAGGTGTGTGTGCATGAATGGGGTGTGGGGGTCAGGTGTGTGTGTATGAATGGAGCATGGGGTCAGGTGGGTGTGCATGAATGGAGCGTGGGAGTCAGGTGTGTGTGCATGAATGGGGCGTGGGGGCCAGGTGTGTGTGCATGAATGGGGAGTGGGGGTCAGGTGTGTGTGCATGAATGGGGTGTGGGGGTCAGGTGTGTGTGCATGAATGGGGCGTGGGGGTCAGGTGTGTGTGCATGAATGGAGCGTGGGGGTCAGGTGTGTGTGCATGAATGGAGCGTGGGGGTCAGGTGTGTGTGCATGAATGGGGCGTGGGGGTCAGGTGTGTGTGCATGAATGGGGTGTGGGGGTCAGGTGTGTGTGCATGAATGGGGTGTGGGGGTCAGGTGTGTGTGCATGAATGGGGTGTGGGGGTCAGGTGTGTGTGAATGAATGGGGTGTGGGGGTCAGGTGTGTGTGAATGAATGGAGCGTGGGGGTCAGGTGTGTGTGCATGAATGGGGCGTGGGGGTCAGGTGTGTGTGCATGAATGGGGTGTGGGGGTCAGGTGTGTGTGCATGAATGGGGCGTGGGGGTCAGGTGTGTGTGAATGAATGGAGCATGGGGGTCAGGTGTGTGTGCATGAATGGGGTGTGGGGGTCAGGTGTGTGTGCATGAATGGGGTGTGGGGGTCAGGTGTGTGTGAATGAATGGAGCATGGGGGTAAGGTGTGTGTGCATGAATGGGGTGTGGGGGTCAGGTGTGTGTGCATGAATGGGGTGTGGGGGTCAGGTGTGTGTGCATGAATGGGGTGTGAGGGTCAGGTGTGTGTGCATGAATGGGGCGTGGGGGTCAGGTGTGTGCATGAATGGGGCGTGGGGGTCAGGTGTGTGTGCAAGAATGGGGTGTGGGGGTCAGGTGTGTGTGCATGAATGGGGTGTGGGGGTCAGGTGTGTGCATGAATGGGGTGTGGGGGTCAGGTGTGTGTGCATGAATGGGGCGTGGGGGTCAGGTGTGTGTGCATGAATGGGGTGTGGGGGTCAGGTGTGTGTGCAAGAATGGGGTGTGGGGGTCAGGTGTGTGTGCATGAATGGGGCGTGGGGGTCAGGTGTGTGTGCATGAATGGGGTGTGGGGGTCAGGTGTGTGTGCATGAATGGGGTGTGGGGGTCAGGTGTGTGTGCATGAATAGGGTGTGGGGGTCAGGTGTGTGTGCATGAATGGGGTGTGGGGGTCAGGTGTGTGTGCATGAATGGGGTGTGGGGGTCAGGTGTGTGTGCATGAATGGGGTGTGGGGGTCAGGTGTGTGTGCATGAATGGGGTGTGGGGGTCAGGTATGTGCATGAATGGGGTGTGGGGGTCAGGTGTGTGTGCATGAATGGGGTGTGGGGGTCAGGTGTGTGTGCATGAATGGGGCGTGGGGGTCAGGTGTGTGTGCATGAATGGGGTGTGGGGGTCAGGTGTGTGTGCATGAATGGGGTGTGGGGGTCAGGTGTGTGTGCATGAATGGGGTGTGGGGGTCAGGTGTGTGTGCATGAATGGGGTGTGGGGGTCAGGTATGTGCATGAATGGGGTGTGGGGGTCAGGTGTGTGTGCATGAATGGGGTGTGGGGGTCAGGTGTGTGTGCATGAATGGGGTGTGGGGGTCAGGTGTGTGTGCAAGAATGGGGCGTGGGGGTCAGGTGTGTGTGCATGAATGGGGCGTGGGGGTCAGGTGTGTGTGCATGAATAGGGTGTGGGGGTCAGGTGTGTGTGCATGAATGGGGTGTGGGGGTCAGGTGTGTGTGCATGAATGGAGCATGGGGGTCAGGTGTGTGTGCAAGAATGGAGCATGGGGGTCAGGTGTGTGTGCATGAATGGAGCATGGGGGTCAGGTGTGTGTGCAAGAATGGAGCATGGGGGTCAGGTGTGTGTGCATGAATGGCATGTGGGGGTCAGGTGTGTGCATGAATGGGGAGTGGGGGTCAGGTGTGTGTGCAAGAATGGGGCGTGGGGGTCAGGTGTGTGTGTATGAATGGGGCGTGGGGGTCAGGTGTGTGTGCATGAATGGGGCGTGGGGGTCAGGTGTGTGTGCATGAATGGGGCGTGGGGGTCAGGTGTGTGTGCATGAATGGGGCGTGGGGGTCAGGTGTGTGTGCATGAATGGGGCGTGGGGGTCAGGTGTGTGTGCATGAATGGGGCGTGGGGGTCAGGTGTGTGTGCAAGAATGGGGTGTGGGGGTCAGGTGTGTGTGTGTATGAATGGGGCGTGGGGGTCAGGTGTGTGCATGAATGGAGCGTGGGGGTCAGGTGTGTGTGCATGAATGGAGCATGGGGGTCAGGTGTGTGTGCAAGAATGGAGCATGGGGGTCAGGTGTGTGTGCATGAATGGGGTGTGGGGGTCAGGTGTGTGTGCATGAATGGGGCGTGGGGGTCAGGTGTGTGTGCATGAATGGAGCATGGGGGTCAGGTGTGTGTGCATGAATGGGGCGTGGGGGTCAGGTGTGTGTGCAAGAATGGGGTGTGGGGGTCAGGTGTGTGTGCAAGAATGGAGCATGGGGGTCAGGTGTGTGTGCAAGAATGGAGCATGGGGGTCAGGTGTGTGTGCATGAATGGAGCATGGGGGTCAGGTGTGTGTGCATGAATGGGGTGTGGGGGTCAGGTGTGTGTGAATGAATGGAGCATGGGGGTCAGGTGTGTGTGCATGAATGGAGCATGGGGGTCAGGTGTGTGTGCATGAATGGGGCATGGGGGTCAGGTGTGTGTGCAAGAATGGAGCATGGGGGTCAGGTGTGTGTGCATGAATGGGGCATGGGGGTCAGGTGTGTGTGCAAGAATGGAGCATGGGGGTCAGGTGTGTGTGCATGAATGGAGCATGGGGGTCAGGTGTGTGTGCATGAATGGGGTTTGGGGGTCAGGTGTGTGTGCATGAATGGGGTGTGGGGGTCAGGTGTGTGTGCATGAATGGGGCATGGGGGTCAGGTGTGTGTGCATGAATGGGGTGTGGGGGTCAGGTGTGTGTGCATGAATGGGGTGTGGGTGTCAGGTGTGTGCATGAATGGGGCGTGGGGGTCAGGTGTGTGTGCATGAATGGGGCGTGGGGGTCAGGTGTGTGTGTATGAATGGAGCATGGGGGTCAGGTGCGTGTGCATGAATGGGGTGTGGGGGTCAGGTGTGTGTGCATGAATGGGGTGTGGGGGTCAGGTGTGTGCATGAATGGGGCGTGGGGGTCAGGTGTGTGTGCATGAATGGGGCGTGGGGGTCAGGTGTGTGTGCATGAATGGGGCGTGGGGGTCAGGTGTGTGTGCATGAATGGGACGTGGGGGTCAGGTGTGTGTGCATGAATGGGGCGTGGGTGTCAGGTGTGTGTGCATGAATGGGGTGTGGGGGTCAGGTGTGTGCATGAATGGGGTGTGGGGGTCAGGTGTGTGTGCATGAATGGGACGTGGGTGTCAGGTGTGTGTGCATGAATGGGGTGTGGGGGTCAGGTGTGTGTGCATGAATGGGGTGTGGGGGTCAGGTGTGTGTGCATGAATGGGGTGTGGGGGTCAGGTGTGTGTGTATGAATGGGGCGTGGGGGTCAGGTGTGTGTGCAAGAATGGGGTGTGGGGGTCAGGTGTGTGTACAAGAATGGGGTGTGGGGGTCAGGTGTGTGTGCATGAATGGGGTGTGGGGGTCAGGTGTGTGTGCATGAATGGGGTGTGGGGGTCAGGTGTGTGTGCATGAATGGGGTGTGGGGGTCAGGTGTGTGTGTATGAATGGAGCATGGGGTCAGGTGGGTGTGCATGAATGGAGCGTGGGAGTCAGGTGTGTGTGCATGAATGGGGCGTGGGGGCCAGGTGTGTGTGCATGAATGGGGAGTGGGGGTCAGGTGTGTGTGCATGAATGGGGTGTGGGGGTCAGGTGTGTGTGCATGAATGGGGTGTGGGGGTCAGGTGTGTGTGCATGAATGGGGCGTGGGGGTCAGGTGTGTGTGCATGAATGGAGCGTGGGGGTCAGGTGTGTGTGCATGAATGGGGTGTGGGGGTCAGGTGTGTGTGCATGAATGGGGTGTGGGGGTCAGGTGTGTGTGAATGAATGGGGTGTGGGGGTCAGGTGTGTGTGAATGAATGGAGCGTGGGGGTCAGGTGTGTGTGCATGAATGGGGCGTGGGGGTCAGGTGTGTGTGCATGAATGGGGTGTGGGGGTCAGGTGTGTGTGCATGAATGGGGCGTGGGGGTCAGGTGTGTGTGAATGAATGGAGCATGGGGGTCAGGTGTGTGTGCATGAATGGGGTGTGGGGGTCAGGTGTGTGTGCATGAATGGGGTGTGGGGGTCAGGTGTGTGTGAATGAATGGAGCATGGGGGTAAGGTGTGTGTGCATGAATGGGGTGTGGGGGTCAGGTGTGTGTGCATGAATGGGGTGTGGGGGTCAGGTGTGTGTGCATGAATGGGGTGTGAGGGTCAGGTGTGTGTGCATGAATGGGGCGTGGGGGTCAGGTGTGTGCATGAATGGGGCGTGGGGGTCAGGTGTGTGTGCAAGAATGGGGTGTGGGGGTCAGGTGTGTGTGCATGAATGGGGTGTGGGGGTCAGGTGTGTGCATGAATGGGGTGTGGGGGTCAGGTGTGTGTGCATGAATGGGGCGTGGGGGTCAGGTGTGTGTGCATGAATGGGGTGTGGGGGTCAGGTGTGTGTGCAAGAATGGGGTGTGGGGGTCAGGTGTGTGTGCATGAATGGGGCGTGGGGGTCAGGTGTGTGTGCATGAATGGGGTGTGGGGGTCAGGTGTGTGTGCATGAATGGGGTGTGGGGGTCAGGTGTGTGTGCATGAATAGGGTGTGGGGGTCAGGTGTGTGTGCATGAATGGGGTGTGGGGGTCAGGTGTGTGTGCATGAATGGGGTGTGGGGGTCAGGTGTGTGTGCATGAATGGGGTGTGGGGGTCAGGTGTGTGTGCATGAATGGGGTGTGGGGGTCAGGTATGTGCATGAATGGGGTGTGGGGGTCAGGTGTGTGTGCATGAATGGGGTGTGGGGGTCAGGTGTGTGTGCATGAATGGGGCGTGGGGGTCAGGTGTGTGTGCATGAATGGGGTGTGGGGGTCAGGTGTGTGTGCATGAATGGGGTGTGGGGGTCAGGTGTGTGTGCATGAATGGGGTGTGGGGGTCAGGTGTGTGTGCATGAATGGGGTGTGGGGGTCAGGTATGTGCATGAATGGGGTGTGGGGGTCAGGTGTGTGTGCATGAATGGGGTGTGGGGGTCAGGTGTGTGTGCATGAATGGGGTGTGGGGGTCAGGTGTGTGTGCAAGAATGGGGCGTGGGGGTCAGGTGTGTGTGCATGAATGGGGCGTGGGGGTCAGGTGTGTGTGCATGAATAGGGTGTGGGGGTCAGGTGTGTGTGCATGAATGGGGTGTGGGGGTCAGGTGTGTGTGCATGAATGGAGCATGGGGGTCAGGTGTGTGTGCAAGAATGGAGCATGGGGGTCAGGTGTGTGTGCATGAATGGAGCATGGGGGTCAGGTGTGTGTGCATGAATGGGGTGTGGGGGTCAGGTGTGTGCATGAATGGGGTGTGGGGGTCAGGTGTGTGCATGAATGGGGAGTGGGGGTCAGGTGTGTGTGCAAGAATGGGGCGTGGGGGTCAGGTGTGTGTGTATGAATGGGGCGTGGGGGTCAGGTGTGTGTGTATGAATGGGGCGTGGGGGTCAGGTGTGTGTGTATGAATGGGGCGTGGGGGTCAGGTGTGTGTGCATGAATGGGGCGTGGGGGTCAGGTGTGTGTGCATGAATGGGGCGTGGGGGTCAGGTGTGTGTGCATGAATGGGGCGTGGGGGTCAGGTGTGTGTGCATGAATGGGGCGTGGGGGTCAGGTGTGTGTGCATGAATGGGGCGTGGGGGTCAGGTGTGTGTGCAAGAATGGGGTGTGGGGGTCAGGTGTGTGTGTGTGTATGAATGGGGCGTGGGGGTCAGGTGTGTGCATGAATGGAGCATGGGGGTCAGGTGTGTGCATGAATGGAGCGTGGGGGTCAGGTGTGTGTGCATGAATGGAGCATGGGGGTCAGGTGTGTGTGCAAGAATGGAGCATGGGGGTCAGGTGTGTGTGCATGAATGGGGTGTGGGGGTCAGGTGTGTGTGCATGAATGGGGCGTGGGGGTCAGGTGTGTGTGCATGAATGGAGCATGGGGGTCAGGTGTGTGTGCATGAATGGGGCGTGGGGGTCAGGTGTGTGTGCAAGAATGGGGTGTGGGGGTCAGGTGTGTGTGCAAGAATGGAGCATGGGGGTCAGGTGTGTGTGCAAGAATGGAGCATGGGGGTCAGGTGTGTGTGCATGAATGGAGCATGGGGGTCAGGTGTGTGTGCATGAATGGGGTGTGGGGGTCAGGTGTGTGTGAATGAATGGAGCATGGGGGTCAGGTGTGTGTGCATGAATGGAGCATGGGGGTCAGGTGTGTGTGCATGAATGGGGCATGGGGGTCAGGTGTGTGTGCAAGAATGGAGCATGGGGGTCAGGTGTGTGTGCATGAATGGGGCATGGGGGTCAGGTGTGTGTGCAAGAATGGAGCATGGGGGTCAGGTGTGTGTGCATGAATGGAGCATGGGGGTCAGGTGTGTGTGCATGAATGGGGTGTGGGGGTCAGGTGTGTGTGAATGAATGGAGCATGGGGGTCAGGTGTGTGTGCATGAATGGAGCATGGGGGTCAGGTGTGTGTGCATGAATGGGGTTTGGGGGTCAGGTGTGTGTGCATGAATGGGGTGTGGGGGTCAGGTGTGTGTGCATGAATGGGGCATGGGGGTCAGGTGTGTGTGCATGAATGGGGTGTGGGGGTCAGGTGTGTGTGCATGAATGGGGTGTGGGTGTCAGGTGTGTGCATGAATGGGGCGTGGGGGTCAGGTGTGTGTGCATGAATGGGGCGTGGGGGTCAGGTGTGTGTGTATGAATGGAGCATGGGGGTCAGGTGCGTGTGCATGAATGGGGCGTGGGGGTCAGGTGTGTGTGCATGAATGGGGTGTGGGGGTCAGGTGTGTGCATGAATGGGGCGTGGGGGTCAGGTGTGTGTGCATGAATGGGGCGTGGGGGTCAGGTGTGTGTGCATGAATGGAGCATGGGGGTCAGGTGTGTGCATGAATGGGGTGTGGGGGTCAGGTGTGTGTGCATGAATGGGACGTGGGGGTCAGGTGTGTGTGCATGAATGGGGCGTGGGTGTCAGGTGTGTGTGCATGAATGGGGTGTGGGGGTCAGGTGTGTGCATGAATGGGGTGTGGGGGTCAGGTGTGTGTGCATGAATGGGACGTGGGGGTCAGGTGTGTGTGCATGAATGGGGCGTGGGTGTCAGGTGTGTGTGCATGAATGGGGTGTGGGGGTCAGGTGTGTGTGCATGAATGGGGTGTGGGGGTCAGGTGTGTGTGCAAGAATGGGGTGTGGGGGTCAGGTGTGTGTGTATGAATGGGGCGTGGGGGTCAGGTGTGTGTGCATGAATGGGGTGTGGGGGTCAGGTGTGTGCATGAATGGGGTGTGGGGGTCAGGTGTGTGCATGAATGGGGCGTGGGGGTCAGGTGTGTGTGCATGAATGGGGCGTGGGGGTCAGGTGTGTGCATGAATGGGGTGTGGGGGTCAGGTGTGTGTGAATGAATGGGGTGTGGGGGTCAGGTGTGTGTGCAAGAATGGGGTGTGGGGGTCAGGTGTGTGTGCATGAATGGGGTGTGGGGGTCAGGTGTGTGTGCATGAATGGGGTGTGGGGGTCAGGTGTGTGTGCAAGAATGGGGTGTGGGGGTCAGGTGTGTGTGCATGAATGGGGTGTGGGGGTCAGGTGTGTGCATGAATGGGGTGTGGGGGTCAGGTGTGTGTGCATGAATGGGGTGTGGGGGTCAGGTGTGTGTGCATGAATGGGGTGTGGGGGTCAGGTGTGTGTGCATGAATGGGGTGTGGGGGTCAGGTGTGTGTGCATGAATGGGGCGTGGGGGTCAGGTGTGTGTGCATGAATGGGGTGTGGGGGTCAGGTGTGTGTGCATGAATGGGGTGTGGGGGTCAGGTGTGTGTGCATGAATGGAGCATGGGGGTCAGGTGTGTGTGCATGAATGGGGTGTGGGGGTCAGGTGTGTGTGTGTATGAATGGAGCATGGGGGTCAGGTGTGTGTGCATGAATGGGGCGTGGGGGTCAGGTGTGTGCATGAATGGGGTTTGGGGCTCAGGTGTGTGTGCATGAATGGAGCATGGGGGTCAGGTGTGTGTGCATGAATGGGGCGTGGGGGTCAGGTGTGTGTGCATGAATGGGGTGTGGGGGTCAGGTGTGTGTGTGTATGAATGGAGCATGGGGGTCAGGTGTGTGTGCATGAATGGGGCGTGGGGGTCAGGTGTGTGTGCATGAATGGGGCGTGGGGGTCAGGTGTGTGTGCATGAATGGGGTGTGGGGGTCAGGTGTGTGTGCATGAATGGGGTTTGGGGGTCAGGTGTGTGCATGAATGGGGCGTGGGTGTCAGGTGTGTGTGCATGAATGGGGTGTGGGGGTCAGGTGTGTGTGCATGAATGGGGTTTGGGGGTCAGGTGTGTGCATGAATGGGGTGTGGGGGTCAGGTGTGTGTGCATGAATGGAGCATGGGGGTCAGGTGTGTGTGCATGAATGGGGTGTGGGGGTCAGGTGTGTGTGTGTATGAATGGAGCATGGGGGTCAGGTGTGTGTGCATGAATGGGGCGTGGGGGTCAGGTGTGTGCATGAATGGGGTGTGGGGGTCAGGTGTGTGTGCATGAATGGAGCATGGGGGTCAGGTGTGTGTGCATGAATGGGGCGTGGGGGTCAGGTGTGTGTGCATGAATGGGGTGTGGGGGTCAGGTGTGTGTGTGTATGAATGGAGCATGGGGGTCAGGTGTGTGTGCATGAATGGGGCGTGGGGGTCAGGTGTGTGTGCATGAATGGGGCGTGGGGGTCAGGTGTGTGTGCATGAATGGGGTGTGGGGGTCAGGTGTGTGTGCATGAATGGGGTTTGGGGGTCAGGTGTGTGCATGAATGGGGCGTGGGGGTCAGGTGTGTGTGCATGAATGGGGTGTGGGGGTCAGGTGTGTGCATGAATGGGGTGTGGGGGTCAGGTGTGTGTGCATGAATGGGGTGTGGGGGTCAGGTGTGTGTGTATGAATGGGGTGTGGGGGTCAGGTGTGTGTGTATGAATGGGGTGTGGGGGTCAGGTGTGTGTGCATGAATGGGGTGTGGGGGTCAGGTGTGTGTGCATGAATGGGGCGTGGGGGTCAGGTGTGTGTGCATGAATGGGGCGTGGGGGTCAGGTGTGTGTGCATGAATGGGGTGTGGGGGTCAGGTGTGTGTGCATGAATAGGGCGTGGGGGTCAGGTGTGTGTGCATGAATGGAGCATGGGGGTCAGGTGTGTGTGTGTATGAATGGAGCATGGGGGTCAGGTGTGTGTGCATGAATGGGGTGTGGGGGTCAGGTGTGTGTGTATGAATGGGGTGTGGGGGTCAGGTGTGTGCATGAATGGGGTGTGGGGGTCAGGTGTGTGTGCATGAATGGGGCGTGGGGATCAGGTGTGTGCATGAATGGGGTGTGGGGGTCAGGTGTGTGTGCAAGAATGGGGTGTGGGGGTCAGGTGTGTGTGAATGAATGGAGCATGGGGGTCAGGTGTGTGTGTAAGAATGGGGTGTGGGGGTCAGGTGTGTGTGAATGAATAGGGCGTGGGGGTCAGGTTTGTGTGCATGACTGGAGCATGGGGGTCAGGTGTGTGTGCAAGAATGGGGCGTGGGGGTCAGGTGTGTGTGCATGAATGGGGTGTGGGGGTCAGGTGTGTGTGCATGAATGGGGTGTGGGGGTCAGGTGTGTGTGCATGAATGGAGCATGGGGGTCAGGTGTGTGTGCATGAATGGGGCGTGGGGGTCAGGTGTGTGTGCATGAATGGAGCATGGGGGTCAGGTGTGTGTGCAAGAATGGGGCGTGGGGGTCAGGTGTGTGTGCATGAATGGGGTGTGGGGGTCAGGTGTGTGTGAATGAATGGAGCATGGGGGTCAGGTGTGTGTGCATGAATGGGGTGTGGGGGTCAGGTGTGTGTGCAAGAATGGGGTGTGGGGGTCAGGTGTGTGTGCATGAATGGGGCGTGGGGGTCAGGTGTGTGTGCATGAATGGGGTGTGGGGGTCAGGTGTGTGTGCATGAATGGGGTGTGGGGGTCAGGTGTGTGTGCATGAATGGGGCGTGGGGGTCAAGTGTGTGTGCATGAATGGGGCGTGGGGGTCAGGTGTGTGTGCATGAATAGGGCGTGGGGGTCAGGTGTGTGTGCATGAATGGAGCATGGGGGTCAGGTGTGTGTGCATGAATGGGGTGTGGGGGTCAGGTGTGTGTGCATGAATGGGGCGTGGGGGTCAGGTGTGTGTGCATGAATGGGGCGTGGGGGTCAGGTGTGTGTGCATGAATGGAGCATGGGGGTCAGGTGTGTGTGCATGAATGGGGTGTGGGGGTCAGGTGTGTGTGCATGAATGGGGTGTGGGGGTCAGGTGTGTGTGTATGAATGGGGTGTGGGGGTCAGGTGTGTGCATGAATGGGGTGTGGGGGTCAGGTGTGTGTGCATGAATGGAGCGTGGGGGTCAGGTGTGTGTGCATGAATGGAGCATGGGGGTCAGGTGTGTGTGCATGAATGGGGTGTGGGGGTCAGGTGTGTGTGTATGAATGGGGCGTGGGGGTCAGGTGTGTGTGCATGAATAGGGCGTGGGGGTCAGGTTTGTGTGCATGAATGGAGCATGGGGGTCAGGTGTGTGTGCATGAATGGGACGTGGGGGTCAGGTGTGTGTGCATGAATGGGGTGTGGGGGTCAGGTGTGTGTGAATGAATGGAGCATGGGGGTCAGGTGTGTGTGCAAGAATGGGGTGTGGGGGTCAGGTGTGTGTGCATGAATGGGGCGTGGGGGTCAGGTGTGTGTGCATGAATGGAGCATGGGGGTCAGGTGTGTGTGCATGAATGGGGTGTGGGGGTCAGGTGTGTGTGCAAGAATGGGGTGTGGGGGTCAGGTGTGTGTGCATGAATAGGGCGTGGGGGTCAGGTGTGTGTGCATGAATGGAGCATGGGGGTCAGGTGTGTGTGCATGAATGGGGTGTGGGGGTCAGGTGTGTGTGCATGAATGGGGTGTGGGGGTCAGGTGTGTGTGCATGAATGGGGCGTGGGGGTCAGGTGTGTGTGCATGAATGGGGTGTGGGGGTCAGGTGTGTGTGCATGAATGGAGCATGGGGGTCAGGTGTGTGTGCATGAAGGGGGTGTGGGGGTCAGGTGTGTGTGCAAGAATGGGGCGTGGGGGTCAGGTGTGTGTGCATGAATGGAGCATGGGGGTCAGGTGTGTGTGCATGAATGGGGTGTGGGGGTCAGGTGTGTGTGCAAGAATGGGGTGTGGGGGTCAGGTGTGTGTGCATGAATAGGGCGTGGGGGTCAGGTGTGTGTGTATGAATGGAGCATGGGGGTCAGGTGTTTGTGCATGAATGGGGTGTGGGGGTCAGGTGTGCGTGCATGAATGGGGTGTGGGGGTCAGGTGTGTGTGCATGAATGGGGCGTGGGGGTCAGGTGTGTGTGCATGAATGGGGCGTGGGGGTCAGGTGTGTGTGCATGAATAGGGCGTGGGGGTCAGGTGTGTGTGCATGAATGGAGCGTGGGGGTCAGGTGTGTGTGCAAGAATGGGGTGTGGGGGTCAGGTGTGTGTGCATGAATGGGGTGTGGGGGTCAGGTGTGTGCATGAATGGGGTGTGGGGGTCAGGTGTGTGTGCATGAATAGGGCGTGGGGGTCAGGTGTGTGTGCAAGAATGGGGTGTGGGGGTCAGGTGTGTGTGAATGAATGGGGCGTGGGGGTCAGGTGTGTGTGCATGAATAGGGCGTGGGGGTCAGGTGTGTGTGCAAGAATGGGGTGTGGGGGTCAGGTGTGTGTGCATGAATGGAGCATGGGGGTCAGGTGTGTGTGTATGAATGGGGTGTGGGGGTCAGGTGTGTGCATGAATGGGGTGTGGGGGTCAGGTGTGTGTGCAAGAATGGGGTGTGGGGGTCAGGTGTGTGTGAATGAATGGAGCATGGGGGTCAGGTGTGTGTGTATGAATGGAGCATGGGAGTCAGGTGTGTGTGCATGAATGGGGTGTGGGGGTCAGGTGTGTGTGCAAGAATGGGGTGTGGGGGTCAGGTGTGTGTGCATGAATGGGGTGTGGGGGTCAGGTGTGTGTGCATGAATGGGGTGTGGGGGTCAGGTGTGTGTGTGTATGAATGGAGCATGGGGGTCAGGTGTGTGTGCATGAATGGAGCATGGGGGTCAGGTGTGTGTGTATGAATGGGGTGTGGGGGTCAGGTGTGTGCATGAATGGGGTGTGGGGGTCAGGTGTGTATGCAAGAATGGGGCGTGGGGGTCAGGTGTGTGTGCATGAATGGGGCGTGGGGGTCAGGTGTGTGTGCATGAATGGGGTGTGGGGGTCAGGTGTGTGTGTGTATGAATGGAGCATGGGGGTCAGGTGTGTGTGCATGAATGGGGTGTGGGGGTCAGGTGTGTGTGTGTATGAATGGAGCATGGGGGTCAGGTGTGTGTGCATGAATGGGGCGTGGGGGTCAGGTGTGTGTGCATGAATGGGGCGTGGGGGTCAGGTGTGTGTGCATGAATGGGGTGTGGGGGTCAGGTGTGTGTGCATGAATGGGGCGTGGGGGTCAGGTGTGTGTGCATGAATGGGGTGTGGGGGTCAGGTGCTGCTCTGATTGGATGATAGCCCGAGCATGCACCGTAGGACTGGGGAATGTGCATTTTTATGGCCAACCTGGGGGTTTTTAAGCATCGGGGCATCCCAAATTGGAATGCCCCTAGGGCAAGAATTAAAACCCAGGATAGTCAAAATCCACTTTTATAGAGGACCAACCACCTAATTGTCAGTGGTTGATCCGCTGTTGCATCCCACCCCCCTCCACCCACAGGACATTCCAATTTGGGATGACCAGCAACATGAAACCCCCCTTGCCCCATATACCTTACGAATTTGCGGTCCACCTGTGGCATCTTTGGCACCATTTCATCCTCAGCTCAGCAAGAGGGAGCGAGATCGGTGGGATCCGTACAGGTGTAACACACATTAATATGCATGGCAAAGGACATCCACTGTGGGATTGAGAAGAATGTAACATTATGGAGATTCTGGCGGGTTTCATGCTTTGGGGCATCCCAAATCAGTGGGGGACATGTGGCTGGCCGAAAGTAAAATGTCTCACTGCTACAATATAAATAGATTCTGTCTGGTCCTGCATTTAGCTATGCATAGTAACATAGTAACATAGTATGTAAGGCTGAATAAAGTCCATCCAGTTCAGCCTGTTTAATTCCTTCCAGTGGTCTAGTAGCCATAGCTGGAAATGTTATTACATGCCAGGAAGGCATCAAGGCCACTTTTGAACGTTGTTACTGTATCCATCCTTACTACCTCCTCTGGCAGCAAGTTCCATAGTCTCACTGCTCTTACAGAGAAGAATCCCCTCCTACGTCGGTGGAGAAAGCACCTTTCCTCTAACCTTAGTGGATGCCCCCGGGTTATGGTTACACTCCGGGGTATAAATAGATTGTGGGACAGATTCTTGTATTGACCCTGAATATATTTATACATAGTTATTAGATCACCCCTCAAGCGTCTTTTTTCTAAACTAAATAAACCTAACAATCTTTCAGGGTACTCTAGCCCCCGCACTCCTTTTATTAACTTTGTTGCCCTTCTTTGAACGTGCTCCAGTTCTGATATGTCCTTCTTAAGCACAGGTGCCCAGAACTGTACACAGTATTCCATATGGCGTCTGACCAGTGACTTGTACAGGGGTAAAATGATGCTCTGGTCATGAGCACCTATGCCCCTCCTGATGCACCCCATGAGCCTATTTGCTTTGGCAGCAGCTGCCTGGCATTGATTACTACAGTTGAGCTTATTGTTAACTAAAACCCCTAGGTCCTTTTCCATTGTTGTTTTACCAAGTGTTTCTTTATTTAGTGTGTAATCATGACACAGATTTCTCCTTCCCATGTGCATAACCTTACATTTATCTGTGTTAAACTTAATTTGCCATTTAACTGCCCATGCTTCCAATTTATCTAAATCTGTTTGTAGCTGCATGCTGTCCTCTTTTGTTTTAATTACTTTACACAGCTTAGTATAATCTGCAAAGATTGAGGCTTTACTGTTTAACCCTTCTAGTGCCAGCTACGTGACTCTCACGTAGCTGCCTCTACTCCACTTAAGTGCCAGCTACGTGAGACTCACATAGCTGAATTTAAAAATCCAGAGTAAAAAAAATACCGTGGGGGCTTGGATGGCTCCAGGAGAGCCGCCGGAATAGAGCCCCCCCAGCTGCTAACTGTAAAAAAATATATATATATAAAAATTACATATACTTACCTGTGGCCGCGCTGCCTCCGGATGGGTCTCCTCTTTACTGGGGGGACCTCCGATCGCCCCCCAGCCTCTTCCGTGGCGGGGAGAGGGCAGAAATCGCCCTCCCCCCCACTTCCTGGATCGGGTCTGCGGGGCAGGGTGACATCACTGTGATGTCACCAGCAGCCGGCCTCTTAATAGCGGCACCCGAGACTAATGCCCTTATTCATCAAGCGATAGCGCCAGGTAGTGTCTGACGAGCGCCAGGTAGCAGTAGCTAACGGCGACTACCGACTCAAGTACGCCCGGCGGCGGTCACAATGACGCATTTATCAAGCAAAATGAGGCTAGCGCCGGCGAGAGCGACGGCTAGCGCGGCATTCATCATGAAGCCGCCTGGACCGAACAGCGCCGCTGCAAATTCCCTCACAGCGCCAGGTATGAGCTGTCGCTCCCTGGCGATGTCCAATGCATTTCAATGGAGCAATCTATAATTAATCATAATTAATTGGTATTAATTTTAATTTTTTTTTGTTTAATGTCAAAAATTCGGAGACCACTTCTGCAATGTTAGGATTTATTTTTAAGTAAAAAAAAAATTTAAAACAAATTTGTGCAGAATTGATCTAACAGGTCTGAGATTAATGTATTCATATTACAAAATGATTCTAAACACATGTATAATGTTACATTCCAAAAAATATGGTTGTTTAGGGGTTAAAAACTAGTTAATACACATCGCCGCCAGCGCTCTGGGGTTTAAACAAGGAATGGACAGCGACAGCACATTCGGAGCGTGATTTGTTAATGAATATGAAGCTAGCCGTTCGCTCTGGCCATTCGTTGTCAGGCGCTCACATACAACGCTGGACCTGTGAAACAGCGACCCCCCAGCCCGTATTCAACATTACCGCACACCGACTGAGTCGCTGTCATCAAGCTAATGCCGGCCAAGCACAGCGAATACTGGCTGGCGCTGAAAAAATCACGCTACAGTCGCTCATCTGTCGCTACCTGGCGCTATTAATGAATCGGCCTCTTAGAATCAGTCTGCTCGGGTGCTTGGAGCAGAGAGGTGGGGAGGGGGAGAGGGCTGTGATCGCCCCCCCCTCCCCAGGCTCTCTCCTCCAAAGACCCGAGCAGACTGACAGCTGTCATCGCAGATCGCCTGGGGACACAGGATCGGAGGTGAGTAATAAAGATTATTTTTTTCTCTTTGTGTCTCTTGTCTTTTTTTTTTTTTCACATTTAACCCCTTGTGAACTGGTAAAAGACCCCTTATACCAGTTCACAAGGCTGTGGGATGGCAGGTCACCTGCGGCTAGCGGGTGACTTGCCATTAACCCCCAGCACCCCCATTCCCTGCCTCCCCAAAGCCTGGGGGGGGGGGCAGAAGAGCCCGTGGCCACGGGCTATGCGGGATTGTAGCCTGCAGGGCCAGGGGCCACAAAAGCTGGTCCCTGCGCCCTGTTTCTACAAGCCCTGCATAGCTGCCCCCAGGCTGGTTACTTCAGGTAAGGGGGACCCCATGTCATTTTCTTTTGGATTTTTAAGGGTTTTTAACCCTTAGAAATACCGAAAGAAATGCCCCCCCCCCCCCCCCCCGGAAGGGGGGACCTTATGTCTTTTTTTTTAAATTAACCCCTTATGCTCTGTCGTGCAGCAGCTATAAAAGGCTTCCAGCAAGTGAGCAGAAGGCAGTGATGGATGGGAGGTAAGTATTTAAAAAAAAAAAAAAATAATACAATATTTTCTTCTCTGTGTGTGTGGTGTGTCTTTTTTTACACTTAACCCCTTGTGAACTTGCCATTAACCCCCGGCACCCCCATTACCTGCCTCCCCAAAGCCAAGGGGGGGGCAGAAGAGCCCGTGGCCATGGGCTATGCGGGCTTGTAGCCTGCAGGGCCAGGGGCCACAAAAGCTGGCCCCTGCGCCCTGTTCCTACAACAAGCCCTGCATAGCTGGTCCTGGGCCGGTTACCCCATGTCATTTATTGGGGGATTTTTAAGGGATTTTAAAAATCCTCAAAAAAATGCCCCCCCCCCCCCCCCCTTTGTAATGTAGATGGTAGTTTTTTTTTTGTAAATGTTATAAAGTACTTGTTTTAGTTTGGGGGGGTCTCCTGGGCAGGAACGGGGGGCTACTGATAAATATGTGGTACCGTTCTAATCGGTAGAAATTGGGCTTTCTCATGCAATATGGTTTTCTTTAATAAAATCATTTTTAAATTTAAAATAAAGGAGACAATTTTCTAAATAAAATTGTATTTATTTATTTTACTTAATAATAATATTGTACAAAACAGAATTAAATTTACAAACAAGACATTTCATGTTAAAGTCTAAACTCTGCTGCAAAAATATATATATATAATTTTCCTGAAAATTCCAGCAAAAATGGTGCAAAAATGGCGCAAAATAGGGAAAAATGACCTGTCAACAGAGGGTGACAAAATCTCAAGTAGGCTGGCAATTAAAAGGGTTAAAAGTAGCTATGCATGTTGGGTATTGTTCTGTTCGGGGGACCTTGCGCTTTCAGACTTAGCTTGTTTTTTCTTGTTTGCATATTTATATTTTAGGAAAAGATGTTTTTTATTCAGCTTTTTTATACATTTTTTTTAGGGAAACCATGCGCAACCAAAATTCTTTGAGGGATTAATTCCAGAAAGATAAGCCCACTACAACAAGCTGGGTACGCTTAGAAAGCTAAACATGTGTACTTTCAGGGAATATATGGTTTATGGGGGATATTCCAAATGTAAAGGGTTGTTTTGGTGAAAAATCGCAAGGTGCGCACTTTGCAGAGCTGAAATTTTCAAGTTAAATTGCCGTTACACGCATGCTTTACTTTGGGGTGTTTGGCAACTCTTCCCTTGCCTTGACAGTAGCTATGCATGTTGGGTATCGTTCTGTTCGGGAGACCTTGCTTTTTCAGATTAAACTTGTTATTTTCTTGTTGTGGCTTTGATTCTGCTTTTTTATCTTTTTTTAGGGAAACTCTTTGCAACCAAAGATTACATTGAGGTATTACTTGCAGAAAACTGTGGCCACATCAACAAGCCTGGTACACCTAGAAAGCTTGAGGTGTGTACTTCCAGAGAATATATAGTTTGTTGGGGGTATTTTAAATCTAAAGGGTTGTTTTTCTGGAAAAACTGCAAGGTGCACATAGCGCATATCGCAGTTGTATTTTATCTGAAAATCCCCTAAAGCTCTGTTTCAGTTTGGGGGAGTCTCCTGGACAGGAAAGGGTGTCTACCTGTACATATGTGGTACTGCTGTAACTGGGAGAAATTGGGATTTCACACGCAATAAGATTTTTTTGACAAACTTACATTTTTTATTACAAAAAAACACTACAAATTGTAAAAAATAGATTTTTAATTTTTTTTTTCACATATTTCACCCAAAAATATTGAGAATACACATAAAAAATGACAAACAAGACATTTCATGTTAAAGCCCAGACTATGCTGAAAATAACAATATATAATTTTCCTGGGAAATCCCTTCAAAAATCACATTTGAACATGAATACAATTTCCACATCTTATACAAAAATATATTATTCGTGGAGTCTGTGTGCATCGTGGGGGTGGATGTGCATGACCAAAAAGTGTCTAAATTTATACAGCCCTGTTCGGACCTGTGGGTAATAAGGAGTGTAATGCTTTCTTGCCTTTAGAAACTCTTTAAAGTGGAACTTCAGTTACAAAAACCCTACCTTATCTTCGAGCCAGCACCACTTTAAGATTGTGGGCCTGGAGTGGTTCTCCACTTTCTAATGAACCCCTCATACAGGTACTTGTAAAAATAAACATTGCTGCAGCTCAACCGCAGCACTGCTCCATCACAAGAACTAGTTAGAAATGATTTTGACTAAGGATCTTAAAAGACAGGGATACATTAAATATGTTAAGGGGCCCTACAAAGCTTGATTACTTACTTTGCCCTGCAGTGGCACACCCAGGAATTTTACTTGGGGGGCTGTAGGGAACATGGCCGCATGGGGCGTGATTGAAAGGGATGTGATCAAAAGGGGATATGATACCTCTAGAAGGAGGGCAGTTAACTGGAGCTACACACATGTGGCAACTGAACCTTCCCTAAAAAAAGGGCCCCGGTTCTGCCATGTGTGCAGCAGTTTCTGCATCTCGAATCAGGCAAGGCTCTGCAGGAAAAAAGTATCTGCCTTAAAAGGTTTTATACCGCTATGCTCACCATTTCCTAATTCATTTATGGCTGACAATCATATGACTGCCACTGATCAATCTGTATAGCTATGTGAGCTTGCACATTAATGGGGGGAACTTCTTCTGGAATGTAAAATAAACATTTGTGTTAAGCTTGTGCCTCCAGACCTGTGATTTACTTATCAGTGTGCGGTTTTCAAGTTTCTTATATTCCTGTGAGTCTGTGATCCTAAAGCAGCTTTCTTGGCCTTCAACCGGACCTTCACCATGATTTATTGAAAAGCCCAAACCCTTATAAAATGATTCCCCGGCATCTAAAATTAATATATTTTAATTTTTTTAATCACTTATTATTCTTTCCCCCACTTGGCTGCAACTCTATTCAGGACTTTAGGATGTGGGCGCCACCATCTTGACTCAGAAGCATCACACTTATTGAGGAGAGGAGAGTGGGATAAAGTACAGGGGGGTGGGTAATAGCTGTGCTTTGCTCAAACAGAACAGAGCCGGGGTCAGGAAAAGTTCAGCAATCCCAGAATGCAGAGCAGCACAGTCAGAGGGCACTTCATGTTTGCAGGCTACCTGATGTTCCATGAGCCGCCATCTTGGATGTTTAAAGGCTCATAACATGCAGTAGATGCAGGTAGGATGATTTTTAATGTGAGCAATCTGTATGTACAGGGTGGGGGAAACATATTAGATAGACTCTTATTCAGAATGAAGGACCGCTTTCAGTAAAAACTACTGACAACAAGTCACAACATTCTTCCACTATAAAGGGTGAGCTCATTAGCTTTGGCTAAATCACGCAGCAGTAATGACCTCCCCAGGTGAAAACGCTCCCTGTAACTCCTTAGTCACTGGAACAAAAGATTGTGATCCCCTAATCTGCAGTGTTTAAACTTGAGCAGGTGGGGTTAAATTCATCATCTCTACCTTAGCCAGATCAGTCAGATGATTAGCAAGCCAGGGTCAGGAGATTTCTGATCTGTTTTGCGGGTGATCCTGTGGGTTTCACATAGCAGGGCAGACATCTACTGACGTGCCTAAATGTACATACATGAAAATACTTCTATGCCTAATGTTATATGTATACAATAATACTTAATTTTTTAAGTTATTTACCAGATACCAACCAACCGATATTCTGCCAGCAATATTTTGTTTATGCATGTTAAGCATATGGACCATGAGTTATTATGGTATATAAAAGATTTCAGTGCTGCCCTCTGGCCTTCCTTTGGGGCATTCCCCGGGTGGCACAAATTGCACCTTCCTCCTGGCTCCCTCGCTGATGTAAACACTGAAAATGAGTTCTAATACCCAATGACAGTAGATGGTTTAAATACACAGGAGCTTGGTAAAGGGATAGGCTTTTGAAACTTAGGCTAAGGGACTGAGGTAGAATATCATTTTTAGGCTTGAATTTAGGGGTTAGCACAACTGATTTTTTTAAACATTAATATCAGCTTTAAAATCTGTATTTAGCGGTACAACAATTATTTATCTGTTGAGGAAAAAAGGGTCAAAATATATTCCATAGTCTTTTGCTAGACTAGTGTCTATATGTTTTTCTTTTCATCATTGGGAAAAAGTTTAAATGCCCTGAAAGCAGCACATTGTTATCTTATTCAAATTCACAGCGACTGGCTGCCTAAGGCCTATGCAAATTCCTGGCTTTATCTGTTTGGTTTACCTGTGTGCTAAGGGTTAAATGCTCATGGAGGGGGTGTCAGCTTCATTTGTTTAAAATATTCCTTCTTTCCAACTGACTGTCTCACTCGGGACAGAGAAATAGTTCCCTGAATGAAGATAGAAGTCTGGTCTCATCTGAATCCCTGGCACATTATAATAAACCTATGAGGCAGTAAACAATAAACAGGTGAGAAGATAAGCTTTAAGAAATAAGTCTGTGTACATGTGCACATATATTCTGTGTGTGGAGAAATGGATGAAATGGCAAAGTGCAGTGAATGTCCCTTTTTAGGTTACACAAGAATATAAGCTAATTGTTCTTTAAATGCAGTGTGTTAAATCTAGTATAACATATATTTGTTAAAATTAACCTGAACATATTCACATTTTTTTTAATGTTAACTTCTCAGTTGGGCTAATCACGTTGTAACTGGCAATGTTGTGCCACCTAATGACAGACTTAAAAATTATTATATATTAATTGCTTCCAATTGTATGTTCATTGTTTATACTCCATTAAATAAAGGTCTATTTAGACAAGATGGGAACAAATTCAAGCATATCTTAAGAAATGTTTGCTCTCCGTACATGAATATACAATTGGTTACAAATAATTTCCCTTTCTCTCATTTCTTTCAGATAATAAGTCATGAGTCGTGAACCAGATTCCACAGAAGAGCAGCAAACCAGGACTGAACACCTGCAAAATGGTAAGCCTCTGGTCACACCAGCTAAAACAAAAGACATGAATGACAGTTGGTGGTCAGTGAGCATGTTCAATAAATGTATTACAAATGGCTACAAAGGGTATTAGTGATGATAATTTGTACAGAATTAATGCAAAGTATATATTTAACAATGGCCTCAATGTAATAAAACCATGAAATGTATTTATGTACAACCTTAAATAAAACTGACCTCCAGGGTCTGCTTTCTCCTTCCAATTCCTGCCCCCACGAACCCCGATTTGGGATATTGGTTTACTAGTTTAGTAGTGGTGTGGGAGAGGGTGCAAGGGGTTAAATGCAGACATTGCTGGAAGCAGTGTCCTGTATCCTCAGCTACTGCGGGTACTGCTCTGCAGGTGAAAGTAGGCCAGCTGATACTGTTATTAGGGCTCAAGCCTATTATTTGGTGCACCTTTGTTGTGCATACACATTAAAGTTAAGATGCAAAAAAAATATTTTAGTTTTTCCCATAAAAAGAAATCACCTGCACCTGCAATATAGCATTTTAACAGATAAGGTACATATTTTTTTAGTCATTTAAAAACAGCACCCTATGTGGTATGCAGGAAAAAATGCTATCTGTGAAAATTCCCTATCGCAGAGGATCGTGGGGAAAATGTTGAATGAAAACTATTTTTTTCCTTTTGTGTGTTAAAAAGCAGTATGTGTGGCAGAACAACCCCCATCATCACCATAGCAGAGTGTGCGGCAGAACCCCCCTCTATCATCTATATGGCAGACTGTGTGGCAGAACAACCCCATCATCCCCATAGCAGTCTGCTATGGGAATGACAGGGGTTGTTCTGCCACATAGTCAGATATGGGGATGACAGGGGTTGTTCTGCCACATAGTCTGATATGGGGATGACAGGGGTTGTTCTGCCACACAGTCTGCTATGGGAATGACAGGCGTTGTTCTGCCACATAGTCTGATATGGGAATGACAGGGGTTGTTCTGCCACACAGTCTGATATGGGGATGACGGGTTGTTCTGCCACATAGTCTGATATGGGGATGACGGGTTGTTCTGCCACATAGTCTGATATGGGGATGACATGGGTTGTTCTGCCACATAGTCTGATATGGGGATGACGGGTTGTTCTGCCACATAGTCTGATATGGGGATGACGGGTTGTTCTGCCACATAGTCTGATATGGAGATGACAAGGGTTGTTCTGCCACATAGTCTGATATGGGGATGACAGGGGTTGTTCTGCCACATAGTCTGCTATGGGAATGACAGGGGTTGTTCTGCCACATAGTCTGATATGGGGATGACAGGGGTTGTTCTGCCACGTAGTCTGATATGGGGATGACGGGTTGTTCTGCCACATAGTCTGATATGGGGATGACGGGTTGTTCTGCCACACAGTCTGATATGGGGATGACGGGTTGTTCTGCCACATAGTCTGATATGGAGATGACAGGGGTTGTTCTGCCACATAGTCTGGTATGGGGATGACGGGTTGTTCTGCCACATAATCTGATATGGGGATGACAAGGGTTGTTCTGCCACACAGTCTGATATGGGGATGACAGGGGTTGTTCTGCCACACAGTCTGATATGGGGATGACGGGTGATTCTGCCACATAGTCTGATATGGGGATGACAGGGGTTGTTCTGCCACATAGTCTGATATGGGGATGACAGGGGTTGTTCTGCCACATAGTCTGATATGGGGATGACAGGGGTTGTTCTGCCACATAGTCTGATATGGGGATGACAGGGGTTGTTCTGCCACATAGTCTGATATGGGGATGACAGGGGTTGTTCTGCCACATAGTCTGATATGGGGATGACAGGGGTTGTTCTGCCACATAGTCTGATATGGGGATGACGGGTTGTTCTGCCACATAGTCTGATATGGGGATGATGGGTTGTTCTGCCACATAGTCTGATATGGGGATGACGGGTTGTTCTGCCACATAGTCTGATATGGGGATGATGGGTTGTTCTGCCACATAGTCTGATATGGGGATGATGGGGTGATTCTGTCACACAATCTGCTATGAGGTTGATTGTTGTTGTTCTGCGACAAAGTATGCTATAGGGATTATGGGGTTTGTTCAGCCAAACAGTCTGCTATGGGGATGATGGGGGTTGTTCTGCCATGCAGTCTGCTATGGGGATGATGGGGGTTGTTCTACCACACAGTCTGCTATAGGGATGGTGGGGTTGTTCTACCATACAATCTATGAGGATGATGGGGGGGGGGGGTCTGTCACAGTCTGCTATGGGGATGATAGAGTTTTTCGGCAACGCAGTCTGTTATGGGGATGATGGAGGGCTCCATCACAGTCTGCTATGGGGATAATGGGTAGGATTCTGTCACACAGCCTGCTATGAGGATAATGGGGGTTGTTCTGTCACACAGCCTGCCATGGGGATAATGGGGATTGTTCTGTCACCCAGTCTGCTATGGGGATGATAGGGGGGCTCTGTAACAGTCTGCTATGGGGGATGATGAGTTTGTTCTGCCACATAGTCTGCTATGGGGGGGGGGGGGGGGCTCTGGCACACAGTCTGCTATGGGGATGATGGAGGTTGTTCTACCACACAGTCTGTTATAGGGATGTTGGGGGGGATGTGTCACAGTCTGTAATGGGGATGATGGGGGCTATTCTGCCACACAGTCTGCTTTGGGGATGATGGGGGCTCTATCACAGTCTGCTATGGGGGGTTCTGTCACAGTCTGCTGTAGGAGTTATACGGGGCACTGTCACACAATCTGCTATGGGCAGGGGCGGTCTGGGGTTAAAAAACAGCCCTGGACTTTTTTGGTCACTCCAGCCCTGCTGTACTGTGTCCACCCTGGTATACTACTTTATATTAAAGTAACCCTTCTAGCTGGCCCAATCACAGCAACCCTGCTGTCACTACCAAGTGTGGTGTTACAATGCTAATCAGGCCTGGTGCCAGCCAAGGGCGATTGTGGGCCCATACTCTGTTTTTTTGTTAAAGTGTACCAAAACCCAGCTTTTTATTTTTCACTCACCTGTGTTTTGGTCTGCTTTACCGGGCCATCCAGTGCATGAAACCTCCCGTTTGGCTGGTATTCTTACCTCTCTGGCAATCCCACAGTGCCTGTTTGGGCTGTCCTCCGTTCAGAATGGATTACCAGATAACACCAGCCAGTCAGAATGGATTGTGTCATCCGGTAATTCATTCTGCATGAATGAATTGCTGTGCGCCTCCACCTGGCACTTCCCTCTAGCCGAGTGCACCTATACCTTTAGCTGAGGTGTGTACCAGCAACAGGCATTTTTTGTCTGGTAGGAGCGGGGGTGCAGCCAGCAGCGCATACTGCACTCACCTTTGCTAGACAATTTGATGTCAGATATGATTGGCCTTCAACCCACAAACGTGCTATGGGATTGCCAGAAGGTACGTTTCTCCAGATGATTCGGGATTTTACGCATCCAAAATCCTGGGTGTTGTGCCAATTTAAGTGGACCAAAAGTATTATCCCCATCCTGCAGTGTGCTCTACTAAAAGCCACAGGGCACTTTAAAGATGGGAGCACAATGGGGTTTTTAATAAATTATCTGGCTCTGGCACTGAGGACATGGGTCATACAGGCCGCTCTAGTTGTCCCAAAGAGCTCCTCTGCCATTAGACAGGGGCGGTTTATAGGGCAGGGAATTAGATCTTGGTGATCGTTCCTTGCCAGTGGGTCATTCCAAATTGGCATGCCCTGCTGTGTGAAATCCCCTGGATTGCCTCATTTATTCACCTACCTGGCAATCGCATGGTACACGTGCAGGCTCTCCTCCAATCTGCAGCCAGCGCTCCAATAAGTTTTATTAGGCCACTGTGATAGTGGCTTAGTAAAGCTGAGTCGAGCGCTGGCTGCTCCCCTTCAGCTGTGCATATCCACATCAGCCATTCAGAAATGCTTGACGTTACTGCGGCCTGGTGGGAAGCTGGGGATGCCACCACAGCCTGCGCATGTGCCATGGGATCACCAGTGAGGTAAGTATACAGGCAATCTAGGGATTTCACGCAGTGAGGCATCCCTATCCAGGATGCCCAGGGATAGCGAATTAAGACTTAAAGACTCCAGCACAGGGGTGATTGTTTCTCTTTGTATAAGAAGATGGGAGCCTTCAAATTTGCTAGATTCTGTCTTTTTGCTCTTTGCAATGTACCCCTCTATGTATGTCACAGGAGGGACATGAGAGAGTGTGTAGAGGAGAAGAAAATGTACCTTGCGGACCTTTGCCCTCTGTGCTGCGCTGCTAATCAGTCCCAATTATGTCAGCTCCTGATTTGCTCTCACCGGCTCTGGTCACGTAAGAGGAGAGGGGAGAGATGCATATGCTTGGGATCCGTTGACAAGTTCAGCACAGCCTACAGAGGAGGTTTATGGAGGAAAGCAGGACATCAATCATCTTGCAGACACCGTTGTTGCAATGCTAGTCTTGGGAAATGTGAGCAACATTGAGCGAGGCATGAGATGTCCAGGGGCTTCCCTGCACCTGTCAGTTCCATGTGGCTGCACCCCCGAGGTGGCTAGAGTGGGCGCCTACTTTTTAATTATATAGGGGCCTTTACAAATTATCGGTGCTGCGCTTCAAAGCCAAGGATTGGCTGTGCCAGCTGTCAGTAGGGCCCAGGACCGCTCCATTATACTGCTTAATGTTGCTGCCTGGCCTTCAAAGGAGGCAGCTGTGTGCCGGCCAGTAACTGAGGCACCCATTCACGCGGGCCACCTGCCCTAATGCATGGCCTGGGCAGGAGGGGCCAAATCCCAACATTTATGGTACCAGTGACCAGGGGGAAGCAGTGGCCTACCGGGATTTCTCCCGGTATGCCCTATGGCCAGTCCGCCCCTGGCTATGGGGTCATGTAGTGATTCTGTCACACAGACTATTATAGGGTTATGGGGATGACGGGGGTTGTTCTGCCACAAAGCCTGCTATGGGGATGATGGGGGTTGTTCTGCCACACAATCTGCTATAGGGATGATGGAGTTTGTTTCACCACTCAGTCTGCTATAGGGATGGTGGGCGTTGTTCTGCCATACAGTCTATGAGTATGATAGGGGGATCTGTCACAATCTGTTATGGGAGACAATGGGCAGGCTCTGTAACACTGTCTAATATGGGGATGATAGGGGATTTTTGTGCAACACAGTCTGTTATGGGGATGATGGGGGGCTCCAATACAGTCTTCTATGGGATGATGTGTAGTATTCTGTCACACAGCCTGCTGTGAGGATAATGGGGGTTGTTCTGTCACACAGCCTGCCATGGGGATAATGGGGATGTTCTGTCACCCAGTCTGCTATGAGGGATAATGGGCGGCTCTGTCACACAGTCTGCTATGATGATGAAGGGTTTGTTCTGCCACACAGTCTGCTATGGCGGATGATGGGGGGAAGCTTTGCCACACAGCCTGCTATGTGGATGATGGAGGTTTTCTGCCACACAGTCTGTTATGAGGATGATCTGTCACATTCTGCTATGGTTGATTATGGGGACTGTTCTGAAACACAGTTTGCTAAAGAGATGATGGAGGGCTTTATCACAGTGTGCTATGGGGGATGATGGAGGGTTCTATCACAGTCTGCTATGGGGGATGATGGGGGAATCTATTACAGTCTGCTATGGGGGATGATGGAGGCTCTGTCACACAGTCTGCTATAGGGGGGTTCTGTCAGAGTCGGCTATGGGGTGATGGGGGGCACTGTCACACAATCTGCTATGGGGTCATGGAGTGATTCTGTCACACAGCCTATTATAGGGTTATGGGGATGATGGGGTGAATCTGTCACACCATCTGTTATGGGGTTGATGTGGGTTGTTTTGCCACAAAGTATGCTATAGGGATTATGGGGGTTGTTCAGCCAAACAGTATGCTTTGGGGATGATGGAGGGATTCTGTCACACAGTCTGCTATGGGGATAATGGGGGTTGTTCTGTCACACATTCTGCTATAGGGATGATGGGGTTTGTTACACCACACAGTTTGCTATACGGATGCTGGGGGTTGTTCTGCTATACAGTCTATAAGGATGGGGGGGTCTGTCACAGTCTGTTTTGGGGGTTGATGCAGGCTTTTTCACACAGTCTGCTATGGGGGGTTCTGTCACAGAGTTGGCTATGGGGTGATGGGGGGCTCTGTCACACAGTCTGCTATGGGGGTGATAGGGGGCTCTGTCACACAGTCTGCTATGGGGGGTTCTGTCACAGAGTTGGCTATGGGGTGATGGGGGGCTCTGTCACACAGTCTGCTATGGGGGTGATAGGGGGCTCTGTCACACAGTCTGATGTGGGGTGATTCTGTCACACAGCCTATTACAGGGTTATGTGGGGTTCTTTTTTAAATAAAGGATACATAATATTAGTACTGTCCTTACCCCATTTTGAGAAATGCAGTCTCCCTAGTGTTACTCCCAATGTTCCCTCTTCAAAAAAATGATTATATGTTTAATGTTTTGGAGTACATTCTCCAACTTATTTTGTACAGGGCAATCGCCATTTTCCCACTTCGAAAAGGCATAGTCTGGGAAAAATGGAGATGCTGAAAAAAACATTGGGTTTGATCTAGTTCCTGTTGAAGATCTGCCTCTCATTTATGTTTGTATGTACTTTTCTTGCTATTTATGCCTTTTAGTATAATAGAATAATATTTGGCTAGTAGTCTTTCCTTTTCAATACTTTTTGTGAATAGCTCTTGCAGATCTGATAGGGACATTCTATTCTCATTGCGAAATGTATATTCTCTGATTAAACTATGAATCTGTGAAGTAAAAAGCCAGTCTTGGGAGTCAATTCATTTTTTAAAATGTATAGAGCTTGTTTTAGAATAAGCAGTCTGATTTCTCTGTTATTATCCCCAAGATCAGCTTTCAGTAATCTTCTCGAGAAATGAGGTGGCACATTTTGGTTTCTTAATAGATCAATCATCCCTTAAGGATCTGGACATTTTCAAATGTTGGTATAGATTTTGTACTGCTGCTTTAACGAAGGGGTGAATAGGGCCCCTAATAACCACTAATAACTTCTTTTATTAATATCGGGTCCCAAGTGTCAATATCATCTATGGTAATATCAATCTTGATCTGTATCCAAACGTCTTTGTCCTTAGTTTTTATCCATCTTATGACTCTTTGTAGGTGATTCGCCAGATAATAGACTCTGAAGTTTGGAGCCCCTAATCCTCCATCCCCTAGTATCGTGGTCAATTGGCTATGAGAGATTCTGTGTCTCCTTTTTTGCCAATATATATATATATATATATATATATATATATATATATATATATTTATATATTTAATAGTTCTGGAGCATCCTGTCCATCTCCTTAAAGAGGAACATTGGAGGCCCTGGAGTCTGTGGAGTCTAACAGACTCCAGGGCCGTCCGAGTTTCACTCCTTTGTTCATCCTGAATTGGGATTTCTTGCTGTGTTAAATCCCCCCTCCCCTGATCGCCAGTTTCACTCACCTTCTTCTGGAGCCGTGTATGTGCGTTCCGGCTGCATCACATTTCTGAATGTGCAGCACGGGCATGCCAAGGCTGCAAGGTAGGTGGAGGATGTGGCTGGCAGCACCGCTGGCTCCCTTCTGTGCCGACGGGGAAGAGAGCAGAGTGACAGTGAGCACGCTGATTGGCTGAGCACAAGTCAATATGGTGCTGCTTTAATTCCATTGTCAATACATTACATTTTTGTGGGAGGTTAATGCCCCTTACATTATAGGAGCACATGTTTACAGTATCTGTGCCCATATAGAAAAGTGAAAAACGATCATATAAGACATAATTGTGGCTTGATTCCAATAGAATATGAGGTATAGTTTAATTTTATTTAAAAAAGAAAGTGTGGTTTCTAAATACACCAAGTCCACATGGAAATGTCAGTTTCTTAAGCTTTGTTAATGGCTTGAAGCATGGTTTCTCCAGTGTCGTGGCAGATAAGTCATTAAAGAGAGAAATCTTTATGCCTTCAAATGTGAAGTTCTTTGATTGTTGTCTGCATCTCAGAACTCGTTCCTTCTCCAAGAAACCAGAGAGGAAACACAGTACGTCTTGGGTTATACCTGCCTCGTTTTGTCTGGGCCTACCCACCCTGTTAATTCTGTCAATTCTAAAACCATGTTCTGAGTTGGTTAAACTTTTGTGTTAAAGGCAGTAACCCATCTTGTTTGTTTGAGTGGACAATCCCCTCTTTTCTCTTTCCTATTTGATTCTAGTGTTTCTGCTCTTGAGGTCAGATCTTTGACTGTACTTTTTATTTCTAGTAATTTACTACTTATCGCTTGTTTGACAGCTTCTTGCACTGATCTAGCAAGTTTGTCTTTCATTTCTTTGAACATTTTTGAGAAGAGCGACTTAAGTGTAGATTAACACTTAATTGTCAGTAATGATGTGTTATATCCCCTCAGGACTCTGATGGGGAGTCTCGTTAGTACAGGCTTCATGGGCTAAAGAAATGCGCTGTATATGAGTGGATATGTCCATCTGCATCAATAAGCTAGCATCTGTGTTAACTAGCATTATTCTAGATGGTGCACTGGGATTCATATCAGTAAGCTGTGTCTAGAAAATGATGACGCGTTTCATCATCAAAGACTTATTCATTGGGCCCAATGAAGGCTACGCAGGCTTGTAGCTTTCAGGGCCAGGGGTTATTGAAGCTGGCCTTGGTACCCTGTTCTACAAGCCCTGCATAGCTTGTCACTGGGGCTGGTTGTGCTGTGTTGAGGGGACTCCATGCCCTTTTTCTGGAGTATAAGGGTTTTTAACCCTTAAAATTATCAAAAAAAGCCTGCCCCTCCCCATGCCAATTCGTTTATCAAACTCTTTATACAGTGGATATTAGTTGTATTTTAGTTGTAAATGTTATTAAGTGCTGTTCTCAGTTTGGGGGGGGGGGGGGGTCTCATGGTAAGGAAAGGGGGACTATCAATATATTTGTGGTAACGCTATAATCATGAGAAATGGGACTTTCACATGCAATATGGTTCTCTTTAATAAAATAAATGTTTTATTTAGAATAAGATTTTTTTTACTTTTCTCACTGAGAAATATTTTTAAAAAACACTGGAAAAATTACAAACATGCTTAAACTCCTGCAATATATATATATATATATATATATATTTATTTTATTTTTTTTTCCTGGAAATTCCTGCAAAAATTACAGTTAAACATAGTGCAAAATTATGAAAAATTACCTGTCAACAGAGGGTGACAAAATCTCAAGTAGGCTGGCAGTTAAAAGGGTTAAAAGTAGCTATGCATTTTGGGTATTGTACTGTTCGGGGGGGGGGGGGGGGGGCTTGCGCTTTTAGATCTAGTGTGTTTTTACTTGTTTGCATATTAATATTTTAGGAAAATGTGTATTTTATTCTGCTTTTTTAGACATTTTTTAGGGAAACCCTGTGCAACCAAAGAATTCTTCGAGGGATTACTTCCAGAAAGATGAGCCCACTACAATAAGCTGGGTACACTTAGAATACTTAACGTGTGTACTTTCAGGGAATATACTGTTTGGGCCGGGGGCAAATGTAAAAGGTTGTTTTGAAAAAGTGCAAGGCGCACTTTGTCTGTAGAACTGAAATTTTCAAGTAAAATGACCCTTACCCTTTTTCTTGAAAAACTGCAAGGTGTGCATAGCAGTTGTATTTTATCTGAAAATCTCCTAAAGTGCCGTTTAAGTTTGGGGAGTCTCCTGGGTAGGAAAGGGTGTCCAACAATACATATGCGGTACCTTTGTAACTGGGGGAAATGGTACTTTTACACGCAATATGATTTTATTGAAAAACTTCTTTATTACAAAAAAACACTACACTACAAACGAAAATAGATTTTGTTCATTTTGTTGCAGATATTTCAAGCGATAATATTGAGAATACACTAAAATAATGACAAACAAGACATTTCATGTTAAAGCCCAAACTCTGATGAAAAAAAAACATGTATAGCGCAGAATAGTGAAAAGTGGTCTGGCAACAAAGGATGATAAATCTCGGTCGGTAGACGGTCTTTTAAAGGGATAAATTATTTATGATTTAATCCAGTCCCACTAATTTCTTACTGGGGCTGTCTAAGCTTACAAAAAGCAGCTCAGTGATAGTTGCGGTGCTATCAGCCCTGAAGCTGAGAGTATATTACCGACTGCCCCCAACATGCATCTGAGCATTTACCGCTGATAGCACATAAGCAATGGGCACTTAACATGGTTTACACCCTGCTCTTTTGACAGCAGTAGGCACCCACAACGGTTTCTGGCAGGTTCACACTATCAGTGCCAGAGCTGATAGCGCCACATCTGGACCAGCTCAGCCTGCAGAACTAGTTAGGGTCAATCCTGCATGCTGGCAAGTAAGGTGTGAGCCTGGGCAGAGGCTTTGAGTAGAACTACAAAGTATTTTCTATGTAAGAATATATCTTTTGGCAATGATCTTGATAAAAGTTAAGGACAAAAACATTTTAATGCGTGCTGTAGCATATTGTTTGAGGCAATGCTTCAGCAGGAATATTGTGAATGAAATGAATTTCCTGCTTAAAGAACAATACTTGACGAATTGCCTAATAAAACATTGTCATTTCCTGGGAGTTGCACACATTTTCCCTATTCTGGAGACAATTTATTAGAGTTTGGAGAGGATTCTCCCCATTTTGAACGACTCTTTAATGCTGTAAAAAGCATGTTAGCTGCTCCAAATGAACACTCAATAAAGGGCCCAAAAATCCTGCAAATGACTGATGATGTGTAAATGCCAGACTGATATAAAGATTTTATTCCAAGATTGGCAGCTTCTTTACATTTTATAAAGTAGGAGTAGGTTGACCCAACCTAAAAAACCTCTGTGAGTGAGGCTGCACCCAAACCAGACCTTCAGCATGATTTAATGAAAAGCCGAAACCCTTAAACGATTCCTCAGCATCTAAAATTAATATATTTTAAGTTTTTAGTCACTTATTATTCTTTCCCCCACTGGGCTGCAACTTTGTTCAGGACTCTAGGATACGGGCGCCGCCATCTTGCCTCAGAAGCATCATACATACCGAGGAGAGGAGAGCGGGATAAAATACAGGGGGCGGGGTTATAGCTGTGCTTTGCACAGACAGAGCAGAGCTGGGGTCAGGGAAAGGACAGCAATCTTACTCAGGGTGAAAGTCCGCTTTAAGCCGGGGACTGACAATTGCACTACCACTTCATGATATAAAAATATAATTTTTTTATTGGGCAAGACAAACAAACTCTACATATTAAAATCTTAAAAAGACATGTAACAAACCATGAGTACAATCTACCACCAGGGGGTGCTGAACCTGCTAATATTGGTATAAATCCACAGCATTCAGTGCCCCCTGGGAGAAGCCAATGCGTTTCGTGAAAGCGACAGGTACAGCTGACGCGAAATGCGTTGGTTTCTCCCAGAGGGCATTGAATGCTGTGGATTTTAACATGTAAGATTGATGGTTACTGTTGTGTGACATGCACTTTTTTTATTTATTATCACTGTATTATTGACAGATGAATTGTTGTAAATAGTTGCACTTTTTTGGGAAAGCACAGGTGCTTTATATATAATTGACTATATTTGATTTGTTTATGGATATGAATTCCGTTTTTTGATCATGCTGACATAATATACCAATATTAGCAGGTTCAGCACCCCCTGGTGGTAGATTGTACTCATGCCTTTTTAGGATTTTAATATGTAGAGTTTGTTTGTCTTGCCCAAAAAAAATGTATATTCGAATCAGTAGCGCAATTGTCAATCCCTGGCTTAAGTGCAGCCTCACTCACGGAGGTTTTTTTAGGTTGGGTCAACCTCCTTGCTTTTTATAACTTGAGATTTTGGTGAGGATTCCTGCCACGGCAGTGCACACATTAATTTCGTTGGTGCCGCCCTATCTTATCTTAGCTAAAAAAAAAAGAAAAAAACACATCACAGCACTTTATTGGCAAGTTCTAAAATTGTACACTGGCTGTAGAACTGTTCTAGTTGCGGCGCTATCAGTCCTGAAGCTCTCCCGACTTCCCCCAACATACATCTGAGCATTTACAGCTGATAGCACATAAGCAATGGCTGCTTTCCATGGTTTACACCCTGCTGTTTTGACAGCAGTAGGCACTCACCCACCTTTTATTCCAAGATTGGTGCTTCTTTATACTTTAAAAAGTATTTCATTTCATTGTGTTGTAATCTCACAAAACACAGTCCCCTCATTAAAGACTTTTTAAATAATTAACATGTCTTGCATGTACAACAAACAAATTCTAAGAAAAATATAATGGGAGTAGGGCTGTACCAATGCTATGCTATAGCATATTGGTAAGATAATAGTATAACTTCTGTGAGTTATCTAAACTACAAAATTAATGACAAAAGAAATCAACAAGTGAAGTGTACATTTTTTCTAATTAGGTTCTGTCTGTGGAAAAATTTATTTTACAAATTTGGAATTTTAAAATCTGTGCCCTAGGGGTATCCGAACACATCGTAAAATGAGCTTCCCCAAATGTATAGGTTTGTAAAAACTAAAGGATAGAAAGTATTTACATGCTACATACAGGCCAAGGATAACATGATTTCTTCCATGATCCTTTGCAGTAGGCAGAGCCATGCAAAATTTCTGTTTATGTCTCCTAGGTCTCGCTGTGTGAAATCCCCCAGGACGCCGAGACCAACTCACCTCTTCCCCGTCCCAAGGCGCGTCTAAGAGCAGCGACTCTGACGTCCGCATCCTCTGCTTCCCTCTAACAGGGAGGGTGCCCACAGCAGGCATTTGTGAATGGCCGGCGTGGGCATGCTCCTTGTTAGAGGGAAGCAGAGGATGTGGCCGTAAGAGCTGCTGCTCTTTGACACGCCGTGGGACTGGGAAGGGGTGAGCTGGTCTCGGTGTCCTGGGGGGTTTCACACAGTGGGGCATCCCAGATCGGCGTGCCCCCCGGGGAAAGGACCAAAACCCAGGATAGTCAAAATCCTGGGTTTTGGTCCACTTTAATAACAACACTCTCTCATATATATCCGTTAGCCAGCTGGAAATACACTGATCTGTCCAGGGATTGAGTCCTAACTTCAATAACTTATATATGAGTTCATTATGTGGTACAAAGGCTTTGCTAAAAACCAGATAGGCGATATCCACAGCACCACCTTCATCTAACACTTTAGTGACAAATGATCTGTTTTTTCAAGAGAGTTTCCATTAGCTTTACTATTATAAATGTTAAGCTAACTGGCTTCTTCTCTACTCCCCTTCTTATGGATTGGTATTAAATTGCCCATCCAATTATCTGGAACCTTACTGGTTAAATGGGAATGGTTTAGTAAATCAGTCAGAGGGGCTGCAATCACAAATCTGAATTCCTTTAGAACTCCAGGGTGGATTCCATCTGAATCTATTGCCTTACTTACCTTTTAGATGTGCCAGCTCAGATAAGACATCAGCCTCCAAAAACTCAGGAGATGGACTCTCCCAGCTGGATGCTATTCTATGGCCATACATGCTATGGGTTTGAAAGCCACCATCTAGTAATACTGAACAAAAATAGCTATTCAGATGGACAGCCACAGCCTTATTTCTGTCAATACAATTTTTTCTCTGTTTCAAATTTTTGTGACCGCACTGATTTTCTTCTTTCTGTTGCCACTATATCGGAAAAAGGTTTTATTTCCCCTCTTTACATATTTGGCAATTTCTTCCTCCTTTTGCCCTTTAGCAGCTTAATGAGTTTTAATTTTATATGCCTCTCTGTCAACTTTTTGTACTTCTTATAGACAAACTTTTATACTATAGTGCTGACATGCTTCCTCTTCCCTTTATTGTTGCATGTATTGCTTAGTAGTAGTGTACAGAGATAGGTGGTGTAATGTAGGAGGAATTTGTTTTATTCTTAGTATACAGTACGTCCTGCTCCAGCTAGAATACTTACACTCGGGTACTACTCCGCCAGATGGCGCTGGACTGCAGAGACATCGAGAATAGGCACCTCCCGGCCCCTCAAATACCCAGGGACCTCCCACAATCCCCAGATTTTCTCTGCAGTCTGGACTGCGAAGGACAAGAAGATGGCTCTCTCTACTCGCAGGTGAGCGGGGCTATTAGCCTGCGGCCCTGTAGGACTATTCCCATCAGTTCCATCAGTAATTGCTTCCCAGCCTTGGCTGTGCTGGTCGGGTGATGGTAGGCAGCACCGCTGTTAGGTGCTTAGGAGCGCTGCTCCACCGCAATCCCCCACCAAAGGGTAGGCGGTACAGGCATATGGTGAGCCTCTATGGGATGCCCCTCCCGCACTATTGCCCCTGTCTATCGTTTTTTCCTGTGTTCCGCGCTTGGCGGCGGCGTTACCTCAGGCGCCGGTACGCCGTCATTGGCTGCTTGTCACATGTTAGCTTCGCGCTCTTCGGGGGGGCAGGGCCTGTCTTTGGCGCGTTCCGCGTCATTGCTCATGCGGGCCCGCCCCTCGAGGTATACCGACGCCATTTTTTTGCTTGGTTCCGGCTGCTGCGTGACGGGCTTCTACCTACCGCGGTAAGTGAGTGCCCTCACGGGCGGCTTTATTACCGCTGTTAATTATTGTATTCTTACGGCTCCCCTTTGATTATGTCTTTCAGACAGGCGAACCCCTTTGGCTTCTCCCTTCCGTACTCCCTCTATTTAGTTGGTTAACTTGTGAGGCCTAGTGTTAATTACTCCCACTTCCCTAGCGGGTTATTGGAGCATCCCGGGTTGCTGTATAGCGTTAATCCCTATCGGCCTATTGTGCCGCTATAATCACCATATGGAGGCGTCTCAGGATAATGTGACCGGGGTTCCTTCGGGACAAGCCTGGCTGTGTGTAGTTGTGGGGAGTCCCATGTTGACGCTGACAAGGCGCGGGTCTGTGTACCCTGTGCCAAACAGGTGCTTGAACTGCAATCCGGCCTTCCAGTGGCTGAGTCTGAGATTCGTTTCGCCTCACCTACTCCCCCAAGCTTAAATCTCACTCCCATTGAGTTGCATACAAGTGGGGATTCTCAGCCTGATGTGTCTTCTGGACTGGCTAGTGTTGAGAAGTTAATTGCTAATACCTTGGCGTGTAAGGCCCCTGCAAAGAAGCGGCACTTAACGCCAGGGGTCAGAACCTGAATCGTCATGACCCCTGGGCCCCGGATGATACTGATAGACTGTTGGCTCAGATTTTTGAGGTTCTGTCTATCTCTCCCCCTGTTGCGGCTCCCAGGCAAAGGGGGGAACTTTTTCATACTGCTAAGTCACGCTTGGAATTTCCTGAGCAAGCACATTTCAATAACCTTGTGCTCAAGGAATGGGAACGTCCCAGTAGACTTCCCGGTGTACCTAAGAGTTGGGATAGGAAGTATCCCTTTCCTGCTGATGTGGTGAAGTGTTGGTCATCCCCTCCCGAAGTGGATGCCCTGGTCCTAGGGTTATCTAACACCTCATGTCATGTCATGCACTCCCCTGACTCTACTACCCTGCGGGATGCTGAGGACTGGCGCATTGACCAGCTGGCATCCCATGCCTTTGCATGTGTGGTGCCTCTGCCCTTGTGGTGGCTATACGCCACTTGGTTTGGCTGCGCCAGTGGGCTGCTGACAACGCTGCCAAGAAGGCCCTCACTGGTTTTCCCTTCAAAGGACTATGGCGGTTTGGGGACCGCCTGGACCTATTTGCTAAGGGAGGCAGGTTACCCCAGCGCAGGCGGCAGTCTCAGCCCTTTCGGGATCAGGGCTCCTTTTCCTCCCCCTACCGTGGTGCTAGACAAGGGAGGGGGGTTTCCTTTACTGGGGCCCGAGGAGACTTTTGGGGTAGGGGCAGAGGACGGGGACGCCCTGGGTCCTCCTGGGGCTCCAAGCTTAAGTCCTCTCCCAAGCCCCCTCAGGCACGATGGGGCGCCCTCACCCATCCGGGTGGGGGGACGGCTTCAGCACTTTGCTCACGTCTGGAGGCTTCATGTCTCAGACCGGTGGATTCAGGAGGTAGTGTCCTCCGGTTACAAGATAGAGTTTGCTGTCTGCCCCCCCCCCCCAAGGTTCATCAGCTCCCAGATTCCTCAGGACCCTGTGTCAGCTCAGGGTCTAGTGCAGGCAGTGCAAAGCCTTCTGGAGCTGGGGGTCATCTGCAAAGTCCCTTTAAGAGAAAAGGGCAAGGGCTTCTATTCCAACCTCTTCACAGTGCCCAAAAAAGATGGGTCAGTCAGGCCCATCCTGGACTTGAAGATCCTCAACAAATTTGTCAGGTGCAGGCGTTTTTGCATGGAAACTCCCTGAGCCAAGGGATTTCATGGATTTCATGACGTCTGTGGACATCAAAGATGCTTACCTTCATATTGCTGTATTTCCAGGTCATCAAAGGTTCCTCAGGTTCGCTCTGGAGGATCAACACTACCAATTTGTGGCATTGCCCTTTGGTCTCACTTCAGCTCCCAGGGTGTTCACCAAGGTGCTGGCAGGAGTGATGTCTCTGCTCAGGTTTCAGGGCATCCGCGTGCTGCCCTATCTGGACGACAAATCTCATCACTTCCCAGTCCCTACATCAGGCAGAGTTGGATACTCAGCTGGTGGTGTTCACCCTGGAGTAATTTGGCTGGGTGATCAACCACCCCAAGTCTTCTCTGTCCCCCTCCTTGGTGACTTCATTCCTGGGAATGAATCTGGATACAGTTCAGGCAAGGATTTTTCTTCCTCCACCTCTTGTCAGTATGGTACAAGGACCCCGCGTCCCTGGACCGGGTCTTTGCGCTTTCCCCCCTGGTCAGGCGGTCCCTCTCTTGGTGGCTGGACTCCAGGAACCTGTTGGGGGGCAGATCCTTTCTGAATCCCTCCTGGGAGACGGTCACCACGGATGCCAGTCTGTCAGGTTGGGGGGGTTTCTGGAAGTCCCTGCAGTTTCAGGGGAGGTGGGGCCCTCAGGAGGCCCACACACCTATCAACGTCTTGGAGCTGTGGGCGATCAGGTTAGTTCTGGCTCAGTTGACTCCTCACCTTCGGGGCTTGCCTGTTCAGGTGCGCTCGGACAACCAGACGGCGGTTGCCTACATCAATCATCAGGGAGGGACCCGGAGCAAGAGGGCCCTCCAGGAAGTGTCTCTGATCCTGACCTGGGTGGAGGCCAATGTTCCCTGCAAATCTGCTGGCAGACTCTCTGAGCAGGGGGACCTCTCGCCAGGGAGAATGGTCCCTCTGCAACAGGGTGTTCCAATCTCTGTGTCACCGTTGGGGCCAACCAGATGTGGATCCGTTTGCGTCCCGTCACAATCACAAGCTCCCGGCCTTTGTCTCCTCGTCCCAGGATCCTCTGGCCTTGACCACGGATGCTCTAGCAATGTCATGGCAGGACTTTCAGTTTCTGTATGCCTTTCCTCCATTCCCCCTGCTAAGCAGGGTTCTGCGCAAGATTGCTCTGGAGGGGGTGCCAGCAATTCTGGTGGCCCCCAGGTGGCCAAGAAGAGTGTGGTTCGCAGACGTGGTGCAGCTGGCAGTAGATCAGTACGTTCTGCCCAGGGTGCCAGATCTGCTCACTCAGGGTCCCTTACGCCATCCCAGTTTACAAACTCTGGCTTTGACGGCCTGGCTGCTGAAACCTCCATCTTGATGGAGAAGGGGCTGTCTACCTCGGTTGTTGATACCATGATAAAGGCTAGAAAGAAGTCTTCTTCTTCCATTTATTACAGGGTTTGGCGTGCCTACATTGACTAGTGTGAGTCTAAGTCTCTTCCCTGTCGTGTGCTCTCTATTCCCAGGATTCTGGAGTTCCTGCAGCATGGGTTGGAGATGGGGCTCCAACTCAGTACTCTGAAGGGTCAGGATTCTGCCCTGGCTGTTTTCTTCCAGAAGTCCTTTGTTCAGCATTCTCTGATCAGAACTTTTTTCCAGGGGGTTACTCACGTGCGTCCCCCACGTAAGCCTATGGTGCCTGTTTGGGATTGGAATTTGGTTTTGTCAGCCTTGCAGGGTGCTCCCTTTGAACCTGTGCAGGATGCTGCTCTGGCCATTCTTACTCTCAAAGTTGTCTTTTTGGTGGCTATCACCTCTGTTAGGCGTGTGCCTGAGTTGGCGGTGCTTTCCATCCACCCCCCCTACTATGAGAGACACCAGGACAAGGTGGTGTTCTGCTTCAAGCCAGATTTTCTGCCTAAGGTCGGTCGTGTCTGCCTTTCATTTGAATCAGGACATTGTTCTTCCGTCATTGTGCCCTAATCCTGGTACTGCTAAGGAGAGGGTTTTGCAGTCTTTGGATGTGGTTAGGTGCCTGAAGTACTATCTGGTGGCTACTGCACCTTTCAGAAAAACTGATGCTCTTTTTGTGGTCCCTTCTGGTCCTAGGAAGGGTTTGGCTCCTGCCAAGTGTACTATCAGCAAATGGATCCGTCAGGCTGTGATTCAGGCCTATTGTGCTAAGGGGAAGAATCCTCCCTTCCGCTTTACTGCTCATTCTACTCGTGCTATTGGTGCCTCTTGGGCTTTTCAGCACCAGGTTTCTGTTGAACAAGTTTGCAAGGCCGCTACTTGGTCTTCTGTTCATACCTTTTCAAAGTTTTACAAGGTTGATGTTAGGGCCTCAGCTGATGCTTCTTTTGGCCAAAAGGTTCTGCAGGTGGTCTGCTGTTACCTTTGGGGATCCCACCCTACTTTTGGACACTGCTGGATGTCCCGAGTGTAAGTATTCTAGCTGGAGCAGGACGTACTGTATACTAAGAATAATACAATTCTGTGATTACTCACCTGTAGAATTGGTATTATGAGTATACAGTACGTCCTGCTCCAGCTAGAATACTTACACTCGGGTACTACTCCGCAAGATGGCGCTGGACTGCAGAGACATCAAGAATAGGCACCTCCCGGCCCCTCAAATACCTGGGGATATTCTCAGCTGTGTGCATTCATTTAAACTGTAATATTCCTAAGCGTCTTTAAGACAAGAAAAAAAAATAAGCCTCAATCTTTACTTGTTTCTTGTTATTGCACTGTTCATCTTCACCCACCTCAGGTTTGTTTAAGCTAAACCCAAAACCTTATACTTGGTACTGGTCTGGGTATTGAACTGTTTATACTCACCTACCTACCTCTCACATTCTTGGGGGCAGTAATTAATACAAGTTTAAAAAAACAATGAAACCAAACCCTAAACTGTATACTTGGTTCTGGGTAATGCACCTTTCTTACTTAGCTATCTATCTCACACTCACAGTCTCTTCTAGGGGGAGGGGGCAGTGAATGTTGTCTTTAAGATATAATGTTTTGTTTAAGTCAAATGCTCAATCTTATGATTGGGTCTGGACATTGCATAGTTCATACTCACCTACCTACTCACCTGAAAAAAAACCTGTGTGGGGACCCCCCTCTTCAGCAAAACCAGCCCAGGCACCAGCTATGTGGGCTGGTAGACCAGAGCTCAGTGGCCAAGCAGCTGGCACCTGGCCTTAAAGGTTACCAGCCCACATAGGCACCAGGCTCTTCTGCACCTCCCTGGCTACTCAGGATAGCTAGCAATTGGGCATAGTGCTTTGGCTAATCAGCCGCAGATGTCTTGGCTGCCCCTCCTGCCCTTTGAACTGATATATGGGTCTCAAGGACCCCTTACCAATTCAGAAAGAGTGAAGTAAAAAAAAAAACAATAAACTTAAAATAGTCCTTTAGTATTATTATTATTATTTTTTTACACTAGTGTTTACCCTTTTGTATCGCCATGCACTGTCCCATGCTGTTTGCTGCTTTCTCACACCAATTTGTCAGGAGTGAGCTGTAGTATCTTCTACCCTGCTCCTGGCTTCGCCGCTCACTCCGGCTGCAGGGAGGAACTTTTTATACCAGCAAGATGGGAAGAGAGCTGCCAGGAGCCCAGCACGGGACAGAGAATTGGGGGTTCTCTGTCCCGTTAAAGGATTGGAGGACCGTCCAAGGGTAAAAATGTCACTCTGGTGCTGGAACATAGATGGAGGTTTTTTGGGAAGATGGGAAGAAAATGCCATGCTAGCCACATGAAAGTTATGGGACTGGCACTTTGCCGATGCGGCCACAGAAATGTCATGTGATTGCCACTTAAAGGGTTAATTAAATTTTTCAAAAAAAATTTTTTAAGCCAAAAGCTAAGCCCACTCAGACTGTCTTTGATAACACAAATACTTAATTTAATAATTTTAATAATAATTTAATAATGAAACAAAACCCTTTAAGTATCCCCATTTTCTTAAAAGGCACTCACAATGCCAAACCATAAGGAGTCTGGTCATATGTTCACTGGTGGTGTCAGTTGCAGAAGTACCAACCCAAGGGGGAGAAGCAGTGGCAGAAGGACTGGTGCCACCAGTAGCAGTCATGGCAATATGATGGAGCTCCCTTTTTTATCCAGTGGACATGTGTTAACCAACTACCCAGCAGACTTGGTCTGGTTGACACAGACCACAGTAGACAGAAGGCAATCATGCAGACAGGCATTGGGTGATTCCTCAGATGCCACCATTTAATGGCAATCGCATGCCACATTACTTTGGGCCCTCTCCTGTTCTGAATTTGCCTCTCCTTTGCTGTATCATCTCTCAAGAGATATTGGCAGGCTTCTCTTACTCTCAACTGTCATTCACTAAGGAAGAAGGTTCGGGAAATAGCCAGTTGGTTGGAAGCCAACAGTCATCATGAGGAGACCCAGGGGCATACATACCATAGGGACAGTGCAGGCACGTGTCCCCACACCGGTGGAACAAGTGGGCATGGCACACACTGCCTCCATCACCTCTACAGTATGTACCTGCTCCAAATACTCACCCAGCCATGCCACCTCCTTCCCGCTGGGATGTAGGACCTGACTCAACGCTGCACACGGGCCGGGCTTCTCACGTGCCAAAGTAGCTTGCAGGTTTGGCCTGTGAGTGTTCGTGAGGGGTTGCGGGGTTGGTGTGGTGGAGATGGGGCCCCATCAGGGCTATGTACGCTGCTGAGGACAACGCTAGCTCTCCTTGTGAGAGTCAGGGAGGGGCAAATTCAGTTGGAGCCAAGGAAACACTGTTAAGGGAGATGAAAGTGGCAGGTGAAACTGCATAGATTGATGTTGCCAACTGCACATGATGGCCGGGTCATGAGGCAGCATCATCATCAGGGGACAAGGGTGGCAGCATGGCACCAACTCAGCATGTTCGCAGCTATCAGCCCATGAAAAACTACGTTACTGAAGTGTACCAATTTTTCTATGAGCCATTTCCCAGTTCTGTCAGGAACATGTGAAATGGGGAAAGGGTCCTATTATGGTACCAATTCCACATGAAATGCCACCAGAGTGCTGCTTGGGAGAACAGTGTGCAGCACACTATAAATGTCAGGGCTCCCCAGCCTCTGTAGCAAGTAGCAGTCAGTCTGTTCCATTCACCTCCATCTCCCACATTGCTCCCTTGCCTCCTCAGTTAAGCCAGCAATCACTCCCTGAAGCGATTGCAAGAAAACAGCAGTATGACAACAGTCATCCAGGAGCACAGAGGCTCAATGTGCACCTGACCTAGTTGCTAGTGCTACAGATCCTTGGACTCACCACCTCTCAAAGACCTGATGGCTTGTGCCCATCCAAAGTAGAGAGTCCCTTTCAAAAAAGCAGTACCATCCCTGCACAGCTACATGCAGAAGAAGGTGGGCCAGTTATTGGGTTCCTTGGTCTCAAATTTGGTGCACTTCAGCACAACATGTGGAACTCCAGGCCCACTGGTTTAACATCATCCAGGCAACCGTCGCCATTGTGGGCTTTTTGCATCCTCCTCCACCACCTCCGCCATTTGCATTGTGCAAGAAATGCCCCCCTAAAAGTGGACCAACACCCACGGGTGATCGGCCCGGGAATCTATAAGATTCCCGGGCCGATCACCCCCCTCCCCGCGGGACATCCCGATCTCGAGGGGTGAAACCCCCCCCAAACACCCCAAACTCCTTACCTTATCTTCCGCCTCCCTCGCGCCCCTCTAGTCGTGCGCGCGCCCGCGCGGGAGGGAGCGGCGGAGGAGCCGCTTGTCCGCGGCTTGTCCGTCGGCGCTGGGAGCGGGGAGAGGTGAGTTTTTCTTGGGGTTCGGGGGGGTTTCACACAGCGGGGCACCCCGATCGGGGGTGCCCCACCGAAGTGGACCAAGACCCAGGATAGTCAAAATCCTGGGTGTTGGTCCACTTAAAGCTGCAAAGACAGTATTGCCTACCACAACATTGCATGATGTGCAATGTGCCAACCCATTAAAACTCCTCCCTCCAGATGTTGGACCAGCTGTATGAGCAAAGAACAGCATGAGGTAGCAGATAATGACTACCTCATACCGCAGCTGGCCAGCTTCACACTGCAGTTCAGCTTCCAAATGAGCTAGTAGCAAATGATTTGCGCCCATTGCTAGATGAGGTGGTGGAGGAAGAGGTACTATAGGAGCTCCATGCCCAGGCCCTGTTAACTGGGTGGCTTATCTGACAGAGAAGAGTCAGGATCACTTTATAAAAAGCAGTTCCACCCCTTCAGTCCTGGCCTGTGTGCTGCGTGTGCTTTTTTTGTGCCATGTGTGGATCCCACTGGCTGAGTGAGTGCTGCTGACGGGAGATATACACTAGGACGCCAACCCGTTGCGTCACTACCATCTCTGCACAGCTACGTGCAGAAGAAGGTGGGCCATTTATTGGGTTCCTTGGTCTAAAATTTGGTGCACTTCAGCACAACATGTGGACCTCCACATTCCACAGGAGGAGGAGCCCAGGCCCTATTAACCGGGTGGCTTATCTGACAGAGAAGAGCCAGGAGCTGGACAATGAGAAGGAGGATTAGAAGGACCCAAGCACCTCCTGATGGTATTCAGAGGAGAGTAGAGAGGACAGGTGCTCAGAGTCCCATGCACAAATGGCTGCATGCTTGCTTGTGTGCTTGTGCAGTGACATTCACATTTGAGTCATTTGCCAGAGGGATGACTACCATCTGGCGACATTGGTAGACCTCCAGACAAAAAATCAAAGCTTAGTAAATTGCTCTCCTAAATCCCCTCTGTGACAATCTGTTATATAAGCTTATTGAGAGGGATTGCCACCATGCAGATGTTTGGAATATCAGGCAGATTATGCAGTCTTAAAGTGGACCAAAACCCACCCTACAGTCTATAAGACCCCAAGGCAGGCTCACTCGCTCCCCCGGCGCAACCAGATTCGGGATGCCCACCTGTGTAAACCCCCCCCCAGGTCGCCCAGAAAACTCACCCTCTCTCCGATCCTATAGTAGGGCATACGCTTGTACTAGTCATTTCTAGATGGCCAGCACGGGCATGCTCCATGCTAGAGGGTAGTGGGGATGCGGCTGCCAGTACACTGGGATCCGCTTGTCAGGTCTTTGCTAGTCTCGACTGAAGCAGAGTCTTAGACGAGTGGGGATGGGAGCAGATCCAAGTGCACTGTAGAACTGGGTAGAGGTGAGTTGGTTTAGGTGACCTGGGGGGTTTTACACAATGGGGCATCCCAGATCAGGGTGCCCCGGGGCCAAGGACCAAATCCCAGGATATTTAAAATACTGGGTTTTTGTCCATTATAAACATGCATGGCAGCGGCCATCTTGTCACGCACATGAAGAAGCTGATTCTGAAAGGAGTCTCTCAGTCATAATTTCCTCATAGCTCTGTGTAATCATCTCTTATTTCTAGCCAGAAGTAGTAAACTTTCAACTGTAATGACTCATCATTGCATAAAATACATTGTATACATTGTATCCCCTGACTAAGGCCCTTATTTATGAAGGAATAGCGACAGGTAGCGACTGGTGAGCGACCGGTAATGACGGGCACCGCCATGAGAACGCCGGCTCCCCACCACAATCACACATTTATCAAGCCGATCCTGCTTAGCGACTGAGATAGCGCCATATAGACACTCATTCATCATTATTCCAGCCTCAGCCCACAGCGCCAACGTCCGACCTTGAACAGCGACAGGTATGGCCTCTCGCTACCTGGCGCTCTCCAATGCATTTCAATGGAACAATCTTTAAATATTCATAATTAATTGTTATTAATGTTTTTTTTTTTTTTTCAAATGTGAAAAATTCTGTGACCACTTCTGCCATGTTAGATATTTTTTTTAAGGTAAAAAAAAAAAAAAAAAAATTGTGCAGAATTGATATTACAGGTCTGATATTATTGTATTCATATTACTAAATTCTTTAAATTTAAACATGCATTTCACAGTGCTTGAATTTTTTGAGCATGATTTTTTGATGAATATGGTGGGAGCCGGTCGCTCTGACCAGTCGCTATCATGCGCACCCATACATCGCGGAACCTGTCAAATAGGGACTCGTCACCCCGTATTCAACATTACTGCACACTGTCGCTATCAACAACCGAACAATGGTCAAGCACAGCGACTACTAGCGGGCGCTGTGAAAATACTGCTACAGTCGCTCAACTGTCGCTACCTGCCGCTATTAATGAATCGGCCTCCCCGTGTTTTTGTGACGCTCGTCAGAAAGTTTTGAGATTTTATTAAAAAAAAAAAAATTTGAATCAGGAAAGGGATTTAAGGATTGTCCATAGAACTGTATGGGATAGCGCCAGATAACGAGAGGTAATGCATGGCGCTTTGCAAGGATGAACGTTGGTGCTGTATGCTGAGCCTGGGATAATGATGAATCGTAAGCTACATGGCATTGTTCCAGTCTCTCACCAGATTCGGCTTCATAAATGTGTAATTGCGTGCCGTACCCGGCGTTCATCTGCCGCTACCTGACACTACCTGCCGCTTACAAGGCACTACCTTCACTAGCTTCATGAATAAGGCCCTAGGACGCCAACCTGTTGCGTCACTTCCAAAGCATGGCGATAGACAGTCGTGATGTGAAATTGGCAGTGGTGTCCAGAGCTCTATTTTTTATTTGGGATCTAGCGAATTGTCAGGCAAAAAAGGGCTGAAATCAAACCACAAAAACAAGTATGTCCACAGTATTTTGGACCCTTCAATTGGGCTAGGATGAGACATTAAAGAAAATGTTTTGGCACAGCGCTGCTATTTGGATGTAAAAGGCCCCCTAATCTATTCAACCAACTCAAACATGCAGATACCACTATGCCAATCAATCAAGGAGATCTAAGAGGGAATAATTGGTTGACTAGTATACCCTCTCCCAAGGGCATGCACCCGTATGGGCATTGTAGTCACTGCGGCTTTGTAAAATGAGGCAATACGTTTACTCATCCACTATCAGGCAAAAGGTTTCAGATTAAACACTTTTTCAGTTGTGCTAGCAACTATGTAATCTATTTGATTAAATGTCCCTGACGGCAAGACCATCCTCATAGTCCATGACAGAATTTGTGAGCATAGGAGCGCAATTCATAGGGATGACATAAACGCTCCCATTACTATACATCTTCCGGAACTAAATAAACAAATCTCCCAGCCCAGTTATTGTTCATGTGAAACTGCCCAGAAGGGGAGATGACAGGAACAGTTTTTCTTTACAGAGTGAATTACAGTGGATCTATAAGTTGGGAACTAAAGCCCCACGTGGTCTAAATGAGGACACAGATCTGTCTCCCTTTCTGTAATTCCAATTCAAGGGCCCAAAATACTGTGGACATACTTTCCTTTTTTCATATATTGCCATATGTTATAGCTTCCCTATAGTTATGCACATGAGGCACTCCTTTAGTATGTAATTCAGCATCTTTTTGCCCTGAAATCCTCATTTATACCTTTCAAATGGACCAAAACCCACCCTGGAGTCTGATACTCCAGGGCAAGCATACTAGTTTCCCTCGGGGCATCCAGATTCAGGATTCCCCGCTATGTCAAACCCCCCAGGTCGCCCAAAAACTCACCTTCTTTCCCAGTCCAATAGCACATGCACGAGCAGGGTGCGTGCCTGTGCCAGGCATTTGGACGGCGCAGGCATGTTCCCTATTAAAGGGTAGCGGGGGATGCGGTCACCAGCTTGTGCATGCGCTGACTGGATAAGAGGCTGCGCATGTGCTGTAGGACTGAGGAAGGGTGAGTGAGATCAGGCAACTTGGGGGGGTTCACACAGCGGGGCATTCCCGATCGGGGTGTCCGGGAGACTATGGCCAAAAACCAGGATTGTTTTTCTGGGTTTTGGTCCTTGTCATTATGTATTAGACTTGGTGGAAATCATATTGTCACCAAATTTATTAGTAAATACTCTCAAGGGGCCTCTAATCTTCACATCACTTCAGCATCGATAGTAGCAGTGTTCTGTATGTGCCAGATTCCCTTCTCTTTACTTGGTGTACAGACTTCGTGAACATTGCCGATAACAACAGATTGCAGGAAATAAAAAATGCTTTTATAAAACACACATTTTCTAACATAAAAATACTAGATTAGTTCAGCAGCTTTAGGGCATCATTTGGCACAAAAATTAAAAAAAAAAAAACATTTTTAAAAATTGCACTGAAAGTGGACCTTTTAAATTGGTGTTCTGTGAGAGACAATACAAACGCCTGTGTCTAAGGCTTTATTTAATCCTGAGTCAGCATTGAAAACAGGTAAATTCACTTGATCTGTGTACATTGATTACTATAAGATAGAACTAGAGTACAGTAAGTAGACCTTTGTTCATTTGGGCTGACCTTGGTAGATGATTCAGCATATCAGATTTATCAGATGAAATGACTGTTACCTGTCTAAAATACAGATGACATCAATCTGGCATACTAAAATTATTATAGAAATTATTTTAGTGATTTGCAAGGGACTAAAAACGGGGCACTTATGGGTGCCTCACTTTTTTAGAGATTGAAATCCTCAGACATAAAATAATTGTACTACAGTAACTACTGAATGAACGCAATGCTACAACTGCTGATTATTGAGGTATAATGGAGTATAGCGAGGCAACATCAAAGTTGATAAGGATGCCGTCTGGGGGCCAAGAGAGTTCATCCAACGCACGTAACACATAGCTAATGTATTTTAGGTGTCCATTTAAATGGCACATTATGAACCTTTTGCAGGTGGTAAAAGATAGGTATGATGGCATAACCCATCATCATGGCATCTATCAATTTTTGCTATAAAGCACCCACTAAATACACTCCTATTCAATAATTTGTTCAAGGTACTTTAAATTCCCACTTGGGGTTACTGGTCAAGTGTATGTAAGACAGCTGACAGAACACTTCCTAGTCGTATACAGACCAATCCAAAATTACAATAGTCCGACCTTGCTAATCAAGGAGGTTAAAGATAGACATCTCTATATATGGTTTATGAGAAAATGGCGGCAATCTTGTCTGATGCTTCACTAAGATCTGGGAGCCATGGTATGCCGTTTTACAATATCATGGGCTAACGAGCCTTTTAGCTCCTTGTTATAAGGTTGAAACGATTAATTATAGTACTATTTTACCATAATAACTACCCCTAAACTTTGTATTCTTTAAATTATTAATGTGATATGTAAGCCCATCTCTTATGGCAATGATTTGTAATTTGATGAGGCCCACACAGTTTTGTAAGTTTTTGTTGAATTCTTTATTTAATAAAAATCTATTTAAAACTAAATTTACAATACCCCCCCCCCATCATCTAATCATGTACTGATCATGTAGTGCATCTTGTAGTGCCTTTAATGCTTCCTGCTCCCCAGGTGACAGATTCAACGCAGATCCTCTATTTATTTTAGTGGCTTATTAACAAAGCTGTACCTCCACTATAATCCTGGAATCTATTTAGGGCAGGGGACCTGGAATTAATCAGCTGGGATATATTTAGAAAAAGCTTATTCTGAGGGGGGTCAATTTGGAAATCTGCCACTGATAAAGATCATGGCATTCATGGAACTTAAGGTCCATATCAGAATTGCTGGTATTCACATACGGTCAATTTGTATAAACCTCTGAAAATTTTATTTTCTTATATTAAAGACCTTGGAAAATCAAACATTTTACTAATATACTTTATAAAAAAATCCTTTATGCATTTTTTTCTCACTTGAAAGTTACTAAACTTGCAGAGTCAGCAAAAATCCCTATAAATAGTATGCACAAAACTGGCACTTATGGTTGGTGAAGATACAGCACTGTGCTTGTAATCGTTGTGAGCAAATCTATATCACACACAATCCTCCTGTCAGGCATGACAGGTCTGACACTTTTTGTAAAAATAAAGTGTCATGCCTGACAGAAGAAGCATGGGCAGTAGGTTTCAATATGTTTTTAAGCACAGTGCTGTTTCTGCTGACTTTCAAGTGGAAAAAAAATACAGGGGAAAAGTTTTTTTCAAACAATAGTTTAATGGTAAAATATTTCTTTTTCTATGGTCTATAATATAGGAACATAACATTTTCAGTGATTTCTAATGGTCATTATTTAATCTAATCTGTGATGCTATACTGTGATTTTGGAAGGGATTCTCCAGAAAGATTATATATATTTTTATAGCAGAGTCTGGGCTTTAACATGAAATGTCTTGTTTGTCATTTTTTGGTGCATCCTCAAAATGTTTGTAATGAAAAATGTAGGTTTTTCAATAAAATCATATTGCGTGTAAAAGCCCCATTCCTCCCGGTTATAACGGTACCACACATGTATTGGTAGACACCCTTTCTTGCCCAGGAGACTCAACCAAACTGAAACAGTGCTTTAGGAGATTTTCAGATAAAATGCAACTGCTTTGCGTAGTTTGCAGTTTTTCAAGAAAAGAAACCATTTACATTTGAATACACATTTGAATATAATACAATATTCTCTGGAAGTACACTCCTCAAGCTTTCTATGTGTATCAGGCTTGTTTAATTGGCACAGTTTTCTGGAAATAACCCCTCAATTAATTATTTTGTTGCACATGGTTTTCCTAAAAAAAAGAAGTTACATTTTTATTTAAAAAATACATACAAACAATAAGAAAGTTAAATCTGAAACAGCAAGGTCCCCCAAACAGAACAATACCCAACACGCATAGGCACTGTCAAGGGTAGGATTGCCAAACACCCTAAATAATGCATGCATGTAAAGATGATTGTACTTAAAAATGTCAGCTCTGCAGACATAGTTACATAGTTAATACGGTTGAAAAAAGACATATGTCCATCAAGTTCAACCAAGGATGTTGCGGTAGGGGAAGTTATTTTTTTATTTTATATGAGAAGCTATTTATTTTATTTTTTGTGTTTTTTTGTTTTTTTACTGATAACTGCTAATAGTAACTGTTAATGTTATTTTCTTCTAAATAAGCATCTAATCCTTTTTTGAAGCTGTCAGCGGTTGATGCTGTAACAAGCTTCTGTGGGAGGCTATTCCATAGATTTATAGTTCTTGGTAAAAAACTATTGTCGCCCCTGGAGACTAAATTTCTTTTTTTCCAATCAAAGGCAGTACCCCTGAAATAGTGATTTTACCTGAAATAGTGTTCTCCCATATTTTTTGTAGGGGCCATTTATATATTCAAGTTAATTATGTCCCCCGAAACAGATTTAATTTTTGTAATCTTTACTCATAACTAAGATCTTTCATTCGCCTTATTAGTTTGGTGGTTCTCCTCTGTACCCTTTCCATAGTCAGAGCGTCCTTTCTATGAATAGGTGCCCAGAACTGGACGGCATATTCCAGGTGAGGGCACACCAGTGCCTTGTAAAGAGGCAAAATTACATCTCTATCCCGTGATTCCATGCATCTTTTAATGCATGATAGTATCTTGGTGGCCTTGGAAGCAGCTGCTTGGCATTGCATGCTGTTATTTAGCCTGTGATCTACCAGTATCCCCAGATCCTTCTCAACAAGTGACTCTCCCAGTTATACTTCCCCAAGGATATATGTGGCCTTCAGGTTGTTAGACCCCAAGTGCATGACTTTACATTTTTCCACATTGAACTTCATTTGCCAAGTGGATGCCCAGACACTCAAAGTGTCCAAGTCAGCCTGAAGCTTGTGAACATCTTCAATAGACTGCACTGTGCTACATATCTTTGTGTCATCTGCAAAAGTAGAGACAGTGCTTTTAATTCCATCTTTTATGTCGTTTTATAAACAAGTTGAATAATAGGGGGCCCAGCACTGAAACCTGGGGTACGCCACTTACAACCGGTAACCATTCAGAGTAGGTGTCATTAACCATAACTCTATGCACACGATCCTTCAGCCAGTTTTCAATCCAGTTACAAACTGTATTTTCTAATCCTGAAGATCTCAATTAAGCGTCTATGGGGGACAGTGTCAAATGCTTTTGCAAAATCCAGAAAAACTATATTTACAGCCGCCCCTCTGTCCAGGCTTCTACTCACCTCCTCATAGAAGCCAATCAGGTTAGCCTGGCAGCTCCTGTCCTTAGTAAAACCGTGTTGGTTGTCACTTATAATATTATACAGAGTTACATATTTGTGTATGTAGTCCCTTAAAAGCCCCTCAAGCAATTTCCCCACAATGGATGTTAAGCTAACAGGTCTGTAATTGCCCGGAGAAGACCTAGAGCTAGACCTTTTTAAAAATGGGCACCACATTTGCCACTATACCAGTTGCTAGTGAGTCTTCAAAGATCAACAACAGGTGTGATGAGATAACTAAGCTGAGTTCTTTGAGAACTCTTGGGTGAAGTCCATCTGGTCCTCCAGTCTTATTCACATTTAAGTTATTTAGTTTTTCGCCTGTTAATTATTATTCTTGGGCGATTGCTATCAGTGGCATCTCCTGTGTTGGCTCCTTGCTCTTTTGTGTACACAGAGCTAAAGAATCCATTTAACAGCTCCGCCTTATCTTTATCCCCAGTGACCATTTACCCATTATCATTAATTAGGGCACCTACCTGTTCTGATTTAATTAATATATTTAAAAAAATGTTTAGGGTTTGTTTTGCTTTCTTTGGCCACATCTCTTTCATTTTGTGCTTTTGCCAACCTTATTTCTTTCTTACATATTTTATTTACTAGTTTATACTTTTCAAGTGTTACAGCTGAGAGTTCAGCCTTGTAATTATTTAAATGCCCTTTTTTTGTTCTTTATTGCTCTTTTAACCACAGGTGTCAGCCATGAGGGGTTTAATTTTAACCGCTTATATTTGTTACCCGTAGGAATACACTTTGCAACGTTAGTACTCACAATTAATTTAAAGCACTCCCATTTGGCATCTGTATCTTTATTTCCTGAACAGATGCTCCCAGTCAATGCCCTGGAGTGCTGCTCTGAACCTGGGGAAGTTGGCCTTCCTAAAATTTAGTGTTTTTGCCCTCCCTGACAGAAAATCTTTCTTACAGTTTATGTTAAATACAACTGTATTGTGGTCACTGTTACCAAGATTTTCACGTACTGTTACTGTCCCCATCAGGTCATCATTATTTGATATTACCAGATCTAAAAGAGCATCACCCATAGTAGGTGCCTCCACGAACTGATTCATATAGTCATCTTGTAGCAGGCTGAGGAATGCTCTCCCCCTTGTAGAAGAAGCAGAACCATGTCACCAGTCGATTCCTTGGTAGTTGAAGTCCCCCATCACCGCCACTGTACCAGCCTGTGACACCTGCTCTATCTGTTTATGCAGTTGACCCTCTATTTCTTCAGTTATATTTGGGGGCCTATAGATTACACCAAACTGTATTTTAACATTGTTTTTCCACATTTTGTGTGGAATCCAGCCGTGTCTCAGCCACACCAACAACATCAATATTCTCTGCCAGCACCAGAGCCTCAGGCTCCCCCACTTTACTTGTGACTTCTGCCATTTGTGAACATACACTTTAAGTTCCTATCTAGTTTGACACATTGAGGTATAGTATTAGTTTCTGCAGTAATGCATCCACCTAATTTTTCACTGCTGGTTTGCAACACATGGATCTCCTTATCCATCATAAGGAGCAGTCCTCCCCCCTTCTAATTCTCCACCCACCATCATATACTGTCCCCTAAGTAACCTGTATTCACCTTTGTTTGCACTCTTGCCCTCCCCCCTCATTTATAGTTTAAATAACTCTCCACCCCCTCTAGTATCCTCTTACCCAGCACAGCAGTCCCCCTTCCATTCAGGTGCAAATTATCTGTAGTTTGTACCCCAATGAAAAGTCAGCCCAGAGCTCTAGGAACCCAAATCCCTCTGCCCTGCACCAGGACTTGAGCCATGCGTTTAACTCTCTAAGCTCTAAGTCTCTAAGTCTTTCATGTGTAGTGCATGGCACTGGCAGTATTTCAGAGAATACACAAAGTGTGCACCTTGTGCTTTTTCAACTAAAGCAGCACTTTACATTTGAAATACCCCTACAACCCTTATATTCCCTAGAAGTTCAAATGTTAAGCTTTCTGTGCACATCTTTCTGGAAATAATCCCTTAAAAGATTCTTTAGTTGTGCAGGGTTTTCCAAAAAAAAGTTTAAATATCAATTTGCAAACAAGAAAAACACGTTCTAAATCTGAAAGTGCAAGGTCCCCCAAACAGAACAATACCCAACATGCATAGCTAATTTTACCCTTTTTAACTGGCAGCCTACTTGAGATATTGTACCCCTCAGTTGGCAGGTTCACCATTTTGATGTTTAATTGTGATTTTTGCAGGAGTTTACAGGAATTTTCAGGAAAATTTTAGATCGTTTTTGGGGCTTTAACTTGAAATGTCTTGTTTGTTTTTTTAGCCTTCAGAATAATTTTGTGTAAAATAAATAGATTTTTTTAGATGTTGCATTTTTATTCAATATATTTATATATATTTTTTAGGAAAATCATATTGTGTGTAAAATCCCCATTCCTCACAACAATGGTACCTCATATGTATTGGTAGCTCCCCATTCCTGCAGGAGACCCCCCAAACTGAAAAGAGTGCTTTATGACATTTTCAAATAAACCCTTAAAACCCTTAAAAATAGAAAAAATGGCATGGGCCCCCCTCTTCCCAGCATAACCAGCCCGTGCACCAGCTATGTAGGCTTGTAGACCAAAACATGGGGGCCCCCGACCATGAAACTGCAAACCCATCATAGCCCTAATGGGCCACAAGCTTTTCTGGGGAGGCAGGTAATGGGGTTGGGGGTGATGGAAAGTCACTTGCTTGCTGCCGGAGACTTGCCAGCCCCTCCCAAGCCTAGTAACCTGGTATAAGGGTCCCATGGATCCCTTACCGTTCAACAAAGGGTTGAATGCACAAAAATACACCACACACATAGAAAAAAGTATTTTATTAATTAAACTATTGCATTTTAATTTGTTTTTTGTCCTGCTGCCAAAACACTAAGCCACAGGGTATCCCAAACCTGCACTTAGCAGTCTATCTGTTATACAAAATATGCTTGTTGCTCCTCAGCTTAATCAAGCTATTGCATTTTGATTGTTTTTTGTCCTGCTGCAAAAACACTAGGCCGCAGGATATCCAAAACCTGCACTTAGCAGCCTATCTGTTATATAAAATACGCTTGTTGCTCCTCAGCTTAATCAAGCTATTGCATTTTGAATTGGTTTTTGTCCTGCTGCCAAAACACTAGGCCGCAGGGTATCCCAAACCAGCACATGTCACCCTATCTGTTATACTAAATAAGCGTTGTTCATCCTCAGCTTAATCCAGCTATTGCATTTTGAATTGTTTTTTGTCCTGCTGTCAAAACACCAGGCCGCAGGGTATCCCAAACAAGCACGTTGCACCCTATCTGTTATACTAAATAAGCGTCTTCAGCCTCATTTTAATAAAGCTATTGCATTTTGAGTTGGTTTTTGTCTGCTTTAAATGCACCAGCCCATATGGGCATCCCAAACCAGCACATGTCACCCTATCTGTTATACTAAATAAGCATTGTTCAGCCTCATTTTAATCAAGCTATTGCATTTTGAATTGGTTTTTGTCTGGTTTAAATACACCAGCCCACATGGGCATCCCAAACCAGCACATGTCACCCTATCTGTTATACTAAATAAGCGTTGTTCATCCTCAGCTTAATCAGGCTATTGCATTTTGAATTGTTTTTTGTCCTGCTGTCAAAACACCGGGCCGCATGGTATCCCAAACCTGCACGTTGCACCCTATCTGTTATACTAAATAAGCGTCTTCAGCCTCATTTTAATAAAGCTATTGCATTTTGAATTGTTTTTTGTCTGCTTTAAATACACCAGCCCCATGGGCATACCAAACCAGCACATGTCACCCTATCTGTTATACTAAATAAGCGTCTACAACCTCATTTTAATTAAGCTATTGCATTTTGAATTGTTTTTTGTCCTGCTGTCAAAACACCAGGTCGCAGGGTATCCAAAACAAGCACGTTGCACCCTATCTGTTATACTAAATCAGCTTCTACAGGCTCTTTTTTTATTTAAATTTTTTTTTTTATATAGAGCAGCAATAGATCATATAGTGAGGTAAATTTGCCATTTTGCAGCATTATATAGAGCAGGCCCTGTGTAAATCTGAGAGGCAATAGCTCATATAGTGAGGTAACTTTGCCATTTTGCAGCATTATATAGAGCAGGCCCTGTGTAAATCTGAGGGGCAATAGCTTATATTGTGAGGTAAATTTGCCATTTTGCAGCATTATATAGAGCAGGCCCTGTGTAAATCTGAGGGGCAATAGCTTATATTGTGAGGTAAATTTGCCATTTTGCAGCATAATATAGAGCAGCCCCTGTGTAAATCTGAGGGGCAATAGCTTATATTGTGAGATAAATTTGCCATTTTGCAGCATTATATAGAGCAGGCCCTGTGTAAATCTGAGGGGCAATAGCTTAAATTGTGAGGTAAATTTGCCATTTTGCAGCATTATATAGAGCAGGCCCTGTGTAAATCTGAGGGGCAATAGCTTATATTGTGAAGTAAATTTGCCATTTTGCAGCATAATATAGAGCAGCCCCTGTGTAAATCTGAGGGGCAATAGCTTATATTGTGAGGTAAATTTGCCATTTTGCAGCATTATATAGAGCAGGCCAGTTGCCATCTAAATCAACTACTGGCCGGGCAGGACAGCTTTTCCAGGGCAAACTCTGCTAGTTGCGGCCACAAGTCAAGTTTGGCTTCCCAGGAGTCCAGCGGATCCTCAAGGTGTGTTGGCATGGTCATGTCAAGGTATGACACGACCTGCTGGTTCAGGTCCTGCTCCAGGTCTTCCTGCTGCTCATGAGTAGACTCACTATGCGGGTGTAGAAAGCTACTCGTTAGCGACTGAAGACTGAGGCTGCTGCTGATGGAGCTGCTGCTGCTCCTTCCTTCCCCCCCCCCCGAGCAGCCATGGCAGTGGAAGGTGATCGCAGAGGTCCCTCCTAGTCAGACCTGCAGGAGTATGGACCATGGCGCAGATAGGTATCGGCAAACTGACTACGTATAATGTCTTTGTAGTAGGTCAGTTTGTCCTCCCTCTCGGCGGTTTTAAAAAATGCCCCCATTTTGTGCCGGTTCAGTTCCGACACGGCTTGATCGACCATTCCTGTCTGCTGCCTTTACTGACCTCTGCTTTGTCTGACCACGAAGCTGCCTGCCCCTCTGGATACCCCGCTATCTCTGAGCTCCTGGCTTGACCCTTTGGCTACTCCTGACTACGCACCTGTCTCATCCCTGTACTCTGACGCACCCTACGGATTGACTACCTGTGAAGGAGCTCGGCTTCGGGATACCCTCATGGTTCATCGGCCTTCACCGTAAGCAGCCATACTTTGCGTCTATTAAGACCTGGGGGCAACCATGTACGGTGAGGCGTACCTAGCATCCCGGCAAACGGGGGCTTGAATATAGGCAGAAGCGGCGGTGGAGATTGGGGGTTGCCTGCTTACAGAAGGCTGGTTTCCCGCTGGGCATCACAGTATGGACCATGGCGCAGATAGACATCGGCCAACTGACTACGTAGGATGTCTCTGTAGTAGTTCAGTTTGTCCTCCATCTCAGTGGGTGTAAAAAATGCCCCCATTTAGTGCCGGAAGCGAGGGTCCAATAAGGTGGAGAGCCAGAAGTCATCCCGCTGACAAATGGAGACAATTCTGCGGTCACTACGCAAGCACGTGAGCATGCATCATGCCATTTGTGCAAGTGACTCGGAGGGACTACCTGTCTCCATCTCCACTGTAAACTGCCCCGGTGTGTCTGGGTCCTCTGTCTCGCCTTCCTCACAACCCTCTAGCTCCTGTGGCTGCTCCTGCTCCTCCTCTCCTGTCAGATGACTAGATAAAATGGTCATTTTGTCAAACATAAACTGTGCTTCACTGTGCCCCCACCCCCTCCTCCTCCTCCTCCACTTCAGCCCCCACAGGCTTCATGTGGCCGTGAAATGTATGCGCCATGTCTCCAGTGCCCTGACCAGCCGTGATGGCTTTTCTCGGTTCCTATAGTCGATCCTGCATATGGAGGGTGGAATTCCAACAGGTGGAATTCCAACAGGTGGAAACATCGCAAATCAGACTATCTTGGGGGATACAGTTCTGACGCTGAAGCTCAAGAAGAGTGTGCTTGGCGGTGTAGGAGTGCCTGAAGTGCATGCAAGGTTTCCTTCCCATTGTTAGGATGTTTTTCAGCTGGGGGGAAGACTTCAGAAAACGCTTGACAACTAGATTGAACACGTGTGCCATGGCAAGACGCATGGCTCAGGCTTTCTTGTCGCAGCGCAGACAAGATGTTCTTCCCAGTGTCAGTCACCATGGGTCCCATTTGCATGCAGTTTTCATGGAGTAAGCCAGGATTTCATGTATTGAGTTCTCATTTTTAGCAGTTCCTCCCATGTGTGACTCTGTGGCTCAAGGCAAACCATGTGAAGAACAGCATGAAACCGCCGTGTCCTGCACACATGGTAGGCTGGAAAGTAAAAAAAAAAAATTAAAAAAAATTTAAAAAAGAATTGTACAAAAATTCACAAAATATTAAAAGGCAATGGAAAAAAAAATATTAAAAAAAATTCAAAAAAAATATACATGTTTTTAAAAAATACAAAATATTAAAAAAAATTAAAAAATATAAAAAAAAACAATACAAAATTAACCATAAAAACAAAAAATGTTGAGACATTTTATATGTTACTGTTTTTATGTTATATTTTATTGTTGCTATGTTATATGTTATTATATGTTATTATTATAAATATGTTCAAATAAGACAAATGTTAAGTATTAATATGTAATTGACAATTAGCCACTTTTTTCTGTGACACCATTGCTAAGTGCAAGTGCACTGTCACAGGCACAAAGGCCTAGGAGCGTGGAGGCCACAGTGGAGGGACCTGTCCAAGTTGCTGTTGTGGTTGTGCAGGAACCACAATCACCCAGTGGGCCTAAAAGGATATGTATTGTCCATGACCATAGTTACAGCTCCAGACGTAGGCACTGCTGTGCACTTTGGTACACACTGACAGGATAAAGGACTGGCCCACCTTCTGTTCAACAAAATTGTACAGGGTTGGTACTGCCTTCTTCGCAAAGAAATTACAGCATGGGACTCTCCACCTCGGCTCGGCACAAGCCATAAGTTCTCTGAAAGGTCCACCAACTCAAAATGGAGGAACTGCAGCACCAGTAACTTATACAGGAGCACATTTAGCTTCTGCGCGTTGGATGAGTGGGCACATACTGTTGTCTCTTGGACATGGCTTGGCCAATGGATTGCTGGCGGAATGACTGACTCGGATTAAGAGGAGGAGGAGCATCTGGAGCGACAGAGGATGGGTATGACACACGGTGGTGGAGCCTTGGCTGGCTGGAACAGAGAGCGACGTGCCAGTGGGTAATGCAGCAGGCTGGACCACCACTTTGGAGCCAACTCTCCCAGGCCGCTTGATGGTGACGCTGCAAATGTTGATGCAGGGCTGTGGGTCCAACATTGGGACCCTGGCCACACATCACCTTCTGCCTACACATCTTTCATTTAGTCATGTTAACCTCCTGCGGATGCTTGATGAAAAACTGCCACATGGCCTTGTAGCTGATTTTACCTACCAAGAGTCCGCAATAATTCACCCCTGCTGCCGCCGCCACCGCTGCCAACTCCGGGGACCCTCTTCCACTACCTCCTGGGAAGATAGCCTGCAGCGCAAGTGGTCTACCCCGAGCATATTTGTCTCCATACTTTCCCCTTCTGCCACCATGCTGGCCACTAAATCTGTCACTCTTCATCACTCCAAGCCTTAAAAAGTGCTCTCAAAACTCAATGATGTCCTCCTCAGGTTCCTCATCAGTGTCTGCTTAAGGAGCCAAAACGCTTGCAACACCTCCTCCCACAACACTCTCCTCATCACTATTTGCCCGCCTAGTGGAAGAAGCGGCGAGTGTCTCCTCCACTTCTTGGCTGGGCAGTAGCTGCTAATTTTTCTGATTATCAGATAGTCCTCACTGAATAGTGGAGCTGAACCCAAAGCATAACATACAACAGTTGACTGGGGGTGTCAGATGTCACTTGGGATGCAGTGGATGATCGTGTTAACCAATGGATGACGGCAGATGGGTTGCTGGTCAAGACACGACCGCTAGCTGATCCCGGGAGATAAGGCCTCTCACTGAGACTCCTGCTGCCACTCACCCCTATTCTGCAGAGACCTCTGCTTGATGAAATGAGGTCTTATATGTTACTATGTTACTAATATGTTACTATGTTACTAATATGTTACTAATCTGTCACTCTCCATGTTTTTTTTTGAGAGACTGGCCTGCATGGAAATGAATCGGGCATGGATCAGCCAAGATTTCCACCCACCAATGCCTGATGCATTAGAGTAGATTGATGATGGGGCCAGACCAACACTAAAGAAATATGGATCGTGCAAAACAGATTTAAGGCGCTGCTCTCCAGTTACAGACATTCCGCCGCACCAGACCACAAGTAATTATTGAGAAAATGCTTTACGTTACTCTTACTTTTTATTAATATTCTTCGGATTAGATATATGTGCCGAAAATCTGTATATGTTCTCTTCATGCTGCTGCCAACTCCAGGGTGTGTCTTTCTGGCAATTTTGGGCTCCTGCTGCTTGCTACTCCAGTGTGTCTTTAGGCCAATTTTTGGGCACCTGCTGCCAACTCCAGTGTGTCTTTCAAGCAATGTTTGGGCTCCTGCTCCTGCTTGCAACTCCAGGGTGTCATTCAGCCAATTTTTGGGCTCCTGCTGCCAACTCCAGTGTCTCTTTCAAGCTATGTTTGGGCTGCTGCTGCTTGCAACTCCAGGGTGTGATTCATCCAATTTTTGGGCTCCTGCAGCCAACTCCAGTGTCTCTTTGAAGCTATGTTTGGGCTCCTGCTGCTGCTTGCAACTCCAGGGTGTGATTCATCCAATTTTTGGGCTCCTGAAGCCATCTCCAGTGTCTCTTTAAAGTAATGTTTGGGCTCCTGCTGCTGCTGCCAACTCCAGGGTGTGTCTTTAGGCTTGGGCTCCTGCTGCCAACTCCAGTGTCTGTTTCAAGCTGTTTTCATTGTTTGGGCTCTTGCTGCTGCTGCTTGCAACTCCAGGGTGGGATTCATCCAATTTTTGGGCTCCTGCAGCCAACTCCAATGTCTCTTTCAAGCAATGTTTGGGCTCCTGCTGCTGCTTGCAACTCCATGGTGTGATTCATCCAATTTTTGGGCTCCTGCTGCCAACTCCAGTGTCTCTTTAAAGCAATTCTTGGGCTCCTGCAGCTGCTTGCAACTCCAGGGTGTGATTCATCCAATTTTTGGGCTCCTGCTGCCAACTCCAGTGTCTCTTTCAACCAATGTTTGGGCGGCTGCTGCTGCTTGCAACTCCAGGGTGTGATTCAGCTAATTTTTGGGCTCCTGCTGCTGCCAGCTCCAGGGTGTGTTTTTCAGGCACTATAGGGGCCCCTCATAGTGATGCCACCTCAACTCTCTGCAATTGTGCCGCTTTGCGATTCTATTAGCGACCCAGCACACATCCTATGCGTGTTACAGCAAGGCAGAATGGTTTACAACCCTATTGAGGCTCTAGGAGGCTCAGAAATAGCCGTTTTTAATAGCGATTCGTCGCAAATAAATTCGGGTCGAAACGATTTTTGTCGGAAAATTCGGCGAATCAGTCGAAGCAAATTTTTCAAAAGTTCGCTCATCTCTAGTTACAACATAAATAAATAAAGTTAACTCCTGCATCTCTGGAGGAATAAATCTAGGCAATTGCAAAAGCTATTTTTTTTACCTTAAACATGTTTCACAAGTCATTCAGCTGCCTTTCCAAATAGTGGAATGAATAACAAAACATGTGAAGCAAAAGAAAACAGAATGCCCAGTTGCCTAGATTCATTACTAAATACAGTTAGATCCATAAATATTTGGACAAAGAAACATTTTTCCAATTTTAATTCTGTACTTTTCCACAATGTATTTTGTAACAAAACAATTCCAATGCAGTTGAAGTTCAGACTTTCAGCTTTAATTCAGTTAGGTGAACAAAAAGATTGCATAGAATAATAAATAATTGTAAAAAAATTGTTAATCTCTTTTATATGGTTGAAAACCCTTTGTTGGCAATAACTGCCTGAAGGCTTGAACTCATGGACATCACCTGCGTTTCCTCCTTTTTAATGCTCTGCCAGGCCTTTACTGCTGCGGTTTTCAGTTGCTGTTTGTTTGTGGGCCTTCTGTCTGAAGTTTAGTCTTTAACAAGTGAAATGGGTCATTGCCCATCTGTATTATGAAACACCGACCAACTAGATACCTCAGAATTCATCCGACTGATTCTGTTCTGTGTCACATTGTCAATAAACACTAGTGGCCCAGTGCCACTGGCAGCCATGCATGCCCAAGCTATCACACTCCCCCTGCCATGTTTTGCAGATGATGTGGTATGCTTTGGATCATGAGCTGTACCATGGCTTTGCCATACTTTTTTTTTTTCCATTCTATTCTGATAGAGGTTGACCTTGGTTTCATCTATCTAAAGAATTTTCTTCCAGAAATGTGCTGGCTTTTTAATGTTCCAATCTAGCCCTTTTTATTCTTGATGCTTATGAGTGGCTTGCACCGTGCAGTGAATCCTCTTTATTTATTTTCATGCAGTCTTCTCTTTATGGTAGATTTGGATATTGATGCACCTACATCCTGTTCACTTGGCTGGCTGTCGTGAAGGGGTTTCTCTTCACCATGGAAATTATTCTGCAATCATCCACCACTGTAGCCTTCTGTGGGCATCCAGGTCTTTTTGCATTGACGAGTTCACTGGTGCGTTCTTTCTTTCTTTCTCAGGATGTACCAAACTGTACTTTTTGCCACTCCTAATATTGTAGCAATTTCTTGAAAGTTTTCTTCTGTTTTCGCAGCTTAAGGATGGATTGTTTCACCTGCATGAAGAGCTCTTTTGATCGCATGTTTTCTTTACAGCAAATTCCTCCAAATTAAAGCACCACACCTCAGATCAACTTCAGGCCTTTGATCTGCTTATTTGAGAATGACATATTGAAGGAATGGCCCACACCGGCCCATGAAACAGCCTTTGAGTCGATTGTCCACTCTTACTTTTGGTCCCTTTAAAAACAGGTTGGCACATGTTAAGGAGCTGAAACTCCAAAACCCTTCATTCAATTTGGATACCCTCAAAAGAAATCTGAAAGTCTGGACATGTCCATGTCTATTATATTACTATAACTTAAGGCATGTCGGTGTCCAAATATTTATGAACCTAACTGTACATATCTAGCATTACATGAATGAATGTGATCCTTCATAACAAACTAACTAGTTGCGCAAGTGCATTAAAAATAATTGTCAGAAATTCACAATGATATCTACAATGATCCGTAGGATACCGCCTATCTTGTTGTCTCTAAGGACGATGTAAAAATTGCCATTCACTGGGTACCAGAAGGGGGACCCATATTACCTCAGAAAGCTGAGCTAAAGATGTTTTTTCACAGCCATTATGAGTTTGATTCCACTGAGTCACAGTGAGAGATCTGATCATACAAATGTGCACCGATGCATGCATTCCCACGTGTGTGCAACTAAGGGCTTGTGCAATCACCAATGTGACCAACACACATGCGCCATCTGACCCTTGTGATCCTGCATGAGTTTCTGCACTTTTGCGCATTTTCTTCTTGGTGCCAAGTGGCCTTTGAAAAGGAGGCCTGTGGGGCAGTGAAGATCCCTGTAGATCTTCCTAGAAGTGATCTGTTCCTGTTCAGATATGCCATAGTAGTTGCATTGTTTGTTCTGATTTGTGCGTGATAAAAGAAGGCTGTCAATGCCGTGGGGAGAGAGGGCTAGCAATGCCTACTTCAAAGCTATCAATTCTCTGAGATTCGATGAAGCTAGGCTCAGTCTTCTATACCATTTCACACGAGCGGTAAGGAATCTGCAATGGGTACCAACCCCATGAAGGCTCCGTTGTCACTACCATGTCCTTGAGATCCAACCAGGATAGGCCACTGACAAACCTGTGCTTGCCTTGCCACCAACTCAGAGATTCCTTCACTAAATCTGGGACTTTGATTAGGCATCCTTCAGGTCATTGAGACCACGAGGGAGCAGATTCCTCACAGAGAAGATGGACTCCATGCAGTATACTGATAAAATGACAAACAAGACATTTCATGTTAAAGCCCAAGCTGACGAAAAAAATAAATGAAAAATGACCTGACAATAAGGGGTGAAAAATCTTAAGTAGACTGGCAGTTATAAGGGTTAAACGTGCCTATACATATTGAATATTGTTCCGTTCAGGAGACTTCCCGATTTCAGATTTAGCTTGTTTTTTTCTTGTTTCATATTTTCGGAAAATATGTTTTTTATTCTGCTTTTTTAACACATTTTTCAGGGAAATGATGTGTAACCAGTGAATTTTTTGGAATGGCGCTTTTACTTGCAATATGATTTTCTTAAAAAAAAAAAAAAAACATTTTTATAAAAGAAAAAAAAAAAAACGCAGTTTTACCCACACACTTCAGCCAACACTATTGAGATAGCACTGAAAATAAATGCAAAAAAGGCATATCATGTTATATATATATGCCTTTGTGTTAGTAAAGCAGAATCAATCAGCTTTCCTGAGCCTTAGGAAAAAGTGCTGACAAATCCCAGAATCTTTCCACTGTAACATGTGAGCTTAGCAGCAGCTTTCACTAAATCAAGAATCAGTAATGACCTCCCCAGGTGAGAACACTGCCAGTAACCCTTTGGGTGAATTAGAGCAGGAGGGGGTTAAAGTGTGAGCTCAGGAATGTGGGGTATTAGGATTTGGAAGCCAGAGTCATGTAATATCTGCTACATACAAAATACAACCCACTTAGTATTTGTTGCTAAGGTAAACAACATTGTTGCTAGAGAAAAGGGTTTTCTTTTTTTAACAAAGTTGCAAACAAATAGAAAAAAACAGATAAGCTCAGCACCTTGTGGACCTCATTTTGGCACGCAACGATGGAAACTTCTCATATGGTTTCAACCTCACTTAGTTCACATACTCCTACCATGCTAGAATTATTCAATATACATCAAATCAGTAGCTTATTACTGTATTTACTTATACTTAAGATGGTTACATGCAGCATACAGCATTCATTTCCTAAAAGGACAATATAAACACTTCCAAATCATGAAAAATAGTTCTTTAGCTGGTGCTAGAGCTGTGATAGTCTTCCAACAAGTTTCGCAATATGCTGAATACAAATTATTAAAAACTGTCAGTGTCTATTGAAATTTCTTTTTTATACACCTTTATACAAAATTTGCTATATACACTTACTCAGTTTGACCAGATGTTATTACTGTCTCACTGGTGTGTCCTTAAGGGGTCTATTGTTAGCCAATGTTTAAATGTGTATTACCTTGCTACTGCAGAGTATACGATAGGAAGTGTGGCAACATGAAATGATATATAGATTTTGTATTGTCCCTCTGTTTCTTTCTTTATTTTTCTTTTTTATTTCCTCTATGCTTCCTTCTAAAGTTTTAGCAATTACCCATTTCCTTTACCCTTTCAATATTCTTATCACATTTTAATAAAGTTCTCCTTGGTACTTAGTGGTGAATAGGGAGGGGATCCTCTCCTGCTGTTGTTGCTAATATCTGCTGCCTGTCTGGACAGTCGTTCATGTCTATTTTATATCCTTTCTCTCTGCTTATGGAGCTTTTTAAATATCTCTCCTGGCACCCAAACAAGTCCTTAACTGCTTCTGGGATCGCGTGTCATACTTTACAATTTCTTTTGTCCCACAATTCCTTTCGGGCTATGAAGAGCATCCGATCTCCATCAGATGGGTCTGTTTCCTCTTCAGCCTATTCGTCCCTATTGTGGAGCGCATTGTGTTCCACCTTCTTCCCTCATCACTTCCTACTTGCTAACAGCTTCTCCACAGGACTCGCTAGAAAATATAAAGAATAAGGTATTGTGGGGGTTTACATCTAGTGAGAGAGACGTTTTTTTTAGAAGACTAAAGATCAGAAAAAGAAGTAGAAACATGCGTGGCCACACACAGTCAATACAATGGGGGGTGGGGGGACAGGGCAACCATGGAAGGAAATGCACTAAATATGGAATATTCAATAATCATGAGCACTAATCCAACAAGGTAGAGTAACCAAGATGTAATCAATATACCAGATTTAACAAACAGATGCACAATGTCAAGTCTTAAAATTAGAACTAAATTACATTATAGTAAACAAATGTTGACAAGTTTACACAAATTTGCCTGCACGTATGCACATAAACTCATGTTTAAGTTGTTATGTGAGAAGAGCATCCAACAGGACTTACCTAGGGGTGTAGATTGGGGTGATTTTTGTAAGCAAGAAAACCAGTCAATTGCAAATTTTTATTAATCTGTGGAATGAAAAGGAGCGGTCAAGATGATGAAGAAGAAACATTAAATCTCAAAGAGAAGATTTTAGGAAGGGATTTACTTTTTATTCACCCCTTAGTACTAATTCCAGTATGAAAGTATTTTCAAAATTGGTGGAGCAAGATATATACAAAATGAAAATTAAGAAATGTATACCCAAAAACATCAAACCTGATAAATAGGAGGCGTTCTAACAACAGAAAAAGTGATAGTGATAAAACCTGAGGATAAAGGCAGTAACATTGTGGTCTTTACCTGTAAACAATATGAGGAAATGTGTGAGAATATATTGAAGAACAAGGAATGGTATAGTAGCGTCCCTATTTCAAGATTGGCCAGAGATCGGAAGGAATAGGCTCAAATAATCGAAAGGCCATTTGATAATAGAACAATATTTAAGTCATAAACAAGAGAATGTATACAAGTGAAACATCCCATTATAGCAACACTTTTTGCAATACCGAAGATATATAGAAATGCGAAACATACTCCTGTGAGGCCCATATTATCTGGGATAGGAGCATTAACAGAAAAGCGAGTACATATGTAGATAGCTATATGCAACCATTTGAAATGGCCCTTCCGGCGTATGTTACTGACAGGCTACACATTTTGGGCATTCTTCAAGAGAGGAAATACAATTCTGACAGTGGCAACTCTCGATGTGGAAGCCCTGTACTGCAGTATAACGCATAAAGGGGGCCTAGCAACAGTGGAATTCTTTTTGAACCAACTAGACTCAAAAGAATAAAGGAACACAGTCTATTCCGCCTCCTTGATCTGCTCCAATTTATTTTAACACACAATTGGGTTGATTTAGAGCCAGGTAAGAATTCTCACTCAAAAGTGCCATTGGCTTTCATTGTCTACCAGGTGTAAATTTTCACCTGACTCTGAATCAGCCCCAAGGTAGACAATCATAGTCAAAGGCAGTTTTCTCTCCTAAAAGAGGAGTGAGAATTCTTGCCTGTCTCTGAATCAACCCTTATGTCTTCACATTCAATGGCTCCCTCCACCTCCAGGTACAGGGGACTGCAATGGGGAAAATCTGTGCCCCATGGTATGCGAACCTTTACCTGGGGTGGTGGAAGAGCCAATTGTGGGCCAGGGAGGACCTTTCAATTTACCTGTGCCACGTACTTAGTTTTCTGGATGGGTACCAGACAGGAATTGACCAAAATATGTGAAGCATTTAAATGACAACAAGACCAACCTAAGATTAACACTGAACTATGATCAACAACAAGTCATATTTTTTGACTTGCAGGAGAATGGTACAATTGAGCGCAAACTGTACAGGAAGAAGACACATCGAATAATATGCAACGGGCAGCCAGCTACCCCAAGTCCTTAATAATAGCATTCCAACAGGAGAATACCTGAGAATAAGCAGAAATTCTAGTAGAGATATTGATTTTGAGGAGGAAGCAAAAAAGCTAAAGAATCAATTGAAGGAGAGAGGTATAGCAAAAATCTTTGAAAAGAGTGTAAAATTGAGCTAAAATGAGTGACAGGGTGAAATTGATCAATAAATTCAGATGAAGAATAAATAATGCTGCCAAATGGGAGAAATATAGATGTAAACATTTTATCAATTACAAATCAAAGCACATAGGGGTCGATTCAAAGAAACATGTAACAGCTTTGATTTTGGTGCCGATCATCCTATTTTTCCCGTACGCTCGTGCGTTCGTATGAACTTGCGAGTGATTCTTATAAGCTAATACGTTTCTATCCTAAAATGTACGTCCGTTCGTATGGCAGTTCGGGAATCAGACCTATGTCAGTTTCCATCCTGAATTTTCCGTTTCATTTCTCAGGTTGCAACATTGGTTTTGCCCTTTTTCCTTTTTTGTCTGAACGTAAATCCTTCTGATCTTGCGGCTGCGCACTACAAACTTACCTCATTAAAGTGCATTCTAAATATTTGGTCTTTTATTTTTCTTTATTTCATTCATTTTGTAGTAACCAACCATTAATGAATGCATTTGCATAAGTAAATCTTACTTTGTTTAATTTTTAGTTAACTTGCATTTTTTACTTGTGGATTTAATTTTAATATTTTGGCTTCAAATGGTACAACTTTAATTTTTTTGTGTGGTTACCCACACCCTCTACATACAGATTTGCTCTCAAAAATTATAAAACACCCAGCAACTTCTGCATGTTATGAGCCTAGAAACAGCCAAGATGGCGGGTCAGGTATTCTCGGGCACCCTGCAAACAGAAAGGGCCTTGTGACTGTGTTGCTCTGCATTCTTTGATTTCTGACCTTTCCGTGCCCCCAGCTCTGCTGTGTCTGTGCAAAATACAGCAGTAACCCACATCCTGCACTTTATCCCGCTCTCCTCTCCTCAGTAAGTGTGATGCATCTGACCAAAGATGTGCTTAAATAATTAAACAAAGCAAAGGTAAACAACTACACCAATAAATTCAAACTAAAAATATTATTCTAGTACATCAATTTAAAAATAAATAACAAAGGACATAAGTTTCTTTAATTAACGCAAATATATGGATGTATTGCAAAATAAAGGTTTACATGCAAAGGACTAATTAAGGTCCACTTTAAAATGCTTTTATAAGGCATACATGAAATGTATTGAATCAGGTATGCATTGCAATACAATTTATGGCCTTGGCCATGCTGATACATGCAGTTCATTGGAGCTCACGACGCGCAGACTCCTCCACATAGCCAAAAAATCTGATCAAGAACAGCAATCCGACTGCTAAAAGGTGTCGGCAGTGGCTTTCTTTTAAAACGAATTTAGAGGTTGGAAAACTGCTCTCTGAATTACACGTAAACACATCCGATTATCCTAAGTTTTACGTTTTGAACCTAAGTTTTACGTTTTGAACCTAAGTTTTAAGTTTTGAACCTACAATTTAGGAACGAACTTCCGATGATCGTAAGAGCGTATACGAAATCGTACGTAGGCTCGTGCGAGTCGGAAATGGCCAAAAAAACAGGAAAAAACACCCACCCAAACTTACGATTCTCGATCCGAAATCAATTAACTTTTGCTCTTTGAATCGAGGGGATAGTGTACCTTCTAACTTGTGGCTGTGAATCCTATTATATTGGTAAAACCGATAGACAATCAGTGTAAAAATTAAAAAAAAAAAAAGAAAAATTGTAAGATTATAGGAATAAAAGTATCTAAATGAGAGGAACAGGAGATGGAATACATAGTTAATATATGTGGAATATTTAGTTAAGTCCCAAGAAGTAAGAAGAAAGTTACTTTGTATATTGTATAAAATAAACCAGAGTTTGAGTGACAAAGGAGGCGCTCTTCCCTGCACGGCAGAGATTATAAATAGCGAAGTTAAACAGTACAACAGAGAAGCACCCTATGGATAAGCGGTTAGCAAGTAGGAAGTGACGAGCGAAGGAGGTGGAACGCAATGCGATCCACGATAAGGAATCAGAGTTTCGGTTGGAAAGGAAACCACAGGCCACAAACAAGGAATCAGTGCTTGCGGCGACGGCCATTTTCCATCGGATAGAGAGCGGGTGTGCTCCATTTCCCGGAAGGGATTAGGGAGACAAAGAAAATTATGAAAGTATGACCCGCGATTCCAGTATGAAATAAAAGACAGCGGATAGCAGATGTTAGCAGCAACAGCAGGACCAACAACTTTATTAAAATATGATAATATTGAAGGGGTAAATGAAATATGCTAAAACTTTAGAGGGAAGCATAGAAGAAAGAGAAAATAACAAAAGAAGACGAAATAGAGGAACAATACAAAATATATATATATAATTATATAATTTTCATATTATATAATTATATAAAATTTCATGTCTCCACAGTTCCTATCATATAGCCTGCAGTAGCAAGGTAATACACATCTAAACATTGGCTAAGAATAGACTCCTGAAGGACACACCGTTAAGACAGGTATAACATCCGGTCAAAACAAGTACGTTTATATAGCAAAAATTGACAATAGACACTGACCGTTTTTAATAATTTTAATGTATTCATTGCTGAGTGAGGATATTCTCAGAGGATATTCTCATATCGTGAAACGCATTGGAAGACTATCACAGCACTACCACGAGCTAAAGAACTATTTGTGTCATGATTTGGATGTGTTTTTAATACGGTATTGTGGCTTTTTAAGAAATGAATGCGGTTTGTAACCATCTTAAGTATAAGTAAATACAGTAATGCGCTACTAATTTGATGTATATGGAATAATTCTAGCATGGTAGAAGGAGTATAAGTTTGAAACCATATGAGAGGTGTAACCCCCACCATATAATTCAGTATATGTTAATTATACCCATAATAGGCCCTACTCCTCCCTTGTTTGACATTAGTATGAAGAAAGATATTTAAATTAGGTAGAATTGGATAATAGGGACTTGTCAGTTTTAAAAATGCTATTAAAAGAAGAATTACCCTTTAAATATACATCCCCCCTATTTTTCATAAGTATAATTCATACAATTCAAATATATATTTATAAGACGGTTTCGGTTTACCTTTTTTTCTTTTTTTAGCCAAAGATGGTTTCAAGGGACTTTATTTTCTTCATGGTGCTTATAAGAGCCAAGCTGGTAAAATATCTGCAAAGGGATTTCCAATGCCCATCTTCCACTGACCACCTTCAAAATTAATACACACAAATTACACTATTTAAACATGAATAGAATATTTTCACTCTTGGAGTACCACTTAATAGACCCACAATATATATCAAAGGTGATCAAACCTAAACATTCAAATTGGATGGAATAATATTTTTAGCATGTTGCGGCACTGCTAATGTTTTAGTGAACGTGTTTTTTTCAGTGCAGCAACATGTGCCAGTGAAAAAAAAGTGTTAAATTATATTTTGCGCCATTCTAATTTACCCCAATTTTGCATAGTCTGGCAGAAGTGACCAGTCTTCAAAAGGTGAGCTACAGTAATTGCAGGAGGGACATTATATATTGCTGTCTACTATTACAGATAACCCACGGTGTGCCCTCTCCACCACATACAAATGAATGGATTACCAATCTCACAGGTAGTTATCCACTTGTAAGACCTAATAGGTCACTATTTAGATGATTACTTCTACTTGCCTCCACAGTGACCTAGCATTAAATCACAAAAGCCAACATAGTGTAACCCTGTAAAAATAAATATTGCACTCACTAAGATTCAATTAAAAATCATTGAGAAAAAATATTTTAACATCGCCACCGAATAAAGAGGACTTGAATCAGTTTGCTTGCAGCCATCAAGCTAAGATAAAATTCCAGGTTCCAATCCATATCTGACTCTCCCTTGCCGACGGGTTTCGTCCCCGAAGGAACTTCACCCAGGCTTTCCAGAATGAGAGGGTTGTAAGTTCAAAAATATATATCTAAATTTGTGTTGATTTACTCACATTTTTTGATAGAAAACACTTTTTCTCATTTTTTCCCCCTGGGTGCCATTCAGAACATATTTAGCTGTGCACATTAAAATAAATTGCACAGCTAAATATGGTTCTTAATTGAACTGGGGAAAAAAACACTGTTAGATTTACCGGTAACAGATTTTTTAGGAATCCTTCAGCTTGACCACGTGGAGCATAATAAGGGGTCAAGCTGAAGGATGACTTGGAAAAACCACCGTTAGACTTACCAGTAATGGATTTTTTAGGAATCCTTCAACTTGAGCGCTTATTATGCTCCACGTGGTCAAGCTGAAGGATGATTCGGAAAAAAATTTTTTATACAATATTATATACGTTGTTGCACCAACCCCTTAGTTTTCAGTGAGCCAGTCCCCTTGATAAAAACAACACCCTTAGTAACGCTTTAAGGGATTCCATTCTAGCAATATTAACTGCTTTTAAACTATGCTTCAAGTTGTCAAGGACGATAAAAATCATTACAAACTCCTAAAGTGAGGCTTGAGATGCTCCAAATCTATTTCCTAACTCTCCTATTGCCCGTGCATGGGCCGTTACTTAATTACTGGCAGTAATGATGCCCTAGCTTCCCTGTTACCCATGCAGCCACCAATACTTAGTTGCTGAGTGTTAAGAGGTTATTGACAGCGGTGTACTTTAACAGTGTGGCCCACTTAAAGGACACTATTCCATGTGTGCCCATCCGCATTTAGTTGGAATATGGCATTTCAACACCCTTTATCTATAATACTATGACCAGGGGAAAACCATTTTAAATGCGCGCAGACAAGGTTGTATAAAAACCTTATAAAAACCTTAAACCTATAATGTCCTGAATATTATGAATAACAAAAATTCTAAAACCCTTTTCCATTATTCTCCCATTAGAAAAATATATAATCCTATACTGACTCAGAAACCCACAAAGAAGGGACAGAAGTAAGCACATGTATATTGTGAAAAAATAATATGATATAATCAATTATTATACAACATTATGAATCATCAAGGAATTTATATTAAAATCCATGTTTAACCCCTTATCTCCGAAAGTTTGCAATTCATAAATCCATCATGATTCACTTCTTGAAATACCCCTGGTTATATTAACCCCCCCAATAGTTAGTAACACAGTTATTAAAGTTGTGCTTTCATTTAAAGTGCCTGGATAGACTATTCTCTAGTCTCTAGTGCATGGACTATGTTGTAGTCATGTATCCATATATGTGTCATATATATCTCATACAGGGGTCCCCAAAAGTTTGTAACACGAGAGCCACAATTAGGAGATGATGTAAATACACTATAAATACATCATAGAAGCCATGAAACCCCTAAAGAACAGGAAAGTGTTCCAAAAAACTTGCCATGGGGGGAAATGCAATGCACCAGACTTGACAGTTAAGTGTGCACATTGACTTCTCCTGCACCCATAAAAATATAGTGCCTCATTTGAGCAGATCCTCAGATAACTTTAGGCACAACGAGTTCCCCCCTCCACCAGGGTCTATTTAGGATGCCCCACAACCTAATAACTCCTAGGAAGCCTTTAACCCTTTCAGTGCCAAGCACGTAGATTCTATGGGCCTGATGCAGAGCCTCCTCTGAACTGCCCTTAAAACCTTCCGATTGTCCGGGTCTCCCGTTTGAATCGTGGCTCAAATGTGATGCAGAGCCTCCGTCGGAATGGCTCCCTAACTGATCCGTCAATTTCACTTTACTCGGAAAGCTTTTTTTGCTCTCTCGGGTGCCTTCAATTTGATCGGGGCTCCCGTTCACGTTCACACGGGCGGCCCGTTTTTCCCTGATTTTTCCTGCCTGAACGTACCTGCTTGGTTTCCGTCGTATTTGACCTTCCATTTTGGTGGTTTTAGCAAGTATACTTACATCTCCATGGCTCTTCAGTTGCCAATCTGGCTACACGCAAGCGCACATCCCGCAAACTCCATTGGAATATGCATATGGCCACAAATGCAAATTTGAGACAAATTTTTTTTTGGTTGCATTTTTTGGTGGGGGTTTCCTTGTCCATAATGCATACCTAAATCATCTAGTAGTTCCTTCTCCCTTGTCCTTAATGCATACTTTTTTTTTTTTTCTTTTTATTGGCCCATATCTAAACCTTTGGTGTGTAATGTAAATGTGTGCTGATGTTGTGTGCTGGTACTTTTGCAGGAAACACAACTCTCGAAATCGTATTAATTATTTATTAGTATTTTTTTTTTTTTTTGGTGTTTTTGTATTAAATTTTTTTTTTTTTTTTTTAAACTATAAAAAACATATTTACAATTTTTTTTCCAACACAAAAAAATTAGGCCTCGGGGTCTGTAGCCTGTGTTCTTTGATCTGTGAATGAAAAACAACATTATTTTAGCATTTTTTTTTTGGTTTTTTTTTTTTTGATTGTTTGTGCACTTATTAAATGGGACCTTCTGCGTGTTTTAATGAAAAGGCCAAACTCTTCAGAAACGTTGCCCCAGCATCTTAAACTAATATATATTAATTTTGTAGTCAATAAATTATTATTCTTTCCCCCACTGGGCTGCAACTCAGTTCAGGAATTTAGGATACGTGCAACGCCATGTTGACTCTGAAGCATCACACTTACTGAGGAGAGGAGAGTGGGATAAGGTACAGGGGGTGGGTTATAGCTGTGCTTTGCTCACACAGAGCCGAGATGTGCTATGGAAAAGGTTGGTAACATGATTTGTAAGGTGGACAATCTGTATGTACAGGATGTGGGAACTATCTAAGCTAGCCTCTTATTCATAGTTAAGGTCCGCTTTAAGGTCTTTTTTGGATACATTTTGAGGGAACTGTTAAAGTTTTTTATGTTTAAAATGGAAATGTTTGCTCATTTACTTTAGTTTAAATAAACACCACTTACAAGGTTTAGGCCGCACATTGCGTCGGGGGCGGAGTCTCCATTCATACTCCCTCTGTGGCAGTTGGGAATCTGTATGAATGACAAACACACTGATATTAGAGACTGTTGTTCTTTCATTAATATAATATTAGGTTAGGCTTCTAGGTATCAATCTACTCACCTTCCCCAGCAACCTCTTCCTCCTCGCCCCCTTCCTCACTCATCCCTTGGGATGTTCCAGCGACGTCTGAATCTACAACAATAGGGCACATGAGTATCTGTATTTAATGCATGTCTTACCACATATCTAACTATATTTCCCTTACCGGAGTCAGGTTGAGGCTCTGTTCTGCTCGACTCCCTGCCGTCAGATTGCCCCCTCCCCTGCATGCTGAGGTCCAGCGGCTCCTCCGAGTCACTTACAGAGGAGGGGGTGGCCGTTGACCCTGGCGGTGGGCCACCTACACCTTCACCTGTTTCGCCCAACACTGGGCTGCGTGTCCTGGTCCGGGTGGGGCGGAACCGCAAATTCCATTCATGGGCTGAAATACAAACACAATCATTAAACCACGCCCAGGCGATGCCAGGGTTAGAGGTGCATTGACATTTTCTACACTTACATGGGAAATGTGTTGCGAAGTACCGCCTCACCCGGGGCTTATGTCTTCTTTTTAAATCAGACCAGTGTTGGGCGATCTGAGTGAAGGTATAGATGGTTTGGGATCTTCTTTCAATCGCGTCCACCACCGCCAGGGCCAACGTCCGCTTGTCATAATCTGACGGCAGGAAGTCGTAGCGATTCCTCAGCATCATCTGTTAGAAAAAGAGACAAGGACACACCATTAATCCACAAAATACATTAACAAGTTTCCTGGCCTAAATCAAGTCACTTTATTAACCTCTTGCTGCCTCACATTGCCCTAGTTCTGCTATCTGCATGTAGGCTAGTTTGTAGCTGCGTACATGGGTTAAACTAAGGTGGGCTGGTCTGTAACGTGACAAACTAAGTTGTTTCAGACTATTCTTGCGTTTTTTTCTTTTTTTATTACAAGGAATGTGTGCGCGCACATAAACGCACGCTCGCTCGCATACTCACATCCATGATGAGCTCGTCCTGCTCCGTTGTAAAGACGGCGGTGGACATCTTGACTTCTTTTTCAAATTCTAGCTCTGACGTTCCCCCGCGGTGACGTGCGTGCGTGCGCGCAACCGCAGTTGTAAAAATATTTAAAGTTCAAGGCACTCCGCTTGGTGTGGGATACCATATCAATATGGGCAGACCTAAAGGGAGCACAAAGAGCCAGCCGCACACATGCCTCATCCTAAATAAAACACAAAAGCAGGCACAAGACACATGTAGAACATGCACCAACTAAAACGGTGGGGACTCCACAGACACAGGCACATTCCCCAAAACGCAGGAGCAAGGAGACATTAACCCATTCTCAACCACCGGCCCAAAAACCACACACGACTCCCCAGATAGCCAACCATCTATTTCAAGTGATGCAGGGGACAACACACACCCATGTGGGCGATAACCACGCCGTGGGTCCCTAACAGGCCGTTTTTGATAAGCACAAAGCATGGCTGTTGCCAATGCTGTTTGGGTACATTATGGTGTTCTGTCCATCGAGATACTGAACAAATCAAGCGGACAGTTGTGGACCTGAAATCATATAGTTGGCCAAAAATGGACATGCGCCGGCAGCAGAGGTAAAGCCCAAATGCATTTAGAGTCGCTTTGTGACCAGCATGTAACACTTATTAGGTGTGATTTAATCTTCCCCAGCCTGCAGACAGGGGGTGGTTTCAAGAAAATACATTGGCCACAAGGTCAGCACGGATTGTGTGTGCTGGCCCACTTGGTGTACCAGTGTAAGGAGGGGTCTGCTCGTCAGAAATAGGGAAAGGCTCTGCACCCAGGTCAGTATATCGAGCAATCCTGCTTCTAATGGCAAGGTTGTGCAGGACCCCACAAGCAATAATTATTTTGATAACCTTGCCAGGCTGATACTGAAGAGAACCCCCACTGTGATCCAGACATCGGAAACACATCTTCCACAACCCAAAGGCACGTTCCACCACAGAGCGAGACCTCCTATGGGCTGTGTTGTAGCGCTCCTGTGCCTGGGAAGATGGGTGCAGGATGGGTGTGAGCAGCCATGGTAACAAGGGATAGCCTGAGTCACCTGCAAAAATACCAAAGACAAACATAAGGTGGATGCCTAAAAATAGGTTTAGGTGTGCATAGAAACATTAGTACACAGGGACAAATAGGTGAGCTAGGTAGGGTGGGAGGAATTGACATTTTTACTGAGCCTACAAACACATGCAACCTGTACACTCCTTAAAAATGTCTCCGTAATGCTACTGAGATAAGAGGGCCAGAACATAAGCCAATAGTGGAGAATACTTTCACCCATTAATTAAACCAAAAACCTTTTCAAGTTTCCAGGAAAGGTCTCACAGATTAGTGGGGTAGTGGCAAATCCACATTCAAACCTGGGGGCCAAGAAATACAACTTTAATACACATACCCAGTAACCATCCTCCAGAAATATCTCCAGATTGAAACCGTTGATAGAGGCTGGAGTTCCTCAAAATGTGCGCATCATGCGTGGACCCAGGAAAGCCAGCAAACAGACTGAAAAATTGAAGATCAGGGCCCGCCACTGCCTGAACATTGATGGAATGGCCCATCTTCCTGTTCCTGCACCAAGCAAAACACAAGTGTAATTAGTGTGAGCCATAAAAAATGTGTGATAACCAGAAAAAAAGCAGACCCAAACCACATACCTGAACAGATATTCCTGGTCCGCAGGGGGGATGAGCGAGACATGTGTGCAATCGATTGCACCAAGGACGTTGGGCATGTCGGCTATGTTATAAAAGCCCAACTTAACCGCATTCCAGGCTTCCCCTGTTTGAGGGAAAAAAATGTAATTCTGTGCCAGGGTAGCCATGCCATCCAAAAACTTGGTTAGGCTGCGGCTCAGCGTAGACTGGGACATCCCCACGGAGACTCCCTGCCGTCAGATTGCCCCCTCCCCTGCATGCTGAGGTCCAGCGGCTCCTCCGAGTCACTTACAGAGGAGGGGGTGGCCGTTGACCCTGGCGGTGGGCCACCTACACCTTCACCTGTTTCGCCCAACACTGGGCTGCGTGTCCTGGTCCGGGTGGGGCGGAACCGCAAATTCCATTCATGGGCTGAAATACAAACACAATCATTAAACCACGCCCAGGCGATGCCAGGGTTAGAGGTGCATTGACATTTTCTACACTTACATGGGAAATGTGTTGCGAAGTACCGCCTCACCCGGGGCTTATGTCTTCTTTTTAAATCAGACCAGTGTTGGGCGATCTGAGTGAAGGTATAGATGGTTTGGGATCTTCTTTCAATCGCGTCCACCACCGCCAGGGCCAACGTCCGCTTGTCATAATCTGACGGCAGGAAGTCGTAGCGATTCCTCAGCATCATCTGTTAGAAAAAGAGACAAGGACACACCATTAATCCACAAAATACATTAACAAGTTTCCTGGCCTAAATCAAGTCACTTTATTAACCTCTTGCTGCCTCACATTGCCCTAGTTCTGCTATCTGCATGTAGGCTAGTTTGTAGCTGCGTACATGGGTTAAACTAAGGTGGGCTGGTCTGTAACGTGACAAACTAAGTTGTTTCAGACTATTCTTGCGTTTTTTTCTTTTTTTATTACAAGGAATGTGTGCGCGCACATAAACGCACGCTCGCTCGCATACTCACATCCATGATGAGCTCGTCCTGCTCCGTTGTAAAGACGGCGGTGGACATCTTGGCTTCTTTTTCAAATTCTAGCTCTGACGTTCCCCCGCGGTGACGTGCGTGCGTGCGCGCAGGCGCGCAACCGCAGTTGTAAAAATATTTAAAGTTCAATGCACTCCGCTTGGTGTGGGATACCATATCAATATGGGCAGACCTAAAGGGAGCACAAAGAGCCAGCCGCACACATGCCTCATCCTAAATAAAACACAAAAGCAGGCACAAGACACATGTAGAACATGCACCAACTAAAACGGTGGGGACTCCACAGACACAGGCACATTCCCCAAAACGCAGGAGCAAGGAGACATTAACCCATTCTCAACCACCGGCCCAAAAACCACACACGACTCCCCAGATAGCCAACCATCTATTTCAAGTGATGCAGGGGACAACACACACCCATGTGGGCGATAACCACGCCGTGGGTCCCTAACAGGCCGTTTTTGATAAGCACAAAGCATGGCTGTTGCCAATGCTGTTTGGGTACATTATGGTGTTCTGTCCATCGAGATACTGAACAAATCAAGCGGACAGTTGTGGACCTGAAATCATATAGTTGGCCAAAAATGGACATGCGCCGGCAGCAGAGGTAAAGCCCAAATGCATTTAGAGTCGCTTTGTGACCAGCATGTAACACTTATTAGGTGTGATTTAATCTTCCCCAGCCTGCAGACAGGGGGTGGTTTCAAGAAAATACATTGGCCACAAGGTCAGCACGGATTGTGTGTGCTGGCCCACTTGGTGTACCAGTGTAAGGAGGGGTCTGCTCGTCAGAAATAGGGAAAGGCTCTGCACCCAGGTCAGTATATCGCGCAATCCTGCTTCTAATGGCAAGGTTGTGCAGGACCCCACAAGCAATAATTATTTTGATAACCTTGCCAGGCTGATACTGAAGAGAACCCCCACTGTGATCCAGACATCGGAAACACATCTTCCACAACCCAAAGGCACGTTCCACCACAGAGCGAGACCTCCTATGGGCTGTGTTGTAGCGCTCCTGTGCCTGGGAAGATGGGTGCAGGATGGGTGTGAGCAGCCATGGTAACAAGGGATAGCCTGAGTCACCTGCAAAAATACCAAAGACAAACATAAGGTGGATGCCTAAAAATAGGTTTAGGTGTGCATAGAAACATTAGTACACAGGGACAAATAGGTGAGCTAGGTAGGGTGGGAGGAATTGACATTTTTACTGAGCCTACAAACACATGCAACCTGTACACTCCTTAAAAATGTCTCCGTAATGCTACTGAGATAAGAGGGCCAGAACATAAGCCAATAGTGGAGAATACTTTCACCCATTAATTAAACCAAAAACCTTTTCAAGTTTCCAGGAAAGGTCTCACAGATTAGTGGGGTAGTGGCAAATCCACATTCAAACCTGGGGGCCAAGAAATACAACTTTAATACACATACCCAGTAACCATCCTCCAGAAATATCTCCAGATTGAAACCGTTGATAGAGGCTGGAGTTCCTCAAAATGTGCGCATCATGCGTGGACCCAGGAAAGCCAGCAAACAGACTGAAAAATTGAAGATCAGGGCCCGCCACTGCCTGAACATTGATGGAATGGCCCATCTTCCTGTTCCTGCACCAAGCAAAACACAAGTGTAATTAGTGTGAGCCATAAAAAATGTGTGATAACCAGAAAAAAAGCAGACCCAAACCACATACCTGAACAGATATTCCTGGTCCGCAGAGGGGATGAGCGAGACATGTGTGCAATCGATTGCACCAAGGACGTTGGGCATGTCGGCTATGTTATAAAAGCCCAACTTAACCGCATTCCAGGCTTCCCCTGTTTGAGGGAAAAAAATGTAATTCTGTGCCAGGGTAGCCATGCCATCCAAAAACTTGGTTAGGCTGCGGCTCAGCGTAGACTGGGACATCCCCACGGAGAAGGCACCCAGTCTCTGGACCAATTTGGTCATACCTGCAATTGCATGCCCCTTTCTTGTGGTGGGGGCTAACCATGGCCGCAGCTCGCTATACAAGGCATGGAGAGAAACACGGTTAAGGCGGGTGAGCTCGAATAGGTCAACGTCACTCATGCCATCGATGTCCAAAGGCGTGCGCTGCAGCCTGGTTTCTGCCATACTCAGAACTACCAGACGGCGTAGCTGGCGCCTTTGATGTTGGCCCACAGAGGAATGCATTCCCAAATAGCACGGAGCTCCAATACGGCTGGTCAAACTTGCCGTAAGTGAAGGCTCAGCGGCCCCATTTTATTAGGCTGATTTCAATCGGAAACCAAGGCTCTGCATCACTGAAAAAAACGGGCCAATTAACGAGGCGTCAGTTTTCCCGGAAAACAGCCTCGTGCGAGCCGACAATCGGAAAGGCGGCTGAGCGCACACCTGAGCGCATAAACGCACACTAAAATCAACGTAGCACCCTTTCCTGACCCGATCAAAGGCCGAAACCAACGGGAAAATGCACGGGATAGCTGAACGGGGAGGCTCTGCATCAAGCCATTTGTGCTCGCTTCTACTCCACTTAAGTGCCAAGCACGTCAAATCTACGTGCCTGACTTTCCCCCCTGCTAGTTAAAAAAATAAAAATAAAAAATCCTCACCTGACCCCTCGCTGGATCCGGCCGGGTCTCCTCTTTAATTTGGTGCCATCCGATCCCCCGTGGGGGCTTGGATGGCTCCAGGAGAGCCCCCGGAATAGCCCACCCCACTTCGGCAGCAGCAGCTGCTAGATGTAAAAAAATAAATAAATAAAAATGACATTTACTTACCTGCAGTCGCGCTGCCTCCCCGCCGGGTCTCCTCTTCACTGGGGGGGGGGGGGGGCCTCCGATCACCCCCCCAGGCTGCTTAGTCTTCAGGAGAGGGCTCAAAATGCCCTCTCCCCCTGCCTTCCGATGGGCGCCGCCATCTTGATGACTAGACCCTTGGGAGCGGGGCTTATGACGTCACTCCCGGGGGTCATCCCGGCTCTCCTCGGCTCAGCTGTCAGATGCCCTGGTGATCGCTGGAAAGAGCAGTGGATGCTCTGATCCCCTGCCCCCCCTCCTCTGGCCAGCGATCAACAGGGCATCTGACAGCTGATCAACACAGGAGCTGACAATCGAATGAGGTGAGTAAAGAAAAAAAAAACATTTTTTTTTTTTAATAAATGACATTTTGTGGTGTGTGTGTTTTTTTAATGTTAACCCTTTGTGAACTGGTAAGGGGTCCATGAGACCCCTATATCAGTTCACAAGGCTGGGGGCTGGCAAGTCACCTGCAACTAGCGGGTGACTTGCCATTAACCCCCGCACCTCCAATTACCTGCCCCCCCAAAGCCCAGGGGGGGGGGACCCCGGGCCCACACAGAGTATGTGGGCTTGTAGGCTGCAGGGTGGGGGGGGGCCACAAAAGCTGGCCCCTCCACTCTGCTCCTACAAGCCATAGCTAGTCCCTGGCTGGTTATGACGGGTAAGGGGGACCCGTCATTTTTACAAGTAAATTTACAAGTAAAATTACTGTTATGCGCACACTTTACTTTGTGGTGTTTGCCAACTCTTCCCTTGACAGTACCTATGCATGTTGGGTATCGTTCTGTTCGGAGCATGTTGCTTTTTGAGATTTTACTTGTTTTTTCTTGTTTGCATATAGTTTTTTTTTAGGAAAATGTGGCTTGATTCTTCCTTTTTATTCTTTTTTAGGGAAACTTTGTGCAACCAAAGAATACATTGAGGGATTACTTCCAGAAAACTAAGCCCACATAAACAAGCTTGGTACGCCTAGAAAGCTTGAGTACTTTCAGAACATATATATTTTGTGAGGGGTATTTCAAATGTAAAGGGTTGTTTTTCTGGAAAAACTGCAAGGTGCGCATATCCCAGTTGTATTTTATCTGAAAATCCCCTAAAGCTCTGTTTCAGTTTGGGAGAGTCTCCTGGGCAGGAAAGGGTGTCTACCAATACATATGTGGTACCGCTGTGACCGGGAGAAATTGGGGTTTCGCACGCAATAACATTTTATTGAAAAACTTACATTTTTTTATTACAAAAAACACTAAAATTGCAAAAAATTGATTTTTTAAATTTTTTTTTGCACATATTTCACCAAAAAGTATTGAGAATACATTAAAAAAAGGCCAAACAAGACATTTCATGTTGAAGCCCAGACTCTGTTGAAAAAAACAATATATAATTTTCCTGGGAAATCCCTGGAAATCCTTCCAAAAATCACAGTTGAACATGTGTAGCGCAAGATAGTGAAACATGGTCTGGCAACAGAGGGCGACAAAAGCTGCAGGTAGGCTGGCAGAGAAAGGGTTAATACTCCCCATGGTTGCGTCCCCACATAGGCGACAGCAACGTTCTCCTCTAGTAACCAATTTGGTCCACCCCCCTTTTTTACTCATTGGCTACTTGGCATTAACCCAATGCATGGCATTGACAATGCTAACCATTAGGCTTCATGTAACCCCCAGCCTCAACAGTATGACCTCCACAAATGTTTGGGGGGCCCCCATCATTGCTCCTCCACCTTATTTATCATATCTGCGCTCACTTGGCATCATTTACAGAAAGGAAACAGCATTTATATCAGCCTTTTCAGTATTTGGTTGCATACAATTGAGTTTAAAGACAGAAATGTTACTGTATGATGCTTGACAGGGCTCCATTTAATGTTTTTTGGGACCAAGACCCTGTCACATTTAGCTACACCACTGGTTCTAGGTAAGCAAAGCAACTGATGAGCTACATAGGAAGGGTCGACAAGCCACATGTTGGGGACCCCTACTCCTATACTAACACATGATTTTATTATATCTAGCCTTCCTCATGTTTGTTAATAAATGGCAGATTAAATTTATTTATTCATGACCATGCCGCATATTCATTTATGCCTCCACCCTTCAAGTGTTGGCTACCTGCATATGTCTACAGCTATGATACGCATGGTGGGGGGGCCTTCAGACACGCCAGTCCTAGTGACATGCACAGCTGTTCCGTTATTGTCAGCTAGGCCAGTGACTCCATCCCACACCCTGGCTTTCTTGCCAGCACCTCATCACTCAAGTGCAGTGCTACTTGTAACAAAGCCACCAAAGGGCAGTCTCAGTGCAGGTGCCCATAGTCCATACTAGCCCTGACGCTCTATATTTACTGAAAATAAAAGTAATTAATTGGCTGTGCTAATTGACAACCAAGAAATTATCCAATGAGAGGGAGCTTTATACTATTTAATTGTATGCATAAAGCGAGACATGCAACTCCAGTTCTCTCTCCAGCTTGAAAGGTGAAAATGTCTGTATTTAATTCTATAGTGCTGCAGTCTGTGAAGTTAAACCGGACCAATAGTCAAAAATGAAAAAATGCAATGCGAAATGCAATTTTTCAGAGAAACTACCCTGTGTATGGGGGTGAACCTAAAGTATACTCAGAAGGAAGTACACGTTGTTAACTCCTATCCTCAGCCCAGTGTCCCAGAACAGCCTGTTTCTTTGTATTACTAAAGTCTTTGCTCAGTATTCATAACACAAACTGCATGCAGTCTGCCATATTGCTCCGGGGGCTGAGCAGCACCCCCCCCATGCTCTCCAGCGATTATACATTCAGTTACTGAATGTCTGTAACCAAATGTAACATTCAGTTACAGCATTGGGGAGCATGTCAACCTAACTGCCATTGTGTGACAGTTTAGTTGTAACAGAGCTAATTGGCATATGGCTGCCATTTACCATCATGCTGCTTCCGGTTAGTGTTTTTATAAATATTGCGCAAAGGCTTTAAAAAAAAAGAAACACAGCGCACTGGGCTGGGGGATAAAAGGGGATGACACACTTTCTTTCTGGGTATAGGATTGCTTTAATCCATTAGCCAGCCATTCTATTTTCCGTAGCTAGGTCAGGGCCACTGTTGGTGGTGCTGGCCATACACCAGGCTCCTTATCCCCCTATATTGTGCTTAATCATGAGGAGAGGCACAGCATGGCACATATGATACAGCATTGCCACCTATTTTGCCTAGAACCTGCCCTGCTAAAGGGTTTCTATTCCTGAAAAGAGAAACAACTGTAGTTATTAGGTATTATGTGTTACTGACAACAAGAATGTAAATTATTTTACATAGTGGTTGAGAAAAAAAACACATTACCATGCAAAAGGGAAAGTAGTCCCTGAAGCTGAGCTATCCGAAAGAGAAAGTCAAATAATACAAATCCATATACATATGACAGATAGCAAAAGCCAGGCTTATTTATACACTGGCACTTATTTATATTGCAATTTGCAGAATTGGTAAAAGTATCTACACATCAGACAAACTTCTTACCTAGCCACATTACAATGGTGCATGCATGACCCGTACCCCATTATACCTTTACCTAAGCACAGGCACACACCAGGCATTTGTAAATGGCTGGCACAAGTACAACCCCAGCTAGAGATGAGCAGGGAATCGACTGGCGCCATGCTCTGCCTCATTCAGCTTGCTAGTCACTGTGACATCACTATCAGAGCTGAATGAAGCAGCCGACCGGCTGAGCAGCCTATGGCAGCACTGTAAAACATTGGAAAGTTGAGTATTCTCTGAACCATGTGGATACATACAGTGGGGCATCCCAAACTGGGATGACCTGTGTGAGAGGAACATCACAGGTGTTGGTCCTCTTTAAGTACTGTATATGCTCACCAGATTTAGCATTAGTAATTCAGACTCTGAGTATGCGCTTTAATAGTATGTATTACAATTTCCCTCTAAAACGGCATAGGTTTAACTCTGTACTTGGTACAAGAATATACCAGAACAAGTAAAAGTCAATTGTGCCTTGCAGACTAGTGCATGTATTTTATTTACTAGCACTGTTTGATTATGGAAATCACAGGTTTTCAATGTGGGTTTTGCCTGTGCATCATTAGAGTCATCTGCTTCCACGGAAAAGGGTTGTTATATATTTCGGAGTATTAGGATGCTTTACCTATGATGGTTAAAGAGGAAAAACCTGAATTTCCAGTTTAAGGTAGAATGGAAAAAATGATTATTCAAAACATGTTTCATAAAGAAACTTTTGCCCTTATTCATCAAGCGATAGCGCCAGGTAGTGTCTGACGAGCGCCAGGTACCGCCAGCTAACGGCGGCTACCGACTCAAGTACGCCCGGCGTCGGCCACAATGACGCATTTATCAAGCTAAATGAGACTAGCGCCGGCGAGAGCGCCAGCTAGCGCAGGTTTCATCATGTAGCCGACTGCAACGAACAGCGCCGCTGCTAATCCCATCACAGCGCCAGGTATGACCTGTCGCTCCCTGGCGATGTCCAATGCATTTCAATGGAGCAATCTTTAACTAATCATAATTAATTGCTATTAATTGTTTTTTTATTTTTTTAAAGGCCAAAAATTCTGTGACCACTTCTGCAATGTTAGGTTTTTTTTTTTAAGGTAAAAAAAAAAATGATTTTGTGCAGAATTGATATTACAGGTCTGATATTAATGTATTCATATTACAAAATGTTTATAAAAACTTGTATAATTTTACAATCAAAAAATATGGTTGTTTGGGGGTTAAAAACTATTTTAAATCCATCGCCGGCAGCGGTCTGGGGTTTATACAAGGAATTCACAGCGCGAAAAAATTCGGAGCGTGATTTGTTAATGAATCTGCAGCAAGCCGTTCGCTCTGGCCATTCGCTGTCAGGCGCACCATACAACGCAGAACCTGTGAAACATCGACCCCTAACCCCGTATTCAACATTACCGCACACCGACTGAGTCGCTGTCAACAAGCAAACCCCGGCCAAGCACAGCGAATACTAGCTGGCGCTGTGAAAATCACGCTACTGGCGCTCATCTGTCGCTACCTGGCGCTATTAATGAATCGGCCTCTTTGTAAAAAAATATAGTTTGAGATATTTAAAATGCATAAGATCTTATTACCACCTAATATTTACACATTTGCATTTAGTTATAGTGAGCATTTAATGTGTATTTAACTTGTGGTTGATTTTTTATTGTGTTTTATTAATTTTATGATTGAGATTAATTTTATTAATGATGATCACATTTTTCCATTGTGGTGGTGTATACATCAGTGACAATAGCAAGCAGAAGGAAAAAAAACAAACACTATGGACCTTTTTTACAATGTTCACGGGTTTTCTCTAGTTCGCCCTACCTTAAGTGTTCTGCAGCTGGAGGACATAGGGTGCTGAACTGAGCTCTACGGTAATTCCAGCTATGATTATAGTGGCAAATGTTAGATATATTTCCTGTCCATGGGTTAGGGAACTCATCCCCTGTATTCCCCCTTGCATCAGTTATATTACCGGGGCCCTTTTTTGCATTTAGGTAAGAGGTTGAAGCCTGCCTTCTGCACGGGCACTCCACTTTCCCAGACATTTGGTGCTTGTGGGACCCATACTGGAATCTAGTGCCCTGCTAATTACCAGACTAATTCACTTTCCTCTACTTATGCGATTTATGGGAATTGGTAGGCTTACTCAAACTGATGTAACAAAAAGTCCAGGAAATACCTTCAGACTACTGGAATTTTTGTCAAGTGGTTTGGAAGCTGCCACCCCAGTAGGCATTCCACAATGTAGAGCTCACACTCTAACATGCTCCTTCAGTCTAAAGGTCTTAATCCAGCTATCAAGACTTTGTTTCAGGGTACCTCTCCTTCGCCCCATGTTAAAAGCGCCATAAGGGCTTGCCCCCCCCCCCCCCAACGCACCAGAACCTATTAACTCAGACCTTCGTTGACAATTTCCTGGAAGGTTACATTTCTGTTACTGGGATCTCTGACATTAGAGTCCCATGATCTGTTACGTTTGTCTTTTTAGATGGACCTTTTGGAGTTTTAAAGAAAATTGCCTATTGTTTAAGGCCTAAAACCCTTGCCAGGTAATTCTGGGTTGGGTTTTCAATCTTCAAATTGGAGATGAGATCCTTTTAGCATAGCCTGCATTGTGCTAGTATTAATGATTTTAGATGGTCCTCCCCTGGTCTTTTCAGCATGACTGAGAGAAGCTATGGAAGTAATCTATCGAATAGAAGGGCTTCCTTACTCATCAAGAGTAAAAATACTTGGGGATACCTTTTGGTTTCCACATCTGGCCTTTGGCAATTTCTACACTCTTCTCAAGCACTGATATGCTGTGGGAATTAGCTATGTAGCAGTTGTCACATGAGGTTCAAAGAATTCAGAGACAGTGACAGAGGTTCAGTTTTAAACATGGTTTGACAGTTATTATTTTGTTGCACAAAATAACAAATACAGTCCTCTCGTTCAAGCTCAAAATACAAAATAAACACCTGCTCAGCTGAGCGTCAGGATCCCCTGACTATACAAGTGGCATACTACCAGTCACCCAGTATACAAGCAACATAACAGTTATTGCACAAAATCAGATTTAGGTCTACCTGTTCTGTGTCATCACATGGCTTCCCTCACATGAATGCACACACGGCACACCTTATTGCCCTGTAAATGGGCTGATCTGTGTCATGAAGCAGTCACCTCCTCCCCAGTCTCACGGTGTCATTGGTCCGCCACACAGGCAGGAGGGTTCGGGTGGGGTTTCTATTATGGTCTGGCAGCCAAGTCAGCAGCTGGCGCTGGCTGGGGCACAGAGTGTTCCTTCTTCCGCTCGCAGTCACATCCTCTACCCTTGTACTGCAAAATCTCTGACCTTCCGGCTTGAACTTTGGCTTGACCCTCTCTTGCTTCTCCCTTGGTACAGTCATCGTGAGGACTGCCTACCTGTGTATGACCCCACAACATCGCCCAGTCTTGCCCCAGGTTTATCCATCTTCACCCCTGTAAGTTCACAATCCTTGTGCTATTATGTCCCAGGGCTTGACAATCTGCAACACCCGTGAGCAAGAAATGTCACCCCCCATCCAGTAAGCCCTAGATGAGGCATACACATTTGGGCAACATGGAATGAAGCCTGGTACTGAAGCCTGTGCAATTGGCAGCCCACTGCGAACTTCTTGCAAGCCAGGACTTCCTCCAGTCTTTTGCAAGACTTTTGCAAGCAGTCACAACCGCACTAAATTGGGCCATTGTCTCCTCCAAAAGATGATTAATCTAATCTTGCTTGGCTTGGGCCATATGCTTGCTTGGGGGGGGGGGGGGGTAGAAGTAAAAAGACCCCTCGGGCAACTGCCGCAGAGAAAATACAAAGCCGTATCCCCCAGCTCTGCACAAGCTCCCATCTCCCATTCACTTGAATGGGTGGCAGGAACGTGCACATAGCAGGGGGGTGTGGCTCTGTACCTTCATGCAAGATGGCAGCGCCCAAGATCCAGAGCGCTGGGAGATAGGCCCAGGCCCCTGGATAGGGTAAGGGGTCATTTTCTTTCTGAACCCCCCCCCCCCCCCCTGCCTCAGTGCCAGGTTATGGTGGCAGGGCGGGGGAAGGCACTTTTTGACTTATCTTCAGTTTTAAAAAACGCCTCCATTTCAGCAGTTTCCAGGACATAAACTACTTGCAACAAGTCCTGTAAATGTGTGTAGGTCCAGATTTAGGGTCTATTCACACAAAGGCAATAGCGCTTTATAAGTAAGCACCCTGCAATCATCAAAAAAATACAGCCAATGTAAGTCAATGGGGTCTTTCACATTTGTGAGTGAGCTTTTCCAGTGCTTATAATCAGCTTTACTTTCTTGGTTCGACTGACCAAAGTGATATCGCTCCCCTGTTCAACGATATGGAAACTTCAATTGCTGATACAGTGCTTTTGCTCTTTTCTGTATACAGGAGCCAATTATATTCCTTGGAATTTTTGTATAGCACCACATACACCCCGAATAGTTACACCTCTGACAAGCAACATAACCTTACAAAATTCGCTTTTGGTCCACCTGCAGACCAACAGGCCTCAGTAACATATTCAGACAGACAGTCTCATCACACAGCTTCGCTCTCATGAATGCACACACACTGCACATCTTACAGCTTTGTAAATGGGTTGAGCCACAACACCTGTAAGCTAAAGAGGATCTCACCCCTCATGCAGTTAACTCTAAATGAAGCATACACTGTAGCCAAGTAAACATATGAGTGGAATCCTGATGAAATATAACAATCCCCAACCACTTTTCCTGCCACTGTCTTACAATGCAAATACAGTTTGGATACCCTAAAAATATAACAATCCATTTTTATGTGCCTTTGTAGAGCTGCATTACATGAATGAGCTTCCTCTTAGCATATTAATAGAGTCTTGGTTAGAGGCAGGCCAGCTGTACATTTCTAATGCAATGGCTGCACTTCCGTAGCTGTCTGTGAAAGTTTTAGTGGGTGTTTGTAATTTTTTTGCTTTTTTTCGTTCATTTTCCATTCGTAAGAACGTTCAGGAAAATGTGTATATGCGCTTTCGATGAACGAAAGCAAGTCGGAACATTTCCGTTAGTTTGGATCATTTTTCAAACAAAATCTGATATTTTTCGTTTGTTCAGATAACTTATGTTGTTGGGATGGGCTTGCGTCTGATTCAGAGAGCTGATTTCCGACGGACCACCACCCTATAAATCCGTTTCATTTCCAATCCACTTACGGGACCTTTGAGGGCTCGGATTGCTATTGTTGAACATGTTTTGCGGCTATGTGGAGGAGTCTGCGCGCCTTTAGCACCAAGGCATTCCATGTATCAGCATGGCCGAGGCCATAAATTGTATAGCAATGCATACCTGAATCAATACATTTCATGTATGCCCTATAGATGCATTTTAATGCTGACCTTAATTTGTCCTTAGCATGTAAGCCTTTATTTTCCCACACATCCATATAATTGCTATATTTTTTTAGACTTATGTCCTTTGTGAATTATATTTGGATTGTTGAACTTGAATCTTAATTTGTTGTAGGAGTTATTGTTTTAGTCGGTTACCTTTGCTTTGTGTAATTATTTTAGATTTGGTTGCAGGAACCGCAAGATGTGCCACTCGCACAACATACAAGCAGTGTTTGGTGCAGCTATGCGATTCCTCAGTGTTCTTGCAGGGCATCCAGGGTCGTCCCATGATGCTTATATATTGCAGAGCTCCGGCTTATTTCATCAGTTTGAGTCAGGATAATTATCTGGTGGATGGTTCCTGGGTAAGTTTGCTCACATTCCATTAATCCATTTTCACTGTATGGCAATGAATATAGTTGATGACTCATGTCTTAACCTATGGCTGTTTTTAGCCCTTGATGACATGTTAAACAATATTGTAGCTTAGAATGTGTATTTTATGTTAGTATTTTTATTTTTTATATAATATTCTTTATTTAGATTTTGTTTCAAGAAGGGAAAGACAATACAGGGTAGTTGACAACGCATACAATGCAGACATGCGAGCACAACAGATTGAATAATACCATTCTTGACATGTAAGTTATGCATATTCATTGCTCTAAAACATCAGCTATCTGTAGTTCTAACGTTATCTAGGTGCTAAAAAGCAGGGGGGCGTTTGCTGGAAATTGTATTCTGCTATCTAGTAACCCCGTCCATGCACTTTCCATGATCTTTCTTATGGACTTTTAGTACGATTCTGCCACTGGCAGGTGTGGGTTGTCTAACAGAGGTGCGGGGCAAGGGGTATTAAGGGGGGGAAGGGGGGAGGGCTCTCTGTACTAAGTCTCTGTGTCCTCAACTTGTCTCTGTGGGCTCGAGCTCGCCTTACTCCGGGGAGAATCATTATGTCCCCTATGTACCTAACCGTTCACCAGTTCCCGGAATTCATTTGACTCCTCAAACATCAGCCACGGTAGCCACGTGCGCCAGAACTGTTCATCTTTATCATGTAGGGATAATGTCATATCTTCCATTTCTTTAATATTCAAGACCTCCCCAACCCAATCGTTCATTGTCTGGGTTCTTTTCTGTTTCCAGAGCCGGGTTATCACCTGTTTGGCCGCGTTTAATAAATGCACTTGCAGGGATTTCTTGCAGGTACCTATTGATTGGTCTCCCAAGTGTAGCAAGAGCGAAGCTGGGTCATCGCTGACCCCTGCTCCTGTGAGTCTAGTGATCACTGGGATTATTTTCCCCCAGTATTCGTGGAGCAATCTGCAACCCCAAAATATATGTAATAGCGTGCACCTCCAGCATAAAGGGTCTGCCGTCGGGAACATCTTATTGAGCCTGTCTGGTGTGTAATACCATCTCGTCAGTAACTTGTAGTTGGCTTCTTGTATTTTAGTTGCAACTGAGGCTGGAGGGGCCCTCTGCTCCCCCGAGAGAAGCGAGTAGATCTTGGAAATCAGGTGCGAGCGGTCTAGCTCTCCCAGGCATATCCTCTCAAAAACCGTAGGGGGCCTGCACCTATCCGGTCTGAAACCCAATTGTGACAGGAAGAGTTGGAGGTGTATAAGAGTCCATGGATCCAGATCACAGGCGGAATACCTGGCTCTCAGCTCTCCCAAGGGAGTCCACCCACCTGCAGTGATCAAGTCCCCACTTCTAAGGGAGGGCAAGTCTCCCCACCTTCTGAGACCGGCTCTAGAACAGCTCATGGGTAGCAGCGGGCTGTTTATGAGTGGTACCAAGGGGGACGGCCAGGGTGATATCTCCTCCCGTTCTCTAGTACCCCGGAACGTGTCCAGAGTGGCTGATATTGTGGGGTGTGTTTTGAACCCGGCCCTGGCTATCTCTCTATTCCACGAGGCAGCATCCAGGGGAATTCCCGCCCCTGCTCTCTCCACCTTTACCCACCTTTTCATCTCTTGGCACTGGTGCCATTCGCACATCCTCTGCAGATGTGATGCGATCCAATACCGTTTGATATCTGGGAGCGCCATTCCCCCCTGTTGTTTTGATCTGCATACAACCTGCATCTTTAGTCTGGGTTTCTTATTCTGCCAGATGAACTTCCTAGAGGCTTTATTTAAGTCCCTGAAGAAGTGCGCTGGCAGTCTGATTGGGAGGGCCTGAAACAGAAACAGCAGCCTAGGTAATACCGACATCTTGATGATGTTCACCCTTCCCATCCATGAGAAAGTGGGCAAATCCCATTTCTCCAGATCAGCCCGGAACTTCTGTGCTAGTGGGAGGAAATTCATGGCGTAAATGTTTGATAGTTGGCCCGGTAACTGTGTCCCCAGGTATGTGATTGCAGATTTTGCCCATTTAAAGGAAAAGGACTGCTGCAGGTTCCTTTTCATGTCCCCCTCGAGGGTCACACTCAGGGCCTCAGACTTTTCAAAGTTTATTTTATAAAAGGAGAGTCGGCCATATATCTCGATCTCTCTCATCAATACCGGGAGGGAGACACAAGGGCTCGTGACGAAAAACAAGAGATCGTCCGCGTAGGCGACTACCTTGTGTATCCCGTCCGGAGTCTCAAGGCCTCTGATGTCACTATTGCGTCGGACTCTGCATTGGAACAGTTCCATTGAGAGAGCAAAAAGTAGTGTGGATAGCGGGCACCCCTTCCGCGTCCCGTTGCGAATGTGCACTGGATCGGACAGGAGGCCATTCACTCTGATCCTTGCTGAAGGGGTGGTGTAGAGTGCCCCTATGTATCTTCTCATTACTTCTCCTAGGCCTACATGTCGAGTCTCTCCCATAAATGACCAGTCAACCCTATTGAAGGCTTTTTCGGCATCAGTGGAGAGATGCATTGTAGGGGTCCCCGATGATCTAGCCCCCTGTATCATGTTAATAGCCCTGACTACATTGTCCCTGGCCTCTCTCCCCAAGACAAATCCAGTCTGGTCAAGATGCACCCCCTGGGCCACCACTGGCGCTAGTCTGTTTGCTAGGACTTTCGCAAATAGTTTCAGGTCTGTGTTAAGTAGGGAGATAGGCCTGTAGCTCTGACAATATAATGGGTCTTTCCCCTGCTTATGGAGTACTGTGATATGGGCCTCTAAATCCCTTTCAGAGCATGCGCCCTGGGTCTCTGTGCTTACAATCGTGTTCCAGGCCTTGACCATACGTGGTCCCAGATCTGCCAAAAATGATTTATAATATTTAACAGTGTAGCCATCAGGCCCTGCGGACTTCCCGGCCGGTGACTGCCTCACTGCCACAGCCAGCTCTTCCATTGTGATGGGGGCTTCTAAAAATTCTGCTTCCTCCCTGGGGATTACCGGCATGCCCGAGCTTTCTATGTATTCCCTCTGTCTGTCCGGCTGACCCCTGGCGCTGGAGCCTGATGATAGGTTATAAAGCCTGGAGTAGTATGATCTAAATGTATCTGCTATCGCCTCAGGTGGAAGCTGATTTTTTTGGGCTTTGTCCAGGATCCCCGCTATAAAATTTTGGGAGCGCTGCTGCTTCAACGCCCGGGCGAGCAGAGTGCCGCTCCTGTTCCCGTGTTCGTAGTAGGTTCTCCTGCATTTTTTAATTGTGAATTTGGCCTTATTTAGGAGGAGTGCGTTCAGGGCTTCCCGTGCCTGGATCACCTCGCCGAGTCCCCTCACCGCCTCAGACTGCTTGTGTGACAGCTCCAGGATTTTGACCCTCTCCAGGAGTTTCTCTAGTTGGGCAGCCCCTTCCTTTTTTTTCTTTGCAGCGTGTTTGACCAGTAGGCCCCTGATCACGCTCTTGTGTGCTTCCCAAAGCATTAGTGGTGACACCTCCTCGTTGTCGTTTTCTCTGAAGTAGGCTTTAATGCCCTTCCCAATTTCCCTGGTAACCACCGCGTCTTGGAGGAGGGATTCGTTAAGTCTCCATGTCAGCGGGCGAGGGGGCCTATCTATTATGTCTAAATCTAAGTATATTGGGGCATGATCTGAAGAAGAGATCGGGTACATTCCAGCTCCCGTCACACTACCCAGTAGACTATGCGAAACTAACAAATAATCAATCCTGGAGTATGTCCCATACGTTTTTGAGAAGAAGGAGTAGTCCTTCACTGTGGGGTTTGCAATCCGCCATGCATCCATCATCTGCGCTTCATGCAGTTTTTTCTTAAGTGTTCTAAGGGCCGACTGTGGGAGCGTGGACCTGCCTGTTGACGAGTCCATTAAGGGCTCGATGGCTAGATTGAGGTCCCCGCCCAAAATCCCCTCCCCTTCCGCGAAACGTGACATCTGGTCCAGGGCGTGGGTGAGGAACCTGCATTGTACCTGATTTGAAGTGTATATTGAGGCCAATGTATATTTCATGCACCCCAGTAGGCCCTTCACCATGATAACCCTTCCTGCTTCGTCCCCCCACTCCTCCTGCACTTCAAATGGGAGGGTCCTCGCGAGCATAATTGCCACTTCTTCTTCCCCTCTGCCGTGCAGCCGATAAACACCTGTGGGAAGTCCCTATTATTTAATCGGGGACAGGCGTTCTTTTTAAAATGTGTTTCTTGTATAAAAGCTATTGTCGCTTTCTGCCTTCTTAATTCTTGCCTAAGGATGGTTCTTTTCTCAGGGGAGTTAAGGCCTTTGGCATTCAGAGACACCACCCTCAAGGTACCCATTCCAGCCTCCGTGGAGGGCGTCCACCAGCGGTTAGTCGCTTTGTGGAATAATTGGATCGGATTCTGGGGCCTTATATTATCAGGGGGGCCCCAACCCTCGATAGAGGGGAGGTAGGAAACAGGTACCACAAGGGGAGTGGGATGGGAAAGGGGTCGGTTCGGGGTGGAGGGGTAGGGTGAGGTTCTAGTGTAGAGCAGACAATAAGTCAGCTAGTGCTGGTTAACAATAAGCACCAGATGTTGCGCCTTTTGTCGCAAAGGGGCGGGGAAGTTACCCCACCCTCTTCAGGCTAAGAAGTAGCCTCTCTCTCCCGTCTGTCCGAACAGCCGAGCCAGCCATGCAACACCCATGTGGGAAACATCAACAACTTCTTATAACGTTTAACCTACAAACTGCTGGTCGTCCCGGGCCCAGGTCGCCCCGGATCCCCCCCCGACCCCGCCTGCCGCCGGCCCGACCCATCTTGTGTCAAAGCCACACGGGCGGGGGAGGGGCCCAGGCCCGACCCCGGCCCAGCATGTGGGACACCCCAGTCCGACCATCAACTGATTGCAAATAGTTCAGATCTTACATACGGCGACCTCTTCCTCCTCTCCGGGCGCCTCGGGGGGCTCCCCTCTGTCGTTGTGGGAGTCGCCCGGCATATACATCTAGTTCTGGCGCCGTCCAGTCGGGAATGTTGACCGCGTCTGCCTCCAGAAAGTGGAATAAGTCCGGGAGCTGGCTTGGCGACTTCAGGACAAAGTTGCTCCCGTTTCTCCGCACTATCAGCTGGAATGGGTGTCCCCATCTATATGCCGCTCCACGTCACTGCATCGTCTCCAGGAGAGGCTTCAGCAGCCTGCGCATGTGCAGGGTTCGCCTGGAGAGATCCTGGAGGATGATCACTTGTGATCCCCGGAACGTGATAGGGCCCTTTTCCCAGGCCCGTCGGATTAGGTCCTCTTTTATCTTAAAGAAGTGGACTCTGCAAATTATGTCCCTAGGTCTGTCACCCTCCCGGGGAAGGGCTCCCAGGGCCCTGTGGACCCTGTCCAGCTCAATATGGTTTGTGTCGAGCGGACCGAGGAGTGAGTTGAAGATGGACATCACGGTTTGCGCTAGTTCCTGTCCACCCACTGATTCCGGTACACCTCAGAGGCGGAGATTGTTCCGACGACTCCTATTCTCTGCGTCGTTGTGGGCTAAGTACAGGTCAGAGAACCGTCTTCTGTTGGATTCCTGCTGCCGCTCCAGTGTTAATACTCGCTCTTCCAGGTCCCTCTGCGAAGTTTCCACTCCGTCTACTCTCTGGGTGACTTCAGCCACCGACCCCTGCAGGGATGCAAGCTCTCTTTTTATTGTCCCCTCCATTCTAGAGACATAGCCATCAAAGTCATTTAGCGTAGGCAAGCCCCGCAGGGCCTCCTTGATGTTGACCTTCATCGCTTCTGCTATAGACTGAGATAAATGGTCTAGGGAAATCGCTGAGCTCGGACTTCGTCCCCACTCGGGATCTCGGCCGCCGTCCCCCGCCTGCCATCCACCGCGCCACGAGGCCGGGCCCCTATCCTCCTGCATCTCGCTCGGCAACTGTTTATCCTGGGTTGGGCACACTTCCATGACCTCCTCCGGTCTCACATTCTGCTGGGAGGTGTGGTTCCCGGCCCGCCACTGCCGCTCCTTTTCTTGTTCCCCCAAGGGTGTGTAAATAAGTACTGGGCTGTGAGGGAACTCCACCATCCCACTTGGGCCTGGGCTCATCGGGGGTGAAGAAGAGCCCAAGAAAACACTGCCACACAAGGAGCCAGGCAAGCTCCTCCTGCCCTCTGGGGAGTCCAGGGTATAGGGGGCCATGTCAGGCGCAGCCCGCTGCCGTGACGCTGCTGCAGGACAGGCTGGGCTTATTTTTGCAGCTCTACTGACCTTCCCCCCTCCTGGCACGACTTCTCCAACTGTCTGGTTATGGGGGGGGGGGCTCATCTGTGGTGGATCTTGGTTTTCTCCCGGGACCCAGGGGCGATTTATTGACCTGGGTGCCACTGGGTGTTCCTCCCCGCCAGTCCTGCGCTGTAGTGGTGCGTGTGTGCTCCCCTGCCAGCTGTTTCCTGGCCGCCTGTCTCAGCTCCTCTGTCTCTTCAGCCCGGGTTCTCTCCTCCGTCGCGGACCTCTGCAATGCTGCGCTCGGCAACAGCTGCTCCTCCGCCCTCCCCACACTCCCCCGCTCCCCGGCCGCGTCTGCCGCCATCTTGGTTTTGCGGCTCTGCTTTTTTGTCTCGTAGGGATGCCGTGTTCTCTGCCCCTCCGAGCTGCTCCGAGATGCCTCCCTCGCCTGGGCATCTGTCTGTCTCTGCTGATCGCGCTGTCGGTCCCGATTCTCAGGTAAGTGTGTGCAGAGCTCCCTCACTGTGCTGCCTCACGCTTCCATGGCAAGCCACGCCCCCCCCATGTTAGTATTTTTACATTCTTTCAGGGGATTCTGGATATCCACTCCTGCCCTTGCTCCTGATGCCCGTTCTTTGCCTGCAGAATGTGGGCCAGGGGTTCTCTAATCGGGCACTATGCAAAACCCGGCCCGTGGTGGCGAGGGCCCTCTGGCTTTTGAAGTCCAGATTTAGGTGTTTGGACCATACGGGGGGGGCACTGCAGTATGACCCCAACAAGGTTATACCAATATTTTAATTTTCATTTTTTAACAGGGACCACACGTTCCAGAGTGGCACAACTGAGTGTCAGGGTCCTTCAGTTGGTGGGCGAGATGCAGGAGCTGCGCGACTTGTTGGGGACCACAGATGAAGAATAATGTTCTGTGGCCTGCCATTGCTATGTATTTTGTTTTTTATAGTTGTAAAAATTTGAAATTTTCTACATTTTTAAGATTTTATATTTTATGATGGAATAAAAAAAAATGTTTCAGTGTCATTTCATTTACAAAATACATTAACACAAAACTAATGGGCCCAGAAATATTTAAAGATGAATATTCACATGACCGAGAAGTGATTTGGGTAAGTTTTAAGGGGCTAAAATGGAAGAAGAAGAACCTAACTGTGAAGTGGTTTGGGTGAGCTTTAAGGGTCCAAAAGGGAAGATGGAGGATAGTGCTAAGTGGTTTAGCTAAACATTGTAGTAGAAGTGAGGGTGGTAAATATGTAGGCGAGCACTTTAATGAGTTAAGGATTTCCGTCTGGACGATTATTTATTGAAAAAGGGAAACAGAATCTATAGGGAAACGTAAAGGATTAGTGGGAGGATACGATGGGAAAAGGGCAAAAACAAAAGCCTACGTTGTAACATGTGAAAATGAAACGGAAAAGTCACGCTGGAAAATGACATCCTCGTATTCGTAATCTGCCGTACAAACGGACAAAAACTTTACAGAAGGGTTGCAATGCATGCATAGAATCGCTCGCACACTCATACGAGAGATGAAACATTTCCAAAAAAAAACAGATCGGCACTAAAACGAAAGTATTTTTTTGTCTCGCTGAATTGAGCCTATAATATATATACTATCCCCTCGATTCAAAGAGCAAAAGTTAAGTGATTTCGTATCGAGAATCGTAAGTTTGGGTGGGTGTTTGTCATTTTTTCTGGTTTTTTTGGCCATTTCGTATTCGTACGATCGTTCGCGCATAGACGTATATGAACATACGCATTTCGTACGAGAATCGTATAATTTGCGTTAGTTCGTGTGTTTTTCCCGTCCAAATCGTATTATTTGCGTTAGTTCGTGTGTTTTTCCCGTCCAAATCGTATTATTTGCGTCCGATCCTATTTTTTACGTCCTTCACATGGGCTTGCGCCCAATTCAGAGAGGTGATTGCTAATTGTTTTGAAGCCCATTAAAGAGCTGCTTTACGAAATGTTTGCCGGCAGCTATTTGGCCTCGGGAGTAGGATGGAGCGGAGCGAGTTTGTGGCACATCAAGGGCTTATGCTTTTTGGCATTGAGTTGATCGAGATGTCTGAGAGCAGATTGCCCCTGCGTCGTCGCATGAACATCGATAGCATGAATGATGTTGAGCTGTTCGAGCTGACCAGGCTTAATCGCGCTTCCCTCCATAAATTATATAGTGAGCTGCGGCCATGGTTAGCCCGCACCACAAGGAAGGGGCATGCAATTTCAGGTATGACCAAGATGCTTGGCTGCCTGCAATTTTTGGCGAACGGCTCGTTCCAGAGGCTGGGTGCCCTCTCCGTGGGGATGTCACAGCCTACGCTGAGCCGCGCACTATCTAAATTTTTGGAAGGCATGGCTGCCATAACTCAAAAATATATTTATTTTCCTGATGATATGGCAGCCAGAAACGCCATTAAGCTTGGGTTTTATAATGTGGCCGACATGCCCAACGTTATTGGTGCAATTGACTGCACACATGTGGCACTCGTACCTAGGGCAGCCGACGAGTATATATATAGGTATTGAGATTGGTTATTATGTTGCCCAACGTGTCATGTCACCTGTTTTCCTTTGCGGCAGCATATTTGTTTATCCCTCATTTGTGTAGCTGCTTTATCTCGGCTTTTCATTCGTATTTCCCAATAGAGTGCAGACATGTTTTGTGTTTAATTTATTATTTTGGGTCAAATATCAATTACCCTTTTTGTATGTTTTTGCCTTAAGGAATCGTAAAATGGGACACTCACTTAATGTCCAGGCCGTGGTTGGTCCGGATATGCGGTTTATGAGTGTCCTTGCCGGCTACCCCGGATCGTCCCACGACTCCTATATCCTCCGGCGATCTGGGTTGTTTCGGAGATTTGAGGCAGGTGAATTTTCGGGGGCATGGCTGCTTGGTAAGTGTGTCCTATTTGTGTGTTATTAAATGTGTCATTAATCTTGTATTTGTTGATATGTTTGTTTTGGAAAACTTGACAGAAGCGTCCAACTGCCTTTTTCTTGGCTCATATATTAGGAACTTACCCAAAAAATCCTTGTCTCGCTTTGGCCTTCAGAATGTTTTCCCTTTAGTTAGGATGTCTGTAAGTTCCTTGTGCCTAAATATATTGGTTTGGAGTTTATACCCAAGGATCTTTGACATTTGGCTCCTTTTGTACTATTGGTCGTTAAATGTCAAAGTGGACTTAAACTGCATACATTGTAGTTTCCAGTGAAATGTGGCTAGGGATCTTTGACATTTGGCTCCTTTTGTACTATTGGTCGTTAAATGTCAAAGTGGACTTAAACTGCATACATTGTAGTTTCCAGTGAAATGTGGCTAGGGATCTTTGACATTTGGCTCCTTTTGTACTATTGGTCGTTAAATGTCAAAGTGGACTTAAACTGCATACATTGTAGTTTCCAGTGAAATGTGGCTAGGGATCTTTGACATTTGGCTCCTTTTGTACTATTGGTCGTTAAATGTCAAAGTGGACTTAAACTGCATACATTGTAGTTTCCAGAGAAATGTGGATAGGCCCTCAGCAGCATCCTAATTGTAACATGTCTGAAAACTACAAATATATGTAAAATACAAATACCCTTGGCCGTGCAGATGTTTGTTAATTAATTGGTATATAGAAGTGCCATTTTAATTTAGGTTATACCTTAGTGCAATTTTTGGGGGCCCTAATGTGCCCTGTTTTTTTGGCGGAACACTTTACCTTACATCATTATGATATCTGTGAAATTTTTGGTGTTGGTTGTGTTGCCTTTTTAATTTTGATTACATTTAATTCTCTGTTTAAGGTGATTCCGGGTACCCACTTCTACCCTGGCTCATGACGCCTGTGCTGCGGCCCCAGGATGCCTCTCAGGAAGCGTATAACCGTGCGCATCGCAAGACCCGGGCTGTTGTGGAGAGGGCCTTTGGTCTGCTGAAGACACGTTTTCGTTGCCTTGACCATACTGGGGGGGCCCTGCAATATGATCCCAAGAAAGTGATCGACATTATAATGGCATGTGCTGTTTTGCACAATTTTGCCATCCTGGAACGTGTCCCACGTTATGTGGACAGCCTGCCCTCTTCAGCCGTCGAGGATGAAGCCGAGAATTTTGAGGGGCCCCCCAGTGAGTCTGGCCAATCTGTTAGAGCCAACCTGATCAGCCAGCATTTTAGTTAAGTTTTTTCCCTGTCTCACCATTCTGTATGTCTGTGTTATCCTTTTGGAAACATATGTTGTTTTGCCCTAATGTGGCATTACCTCTAAGTAAAACATTTCGACCTTAATTGTTGCCTAATGTATTTCATGTAGTTTCCTTAGCTTTCGCTGTGCATTGTTACACCTCTTCCAACCAAAATTATCTGGTTTAGGCCAAGCTGTTACAAAAGTCTTCCCACTAAAAACGCCACAAGTATTGGAAGTTAAATTTTTGTTTTACTTAGCAAATGAAAAATTATAGTGGTTAACAGAAATCAGTCCACATACATCTGTGGTAACAAATGGATAACATTAAAAAAAACATCGAGCACATCTACACCTGGAAGTGAGTGGCACAACCAAACAAGGACACCCAGTCCAAAGGCCAGCCTAGTCCAGTCATTAATATTGCCTGTGCCCAGGGATATTTGGGCATGGCCATAATGTCACACAAACATGTCTGCAAACAGGAGGAGCACCAACCAAATACATAGGTAAAGCCATAAGTGGCCAGATAAACTCCACATAGACCTATGGCATTGGCTAGTGGCCTTAAGCATTACTCTAAGGAGCTATATGGGAGCAAATACAAAACACAACCTGCCAGAGCAACACAAAATGGATTGTTTGAAACCTCAAAGGACAAGTAAATACAGTGGGGGTTAAGAGAAAAGATGTCCCACACACCCATGGCTTAATAGGGTGGCTGCCCATAATACCCAGGTGGAGGTCCAGGTGGAGGTCCATGGGAATGGGACCTAGCCTGGGCCATGGCAGCATTGTGAATTTGAAACTGCTCCACAATGTTTCTCTGCATATTGGTCATCTCAGCCATGGCTGACTGGATGCCATTACTTGAATTGGCCACGTTGCTGTTGAGGGTACGCAACTCCGCGAGGATGCCCTGTAGACTGGTATGGATGTTCACCATGTCTGCATGCCTTTGCTCACGCTCTGTAACGAGCTGGGCGTCATAAGAGTCCCTTTGTTGGGTCCATAATTGAAGCAGGGCACTCTGCCTCCCCTGGGAAATTGTGGGGCGGCGTAATGGCGTCCGCCGCACAATTACCCTGGCTCTTGGGCGTGCCCTGCCGCGTGGTGTCGTACCCTCAACAGCAACCGGCCTGCTTTGCAAATCCTCAGCAGCAGAGTGAACACTGGGGACTGTAGTGTCAGTCTCCCCATGTGCAAGCACAATGGATGGAGATTCACTCTGCTGCTGAGGATTGGCCAGAGAAACATTATCGAGCAGTTCCAAATTGGGACCCAGGGGGAGTTCATCCGACGTGCCCTGTACGGAGACATCATCATCTTCCTCCATGTCCTGGATCTCTTCCATGAGTGTGCGGGTCTGTAGGGACATATCAAAAAAAAAAAGGCTAAGTTTGCGTCCCAATGTAGGATTTCAACAGTTTAACACATTCTTAAGCACTTGTTATTATTTATGCTACTAAATAAACTTACCGAAAATCTCTGATCTGGGCTCCGATGCTGTACGGACCTGGTAGGCATAACCAAACTGGGGGGTGAGTTTACCCTTGCTGAGGGATCATGCTGGGCTGAAGAAGAGTAAAAAATACCACGTAAACACACACACATAACCTTTTTTTGGATAGGTAATCAAATATAGCTCTATTTGTAATATTATTCAACTCTAGAGCAATGGTGACCTTTGTTCAAACCCACGCAAGTTTACAGAGGTGCAATGGCTCGGACAAACTGCTAAGTGACCTCAGTTCTAAGTCATGAAGTGTACCCATTCAGCATCCAACTTTCAGGGCACATTTTTGGATTTAGCCTACCATTCGCTAGGTCCGGGGTACTCAAACAATTGTTTGAAACGCCCATTTAAAGGTATGTGGTGAGAGGTGAATGTCTGGCCATGGTGCTGACGCAGGGGGTGTCTAGTTAAAAATAAAGACACTGGTGGAGGGGCTGGAGCTTTCAAAGTGCCAACTAATAAAGGCTGCTTGCCCTTGCTGGGCTGGATGGGCCAGAGCTGAGGGGACAGGGATTGGATGTCTAAAGGGGGGAGTTAACGTATTGATGGTGATGTGATGGATGGAGCCAATCTGTTACAAATGTATGGGGCTTATGTGGGGGGGGGGCATGGGGGGACTGTGGCACATGGGCCAGAGCAGGGGCAGCGGGACACGATTGTGGCCAGTGAAAATTTAAATAAGTTACTGTGTACCTTGCTATGCCACTTCCTGGGCAGTACTTCATATTGCAATGCTATGTTTCACGGAGCCATGACATTGGGCAGGAGACCAACCACTACATGGCCGATCAAGGGGGCAGCTCTGAGCACGTCAACACAGAAGTAACTGAGTGCAGGGCTGTCTGGGCAGGGGTCCTTGAATGTGTTGCCAAGGTCCGCATTGGGACCCCGGGCCGCCAGTTGAGTCTCGCTGCTCTTGGTCACATATGTTTGTGGGTGGCTAATTAAATAGTTAACTCAAACACAACTCACACAACCAAAAGGCAACCCATACATAATGATGTGTGTTTTGTGATTGATTCTAAATATCTCACTTATCTTGCGAAACTTCATGACTTTAACAATACAATTGGACATTTGATCTTTGCCATAATGGCTGTGGGCCTAAATGTGTGATTCACAGGGACCAAAAGAGGACACAAACAGCCACAGTAGTGCGAGGCCAAGCAAGGCAAACCATAGGGGCATCCCGTTATCTTGTTACTAGTGAACTGTAGATTATTTAGCAAACAGGCAAACATGCAGATTTAATAGTACTCACCGTGGGTACGGGTCGGGGAGTCTGTGTCCCTTAGACCAGCATGTCCACCGACCGCGACCGGATGGAGAAGTCCAAGCACAATCTCCTCAGCAGGGGTAAACTCCAATTTAGATGGAAAGCCACCTCCAGTTTTCATGCTGAAAAGAGAAAATCGTTTGGTATTCAGAAAAGGGGCATACAGCACATCCCAAACATTATATTTAGCGAAAACATTTATTTACCTGTAATTATGCCTTTTAATTTCTTTTTGCCGTACAGCATACTTCAGATCAGAGATTTTCTTCTGAATTTGGGACACATCTTTCCTCTCTTCCCCCGCTGCATTTACTTGTCGGAGGATGGTTTCAAACAATGCCATCTTGCGCTGCTTGGTGGTGTGTTTGGATTTGCTCCCATATAGCTCGTCATAGTATAATGTAAGGCCACTAGCCAATGCCATATTTTGGTCATGGGAGAATCTCCCACTCAACTGGCCGCGGCGCAATGTGCGGCCAGATGGTTGGCTTGGCTGCTCCTCCATGTGTGCAGACACATGTGGTGACATTATGGCCTGGGGCTGGGTAGGGGAATGGCCGGATTGGTGGCTTCCCAATGACTGGACTGGACTGGCCAAGGGACTGGGTGTTCTGGCGTGGCTGGCCACCGAACTTCCAGGTGTAGATGTGGTCATGGTTGCAATTCGGGGCCCTCTTGGGGGGCTAGGTTCCCGGCTGGTGCCAGGTCGGGGGCTCTGTTCCCGGCTGGTGCCAGGTCGGGGGCTTCTGGCCCTGGATGGGGTTCGGGCCCTGTAGGGGCTTCTGGCCCTGGATGGGGTTCGGGCCCTGTAGGGGCTTCTGGCCCTGGATGGGGTTCTTCTGGCCCTGGATGGGGTTCGGGCCCTGTAGGGGCTTCTGGCCCTGGATGGGGTTCGGGCCCTGGATGGGGTTCTTCTGGCCCTGGATGGGGTTCGGGCCCTGTAGGGGCTTCTGGCCCTGGCTGGGCTTCTGGCCCTGGATGGGGTTCTTCTGGCCCTGGATGGGGTTCGGGCCCTGTAGGGGCTTCTGGCCCTGGCTGGGCTTCTGGCCCTGGATGGGGTTCTTCTGGCCCTGGATGGGGTTCGGGCCCTGTAGGGGCTTCTGGCCCTGGCTGGGCTTCTGGCCCTGGATGGGGTTCTTCTGGCCCTGGATGGGGTTCGGGCCCTGTAGGGGCTTCTGGCCCTGGCTGGGCTTCTGGCCCTGGATGGGGTTCTTCTGGCCCTGGATGGGGTTCGGGCCCTGTAGGGGCTTCTGGCCCTGGATGGGCTTCTGGCCCTGGATGGGGTTCTTCTGGCCCTGGATGGGGTTCGGGCCCTGTAGGGGCTTCTGGCCCTGGATGGGGTTCGGGCCCTGTAGGGGCTTCTGGCCCTGGATGGGCTTCTGGCCCTGGATGGGGTTCTTCTGGCCCTGGATGGGGTTCGGGCCCTGTAGGGGCTTCTGGCCCTGGATGGGCTTCGGGCCCTTCTGCGCGGCCTGGAGGGGCTTCGGGCCCTTCTGTGCGGGCTGGAGGGGCTTCGGGCCCTTCTGTGTGGGCTGGAGGGGCTTCGGGCACTGCTGTGGGGCCTGGGTTGGCTAAGTGCCCGGCTTGAAAGCATGGGTGGTGTGGGCTCCCTTGGGCGGCCTCTTCTGGGGGCAGAGGTGGTGGTGGCTGCTGTGGCCTGTTTTTTGGCCGCAGGGGCACGTGCCTTTGGGGCCCTTTTTTGGGAAAGGGAGGGTCCAGTGTCCCTTGGTGGGGCCGAGGTGGTACTTGCCTTCTGGGCCTTCTGGGACCTTAGCTTCTTCGGTCGTTGCTGGGACCTGGTTGTTGGGCCCTCAGAGGTCTGGCTTTGCTGGCCGCGTTTAGCTGCTGCCTTTTTTGGTGCCATTTTGTCCAAAAGCTCAAAGAGAATGAGCTTTGGGTGCAGGGACCTTTAAATCATGCGCCCAGCGTCTGACGCCTATGCGCACGACTACGCGCTCGTACGGACGTACGTTCGTGCGGAACCAGGAAACCGCTGGGGTTTCACTTATCTGCTGCCTGGAAGAAGACTAAAGATGGCGCCCACTATCTTCACCCGTCAACAGGAAGAGATCCTCATGCTGGTAAGTGGCTGCCTGTGCATTTTAATAGAATAGTCAATGATGGCCTAAATGTAAATGATGCGTTGGGAACTAGTTTGGGGTCTCTTAATGTTTAATCACTGGCTCCTCACACTTCATCCTCAAGGGCCGAGCCTGGCCACGTTTTCACCTGTCTATGCTGATGTCCTAATTCGGCCAATTGCTCCGGCTTAGCAACAGTTAATTAACCTGTGGAGTAGCGGGGCGAGCTGTCAAACCTGGCCTGTCTCGGACCTTGATGCGGATGTTTGCGGAACACTGTTTTCCTAAGCCATAAAAACACAACGGGAAGCCACACACGTGGGCCAAAAGCCTAAGCATTAGGCTACATCTTGGATCTTTAAAACATCCTAACATGCCATAGATGCAGGTGGCCTGATTGTTGATGTTGGCTATTATCTGTATGTACATGGTGTGTGATACATATAACATAAGACCAGACTGTCAATCACAGTCAACGTCCTCTTTAAGCCACTCCCCAAAAATGGCGGCCATTCGAAATGTGTGTGTTAATGACATTAAATACTCAACTTGTGATGCAACACATATGGGTCTGTGTGTAAAAGTACAAGCTCTGTGTCCATTATGTTTTTCAGATCATGCTTCAGCGCCGGTATGACTTCGCGCCCAATGTGTGCGAGAAAAGGGACATCGCCCGGGAGATCATCGCGGAGATACACCGTGTGACCAGCACCACCTTCACTCACACCCAGATAATGCAGCATTGGTCGGACCTGAAGCGTCTGCACATGCCCCGGGTGCGGAGGTTTTTTGGGATCCATTTCCCAAGTAAGTACTAAGCAATTGCATGGTATATGTTCCAAATGTCTAAGTTATGCCTTTATTTATAATGACTTTTCTTTGGTAGTGTTGGAAATGGATTTCAGAATTCGCCGCACCCGGAGACGTACAGGCCGACCAGTGCTGCATGACTCTGCATCTGTGAGTGAAGGTGGTGGATCTCCCGGGCGACGGACCTACCCCTCCTCTGTGGCCTCCTCAGACCAGCCCCTGGACCTTACCACAGAGGAGGGGCCAAGGCGCGTGGGCGTGGAGTCATACCTGGCCACGCATGGGGAAGGCTCTGGTATGTCACTCTTCATGTATAGGCACAAAGATATACATGGCAGGCCAAAAACTAAGTTATCCTTTATTATGTATTTGTAGAAGCTTCAGGAGCGGGTGAGATAGTGGAGGAGGAGGCAGCAGAGATGCTTGAAGTCGATCCTGGCGAAGGTGAGTGATGTCAGCCAGACTGGGAGCCAGATATGTTGGGGATAGTGACTATCTACAAATACTAACCAAATGTCACATGTTTCTCCAGGGACTTCTTCACAGCCGAGCCAGGACCAAGGGCAGCCTGTTGGCCCCAACCAGCCATCTGTCGGCCACCAACTCCGTAAGTCTCCATGCCATTATTCATATTAATGTTTGCTTAGCTAATAACACACACATAACTAAAGGCGTAGCCAAAGTGTAGTTCACACTTTCATGTGGGCACTTCGTTTGCTTAAAGAGGACCCAAACTAGTATTAAGAACCAAAGACTTAGCCATCACACTGTACCTACAGATTAGAAACATGGAAAAACACCCTTCACCCATCTAATGCATGTTATTAGACAGAACAAAACCAATATTGGGGAATATGGAATGCACAATATTTACAGGCAGCATGGGATCCAGATTGAAAAAAGGAAGGTGCTGCCATGCATTGTGTGAGTGATGACCTTTCCCTCAACCCAGCTATGCTCTGGATTCCCAACGCACCACTGTAACCTACTCCCCTGTACTTTATCCAACTCTCCACTCCTCATTAAGTGTTATGCTTCAGAGTCCAGATGGCGGCGCTGTAATCCCCAAAAAAGCCTAACTAACTTTGAGGTGGGGCAGAATCATTTGTGAATAGTTTTTGTTTTTCATTAAATAATGTTGAAGGTCCGGTTTAAGGAGTTTAAACACTTACCTGTGGGAAATGCATTAACTGTATCCCTTTGAAGAAGGACATATGTCATGCATTTACATGTATTTGATTAACCCTAAATCTATTTCCAGCATACAAACCGGTCTGGGACTCCTATTTATGTTTCTTTCTCTATTGGTTACAGGGATGATCCCCAAAACCTTGGCGGGAAAAAAAAAACGAATGAAGGAGTTGGTGGCCGAGCTGCTGGCCATACAGGCGACGTTGGGGCCAACAGATGAAGAAGAGGATGATGAATAGTGCCCTTGGTCCTGGCTCCTTTGTTTAACTTGTTTTTAAAGTTGATAAAATTTTAGAAAGTTTTTTATTGTTTTTTAAAAAAAAAAATATATATTTTTTAAAGAAAAAAACACACAAAATAAAAAAAAAGTGTTTTACTGTTAAAAACAAATAAAAAAATTATATATGTTTTACCGAGGCCAAAAAAAAAAAAAGGTTTAAAAAAAAAAACCAAAACTATAAAAAAAAATTTGGAATTTTATTCCAAAACAAACAAAGAAAAAATTTTAAATAAATTATATTTGAAGCCTTCCTAAATGTGTCTTTTCTAATATGCACACACCCAAAAAATTACACAAACCAGAAACAACACACTTAGAAACATATAGACATATGTAAATTATGTGATTTTCTTACGTTTTATGGACCGAGAAATGAAGTGGGATGCAGCCGCTAAGGGGTTTAGGTAAGTTTGAGGGAGCGAGAAATGAAGTTGGATGCAGCCGCTAAGGGGTTTAGGTAAGTTTGAGGGAGCGAGAAATGAAGTTGGATGCAGCCGCTAAGGGGTTTAGGTAAGTTTGAGGGAGCGAGAAATGAAGTTGGATGCAAGCGCTAAAGGGTTTAGGTAAGTTTGAGGGACCGAGAAATGAAGTTGGATGCAGCCGCTAAGGGGTTTAGGTAAGTTTGAGGGAGCGAGAAATGAAGTTGGATGCAGGCGCTACGGGGTTTAGGTAAGTTTGAGGGAGCGAGAAATGAAGTTGGATGCAGCCGCTAAGGGGTTTAGGTAAGTTTGAGGGAGCGAGAAATGAAGTTGGATGCAGCCGCTAAGGGGTTTAGGTAAGTTTGAGGGAGCGAGAAATGAAGTTGGATGCAAGCGCTAAAGGGTTTAGGTAAGTTTGAGGGACCGAGAAATGAAGTTGGATGCAGCCGCTAAGGGGTTTAGGTAAGTTTGAGGGAGCGAGAAATGAAGTTGGATGCAGGCGCTACGGGGTTTAGGTAAGTTTGAGGGAGCGAGAAATGAAGTTGGATGCAGCCGCTAAGGGGTTTAGGTAAGTTTGAGGGAGCGAGAAATGAAGTTGGATGCAGGCGCTACGGGGTTTAGGTAAGTTTGAGGGAGCGAGAAATGAAGTTGGATGCAGGCGCTACGGGGTTTAGGTAAGTTTGAGGGAGCGAGAAATGAAGTTGGATGCAGCCGCTAAGGGGTTTAGGTAAGTTTGAGGGAGCGAGAAATGAAGTTGGATGCAAGCGCTAAAGGGTTTAGGTAAGTTTGAGGGAGCGAGAAATGAAGTTGGATGCAAGCGCTAAAGGGTTTAGGTAAGTTTGAGGGAGCGAGAAATGAAGTTGGATGCAGCCGCTAAGGGGTTTAGGTAAGTTTGAGGGAGCGAGAAATGAAGTTGGATGCAGCCGCTAAGGGGTTTAGGTAAGTTTGAGGGAGCGAGAAATGAAGTTGGATGCAGCCGCTAAGGGGTTTAGGTAAGTTTGAGGGAGCGAGAAATGAAGTTGGATGCAAGCGCTAAGGGGTTTAGGTAAGTTTGAGGGAGCGAGAAATGAAGTTGGATGCAGCCGCTACGGGGTTTATGTAAGTTTCTGGTTGAGGGTGCGCATGCGCAAGATCTTATATACATAAGAACGCACGAATCTAAGAGGCCAAAAACCAATGAAAACCAGAGGCAAACGCAAGTAATTGGAAGAGCTGGACGATGGAAGCCGCCGACAAAACAGGCTGCCGCCGCAACAGGTGAGCACATGAACGTGATTTTTACGATTGGCAACTGACTGAGGCAAGTTCGGGAGATATCATACGAACGGACGTATCTTTTAGGATAGAAACGTATTTGCTTATTGAATCACTCGCAAGTTCTTACGAACGCACGAGCGGACGTGAAAAATAGGATGATCGTGAGCCAAATCCAAGCTGTTACATGTTTCTTTGAATCAACCCATATGTATACCTTACAGAACATACTGCAAATTAAACTTTTTTTAAAGCAGACCAAAACTAATCTTTTTGACTAATATCCCCCATTCCTCACCCCACAGACAGCACCTTTTGGTGGTTTCGCCATTTTGTCTTCTATGCTTTGCCAGCAATATAACTTGCAATATCAGAAGTCCTAGATTGCCTAGGGTTTGAGTGGGTGGAAGATATACAGAAGACTAGGATATTATGACTACAGCTTAGAAATGCTAGGAAAACTTAAATAATCACATAGATCCTACAAACAAATTGATCCACAATAAGACTAAAATAAACAATGTCGTTTTAATCTAAAATTAATGGCCACATTAAGATTGCCCACTCATGCACACACACAATCATACAGCCAGCATAGGTTGATAGGGAAAAAGGGGACTGGGGAAAGCAGCAACAAATTCAGTGTTGATGGAAGCTAAATCAGCTGGGATCATCCAAGCTCACCTAAGTGCGACAGTTCAGCTAAGTTGCACTGCATATAGCTTGTATTACTTGCAAGGCAGCAGATATAGCAATGGGAGCACATAGATACTTTTGAACTCCACAACATGGAGGCCAGAGGGGCCTGAGCATGTCTTCCCAGCAGCACAGTGAGCAGAAGGAACTCCCAGCGTCGAATCAGTCTCACCATGGTCCAGGTGAGTGACTATTTCTTGTCTTATTAGGCAGACATCACCATGCACCCAGTCTATCAAATGATCAGTAGTTATGAGCAGATCCAACCCGCGAAGTAAGGATCCGTATCGGACATTGCGAATGCGTGACCCCGAACACGGATTTCAAAATGGAGTTTGTGTGAATAAGGGTGTATCCCTTATTCTATATGAAGCTATAAGCACTTGGTTTTGTGTGCCCCCTTAACCCACATCTTACTTTAAACACTTGGGTGTATCCCATTATTCAACAGGAAACTGTAAGCACTGGGGTTTGTGTGTACTGTTATTCCACAACATACTCTATACACTGGGGTGTATCCCCTTATCCTACAAGAAGCTATACGCACAGGGGTTTGTGTGTGGCCTTCACCCTCATCTTCCTTTAAGCACTGGGGTGTATCCCCTTATCCTACAAGAAGCTATAAGCTCTGGGTTTTATGTGCCCCTTAACCCACATCTTCCTCTAAGCTCTGGGGTGTATCCGCTTATTCTACAAGAAGCTATAAGCACTGGGTTTTGTGTGTACTGTTATCCCACAACATCCTCTAAGCACTGGGGGATATGCAGTTATCCTACAACTGGGTTTTCTGTGTGGCCTTAACCCACATCTTCCTTTAAGCACTGGGGTGTACCCCCCTTATTCTAAAAGAATCTATAAGCACTGGGTTTTGTTTGTACTGTCACCCCACAACATCCTCTAAGCCAGTGGTTCTCAACCTTTCTAATGACGTGACCCCACAATACAGTTCCTCATGTTGCGGTGACCCCAAACCAAAAAATAATTTTGGTGGCTACTTCAAAACTGTAATTTTGCTACAGTTATAGTTTGCAATGTAAATACCTGATATGCATTATGTATTATGCTGCAAATCAAACATAATTTAAACATAGTGATTAATCACAAAAACAATATTTAATTATATGTTGAGAAATATTTATTACTAATTCCAATAAATAACATTTCACCATGGCATAGCATGTGTCGGAAACTGTCATTTCTCCGCCTCTTATTGAAATTAATAACTCGAGATTCTTGGGAGCTCTCTTCCACAAAATCCGCCGCACTCACAATGAAATCAATAGGAGGCGGACACAAAGCACCTTACACTTACACAGTATTGTGTGTATGGAATATACACTTTTTTTACATTATTAACCTTTTTTACACCAGCAGGCTGTCTCGCAGGCTCTCTTGCCTCTCCGCCTCATAGGCTTCTGTCCTCCGGCGCTTGCTGCGTCCGCCCACTGATGACATCAGCAAGCGCCGGACACACGTAATGTGCTGCTATGGACTGTGGAGCGTTCCCCCCCGCTTCCCCTGCCCCTTAGACCCCGAACGGATGATGCAATCACGTCTGCGAATTGCGCAAGGCATTCAGTTTGGAACGCGCATCCATAATGTTGTGCGTTCCAGCTGAATATCGCTGCTGCAGACGGTAGCACGACTTCTCAGCGGCTATTTTCCGATGGCTTTAGGCGACCCCTGTGTTTTGGTCGTTCGACCCCCACTGGGGTCCCGACCCACAGGTTGAGAACCGCTGCTCTAAGCACTGGGTGTATCCCCTTATTTTACAAGAAGCAATAAGCATTGGGGTTTGTGTGTACTGTTATCCCACAACATACTCTATGCACTGGGGTATATCCCCTTATCCTACAAGAAGATATAAGCACTGGGTTTTGTGTGTGCATCTTTACCCCACATCTTTCTGTAAGCAATGGGTGTATCCCCTTATCCTACAAGAAGCTATAAACCCTGGGTTTTGTGTGTACTGTAATCCCACAACATCCCCTAAGCACTGGGTCATATCTCCTTATTCTACAAGATGCTATAATCACTCGGATTTGTGTGCCCCCTTAACCCTTATCTTCCATTAAGCACAGGTTGTATCCCCTTATCCTACAAGAAGCTATAAGCACCACGATTTGTGTGCGTGCTCCCTTAACCCATATCTTGCTTTAAGCACTGGGGTGTATCCTGTTACCTACAAAAGCTATAAGCACTGGGTTTTGTGTGTGCTGTTATCCCACAATATCTCCTTACCCTGCAAGAAGCTATAAGCACTGGGGTTTGTGTATACTGTTATCCCACAACATCCCCTTACTTTACAAGAAGCTATAAGCACTGGATTGTGTGTACTGTTATCCTACAACATCCTCTAAACACTGGGCTGTATCCCCTCATCCTACAAGTAGCTATAAACACTGTATTTTATGTATACTTTTATCCCACAACATCCTCTAAGCACTGGGGTGTATCCCCTTATTCTACAAGAAGCTATAAGCACTAGGGTTTGTGTGTATTGTTATCCCGCACCATCCCCTAAGCACTGAGGTATAACCCCTTATTCTTCAAGAAGCTATAAGCTCTGGGGTTTGTGCGCGGGCTTAACCCACACCTTCTTTTAAGCACTGGTGTGTATCCATGTGTTTTGTGTGTTTGGTTGTCCCACAACCTCCTCTAAGCACTAGGGTGTATCCCTCCATCCTACAAAAAGCTAAAAGCACTGGATTTTGTGTGTACTGTTATCCTACAACATCCTCTAAGCACTGTGGTGTATCCCCTTATTTTACAATAAACTATAAGCACTGGGTTTTGTGTGTACTGTTATCCAACAGCATCCACTAAGCACTGGGATATTTACCCTTATTCTACAAGAAGCTTTACACACTGAGTTTTGTGTGTACTGTTATTCCACAACATCCTGTAAGCACTAGGGTGTATCCCCTTGTCCTAGAAGAAGCTATAAGCACTGGGCTTTTGTGTACTGTTATCCCACAACATCCTCTAAGCACTGGGGTGTGTCTCCTTATCAAAGAAGAAGCTATAAGCGCTGGGTTTTGTGTGCAGCGTTAACCAACATCTTCCTTCAAGCACTTGAGTATATCCCCTTATCCTACAAGAAGTACTGAGCTTTGTGTGTACTGTTATCCCACAACATCCTCTAAGCACTGGGACGTATCCTCTTATTCTACAAGAAGCTATAAGCACTGGGTTTTGTGTGTACTGTTATCCTACAACAACTTCTAAGCACTGCGGTGTATCCCCTTATCCTACAAGACACTATAAGTACTGGGTTTTGTGTGTAATGTTATCCCACAGCATCCTTTAAGCACTGAGGTGTAGCCCCTTTTCTTCAAGAAGCTAAAAACACTGCTGGGTTTTGTGTGCACTGATATCCCATAACATCCTATATGCTCTGGGTTTTATAGCCTTTTCCTGCAAGAAGCTTTAAGCATTGGTGTCTTGCTTGGGCGTCATTTTATTTAAAATGTTACTAGTGTATTTGCAGCCCTCAAATATATATAAGGCAGCTTAAGAGCTCAAACATACGTATATCTCTAAAATTACGCCTCGTTTGTCTAATAAGTTCATTTGCCAGTAATCTCCAAGGAAAATGATGCACTTTAAAGTTATTTTTATATATCTTGCAAAAATGTACAAAACAAAAATGCTACAATCAGTGTTAAAACATAGAAAACCTAACAGGGCAAAACCCATTACCCATCTGTTTTAATTGGGTCCAAGCAGAAATTAGCAGGCCACGTCCAATCTCTAAACAAGATGGCTGCTGTATTTGGCTTCACAATGCAGGTCCCTCTACCCAAAGGCAATCTCTTCATCGTCCGTCTGTCCGTCCTCCAGTCAAGTCTCGCCAGCACATCCTTTCTGCAGCTGCCCTCCAAGCAAAATCTCTCCTTTCTCTCCAGTCCACTGTTTTTTATCAGGCTGATCCGTTGTTCCATATGCAATCCGCAGGTCATCTCTGATTGGCCCAAGCAAAACTCACCAAGGTGATACTTTGGCCTAGATTAATCTATCACAGGTAGCCAGCTTAATTTGCATACAAATGAACACCTGAAACTAAAGCTACAGAAAACCAGTCTTCAAAGAACAAAGGGGGCCGCATATTAATTAAGAGTCAAATAAAAGGGGTCATCCTATGTACAGTGATTTTATAAAATTTTTTACAATTTCTTTGGGAACAAAATATATAAAAAATATCATAGCTTTTGGTTTTGTTTGCCCCTCAACTCACACCTCCTTTTAAGCACAGGGATGAGAGTACCGTGTTATACTACAACTTGCTCTAAGCACTAGGAATTGTTTACACAGTAATACTACAACTTGTTCTAAGTACTGGGGTGTACACTGTTATCCCACAACTTTCTCAAAGCACTGGGAATAGTGTACCATATTATCCCACAACTTGCTCTAAACTCTGGGGATTGTGTACCCTGTTATACCCCAACTTTTTCTAAGCACTGGGGATTGTGTACCATGTTATCCCACAACTTTCTATAAGCACAGGGGTATGTGTCAGTACTCCACTTTAATATTACTTGTTCAAAGCACTGGGGTTTTACGCCTCTTTAATACCAATTGTTCTGGGCACTTGAGTGTCACTACTGTTGTATACTAATTGTTCTGGGCACTTGTGTGTCACTACTGATTAATAACAATTGTTAGTGGTGTATCTAATTGCTCAGGCCACGTGGGTGACACTGCTGCTAACAAATAGTAATTGAGTGTCCACTGGTTCAGACCACATCAGACTCTTTTCCTGAGGACAGGCAGCTGCTGGGGCTAATCTGAGAATTTACATTAGCTCATCTGTGGGCACTACTTGCATTCTGCTTACTGGGCCTTATAAAAAACTGCTTACTTGTTGGCACCCATTTCATTCTACCTACTTGGGCTTAGAAAAACTTTTCATTTGTTGACATCCATTGCATAATACTTACTGAGGCTTAGATAAAACTGCTCACTTGGCACCCATTGCATTCTACTTACTGGGTGTTAGGAAAACTCACTAGGTGACACCCCTTGCATTAAACCCTCTTGGGCTTTGATAAACTAGTAACTTGTGGGCACACCTTGCTTTAAACCCCCTTGGGCTTTGATAAACTAGTTACTTGTGAGCACACCATGCATTAGATCCTCTTGGCCTTTGATAAAACTATTACTTTGTGGCACACCTGGCATTAGACTCTTTTGGCTTTGATAAAACTATAACATTGTGGCACACCTGACATTGGACCCTCTTGGCCTTTATTAAAAATATTACATTGTGGCACACTTGGCATTAGACCCTATTAGCCTTTGATAAACTATTATATTGTGGCATGCATGGCATTATAGCCTTTTGGCCTTCGATACAAATATTTAATTGTGGGTACACCTTGCAAGGATAGTGATATAGGAGGGACACATTGGCAAATAGTGTTCGCAGCAGAGGTTTGGATTGACGTGGTGACATTGATAGTGCAACAAAACCCCTGGGTGAAATAGTTTTTTTTCTAAATTAATTGTATGTTGAGCATTGGTAGGTATTTAGATTGGTTGAGTTTTGGGAATATGGTTACAGTTTGGGCCTGATGGGGTGATGGACTATAAATATGGGACACATATACAGTATTTTCATAGGTAAGACAATCATCATGTGTATTGGCAGTATGTGGGGATTGTTACATATGAACGTGGTAAAGGGTTGGTGTGATGAAAGGACATATGAGTGTAGAAAATGTAATAGTGTTCGGAGAGACAGAGGGTATCCTGATTGTTGTAAAAAATCTTTGTTATGCTATACAAAATGAAAAAAACACTTAAGTGACTCGTGCTTGTCAAAAGAGCAGCCCTGGCTTAGAGTCTCACCAGCCAGCTCCTGGACCTGCCAGTTCATTAGCCCTTATGCTATTCTGGTACAATGCACTTCCAGGGGTGCCAACCTTTGGTAGAAAGGCGCCCTGTGCAAGACTGCAGAATGGATCCGAACCTCCATGTGCATGCTGTACCCCCCAGGACCCCAGCTTCTCATTTAAATGATCTTTATGTACATGCTCATCATTTAAACCAAAGAGCTGTATTTTGGCCTCATCCTTCCACAAAACCTTTGTTCCAGTAACCTTTTGATTCTTCCGGGTGAATTTCTCCTTGCTCACTCTGGATGGTGAATTTAGCTGTGAGAAAGGCCTTTAGATACTCAGAGGTTGGGTTGTTTTGTGATCTAGCAAACTTGCCATGTGTCTAATTTACCGACTTGCCTGCTGGAGCTCCACTATTGCCTGCTGCTGCTCACACACCCTTTCTAACATACAGAATGTAAAGTGGAATACCACCTGGTTGGCAAATCACCTTTAAGGCAATGGGTGAGAGGTTCAAAGTTTCTCAGCGATGCAGATAGGCGAGCAGATGGATAATGGTCCAAGGAGCTTTGCATCATCAAGTTGAGCACATGCGTCAGTTAACGGATGTTCCTCAACCCAGCTCGGCCCAAGGTGGCTACTAGGTTCTGCTTGTTATCACATACCACCTTGCTGGTCTGCAGGTGCAGTGGCAGCAACCACTGTCTGCTCCTGGGTGCCAGTCCACAGCTACTTTGCGATGTGTGGTCTTTCCCCCAGACAGATGAGTTTCAGCATGGCCTGCTGCCGTTTTCCCATGGCTGGACTCAAAATGGTGGTGCAGGCACTGACTGGATGAAGAGGCAGGAGAGGAGGAAGCGGCATAGGAGGCAACAGGGTTCACCGAGTGATGTCCGGCAATCCTGGATGGTGGAAGTATATGCACCAAAAAGCTTTGCAGCTCGGGCCCGGCCACCACTACATTAACCCAGTTAAAGAGATGTAACATATGTTGGTTGTGATGTGAACCTTGCAACATATAGCATTGTGCAGTGCACACTTCATTTTCTCCACAACCTGTGGGTGCAGGGCAGGGATGGCCTGCTGAGAAAACTTGTGGCAGCTGGAAATGGTGTATTGTGGGACAGCCACATACATAAGATTTTTTTCAGCACCACACTTCAACTAACTGAGATAACCATCTCCCTCTCCATAAGATTTTTAAAGCTTTCCAAATTCACCAGCCAAAATGGTCTTGCCTCTGGCAGCGGTATTGGAGCCTACAAACCCTCGCACCTGTTCACACCAGATATTTATTTCTTGATGTAAATATTTTTATGTATAAATGTATTTATTGATGGTAATATTTTATTTATGTATATATTTATGTATTTATTTATGTAAATATCTTTCTATGAATATATGTATATATTGATTGATTATTGATTTTTTTATTTGTGTATTTCTTACATTTTTTAGTTTTCTGTGATTATTTTGAGTACTTTCCCTAGCCCATTCTGTGCAGGGCAATTGTCCAGGTGTTCCCCCCCCCCCCCCCCCCCCCAAACACCCCCTAAATAAATCTTTTTTATTTTCTGTGTTTTGAGTACTTTCCCTAGCTCATTTTGTACAGAGCAATCACCCTGGTGTTCCCCTCAATTTGCAGCCGTTTAGCCCTTGCTATCCCCATTTTACAGCCATTTCTGGGTCCCCATTGACTTCCGATCCGCTCATCACTACTGATCAGTAATTCAACCCCAATTGCATCTGCTGCCAACAAATTTGTTCCCCTATCTGATCTGCTGCCACTAGATCTGTACCCTAAATTGATCAGCAGTAAACTGATCTATTATTCTCTCCGATGTCCTGCCAACAAATCTTTTCCCCAATCTAATCTGCTACCATGAATCTGTTACCCAGTCTTATCTGCTGCTAACAGATCTTTTCCCCATTCATCTCTATTCTACAAACTGATAATGCCAATGGATCTATTGCCAATAGATCTGTTCCTTAATCCGATTTTCTTCCAATGAACCTATTTCCCAATCCAATATGCTGTCAATGGATCTGTTCACCGGTCCAATGGATCGTTTACCCAATCTGATCTGCTACCAACTGATTGGTACTCCAATATGTTCTGATCTCAACTGATCTGTTCCAAATTTTACTCTGCTATCAGTGGATCTGTTCTCCAAATACAATCTGCTGCCAACTGATCTGTACCCCAGTCTGATCTGCTACCAATTAATCTGTACCCTAATCCGATCTGTATCCCACTCTGACCTGCTGCCAATGGATCTGTAACCCAATCTGATCTGCTGCCAACTGATCTATACAACAATCTGATCTGCTGCCTATGGATTTGTACCCTCAGTCTGGTCCATTGCTGACTGACCTATACCCCAAACCAATTTGCTGACTGATGTGTACTGCAACCTTATTCATGAAGCTCTAGCGCTAGGTAGTGCCTTATAAGTGTCAGCTAGCGTCAGGTAGCGCCAGGTGAATGCCGGACACAGCACGCAATTACAAATTCATCTGTCGCTACCTGGCATAAGTAATGAATCAGCCTGCCCGTGTAAAGCTGCCTGATCTGTATACCAGTTCCCTCTTCTGAATAGTACCCAGTACTGTTCCCCAATCCTATTCATTCTGTAAAAGTTCAAAAGGTAACAAAAGCCATTTTTTGGGCGTTTTGCTTGCTTTAAAGGTTCTGCTACAGGTGAGTATAGATTTTTTTTTTTGATTTATGCCTGGTTAGACCGTTTAAATGTTTGTTTCGTGGTTTTAGCACAGCTTATTAGGTGATTGAAGTCTTCGCAATTTTGGGGACTTGTTGCTGTAGGGTACAGAACGAAAGCGGATCATTTCATGTTTCTGGCTGGGATAGGTCTAATTTATTTAGAGGCAGACAGGGGCTGGCCAGGATGCAAGGGGGGCCCAGTCCAAAGTTTGCTCTGGGGCCCATAGGATTCTAGTTATGCCACTGTCTGCGTAACTGCTGGTGGGTCTTGGTCTGCTTTCAAAATAATGGTTGTATGCAAAAATTTGTATTTATGTATTTCTTATAAAACAAACTTTTTTTGCTTTAGGTGGTGAGAGAGACAGCTTGGATTTCAGCAGACAGGTATGTAAAAAGGGAAAATAAAGCTAAACTTTCCTTTACTTACCTACGGTGAGAATAATGTAAGTAATAGAAGTCAACAGGCTGCAACTTCAGTTCTCTACAGCACTTAAAAAGAAGCACACACCTTTTATGTAATAAAGGGCCTTATTTATGATGTATGCCATTTAGCATCTTTCTGAAGGCTATAGCACCAGTTTTGGAGCACCGGAATTTTTGTCTTATCTGGCACTTTGATGTAAACTACATTAGTGCTAGCATTCGCTGTCCAGAAAGCTGTTTTGCACTAGGTATTGGCCAGCCTATGTCAGCGCCTGCTGAACCTGGCTGTCGATTATCTCAGCGCCAGTGAGCACCACCTTTTTTCTGGCGCTCCACAGCATAATTTTCAATTTTTCCATCCTTGAAAACTTTTGTGCTGTATTGATCTGGAGCTGGTCGGCATGTCATCGTTAGCGTTATAAGAAATCACTGCTGGGGACAAAGGGGGCAAACTTCACAGTGCGTTTAGGCTGTGTTTTAGTTGTTGTTTTCCAAATTACACATTGTCAAGCAAATAAGCCATGAAAATAAATTTTAATAACCCCCTAAAAATACTTGTGACATCTAGATCCTAGCCATTATTGACAAGTCACAATGCAGAATCTGTAAAAAAAAAAAAAAGTATGTAATATTAATTATAAGCATGAAACACTTCAATCCAGTTCAGCCCATTGTGCTCTATGGTATTTCTATGGTATCTTGACCTACAGCACCAAGTTACAACTGGTGTTGCTTCAACCAGAGGGGGCGGCACTAACCCTTTTTTGGCGCTAGTGTTAAGTAAGATGCTAGCTGGCAGCCACATTGACACTGGGTATTTTTAATTTCAAAAACTCGCTGAGGCAAAAAAGTGGCGCTGTGTTGCGCTGACGCTTCTTAAATAAGGCTCGCCTTGTTACTTGTTTGTGGAAATAAAAAATATATGCTCCAGTTGGCATGCATTTCAAACTAAAGGGACAAAACCCTCAGAGAAGATACATTTTTTTAACTCAACACTCACAGAAAACTATTTTTTTTTTAAAGGATTTTCAGTCATGTATCACAAGAAATTTACATTTGTGCCAAATCGATTTTTCCCCTCCAATTTGAACAAATCGGTTCGCTCATCCTGTGTTGATGTCATCTTGGTTGTTATGCTGCCATTTAATTTTTCTTGGATTCTTTTTTGCATTGTAGTGGTCCGAACACACATCAATATTAGTGTTACAATCATCTGACAAAATATATGTTTTGAACAAAGCTTTCTAATATCCCATACTAGACTGAGTAGTTTCTCAAATGGAACATTAGTCTCTCCATTTATTTGATGACAAACGTGCATCTTTAGATTTTTGCTGCTAAGCGGCATTGTGGTTTGTGGTACCTTAACCTATAACTTAAAAAAAATCCCCCCAGCAGTCCACAGCAGTCATGACAACAGCAGAATTTACAGGAAGTGGAAGATTATAGGGCTATTTAGTATTGTTATTTTCTCATTTTAGGGATATGAGGGAGATTTAGGTGAAACAGCTGCGGACCACAGCAGGATCAGGAGAAACAATATTTGTTGTGTCAGTTGGAAAGTGTGGGTGAGGTCCAGATATCTGTAACTGCATTATGTATCTTTTGGCTTTTTTTCTCCCAGGGATATCTGAAATAGTGTTGCAAATATAGAAGGTATAAGGGCTGCATCCCTTTGAATGATTGTTCTTAAAATCTAATACACCTAGACATGAATCTAGTTTAAAGGCTAGTGCTTTATATTAGCTCATTCCAAATAAGAATTGGAGCTGCTATTGGATTATTTACGGTATCTGGATGTTTTTTTTTGTCCACTGATGACTAAGCTACCTGATCAGCAGATCTAGTTCCAAAGCTACTGAGTGATGTGGATGGCACATTTTCAAGCATGGACCAACAGCCTTGCAGTTGGAAAATGAAAACCCCAAAACTCACTGCCCCATCGGCATGTATGATACTGAATAATTGTCAGCTCTTACATTTGCTCCTGCATCCACTCAACGCCATCTCACCAATTTTTTTCTGGGTCGCGGCCATCTTGCAGGACCTTGGAGACTTTTTTTCCCAGCATCCCAGCGGTGCTGCTGTCTTAAGTGACCTGACATAACCCACAATGCACAGCTCCAAGAAACCCAGCAGCACTTCCTCTTTGCAGGCTACCTATAACTCCATAGGATGCCATTAAGAGGGGGAATTTGGCTACTGATCTTCATAAGTTTGCAGAAAACAATTTACCTTGCAAGTACCTGCGGAAGATCAAGTCATGAGTTTGCCACAGTACTGACTTTTTGACTCCACCCACTATAGGCATAATGTCATAATGTTAAATGCCCTGATATTGATCTGGGAAGATATAGGATTCTAAGAAAATAAAAGAGTGTGCACGTTAGTCGTTTGGCAAAGATTACAGCTATTAAGTAAGAAATTCACAGCTTTCCCCTCCCTCCTGGCCTACCGTAAAAAAATTGTATAATGTATAGAGTACATTGAGCTCATTAAAGTCCCTGTTCAGACACACACTAACTTTCTTCACCCTTTTCTCATTTGGGAACATTTTAAAATTAGCCATTTTAAAGCATCCCAAAGTCGATTACTTTGCTATTTCTGGATCGTGGTTGAGCTGGGAAGGACTTGTTAAGGTATAGCTTTTTGATGCATGAACATGCACTTCTGTGGCTAGAGAAAGCTGCAGGGCCACTATGGCTGACTGTGATCACTCATTCTACAAGGGAAAGAGTGTCTGTTAGACCACTTTGTTTTGTGTCCCTGTAGGAAGGGAATTGAAGAGAGGGTAAACTTTAAAGGAATACAGAACGTAAGGGCAATTGTTAGACCATTGTGTTGGGCCGCGTTTGGCACTGTCCTAAACTGTTTTTCGTTTTTAAATTGGAGAAGAAATGGCAAAGATATGGAGGTTTATAGTTTTACTTTATGATTTCTGTTTTGAAATAATCAGCATAATGGGTGGGGTTTGTATCACCCTGGTTGTTCTTCCTCTCTCCCAGTATCCACACAGTCTGATGATACAGAGCTTTAGACCACCAGCTTAGCCATATTATTGCTCCTCTATGGCAAAGGAATTTCACTGGGTGTGCCACCACTCCTTGTCTGGTTTCTACTTTCAGAAGCAGCTGTGTTCTGACAGGAAGAGAGAGCGCAGCCATGATGAGGTGAGCTGCTGAATGACAGGTTATGCACTCTGCCTACAGAGTTTCTTTAAAGCCCACAATAAAACATGAAGTATTATCACGCTACAGATGTGTTCGTTCATACCGCACCAAATCTCATAATATACCCAGAAAAATCAGTAGTACAGATCTAAAATAAAAATAAACAATGGAAATAAGACACAGCTATTACACAAATAAAAATCAGCACTTTAAATAGTCTATCAACTTCTGATGTTCCATGCACAGAAAAATGTTGTGATCTTATACAGCTTGCATTCAAACCGTCACCAGACGCCAGTGGGAAGTACTCACTTACCAGCACTAAGAAATAATCAGGCTTGTCATTCACTGATACAAAGAGTGAATCCACATAAGAAATGGTGATTGAATTGCTCTGGATTCAGAAAACCCTTTCGCATTTGCTCATAAATGCAGATACAAAACTGAAGTATAAAAAAATTGTGTAATCAAGCATAAAACAGCTAAAAGAAGTTTTAATAACTCATTTGCACTTACTATAGTTTCCAAAATTGTATAGCGTTAGTATGAAATATTCAGCAGCAAAACAGCATACATCTCCAAACCCTCTCACCCGCGGCTGGAAGGTAGAAGGAGGTAGCGTAATGCCTATTGCGCTGCCTGTTTCCACAAGCATACTGTCAGAAGACACTTACCGGGTCCCCGTTCCAGCGCCGTTTCCGGGCGGCCGGCCGCAGCTACTTCCGCACGGCGGCCGCCTCGCGCACGGCCGCTGTCCTTCCTCGTCCCCGCGGCTCCTCTGTTCGCGTGCGAGCACGTTCTCCATATGCCCTCCGGCGGCACTGTTGCCAGCGCGTCCACCGGAGGAAGGTGTTATAGAGCCTACGGGCTCAGTTAGGGGGGAACTCCTCCCTCTCAGTGATAGGGCCAATGAGCCCAGGGTTTTGGTATGGGCCAATGAGCCCAGGGTTCTGGTGTGGGCCTATGAGCCCGTGTGCGGGGGTTTTGGACTATGGCTCAGGGTTGGTTTGGGCTACTTGTGTTAGCCAATGAGTTGTGTAATCCTAGTTAGCACCATTCACACACCCATCTCCCATCATATCTGTTCCTATAAAGGTTTCACCCCATCAGTTACTCAGTGCCTGTGATAGCGCCTTGTACCTTGCTTTGTCTTGTGATATAACCGTGATTGATCTCCGTTGCCGACCCCTGCCTGAACCGACCATTCTCTATCTGATCTCCATTGCCGACCCCTGCCTGAACCGACTATTCTAGATCTGATCTCCGTTACCGACCCCTGCCTGAACCGACTATTCTCGATCTGATCTCCGTTGCCAACCTCTGCCTTGTACCCTGACCTCGAGCTGCCTCATTCCTCTGTACCGCTGCGATCTCTGACTTCCCCGTGTCAACCTCTGGCCTGTCTCTGGACTTCCGCTACACTCGCTCTTAGCCATTGGTTCTTCAGACCTCTAACCAGTAAGCTCTCATCCTTTGAGCCATTGAAGTCCTGGGGGCAACCGATCCCGGGCAGGCGAATTTTGCGTCCCGGCAAGCGCGAGCTCCTACAGGTGAAGCTGGCTGCGGAGATTGGGGGTTGAGGGCTTACCTAGAGGGCTGGAGTTACCAGAGCGTGACACATACACAGCGTTGACGCACTTCGTTATAAAAACTTTCACAAGATTGTCGCCAAAGTGGCTCATATGGAGGCATAAATGGAAAAACTTATCAATCACCTATGAGCTTGAGGACACCCTGAGCAGCTTGCTCCGTATAGTGCGCAGCGTACACATGCGCAACAATCCAGCTCCCGTTATCTAATCCAGTCATGCAGGTGCAGGTGGAAGTCACTGCACATGTCCAGTGGTTAGTATTTTGGGGTTTGGCACATTTCTATCTCTATCTGAAAAAGCAACAACTGGCCCAGAGGCTAAAGTGTTTATAAAATTTGACAAGCTAATATAGTCTGTTGGTATATACTATCCTTATGAGCAACAGGTTTAAAAACAAGAAAGTTAATTCATATGCTACATAAAAAATGTACAATAATGCCCTGACATTGTTCAGATTGAAACGTTATGGGAATACTTCATGTGGACCTAAACTGTTTCACTTGAAAAAATAATTATAGTCCGTTAAAGAGAGATAACCTTAAAGCGCCAACTAATTAATTATTTAGAAAAGATATGTGTGAAAGGTGTTCCAGAACAGATCTAAACTGTTTCTGTGAATTATATTTATGTAAAAATACAGTAATACAGTATACAAAAAATTACTAAAATTATCTAAATATCACCAGGCTATTAAAATTTGTTGGATATGGGTATAAACATGCATCATTTTACCTCCCTCATCCATCGAGCACTGTCCACCTGCCACAAAGTACATAAAATAAGTGTATGGACCTCCAATGAGGTCTGAACAAAAGTATTAGTGTTATTTATAAATAGATGAACAATTAGAGTAATTGGGAGCCTGATTTATCTAGCGTCAATGCCTGTTAGTATCACTCAGCACCATTGTTTTTGCCTTAGCGGCAGGGGTTAGTGTGCAATTCAACAAAAAAAAAAAGGCATGCATCTAATTTAACACTAGTGCCACATAGGTCACAGCTCCAGACACCCAGGTTGAAGCTGCACCGTTTTGGGATAGTGGTGCTGTAGGTCAAGATCTTATAGCACAATGGGCATTGTATTGGACTGTTTTATGCTAATAAATAATATTACACACATGTATTTGTATAGAACTTGCATTGTGACTTGTCTACAATTTAAACAAAGGACCTAGATGTTGCCAAATGCCTCTTATTTATGCTAAAATAGTTTTCATGGCTGCTTTTGCTTACCAGTGTGTAATTTGGACAACAACATTTAAAACGCAACCTTAATGCACTGCAAAGTTTGGCCATTTTGTTCCTGTGATGGGCATATCCAGTTTAATTATTATATAAAATTGCCTAAATCCCTTGATATCAGTCCAGAGTTCCCTTTTACTCTCCCCTAAGCATTTTGCTTAATAAAGCCAGAAACACACACCGACCAAATCTCTCCAGAAAAGTTAATTAGCATCTGTGAGTTGAGCCAAGCTCAGATCACAGACCTTCGGCTGATTCTCTCACATCTCTGGGCTGGAAAGGCCCCACTGAGTCTGAAACTGAGGTGACCCCTGGAGAGAGCTCCCTCTCATCAAACACCAGTGTCTCAGACATCTGGCACAAATCGGACCGTAGCTGAGCCGCTGTATCCCAGCACCAAGCCAAATACCAGCTCACAAAATCGCATGCAGGCATATGTTTTCCAGTGCCATGCAGCCACTGGAACCCAAGGCAATGAAGATTTCAGGATCTGATCCATCTAGGGACTTTATCTTTGGACTCATCGATGTGCAGCATCCAGCCCAATTGTTTGGTGCGATATCCAGAGCCATATAACCCCCCTGCCCAAAGTTATAACACCTAACAGTTTTTAGGTATTAGAGAAGGTTCTCCAAGCGAGGGTGGGGACAGTCCACTTCACAGAAGGGAGGGGGCGAGAGGATCCCGAAGCATAAAGGGGGATGACCACGTGGCACTTGTCACTCTCTGGGGGAGGACGTGTTACATGCGTGTTGGAGGTGCCCAGATTTTCCATAAGCTGTCCACACACTTCACTGTGGGAGCCCATCATCCCTACTCTGCATCTGCATTTTAAGGTAACCCTGACTGTTGTATCTTTGCTGGCAAATCACTGTACCTGTAAACTGTATCCCACTACTCAGAACAGCATTTGTATTAATTTCATTTTAAGTGCAAATGTTTGTAATAACTGCCTAGTGTACTTATTGCATTAAAACCTATATTTAACTTCAGCAATCTTTTTGTCTTAGCCAAGAATCTGTGTGTCCGTGGCATTGCTAGAACTTGTAGTCTGCCAGGTGGGCGAACAGATGGTGATTTGGGAAAGTGGGCTGCGTGATCATAGGTGCTGGATTGGTAGTTGGATCACATGACCCGTGTTTCCCTGACAGTCCCAGGAGTGGTGTCTTGTAATTGGAACGATGAAACACTGACCATAGATGGAAAAATACAGCGTCAATTTTAGTATGGTGCTAAAAATATGCTTTGCAGCACCGAAAAGCTTTTATAATCGTAACCAGTTGGTTACAACAGGTGCTGACAGGGGCTGCCAATACTTAATGCAACAATCAAATCAAATTAGTTAACATCCAGCACTGTGACTTCCAATTAGAGATGAGCGAGTAGTGAAATATTCGAAATTTCGAATTTCGATTCGAATAGACCGCGTTACTCGACTACTCGACCGAATATCGAATCCCATTATAGTCTATGGGAAAAAAATGCTCGACACTTGGAAATCTCAATTCGACCACTTGGAGGTCACCAAGTCCACCCTGAAACATCAGAAAATGATGCCAACACTGCTGGAATGCAACTGGGACAGCAGGGGAAGCATGTCTGGGTGCATATAACGCGCCCAAGTCGCACTATTACGCCACTATCACAGCCACTCAACAATACACTCCAAACACAATATAACTTCTACGTAAAGTGAGACAAGACAAGGAAACCTTCTTTCCTCTACATTGCCATGGACCCCAAGCCAAACTGTACAAAAAAGAACAAAATTCTGCACCCCTTAAAATCACGTTGCCTAATGACAACCACAGATGACATAGGCAAGGGGGAAAATAAATAGACCCCACCCCTAATTGTCATTGTGTGTGTGTGTGTGTGAGATGTGGTCAGACATGTCCTCTTGTGTCATTGTGTCACCCCAGCAGTAAGGGAAGCTTAAAGGAGGAGGTTTGTTACAGTGTGTCACCCCAGCAGTAAGGGAAGCTTACAGGAGGAGGTTTGTTACAGTGTGTCACCCCAGCAGTCAGGGAAGCTTACAGGAGGAGGTTTGTTACAGTGTGTCACCCCAGCAGTAAGGGAAGCTTAGAGCTGAGACCTCTTAAAAATTGTGTGGAGGCCCAAGATCTGAGACCTCTTAAAAATTGTGTGGAGGCCCAAGAGCTGAGACCTCTCAAACATTGTGTGGAGTCCCAAGAGCTGAGACCTTTTAAAAATTGTGTGGAGGCCCAAGAGCTGAGACCTTTTAAAAATTGTGTGGAGGCCCAAGAGCTGAGACCTCTCAAACATTGTGTGGAGTCCCACGAGCTGAGACCTCTTAAAAATTGTGTGGAGGCCCAAGAGCTGAGACGTTTTAAAAATTGTGTGGAGGCCCAAGAGCTGAGACCTCTCAAACATTGTGTGGAGTCCCACGAGCTGAGACCTCTTAAAAATTGTCTGGAGTCCCAAGAGCTGAGACCTTTTAAAAATTGTGTGGAGGCCCAAGAGCTGAGACCTTTTAAAAATTGTGTGGAGGCCCAAGAGCTGAGACCTCTCAAACATTGTGTGGAGTCCCACGAGCTGAGACCTTTTAAAAATTGTGTGGAGGCCCAAGAGCTGAGACCTCTCAAACATTGTGTGGAGTCCCAGGAGCTGAGACCTCTTAAAAATTGTGTGGAGGCCCAAGAGCTGAGACCTTTTAAAAATTGTGTGGAGGCCCAAGAGCTGAGACCTCTTAAAAATTGTGTGGAGGACCAAGAGCTGAGACCTTTTAAAAATTGTGTGGAGGCCCAAGAGCTGAGACCTCTTAAAAATTGTGTGGAGGCCCAAGAGCTGAGACCTTTTAAAAATTGTGTGGAGGCCCAAGAGCTGAGACCTTTTAAAAATTGTGTGGAGGCCCAAGAGCTGAGACCTCTCAAACATTGTGTGGAGTCCCACGAGCTGAGACCTCTTAAAAATTGTGTGGAGGCCCAAGAGCTGAGACCTCTCAAACATTGTGTGGAGTCCCACGAGCTGAGACCTCTTAAAAATTGTGTGGAGGCCCAAGAGCTGAGACCTCTTAAAAATTGTGTGGAGGCCCAAGAGCTGAGACCTCTCAAACATTGTGTGGAGGCCCAAGAGCTGAGCACTTATTAGTGCTGCAGCTACGGCTGCTTTAGTGAGGGGTAGCTGCTGCTGCTGGAATAGGGACAGAAAGACTTCAGTGGTGTATTACCACCTATATACAAAACTATATACACTCTGCTCAAAACGGCTGCTTTAGTGAGGGGTAGCTGCTGATGCTGGAATAGGGACAGAAAGACTTCAGTGGTGTATTAGCACCTATATACAAAACTATATTTTGCACTACTGTTTTGTGTCCTCTGTGCCAACAAAACACTGTTTTATACACGGTGCGTATAGGCACCATTTCACCTTCTGGCAGTATACGGCTGTATAGCCAGGTGTTTTTCTTAAAAATATTTTTTATATTTGGCACTACTGTTTTGTGTCCTCTTTACCAACAAAACCTTGTTATATACCCGGTGCGTATAGGCACCATTTCACCTTCTGGCAGTATACGGCTGTATAGCCAGGTGTTCTTCTTAAAAATATTTTTATATTTGGCATAACGCGTGGCCAAAAAAGTAAAACGTCTGAAATGCGGAGGGCTAGCGCAAAGGGACGTGGACGAGGACGGGGGCGCGGAAATGCTGGTGGGGGCACAAACCGCGTTGAAGCCAGTGGGGATACAATGCGTGCTGATGAGGGGCAGCCAGCATTACGCTCATCCAGCTTCCCTGCCTTTATGGGACAGTTATGCGGGGGGCGGGGTACACCTCTGTTAAAGCCTGAGCAGCGTGAACAGGTGGTGCAATGGATGGCCGATAACGCTTCCAGTCACTTGTCCACCACCCAGTCATCCACACAGTCTCACTCTGACCCTCCTTCCTCCCAACCTGGCCAACAGAGTCAGCCCACCCTTGACCCCTCCCAGGACCTCTTTTCGGGTCCTTTTCCAGATGTGCTGCAAGAATCCCAGGAGCTAGCAGAGGAATTTGTTTGTAGTGATGCCCAAACACTTGAGCATCCGCCATCTGCTAGTGATGTGGACCCGGAACCAGCATCTGCTATCATGAGCGATGATGATGATGAGACGCAGTTGCCATCAAGGGAGGCTGTTGGAATGTCCAGTGGGCAGGAGGAGGAGCAGAGAGAGGAAGTGGAAGAGGAGGTGGTGGACGACGAAATGACCGACCCCACTTGGACAGGGGTGATGTCCAGCGGGGAAAGCAGTGGAGATGCGGTCTGCGCATCACCGAATAAGGTAGCAAGAGGCAGAGGACAGTCCAGAGGCAGAGGACAGTCCAGACAGAGAAGGCAGGCCACAGCCAGCAGGGCCGAAGCTCTTCCCGGCAGCAGGCAGTCGCGCGAAGCTCCCCCATCGAGGCCTCGTACTTCTGTGGTGTGGAGATTTTTTAATGTTTGCGCGGATGACAAACTGAGCGCGGTTTGCGCAATCTGCCACTCAAAACTGAGTAGGGGCTCTGAGAAGAGCAATCTGACCACCTCAGGCATGCGCCGTCACTTGGAATTCAAGCACTGGGCTGAGTGGGAGAGAGCAAACGCAATACAACCTGCGCCCCGTCTTGCTGCCCCTGCCTCTTCCCCTTTGTTGTGTGCTGCCACTGCGGTCCAGACCTCCAGCCAGGACACCTCCACATCTGCCTCTGCCTCGGCTACTTTGGGGCCTTCTCCTTCAGCCCCCCCTTCCCCCGCATCTTCGTCTGCACCTTCCATCTCCTCGTCCCATCAACTGTCCATCTCGCAGGCGTTCAACCGCAGGCGGAAGTACGCCTCCAGTCACCCCCAAGCCCAAGCCTTAACCTGCCTCATCTCCAAACTGCTGGCCCTGGAGATGTTGCCGTTTTGGCTTGTGGAGACGCAGGCCTTCCGCGACCTGATGGCGGCTGCCGCACCTCGCTATTCCGTCCCTAGCCGCCACTATTTTTCCCGGTGTGGCGTCCCCGCCCTGCACCAGCACGTGTCGCGTAACATCAGGCGGACCCTGAGGTACGCAGTTAGCGCAAAGGTCCACTTGACCACCGACTCGTGGACAAGCGCTTGCGGCCAAGGACGCTACATCTCTTTGACGGCACACTGGGTGAATGTTGTGGAAGCGGGGACGGGGTCGCAAACAGGGACGGCCTACATACCACCCCCGCCCAAGATTGCCAGCACAGGTTCTGATAGACCCCCCTCCTCTTCCTTCTTCTCCTCCTCCTCCTCCTCTGCCTTAACATCGCCCTCAGCCCCTAGCTGGAAGCGTTGCAGCACTGGCACGGGGAGACGTCAGCAGGCGGTGCTTAAGCTCATCAGCTTGGGCGACAGGAAGCACAGCGCCGCAGAGGTGAGGCACGCCATATTGCAGCAGAGAGATGTGGCTGTCGCCGCTGCAGCTAGGACCAGGCATGGTCGTGTGCGATAACGGCCGTAACCTGGTGGCGGCTCTGGAGCTTGCAGAACTCAATCGCGTACCATGCCTGGCCCACGTTTTTAATTTGGTAGTACAAAAGTTTCTAAAGACTTACCCCAACCTGGCAGAGCTACTGGTCAAAGTGCGGCGCTTGTGCGCTCACTTTCGGAAGTCAACTGTAGCTGCTGCTAGCTTAAAAAAAAAACCAGCAACGCCTCCATTTGCCTTAACATCGGCTGTTGTGCGACCTGCCCACTCGCTGGAATTCCACCTATTGCATGTTGGCCAGGGTGTGTGAGCAGCAGAAAGCATTGATGGAGTACCAGATGATGCATCCACGCGTGCCTCCAACTCAGCTCCCTCAGTTTGCCAACCACGAGTGGCCATGGATGGCAGACATATGCGATGTATTGCGTATCTTTGAGGAGTCCACTAAGAAGGTCAGCAGCGAGGACGCTATAGTGAGCGTAACCATCCCGCTCCTAGGCGTCCTTAAAGAATCGCTCATCGCAATAAGGGAGAACGCATTGCACACAGAGGAGACGGGGGTAGGAGGAGACGCAACGCAGGTAGACAGTCAGACCACACTTTTGTCTGCTGCTCGGTGGCAGTTGCAGGAGGAGGAGGATGAGGAGGAGGAGGACAACGTGGAGGTGGCTGTGGAAGAGGATGCTGGCGGCGAGGGTAGCAGTCAGGCTGTGTGCGTCCCATTGGTTCAGCGCGGATGGGGCGGAGAGGAGGAGGAAGAGGAAGAAATGGAAAATGATCCTTCTGGTGGGGGCAGTGAGGTCATGCCTACTCAGAGTCTGGCTCACATGGCTGACTTCATGCTGGGCTGCTTTTCCCGGGACATACGTGTTGTCCGGATATTGGAGAACAAACTATACTGGGTCTTCGCACTCCTGGACCCCCGGTATAAAGATAACTTCTCCTCTTTTATTCCGGTAGAGGAGAGGACGAATCGATTACTGGAATACCAGAGGGAACTCTTGCAGAACATGATGCAGATTTTCCCACCCAGCATCGCTGGCGGCAGAGAGGAGAGTGTCTCCCAGAGTCTGACAACATCGATCAGGCCCACAGCCACCAGGGGAACACTCTCCAAGATGTGGGACACGTTCATGTCACCCCCTCGTGCAACTTCCATCACTGCGGGGGCCCGCTATCAGCAGGAGGGACAAGTATCGGCGGATGTTGCGGGACTACCTGGCAGACCACACCCCTGTCCTCCCCGATCCCTCGGCGACCTACACTTACTGGGTCTCCAAGTTGGACACGTGGCTGGAACTGTCCCTGTACGCCTTGGAGGTGCTTGCCTGCCCTGCCGCCAGCGTGCTATCAGAAAGGGTGTTCAGCGCAGCCGGGGGCATTATAACCGATAAGCGCAGCCGCCTGTCAACCGACAGTGCCGACAGGCTAACACTAATCAAAATGAACAGCAAGTGGATTGACCCGGACTTTGCTTGTACAACAGTGGAAAGCAGCCAAGAGTGAAGTGCCATCTGTATGAAGTGCCATTTCCTCCTCCTCCTCCTCCTTAACCGCCGTAGAATTGCTGTATTAATGGAAAAAATTATGGCTCACCTCTTAGGCTTAATACAATCAATTTTTAAGAGGTCTCAACTCTTGGGCCTCCACACAATTTTTAAAAGGTCTCAGCTCTTGGGCCTCCACACAATTTTTAAGAGGTCTCAGCTCTTGGGCCTCCACACAATTTTTAAGAGGTCTCAGCTCGTGGGACTCCACACAATGTTTGAGAGGTCTCAGCTCTTGGGCCTCCACACAATTTTTAAAAGGTCTCAGCTCTTGGGCCTCCACACAATTTTTAAAACATAGCAGCCCTAATAAGGGCTCTCAATGACTCTCTTGTCTTCTGGTAGCTGGTATATATGGTGGTAAAAGCTATATTCTGAGCTTCTGGGGCCCTGCCTGCCTACATAGGATATGAGCTATATACTGTTCAGCGTAGTAGCCCTAATAAGGGCTCTTAAGGACTCTCTTGTCTTCTGGTAGCTGGTATATATGGTGGTAAAAGCTATATTCTGAGCTTCTGGGGCCCTGCCTGCCTACATAGGATATGAGCTATATACTGTTCAACATAGCAGCACTAATAAGGGATTAAGGACTCTCTTGTCTTCTGGTAGCTGGTATATATGGTGGTAAAAGCGATATTCTGAGCTTCTGGGGCCCTGCCTGCCTACATATGAGCTATATACTGTTCAGCATAGTAGCCCTAATAAGGGCTCTCAATGACTCTCTTGTCTTCTGGTAGCTGGTATATATGGTGGTAAATGCGATATTCTGAGCTTCTGGGGCCCTGCCTGACTACATAGAATATGAGCTATATACTGTTCAGCATAGTAGCCCTAATAAGGGCTCTCAATGACTCTCTTGTCTTCTGGTAGCTGGTATATATGGTGGTAAATGCGATATTCTGAGCTTCTGGGGCCCTGCCTGACTACATAGAATATGAGCTATATACTGTTCAGCGTAGTAGCCCTAATAATGGCTCTTAAGGACTCTCTTGTCTTCTGGTAGCTGGTATATATGGTGGTAAATGCGATATTCTGAGCTTCTGGGGCCCTGCCTGCCTACATAAGAGCTATATACTGTTCAGCATAGTAGCCCTAATAAGGGCTCTTAATGACTCTCTTGTCTTCTGGTAGCTGGTATATATGGTGGTAAATGCGATATTCTGAGCTTCTGGGGCCCTGCCTGCCTACATATGAGCTATATACTGTTCAGCATAGTAGCCCTAATAAGGGCTCTTAATGACTCTCTTGTCTTCTGGTAGCTGGTATATATGGTGGTAAAAGCTATATTCTGAGCTTCTGGGGCCCTGCCTGACTACATAGAATATGAGCTATATACTGTTCAGCGTAGTAGCCCTAATAAGGGCTCTTAAGGACTCTCTTGTCTTCTGGTAGCTGGTATATATGGTGGTAAAAGCTATATTCTGAGCTTCTGGGGCCCTGCCTGCCTACATAGGATATGAGCTATATACTGTTCAGCGTAGTAGCCCTAATAAGGGCTCTTAAGGACTCTCTTGTCTTCTGGTAGCTGGTATATATGGTGGTAAAAGCTATATTCTGAGCTTCTGGGGCCCTGCCTGACTACATAGAATATGAGCTATATACTGTTCAGCGTAGTAGCCCTAATAAGGGCTCTTAAGGACTCTCTTGTCTTCTGGTAGCTGGTATATATGGTGGTAAAAGCTATATTCTGAGCTTCTGGGGCCCTGCCTGCCTACATAGGATATGAGCTATATACTGTTCAGCGTAGTAGCCCTAATAAGGGCTCTTAAGGACTCTCTTGTCTTCTGGTAGCTGGTATATATGGTGGTAAAAGCTATATTCTGAGCTTCTGGGGCCCTGCCTGCCTACATAGGATATGAGCTATATACTGTTCAGCGTAGTAGCCCTAATAAGGGCTCTTAAGGACTCTCTTGTCTTCTGGTAGCTGGTATATATGGTGGTAAAAGCTATATTCTGAGCTTCTGGGGCCCTGCCTGACTACATAGAATATGAGCTATATACTGTTCAGCGTAGTAGCCCTAATAAGGGCTCTTAAGGACTCTCTTGTCTTCTGGTAGCTGGTATATATGGTGGTAAAAGCTATATTCTGAGCTTCTGGGGCCCTGCCTGACTACATAGAATATGAGCTATATACTGTTCAGCGTAGTAGCCCTAATAAGGGCTCTTAAGGACTCTCTTGTCTTCTGGTAGCTGGTATATATGGTGGTAAAAGCTATATTCTGAGCTTCTGGGGCCCTGCCTGCCTACATAGGATATGAGCTATATACTGTTCAGCGTAGTAGCCCTAATAAGGGCTCTTAAGGACTCTCTTGTCTTCTGGTAGCTGGTATATATGGTGGTAAAAGCTATATTCTGAGCTTCTGGGGCCCTGCCTGACTACATAGAATATGAGCTATATACTGTTCAGCGTAGTAGCCCTAATAAGGGCTCTTAAGGACGCTCTTGTCTTCTGGTAGCTGGTATATATGGTGGTAAAAGCTATATTCTGAGCTTCTGGGGCCCTGCCTGCCTACATAGGATATGAGCTATATACTGTTCAGCGTAGTAGCCCTAATAAGGGCTCTTAAGGACTCTCTTGTCTTCTGGTAGCTGGTATATATGGTGGTAAAAGCTATATTCTGAGCTTCTGGGGCCCTGCCTGCCTACATAGGATATGAGCTATATACTGTTCAGCGTAGTAGCCCTAATAAGGGCTCTTAAGGACTCTCTTGTCTTCTGGTAGCTGGTATATATGGTGGTAAAAGCTATATTCTGAGCTTCTGGGGCCCTGCCTGCCTACATAGGATATGAGCTATATACTGTTCAGCGTAGTAGCCCTAATAAGGGCTCTTAAGGACTCTCTTGTCTTCTGGTAGCTGGTATATATGGTGGTAAAAGCTATATTCTGAGCTTCTGGGGCCCTGCCTGACTACATAGAATATGAGCTATATACTGTTCAGCGTAGTAGCCCTAATAAGGGCTCTTAAGGACTCTCTTGTCTTCTGGTAGCTGGTATATATGGTGGTAAAAGCTATATTCTGAGCTTCTGGGGCCCTGCCTGCCTACATAGGATATGAGCTATATACTGTTCAGCGTAGTAGCCCTAATAAGGGCTCTTAAGGACTCTCTTGTCTTCTGGTAGCTGGTATATATGGTGGTAAATGCGATATTCTGAGCTTCTGGGGCCCTGCCTGCCTACATATGAGCTATATACTGTTCAGCATAGTAGCCCTAATAAGGGCTCTTAATGACTCTCTTGTCTTCTGGTAGCTGGTATATATGGTGGTAAAAGCTATATTCTGAGCTTCTGGGGCCCTGCCTGACTACATAGAATATGAGCTATATACTGTTCAGCGTAGTAGCCCTAATAAGGGCTCTTAAGGACTCTCTTGTCTTCTGGTAGCTGGTATATATGGTGGTAAAAGCTATATTCTGAGCTTCTGGGGCCCTGCCTGCCTACATAGGATATGAGCTATATACTGTTCAGCGTAGTAGCCCTAATAAGGGCTCTTAAGGAATCTCTTGTCTTCTGGTAGCTGGTATATATGGTGGTAAAAGCTATATTCTGAGCTTCTGGGGCCCTGCCTGCCTACATAGGATATGAGCTATATACTGTTCAGCGTAGTAGCCCTAATAAGGGCTCTTAAGGACTCTCTTGTCTTCTGGTAGCTGGTATATATGGTGGTAAAAGCTATATTCTGAGCTTCTGGGGCCCTGCCTGCCTACATAGGATATGAGCTATATACTGTTCAGCGTAGTAGCCCTAATAAGGGCTCTTAAGGACTCTCTTGTCTTCTGGTAGCTGGTATATATGGTGGTAAAAGCGATATTCTGAGCTTCTGGGGCCCTGCCTGCCTACATATGAGCCATATACCGTTCAGCGTAGTAGCCCTAATAAGGGCTCTTAATGACTCTCTTGTCTTCTGGTAGCTGGTATAGATGGTGGTAAATGCGATATTCCGAGCTTCTGGGGCCCTGCCAGCGACAGCCTGTCTTTCCCTGCTGTGAGCGTCTGTCCCTCACTAAGTTCAAGCTGCTAATGCTGACGAAGAGGAAGTGCTGAGTTTTGTATATTCGAGGTCACATGGTTTTTCCAGCCAATGCGTGTAGACGCCGTTTTCGCGATGCCAGCGTCCTCCCAGGACCTGTCCCACCCCCCCCTGCATGGTGATTGGTGTAAAAAACGCGCCAGGGAAGGTGGGAGGGGAAACGAATTGTGAGTGCGCCATCGCCGCTGTACTCGATCGAAATCGAGTATGACGAACAGCGTAGTATTCGATCGAATACCGGCTCGGTCGAATACTACTCGCTCATCACTACTTCCAATGCCATTCTAGTCAAGATATCAGTGCTAAAAAAGAAAGAGATGCCGGTGCTCCAAAACTGGCTCTATATCCACACGAAAGATGACCCATTATAATTACTGAGACATCATTATCAAAGAGAAGCTGATCTCTGGGTAAATTCACATAACAATACAGTGCATTATATGAAAAATGAAGTCCCATATAACTTTCAATAGCAGAAAAAGGTTAAATGACAAAATTATATAATAGACATATATCAAAATGCCCCTCAATGCTCAAGACATTCAGCTGTGTATACACCAGTCTAAGCAGTTACACTGCTGAATGACACATGCTCTGCCCAGAGAACACCTGGCTATGCAGCAAATGGCAGCATATCACCAGGTGAACGACTGCCTCAATATCCAATGTTTTGGGGTTACTCCCTCTTTGTCACAAAGCAAGCAGACCTCATAATTTGTGTCATGCACACGTGTAATATCATTTGTGCCCAACCTTACAATAGTTGGGCATTCAGAAACATAATACAGAGTTTACCACTATGACAGACTTTCCAAGGGATAATATCTTAAAAATGAATGTCTGACATGTATAACAAGACATACAGTATGTAACAAAGCTATAGATACACTACTGTATATATACAAAAGCCACTTGTAAAATTGACAAGCAGACTAGTATGATACAATTGACATATGTGCAAAAAAATAGGATGCTGCTCACCATTCCTTGATAAGTCCCAGCAGGATTGCTGCCAGGAATCCCAAAGTGTCAAGAGAGCAAAGGAAAACATCTTGCTGGATTGTTGCCAGTTGAAAAAAACATTTTACTCGATAAGTTTAACATTCAAGGAAAATCCATCAATGAGGGCATCCCAAACAGTGACACAGTTTGGGTCATTTAGACCCTCTCTTGAGTGGATACAAGTGACATGCTGATATATATTTGATACAATTTATGGCTCCAAGTTCACACTATAGATAATACAATCCACAGTAGAAAAACTACTTGTAAAAGTTACACTAAAATAAGAAAAGACAGTATACATTTATTTACAACTGCAACACAAAGGTGGGGATAAATATGGGGGTAATATGAAGTCTGTGATGGGGTAGACTATCTATTCACATACAATATCTACGTAACTTACTATGCCCAATTAGGGAATGGATAATTAGATACATGGGCTGAGATCTACCTCTTCATTAAGGCCCAATGGGGTCACATACTCACCTAATTTCAGGATCCTGCACTGTACAGGTTTGGCCACAAGAAGCGGTAGCCCCACCCGTCCATTATGTGTGCCCTGCTGGCAGACCTACAGAGAGCAGGGATACTCCTGTGGAGGAAAGCCCCTATGTTTGATGTTGCATTTGAACATTGATCCAGGAACTAGATGAACTTGTGCTTCAGTCTTCAGGGGGTCTTTAGAGTTTTGGACTGTGGGGCATCACTAATCTAGTAAAAATTTCCCCTTTGACTTTAAAGAGGGTGAGACCTGGGATTCTGACTATCCCTATCCGATTTGGGATGCCGCGATGTGTGAAGCCCCGACGCACGGCATAAAAACTCACCTTTCTGAAGGTCCCACAGAACATGCATGGCTCTCCTCTAATCAGCACTGTATGCTGTGCCATGTAAAGAGGACAAGGAGCAGACTACAGGGGCCTGAGGATAATTATGACTGCACTATGATGTACTATGTTTTGGATAAAATGCAGTAGGTATTGCATCTCTTGTGATATCCCTTCTCACATGCTGCTGTCCTCACGAACCCCTTCAGCCCCTGCTACTGTCCTCTACCACTCACCTAACCCACCAACTTCTGCTGCTGTCCTCTAACATTCACCTAACTCCTCTCCCTGGCCACTGACATGCGCCTCTGACCTAACCTAACAAACGGCGCAACAGCAGCAAGGATCCAGCAGCAGCAGCATAGGAAGGGCAAAAATTGGAGGACCAGATGGGGCAGCAAGTACCAGAGGGCAAGCAGCAGCAGAGAAGACTCAGAGACTTACAGGTACAACAAGGATCTAGAAGTTCAGTGAGTACTTCTAGATCTTAATGCAATGCACCTTACTGAAAGTATCATTTACAAAGTGGGGCATCCCAATCAGGATTCCCGGTAAGGAGAATTAACCAGCCATGGGGTCTTTTAGATTTCAGGGCTGGGTAATTAGGGTTTTTGTTCTCTTTAAGCAGAAGTCACCCACATGACCCCTCAAAAAGTTTCTCCGTGATCCCTCCATGCTTCATTTCACCTGCTCTCCAACTAAAAAAAGAGCAGCACTCTCTATACCCAATATCAGGGGAGTAATTTGATGAAGTGCAGGGAGTGTGCACATTTAGTTCTCAGGCCCTGCTTTGGCGCCCCCCTGACCTGCTGCACCCGGGACACATGCTCCCCCTAGATTCGCCCCTGCTCCTATAAATTTGGAGCAAACACTGATCTGGGGTCTATAAGTTGTCTCCCTCTTTGTGGGACAACCTGATATGGGATGCCTCAATGTGTTAAGTCCCCCAGCTCTCCTGTAAACTCCCCTTGCTGGCGATCCTATACATGCTCACCTTCAGCTGATGCACATACAAGAAAGAGCAGGGGTGTGACAAGTAGCCTGTTCTCCTATCAGCTTTCACTTGCCGCTATTTCCTCATCCCCACGTGCATCATGGCCCCATGTGATAGCAGGCAGACAGACCGTTCTGCAAGCCGGGCTTACACAGTGCTGTGCGTCTACCCAAAAGGCAAACATCACAGTCTGCTGGCAGTCAAGTGGTTCACCTTGATTGTCCTCAAAGATTCCTGTTGGTTCCAACTGTGGTTGACCCAAGTCTGTAAAAAGTTATATTAGCCATATAACTTCTTGGCTTGTCTGCGCTGCTGTAACATACTCTACTTTGGTAGGTGAAAGTGTAACAGAGAGCTGATTTCTGCTAGTCCAACTGACAGCACCTCCTGACAGAAGAAACAAGTAACCACTGGTAGATTTTCTGTCACTGGTATCTCCGGCCCAGTCAGCATCCACATATTCTGTCAGGATGCTTTCATCCCTTGCTGGTAACTTTAGCTGGTTAATGTAAATTCAATTCCCTTTAACATAGTGAATGACTCACTTTACAGCATTCCAGACATGGCATTGAAAACTTTCTGCATAAGATTTCAATAGTTGCTGCAATGTCAGGCCATGTAGCAGTGGTAATGTACAGCAATTTCCTTATTGCTTACCTGTACTGAGTATTAGTTGATAGTGACATATCCTTTGGGTAGTTGGTTTCCATAGGAGATTTTACTGGTTTGGCATCTTCCATTCCAAATGTTTCAATTATTTCTTGTATTTATTGCTTTTGGTTCAGAAGGAGGCTGCCATCTTCCTCTCTCTCAATCTGAATGCCGAGATAAGTATTTATGTTTCCAAGATCTTTGGTCTCAAAGTGCTGATTCAGGGTTTGCAGTATTTCTGCTTCTTCTCCTTCTTGCTCAAAACAAAGCAGGATATCGTCCACATAAATGAGCACATAGATACATCTGTTTGACAATTTCTTTGTGTATAAGCAGAGGTCTGCTTCACTCCTCTGAAAGTCTTCATGTGTAAGCTCTCCATTTATTTTCATATTCCATGCTCTGGCGGCGTGCTTTAGACTGTATATACTCCTCTGAAGTAGGCATACTAGGTCTGGCCTTTGATCATTTTTGAACCCTATTCAACCCTGGTTGTTCCATGTAGAGGTCTTCTGTTAACTCACCATGTAGAAACGCTGTTTTCACATCAAAGTGTTTCACATGCATTTTCCTTGTGGTGACTACTGTCAGCAAAGTACTTATTGTAGCATGTTTAACTACTGAAGCAAAAGTCTCATTATAGTTCTCGCCATATTTTTGAGAATATCCCTTGGCTACTAGTCTTGCTTTGTATCTTTCCACTGTGCCATATGCATTATGCTTCACTTTGAAAGTCCATTTACAACCTATGGCTTTTCTTCCAGGTGGTAGTTCTGTAAGTGTCCATGTTTTAGTGTCATGTATGGATTTGATATTTTCCCATGTCTTCCCAAGTTGCAGGTTAATTGGTACTGGCAGTGATTGCCTTGTATGAAAGACGTACAGGTGGTTTTCTCTCTCTCTCTTGAGCGTCTTGGTTCTGTGTCTGAGCTTTCTTATGTCTACTTTTCAGTACTGGTAGGTTCTGCACTCACTGTTTGTTCAGAAGTTACAGATAAATGGCTGATCAGCGTCAGTTTTCTGTTGTTACTTCCTCAGTTGTCATCACATTGTCTCTCAGATCTTCCAAAAAGTTATGCTGTTGCTAATGTTAACCTTGTCTGTTTTGGGATTTAGGATTCTGTAACACTTAACATTGTCCCTGTATCCAACAAAGATTCCTTTTAATGCTCTGTTTCGGAGGTTGGTGCATTTTTCCTCTGGAATGTAGATGAATGCTTTGCATCCAAAAGTTAAGTTTTACATTTGGCTTCTCGTTGTGCCACAGTTCATATGGAGTTTTATCCACTGCTCTAGAAAAGAATCTGTTCTGCAAATAAGTGGCTGTCATTGCTACCTCACCCCAGTATTTTTCTGGTAGTCCAGAGTCTGTCAGCATACATCTTGATTCCCTCCCCACAGGGCATCCAGATTCAGGATGCCCCGCAGTGTTAAACCCCCCCAGGTTACACTTTAAATTCACATTCTCCCCAATCCAACAGTGCCGGCGGGATTGGGTCTGCACGGCTTAGACGAGCCTACACGAGTTTCTGTGAGCAAATCCAAGCTAGCTGATTGGACCAGAGGCCACATATGCATAGTAGGGCCAGGAAAAGGTGAGCTCGACTGGGTGACTCAGGAGCAACCAGTCACATGACAAGTGATAGATGCCTTTTCACAGAACTTGATCTGAAAAACAAAGAGACTATAACCTCACAAATGGAAGTAAAGTACATGCAGAGGGATATGGACATGGAACCTTTGTATGTCTCAATGAAGCGGGACACAATTTAGCCATACCAGTGAAGGAGGTACTTGTCACCTTGGATTTTTACAGCGAGTCCTTTGGCTGTCAGATGCACCTCCTTCACTGATATATGCATGACAAGCAGACCATAGCGAGTTCCATGCTGGATGACCATCTATATCACCTCTATATGCACCATCTATATGCACCAGCCTTGAAATTTATGATTGCCAGTCACTTTAAATGTGGCATTCCAGTTCCCTTCACATGAATCAAAGTTTTGATTTTGACTTTCTTCTTAGTATAAGAGGGACGCTGTCTCATTTGCTCTGCTTTCCATATAGTACAGTCTCTCTTTATGTGTCCATGTTTGCAGCACCTAAAACACACTCTGGTTACCCTCTTGCGTATCTTTGTGTCTATAGCTTCAAGAGTGGTTCTGGTGTTGGTTTCTGCGTCATGAGCAAGCTCTTTTTTTCGCTGATACTCACCTATGAGCCTGGTTTTTCCAAATGCTAGCATGACTGTCTGTTATATTCTCACGACTGATCTGAGTTGTGTGATCACTTCCAGCATGGCATTATGGCATATTTATTGTATGTCCTCCTCTCTGCTAAGCCTCATTTTGTAAAGTTTCCTCAGCAGAAACAACTTGCTGTTTACTTGCTGGATCTCTCATGCAGTCTTTTCAGTACACCCCACATGCCTTTCACTGTATTCTCATGCGTATAAGCTGAGTCTTCCACTAGTTAGTATGGTGGCCAGTGCTTGTCTGTTTTTTCTGTCCCAGTCCTGATTATGATCCTGTGGCCTCTCTGTAGTGATAACCTCCCACAAGTCATCTTTGGATAATAGCATTTCCACTTTAAACTTCCATAGTGGATAATTGTCATTGTTCAGCTTGGCCACTGACAGTTTATGTTTTGAGCTGCTGGCTACTCTCCCTCTTTATTATTAGAACAGTCTAAATTGTATACAATAGATGTCTCTGCGGATGCTTCCTTTATGTTGATCTTGGCGTCTCCAGTTATAATGTTTTGCTCTGCTAGGGACGAGTCTGGCCACTGGCTTTACCCGTTCGCTGAGGCTTCATTCACTCACTGGGACTTACTTCGGTCATTGGGCCCGTAGCCTGTTGCAGAGTGTGAGTCTTAATCCAGATAAATATTAGTGGTATAACAGGAACTGGCTTTACTGGAACATAAATGCAGTTAGAGAATGTCACCTTACATGGTGCATAACACAGACAGGAAAAAAGGAAGATTTACCATAGAGCACCTGAATACACAGGAAATACAACACAGAAAATAGAAAAGTACAGAGCAACTACAGTCAGGCATTGATTACATTGCCATCTAGTGTCATCACTTGTCACGTCTGTAAACTGCAGTAAATCTAGCAAACATCACTCCAGCATAGGCTAAGCTAGAAGTCTCCAACAGGGGTCACAGATTATGCAATGCACCTGGCCTATCTGCTGCTCACACGATGCCCAGTCTGTATAAAACCTAGATCATGCACAAATGGCAGGTATTGAGGCTTTCCGATTGTTGCCCAGGGTATAGACGTACCTTCCAACATTTAAGGGTGGAAAAGAGGGACCACTGTTAAATTAAGCCACACTCATCGTTGAAGGATGGATAGGAGATAGGATTTCAACAGTTACAACAATATAAACACAGCTCAGAGACTACTGCTGCTTTTGTCACCCCCCTCCACTGGCTTTCACAGGCTTTTATGGGCTCAATGAGACTGATACCACCCCCTCCACTAACTGTCACTTGCCTTAGGGACTCTATGAGGCTGCTGTTACCCAGCTCCCCTGGCTGTCACAGACCTTAGGGACTTTATCAGGCTGCTGCCACCCCCTTAACTGGCTTTCACAGGCTTTTAGGTGCTTAATGTGACTACTGCTGTGCTGCTGCAGCTCCTAACCACCTCCACTGGCTTTCACAGGCCTTAAGGGCTCAGATAGACTGCTGGTGCTGCTGTTTGTTTTTGTCCCCTGCCCCTTTTTAATGCTGTACAAAACATCCTGTCTATTTGGAATAACTGGAGAGTGGAAACAGGGAGGAAAATGTAGTGGAAGGAGGGAGAGGTGACAGGGAGACTAACAAACTTCCCCCAAAACAGCAGCAGTGGAAAATGGAGATTCTGCTCTGGGGGGGGGGGGGGGGGGTATGGGGTCTTGACCCTGAGCAGGAGCCCTTGTAGCAGCTCCAAAGGGTTGATGCAACACCTGAAGGAGAAATAAGGGTGATATTTGAGCAGGCAGGTCTCCTCCTCTCTTCCCGGGTCACTCACCTGGAGGAAGTCTAAGGCTAATAGGATGGTAATGGGGTGGGTATTGGGGATCCACGGGAAAAAGTATTAGGACCCCCACATGGTCCTTGTCCTCTGGAAGGCCTGAAAGCAGATTGGGAGGGTTAGGATAGATCCTGACTTATAGGTCCATTTTCCCAGAGAGAAATAAAAGTGAACTTGCCTCATGGCCTCATGGCCATCTATCTTTGGAGCTGCCCTGGACTGAGGGGTCCCCTGATCAGGTCCTGGGACAGCGGTGGGGTCAGTGGCGCCAGGTTTAGATGAGCTGCTGGTCTCCATTATGGTTCAGTGTAAGAACTCACAGGAGGGACAGATGGAGGGACAAGAGAGAGCCATGCACTCTGATTGACAGCATGGGCTAAGAAAGGAAGGGCTACTAAACATCCCAGCCTACGGGCCCCGACCTGTACTGTCCTAATGCAGGTCATTATTTGCTTGCTCTGGGCATCTGCTTGCTGCAGAAATCTTCTGGCTGTTTTATTAAACGTTTTGGTTCCAATTGGCCCAAATCAAACTTCAGAGCCGAATTTTCAGAACTTTGCTCATCTCTACAAATGACCCATGAAGAAAGAAAGGCAACAGTCAAAAAAGCCTGCTGGTTCACTGACCCCACTGTGCTTGCTCACATGGCAAGCCAGAGACTTGCTCCCACTTGTTGCGATTCTGCTTCCTGTCTCTAAAGCTGGTGCTGGATAATGGCATGCTCTGCAGGGATGCCCAGATATCAGTAATGTGAACACACACAGACACACACACTACCAAACCCCCTTATTGTTTTTAAGTATTATTTGAGTAAGGTGAAGTCTGGGGTGCTGCCACAGGTGTTGGGAGGCCAATGTTATCCATTTGCAGGCATTGTCAGGGGAAGCGTTGTGGGTTTTGTAGCACCAAATCTTGATTAAAGCAGGGGATTATGTGCAGGGCTCCAGCATTCTGGATGTCCCCCCAGACTGTCATTTAGCGACCAGACTGTCATTTAGTTACCAACACCTGTGCCATGGAGGGTGTTGGTCCACCAAAAGGCTTGTTTCCACAAGCACTGTTGCAGGGGGGAGTCATCGCTGTAGGTGTTGCAAGCCAGAACTAAGAAGCCAGCCTGTTGTTTCTGCCTAGGCTTTATACACACAGCGTCAGTGGAAAATAAGAGGCTGATATGTTAGTGGCACAACCTACAAACCTTCGAATTTTACAGCGAGTCCTTTGCCTGTCAGATGCACCTCCTTCACTGGTATGGCTGAATTGTGTCCAGAACCTACAGCCCCTTGAAAACAGTGTGCTGGCACCCTAGGCAGAAGAATTCTGCACAGGCCCTACTGCCACAGCCCCAGGCCCAGCCACTATGCCACTTCTGCGGGGGCCCATCATGCCGCTGTCCCTGGGGCCCACATGCTGCTGGGGCTTGCGAGAGGATCCTCCACTCGTGCAGTGGGCCAGTCTGATGCTGTTGGGATGCCAGCTAAAATTCTAAGCAACTTCTGCTATCAAGAGTATTTTCATTATCAGCATTACAGCTCTACACAGTACCATAAAGCCCTTCAGAGAATTGTGAAAACTGTCCAAACCATCACAGGAATAGCATTTTCATTACTGACGGACATTACTAAGGGTCCTCAGAAGAGCCAGAAACATAATGAATTACAAATTCCACCACCAACATAGTTTGTTTGCCCTCCTCCCACCTACCAACTTTGAAGATCTGTCAGAAGTCAGTGACAACCAGATTCAAAAATAGCTTCTATGCCCAGGCCATAAGACTACTAATACATAACTGTCTGCTCAAGTGTGACTGTCGAAGAGTATTGTTTAAACTGAATAGCTTATATGCATTTACACTACATATAAATGTCACCCCGGATTGTGACTCTACGAGGATTACATTTAACAATAAACCTTATATTACTGAGAATTTTATATAATTTTTGGAGTCTTAGCTGAAATAGGGGCAAAGTACAACCAGAATTTCATTGTTCAGTGTAACTGAGGTGATCATGTGAGGGTGTGGTCTCTAATCTTTAATTAAAGGGAGAATAAAAGAAAAGAGCAAGAGAGAGAAGGAGGTAGATTGTAAAGAAAAAAGAGGAAGAGGGATGGAAAATAAAAAGTAAGAATAGAAATAGAATAATGGAGGAAAAAGAATGATGAGAAAGCAAAAGAGAGTGAGAGAAAAGAATAAGACCAGTACAAAAAGAAGGATGTATGAAAGCTGGAGGTAAAGAAAGTGTGATAGAGAGTGAAAGAAAGAGGGGAAGGAAGGTTTGAAAGGGAAAAAAAGCTCTAATAAGAAACAAATTAAAGAAGAAAGTGAAAAGAAAATAAAACGTGAGAGAGGGAGGGAAGAAAATACATAGTTTGGTCACCAAATGGTACAGCACACAGGGGCCCAGAAGTGCAGCATGTGCAATCTTTATCCTGTAGACAATTGGATAACACAGTCTCTCTTCGACCATAGGCCTTGTTATCAATGCAGAGGATGAGAAGGAGTGGAGCCTGGAGATCGGAGCACACAGATGAGGGAGAGGAGGGAGGGCATGGGGGTAGGGCATGTCTGTCGTCACGGCAGGAGAGAGGGGGCAGGAGCGGCGTAGCAGCATCAAATGCCGATATAGCACACTTCCCCAGTACTCTGCAATAACAGACTGGCCGGGAAGCCACCCCTGGCCCTGGCCACGCCCGGCACCCCACCTCCTTAAAAAATACCGGCAATGTTCTTGAGTTATGCAGAATCTAGGGCTAGCACAAAAAAGCCACTTGATTAATTCTTAAATATTTAATTCACCCCAAATGGGCAGTACATAAGTAAAAATATGTACCAAAAGACGTACAAGCTAATTTGCTTAATAAAATAATTACGAGAACATGGAGATTGCATAAGCCTACTACACAAACAGCCCCTGGCATTTTAGAAAATGACAGGGTCCCTTGCCCCCAATGTGGCCAATTGACTTAGCCTAGCCTTTCCTCTTCCCACCAATTGGGTCCTGGCTGGGTGCACAGACAGCTCTGGTTTCGATGGTGGTTCTGGTGGCTTTTCACTTGTCAGCTTTTCAGGATTCCAGAACTTGACATAATTGCTGTTTTTGTAACTTAAAGAGGAACAAAATCCACCAGCAGTTGGCCTGGAATCGGGATTCTCTGTGTGAAACCCCCATTTTGCCCATAAAACCTCACCTTGCCATGCTCCAACAGTGCATGTGCGGGCTCTAGTCCACTGAGAGCCACTTGCTGTGCATACATCATTCGACAGGTAGCTCTCATTGTTTTGAATTCAGATAGGCCCATTCAAGTCAATGAGAGCCACCTGCCAAATGACAGGGAGGCCGATTCATTAATAGCGCCAGGTAGCGACTGTAGCGTGATTTTTACAGCGCCAGCCAGTATTCGCTGTGCTTGGCCGGCGTTTGCTTGATGACAGCGACTCAGTCGGTGTGCGGTAATGTTGAATACGGGCTGGGGGGTCGCTGTTTCACAGGTTCAGCGTTGTATGTGAGCGCCTGACAACGAATGGCCAGAGCGAACGGCTTGCTTCATATTCATTAAAAAATCACGCTCCGAATTTGCTGGCGCTGTCCATTCCTTGTTTAAACCCCAGTGCGCTGGCGGCGATGGGTGTAAACTAGTTTTTAACCCCTAAACAACCATATTTTTTGATTGTAACATTATACATGTTTTTTGAATCATTTTGTAATATGAATACATTAATATCAGACCTGTAAGATCAATTCTGCACAAATTTTTTTTTTTTTTTTTTTTACTTAAAAAAAAAATCGAACATTGCAGAAGTGGTCTCAGAATTTTTGACATTAAAAAAAAAAAAAAAAAAATATTACCAATTAATTATGATTAATTAAACATTGCTCCATTGAAATGCATTGGACAATGCCAGGGAGCGACAGGTCATACCTGGCGCTGTGAAGGAATTTGCAGCGGCGCTGTTCGTCCCAGGTGGCTTCATGATGAATCCCGCGCTAGCTGACGCTCTCGCCGGCGCTAGCCTCATTTAGCTTGATAAATGCGTCATTGTGACCGCCGCCGGGCGTACTTGAGTCGGTAGCCGCCGATAGCTGGCGGTACCTGGCACTCATCAGACACTACCTGGCGCTAGCCCGTGATAAATAAGGCCCTTAGTCACAGCAGGCGGCTCTCATTGGACGATAGCCCCACGCATGCGCTGTTGGAGCGTGGTAAGGTTTTATGGGCCAACTGGGGGGGGGGGGGGGAGTATCTCTACCAAGCATATGGTGCAGGCAACTAATGAGCTGTAATTTCTGTATGACTAATACTGCAGGGATTACTAAAATGTAAAATGTTTAATTCTTGGGAGAGCTTGTCTCTGCCTCAGCTTCCTCTGTAATAATCAACTTCCAGAAAGGGGAAATGTCAATAAAGTGTGATGTTTTTCTATTGCATTGCAAACACTAATTAACATCTCAGACCTGTACTGTAATTTAGAAATCAGACTGACCCACTCTGTTTGTATTAGTTTGTGTGGTCTGGATAAAAACATGAACAAGCACTTTAAACGTTAATCAATCTGCATTGAGATATACTCAATGGGTGGCTCTAAACTGCCACAGCAACTACCCATGGGGACTGTCTTGGCTAGAAATATAGCAAGCATGTGCACAGGCACATGTGGCACTGCTAATAAACTTTGCATACATCCTGGCTGCACCAAGCAGTCTCTTAAAGTGGACCAACACCCAGGGGGATCGGCCCGGGAATCTATAAGATTCCTGGGCCGATCCAATCCCTCCCTGTGGGGCATCCAAAACCGCTGTGGGAAACCCCCCCAGGACGCCCGCTGCACTTACCTGAATCTCGGTCCAACAACGCATGTGCAGGCCGCGGCCGCATCTCGCGCTTCTCTGTAGCAGTGCGCTTGCCCGCGCCGGCCATTTGTGAATGGCCAGCGCGGGTTCGCTCCCTATTAGAGGGAAGCGTGAGATGCGGCCGCCAGCGTGCTTGGAGCCGCTGAGCTTTGACGCGCATACCTCAGCGGCTCCGAGCGCGCTGATTGGACGAGCGGCCGCGCATGTGCCATAGGTGAGGTGACTTTTTTTTGGGAGAGGTTTCACATAGGGGGGTTTCACATAGTGGGGCACCCCCGATCGGAGTGCCCCGGGGAAGTGGACCAAAACCCAGGATAGTCAAAATCCTGGGTGTTGGTTCACTTTAAGGATACAGCTGGGGGGCAACTAAATCCACTGTGGGGGGTATGATACAGAACACAAGTGTATGTGGCTGGGAATCACCACCAATGTATTAAGGTACCAGATGTGTCAGCAGCCAAAACATGAAGCCTGGGGCAGGATCTTAAGCAGGACTTAAGTCTTTATTTGACTATCCTGGGTTTTGGTCCATGCCCCGCTGTCTGAAACTCCCCAAAGCACAACTCACCTTTTCCCGGTCCTACGGCACATGCGTGGCCACTCGTTTAATCAGCACGCTCGGAACCGCTGACGGCACATGGTCTAATCCTTCGTCTAAGGCCAGTGGCTCACAGCGCACTGACCACATCCCCCGCTTCCCATAGAGGAGCGTACACGCGCCGGCCATTCACAAATGCCTGATGCAGGCACGCCCGGTGCTAGAGGGATAGCCGCGGCTCGCACATGCGCCGTTGGACTGGGAAGCAAGGTAAGTGAATTGAGTGATGTAGGACTCAAGAGCACTGTTCTTAAAGAAGTTGATTGATCCCACAGATGCAGGTAAACCAAGAGCCTGCATTCTAATGTCACTGTCAGTTTACATAATTTTTTAGCAGATCACTTTGAACTTTGGGTAACTTTGCTTTTCTTTCACTACTTTTACTTTATTTTTCTTTTATAAAATATATATGTTTTTTCCAGATTAAAACAGAAGATATCAGTGAAATGCAGCAGTTGGGGATGCCTCATCGACCATGTCATCTGTCGCAAGGATCTTTGTTGGGTGAAGGACAAACTTCTGGGGTTAGACACTCTTGTATAATAAATATCTTTATTAAAGTGGACTAAAACCCACACCGATCAGCCAAGGAATCTATAAGATTCCTGGGCTGATTGATTCCCTCCCCCCGGAGCATTAAAAATCAGGATGCCCCACTGTGTGAAAAACCCCCAGATCGCCCCATACACTCACCTTGTTTCCTGGTTCAACGGTGCATGCGCAAGCCGCGGCCTCATTCCCGCTATCCCTCCCTCAGGGAGCGTGCCTGCGCCAGGCATTTGTGAATGGCCAGCGAGGGCACGCTCCCTGTTAGAGGAAAACAGGGGATGCAGCCATCAGCTCACTCAGAGCCGCTGGCCTCAGACAGAGCCCTAGACGATCAGCGGTTCCGAGCGATTGGACAAGCGGGGCGCGTGCATGCGCCATAGAACCGGGAAGAGGTGAGTTGGCATCGGCGATCTGGGGGGTTTCACACAGATTGGGGGTGCCCCGGGGGAAAGAGGCAAAACCCAGGATAGTCAAAATCCTGGGTTTTGGTCCACTTTAATTATTTTAGGGCAAAACTACAAGCACATAAAACAATAGCTGAGCTGTGAAACAGTCCAATAAATATAAATTCTGCGCTTTTAAAGTTCCCAAATCTGTTCCATGAATTTAAAGAGCTTTCAAATTTCAACATTCAAGAGGTATAAAAAAGCAAATGAAAGCTCAATTACTCTGTCACCATCTAGTGGTCAAAACAAGGGACTACTGGTTGGTGGTGACAGAATAATTGAATTTTAAAAGATTACATTATGGAGAGAAATATAAATTGTTTTAATGTGTTATTAGATTAACAAACATTCTGTGTTTTAAACATTTTTAATGGAGAACCTTCAGGTATAGATAATCACCCCCATGGAATGCGCACTAAACAGGGCTCTTGCAATTTCTAAGGCATCTAGCAATTGGCATAGGCCGGAAAAACAACAAAGGAACATGATGCACATCTGGAGGGCAGGCTCTGATGATGTCACCCGCATCAGCCATAGCAAATAGAGGCTCCATTGACATTTGTTTGCTAATATTACTGAATCTGAGCTTCTTATAACATTTTACTTACTTTCTAATTTGGTGAAAAATAAAAAAGTTTTTGTATGACGACCTAGGAGTTGAGAACCTGTGAATATGTGCAGTGCTTGTCCAACAGGCATATTCTAACCGTGGTGGGACTGGTCAGATGGCCCATTCTAGTGTACAAGAGTGCTAACTGGTGGGACAAAAGAATTCACAAAAAGCTCTATGTGAAAGGTCTGGGTCTCCCTATATAAATACGGGACCCAGAACAAGGGTAAGTCGACCAATTCTTTAATTTTACCTTTTCACCCCCATATAAATTATCTGTCTGAGGTACTACCCATTTGGGACAGTTCAAGCAAAGATTTAAATGTAGGGTAATATCTAGTAGGCTTTTTGCCTTATTAGAGGCTGATATAGCACACTTGATTTTGCCTTATAATTTACTACATATATTTATGTCCTGGTTGAAATTCATGGGACAGATTTGGGACCATTATAAGTGCAAAGTTTATATTTATTGGACTGTTTCACAGCTCAGTATTTGTAAATATTAGCCTGTTGGACCACGGGCTACAGTCTGCTGCTAAATTTTATTGTATGAATCTTTTAAAGAGCACATATTGCTATTCATTTTGGATTTAAACATAAAACAATAAATTCTGTTTTTAGGATCAAGCCATATGCATCTGCTATAAAGTAAAGTAAACTGAAATTATATTTAAAAATATATACTTTATATAGTTCTGTAGTATTTCCGAATCATATCCGACTGGGACTTAATGCCCCTTTAGAAAACAGGCACCAAAGAAATGAACAACCTCTTAATTCTGCATTTTCAGATACAGTTGGAGGAGTCCCAGTTTCAGTGTCTGGTGGGAGATAGACATACTGCTTGAGCAGCATGCAATTATCTTTCTTTTTCGTAATTATTTTATTGTCCTAAATGCAAACCTCCCAACTGTCTCTCATTTGGGGGGACTGTCGCTTTAGACTGCATCTATAAATGTTTATTTTGCCTATTTAGTGCTTATATTGTTGTTACTGTTACAACCTATTTCCTATCAATCTCTCAATGAGCGAGTGTGGCTTAATTTAAAAATTTGACTGTTAGCATGGACAAGCTTAGTTTTCTACCCTCCTTAAAGTCATTGTCCATGCAAGCAAGCAGTGTCCTGATGCCAGGGGTACGTTGATGTAGTTGCCTCGGGTGGCACAAGAGGAAAAAGTGGAGGGCACAAAGGTGGTGGTCCTGGAGGGCTTCACAGCATATGCAATGGGGTTGTGGGTTGTGTTTAACGAATTTTACCAAGTTCTTTCTGGCCCACCAAGGTATTGGTAAACCCCCATATGGGCCCTTGTAACAGTCTACTATGGGCCCCAGCAAGTTGCCACTGCCTGCATCCCTGTTATTTTCCCTGGACCACATAGCGGGCTGCTACAAGGACCCATATGGGGATAATTCCAATACCGCAGTGGGAGAGTCTGAGCCTGGGAAAATGTGTTGAGCACTGATTTACAACTAAAAAATGAAATGCCCAATAGGGCACAGGATACGGGGTCTACATGCTAAGTAACATTCCTTCATATCCTCCCAATGTCCATTGTCACCTGGTGCGCAAAGTGAGTGTGTCAGTCTATGTATGTTCATATGTTTATGTGACTAAATTATCCTTCCCAATATGGTACTCTTAGGGGTTCAGGAATACAACTGTAGATTATTGTTATTCCCAGTCCATTCACATTCGTTCCCACTGCAAATATCCCCCAAAATTAAGGGATAATTGCATTTTCCTCTCAGGACTCATTTTGATGGAGACAGGAAAATTATAGTGGCTGTTGCACATTTATGCAGCCAATTCTGGGTCCCTGGAGCTCTGCAAGATCAAAAGACATCTCTGGACCAAAACCTATGTAACTTGGCTCTGGAGTCTTGAAAATATACCCCCCCCCCCAGTAAAATACTCACCTTGATCAGGTGATCTTCAGAACATGCACGGGCCACTGCCAGCACCCCAAGAACCCCTCCATCCACTATGTAAACCCCTGCCAGGCTTATGTAAATGGCTTGCATCAGGTGCATGCAGCCAGAGGGAGCAGCTTAGGGTTGGTGGTAATGTATGCTGATTGGAGGAGTATGTACCATGAGAGAGGATATCAGGATAAGGGTGTTTCACACACAGAGGCACCCCATATCGGTGAGTGAAAATTCTGGAATATCATCCATTTTAAATATTTGGATTTATGGTGGTGGGATGGGATAGATTAGAATGTGAATAGACCAGAAAAACACCTGTATTTTAACTCGCCACCAGTAAGTGCCAAATTTAATAAATATTTAGGTTTTCCTCTTAGGGATCTATGCTACAGGGAGCCTCCAAATAGATGGTGTGGGGTTGGTGGTGCTGCAATGTGCAGCCATTTCAATATCCCCCAAGGAGCGCTGCAAGAAAAAGGTAAGTTTGATAAGACTAAAAATATTGCTGAAAATGTTTCCTTGTTCAATGTGACCCTCCAGCAGATCAGCCACTCTGCAGGACCTGGAAGTGGTTGAGTAATTTAGCTTGCTTTTTATTTTAACAGTGGGGCAATATTCAGCTTTCCAAATGTTTTTTTCTGTCTTTAGTTTTGCTTTAATTTTGTGGCCTACTGGTCACTTGAAAGGGGCAGAAGCTGCCAGACTAACCTGATTGGCTTCTATGAGGAGGTGAGTAGAAGCCTGGACAGAGGGGCGGCTGTAGGTTTAGTTTTTCTGTATTTTGTAAAAGCATTTGACACTGTCCCCATAGACACTTATTGGGGAAATTGAGGTCTTCACGATTAGAAAATACAGTTTGTATCTGGACTGAAAACTGGCTGAAGGATCGTGTGCAAAGAGTTGCGGTTAATTATACCTACTCTGAATGGTTACCAATTGTAAGCGGTGTACCCCAGGGTTCAGTGCTGGGCCCACTATTATTCAACTTGTTTATAAATTCACAGTGTAGTCTATTGAAGATGTACACAAACCCCAAGCTGACTTGGACACTTTGAGTGTCTGGGCATCCACTTGGCAAATGAAGTTCAATGTGGAGAAATGTAAAGTCATGCACTTGGGGTCTAATAACCTCAAGGCCACATATGTCCTTGGGGGAGTGAAACTGGGAGAAACACTTGCTGAGAAGGATCTGGGGGTACTGGTAGACCACAGGCTAAATAACAGAATGCAATGTCAAGCAGCCACTTCCAAGGCCACCAAGATATTATCATGCATTAAAAGAGGCATGGAATCATGGGATAGGGATTTCATTTTGCCTCTTTACAAGGCACTGGTGCACCCTCACCTGGAATATGCTGTCCAGTTCTGGGCACCCATTCATAGAAGGACGCTCTGACTATGGAAAGGGTGCAGAGGAGAGCCACCAAACTAATAAGAGGAATGAAAGATCTTAGTTTATGAGGAAAGATTACAAGAATTAAATCTGTTTTGAGAGGAGACGACTGAGGGGGACATGATTAACTTGTATAAATACATAAATGGCCAACACAAAACATATGGGAAAACACTATTTCAGTTAAAATCATCTCTAAAGACAAGGGGGCACTCCCTTCAACTGGAAAAAAAGAAATTCATTCTCCGGAGGCGACAATCATTCTTTACCATAAGAACTATAAATCTGTAGAATAGCCTCCAACTGAAGCTTGCTACAGCATCAACCGCTGCCAGTTTCAAAAAAGGATTATGTGCTTATTTAGAAGAAAATAACATTAACAGTTACTATTAGCTGTTATCAGTAAAAAAAAAACAAAAAATAAAATAGAAAATAACTTCCCCTACTCCAACACCCTTGTTTGACTATTTAAATTGATAATGCTCTAGATGGCATTCATTAAACCAATGAAACAGTTTTTTGTTTATTTTTAGTATAACACTTTTGTTTTTAATGCATGCCCCCCCCCCCCCCCCCCATGCATTTTTTTTGTGCCATTCTCGCTTCTATTACACCCAAACAAATTTATCTGGGAGGGGGTTTGGAATCACCCAAGTTTGTGAGAATTTACACTGGCGTGTAAACGTGATTTTACATAGGAGGCTCTGAATTAAGGCTATAGTTAGACTATCATTGGTTAGCCACCCTTCTTGATCCAAGGTACAAGGCCAAAATAACCAAACTCATGCCACTAGGAAAGAGGGAAGACAGAATAGAAACATTTTGGAAAAATAATTTCCCTGTGGCAATGGGCATTCATTTGCTTTCAAGCCCGCAGACCCCCTTTGGACATTGTGCAGGCTGCAGTGGTCCTCTGGCTGTACTAGGGTGCCCCCCACTACCCTGTGTAATTGTAGAAAACCTTTTTTGGACATCATGCTGGCTGCAGTGGTCCTCTGGCTGTACTGCGTTTGACTGCCTAATTTGCAATTGGCACCCCCACTCTAATTAATGTCAAGTCAATAGAAACCTCAATTCTGAATTCAGTTGTCAAGTGCTATAAACCTATTGTGTCCAATTCTGCAGTGGTTAGTGAGAGACATTTAATGGCTATATTAAAAGTCTATAATCAAGTCCTATGAAACCTCTTGTGCACAATATGCTAGCTGTAGAGGTCCTCTGTGCATACTGGGATTTTTTTTTTTACCTCAGTTGTACAGTGCTTGAGGGTTAAAGTGCAACAGAACCCTCTTCTGGGTGCTCTGCTCATGCATCTGCCCCCCACCCAAGCAAATCTAAAATCATAGACTCAAACATGGTTGAGGGTCTGTTTAGCTCATCTTTCAACCAAAGATTTTGAAGGTGGGAGTTGAAATGTAAAATAAGTTCTTACATAAGGGTATTCTGTCTCTGGAATGCAGGTTGCTCATTATTAATAAATGTCCTTTGCTCTCACTTTGCCCACCACCCACCAATTCTGAATGTTAATTTCCCTTGAGGAGATATATAGGTTTTCTAGTAAAGGTATTACTGCTCTAACATCACCATTGGATTGAAATTTATCTGCAGCATTGTTATATTCCACCCCCCCCCCCCCCCCCCAAAAAAAAGGAATATTGTGCCCTGTTTTTTTTTTTTTTAATGCCTTTCAATGTCATTACACCCAGGTATAAATAAATCATGTATGTGTGAGTAATCAGACAATAATATGAATAATAAAAACAAAACACAAATGTTTGTAGAAAACTATAACAATTTTTTATTTTTAACAAATAAAAAAAAAAAAATACACACAGTGGATAACCCTCTCTTTCATTTCTCATTTCCAACAGCATTTGGCCAGATTGCCTCATATATTGCCACAGTCTGTGATGCTCATGATTGCAAGCTGTGGAAAAGAAAATACACAATTACGTACCACACCTCTACAAATACAGTATATACCTATGATCTTTGTTAAAAATGTTCGTCTAATTAAAAAGATTTTGAAACATACACAACAGGCCAACCTTTCTGAATTAGTGATGGCAAAGTAATAGAAGAAAAAGTAGACATACAACATAACCACCCTAGTCTAACATCACAAAGCACATAACCTAACCGAATAATGCCTACTTGACCACAGGAAGAATGTTCTTAATATAGTGGTCATTAACACCTGAGGCAAATTAATCTAAATAGATGGCGAGTGACCTTTTCTTATAAATATTGTTTAGGATCTAAACAATAGGGGATGGAGAATTGAAAATGTTGCAGGAATGTAAAAACAGCACATAAAGCACCTAACCCACTGCTGCATTTATCAAGTTACATTAGTAGGGGCAGGAAACCTGTATGCTTTGAGCCAATTCTGATTGATTATTCTGAAAAGAGGATCTACAGGTATGAGTGTCCAATATAGACTGCCACTAACATGGGTACATGGTCATGGACACATACATATGCATATGTAAAAGCTTATTGTCACAAATAACATTACTCACCATCACAGCTGTGGCTTTGGTCCATGCTGCTGGAGCCTCCTGGAGATGGGGTGGGGAAAACAACCACGGGGTCCGTCTGTGTGGAAACATCTGTGCAGATAAAAATCACAACAGATATAAAAACATAAAAACATTGTATTTGTAAGATTATTTATACACATAGAATTTAGCTGTAGGAAAGAGTTAAATCTGGCTAATTCTTGTTACACACTTGGCCATGTGTTAGCTAACACATAATTAAGCCACATAATTGTTGTAAGTTGTGGAACACTAGAAGAGACCCTACTGTTCTAGAGGCCAATGGGCACTTCACAACACAATAGCGTGTCACATTTAAAATGAAAATAATATAGGCACAAAACACTGGATGCATATATTATTTTGACTATATTAATGTAATTCTTGCCTCAACTATGCAGGCTCCCAGAAAGTCCAACATGTATGGAGGAGGTGTTTGCTCTATGATGCCCTGAAAAGGATTGAAGGACAAATAAGATAATATTAACACACAACATTGTTAATATTTAACACCAAAGCCAAAAAACGAAAGACACTCACCAGGGCATGAGATGTTGCTGGTTTCCCAGGGAGGGCTCGCAGGTGAAGATGGGTGCCTCCACTCTTCAAAATTGGCCCAGCAGATGCCCAAATCTGAGGGGCCACCCTCTTCCCTCTCACTCCCTGAACCCCCAGGGAGTGTGGTGGAGTCCCTTTCCTCCTCCCCACTGGGACTCCCCACTTGAGAGTGACCCCTTCGGTATTGGGACTCTGCTGAGTCAGACACTGAGGAGCTGAGGCTCCACACTGCCCTCACCCTAGCAGCAGGCTCCACTGGGGCTTCAACTGGCTCATCCCCTACCTCCCCTGGGTCCTCGATTTGGGAGCTATAAGAGGTCCCCTCCCCCACTGACTCATCGGAACCACCAACTCTTGTGCAGGGGATAAAACCCTTCCTGTGCTTTACCAGGGGTATCTGTGGAGAATAAAACATGAAACAAAAATTAATTAAAAACATTAGCAGTATAGCGTGTAGATATGTAAGAATAGTGTATGTGTGTTGAACTTACCAGAAGCGTAAGCATCATAGAGCTGATATACGCCCTCGCATTTAATATATATTCAACATTTGTTTTTAATTAACTTTCACAGAATGTACATCATTTACTATAATAGGCTCCTAACTCTTAAGTATCAATACTGCTTCCCTATTTGCCGCAGCGAACGCAAGGTGGTATTCCGAATTATAGCGGCCAAGCCTACACCACAGTAGGCAGTAGTACAGTGCTAGAGCCAGTGAGAGGTGGCAAAAGGTAGCGACTGTTCAGTGCGTTCGGCACTCGGTGCTCCACACTATATGCAACAAAAAAACAGACACACAGAGCGTCGCCGCTCTAAAGCTGGTCGCTGTAGCATAGAGCGCCAGACGCTGTGTGATTAAAGTCTGTTTTTGAACACATATCCACCAGTAACAAAGCGAAAACACATGGAATGACATTGATTGAACACTGTGACATTAACACTTTAATGCCAGACCAGTAATGACAATTTTGCCTAAAAAACAAAAAAAAAAAAAAAACTTCAAAAATGAGTTTTTCTAGGCCAGGAGAGGTGACACAATGATTTGAGGCACAAAATAATAAATAAACAGAAGAAAAGGAATGTCCATTGGAATGTATGGGAGAGCGACAATGAGTAAAAGGTAACACCTGGCGATCTGGAAGCTAGAACGCCGGCGCTATAGGCTGAGCCGCCTGTAATAATACATCAGACGCTACATGGCGCTGTTAGAGTCGCTCACCAGAATTACCTTCATAAATGTGGTTTTCCATACCGTGCCCCAGCGTTCACCAGATGCTGCCTGCTGTTACTAGGCACTACCTGGCGCTATCCCTTCATGATTAACCCCCATAATTGAAAACAGTACCCTACATCTGCTAAGATCTTAGTGACTAAATATGAGATTGCGGGGTTGGCCCATTTGAATGGAAAGTTGTCTTTCAGTTGAGAAAGAGACTTTGATGGCTAATAATAGACCAAAGATTTCAAACTCTTGCAAAAAGATTGGTACCATTATTAAAGGTTATAAACATAGAAAAGTCTGAGGGAAAAAACAAACATAGGCTGTTTTGGTGCACAGGGCTGGAGATGCAAGGTGACCACATATACTTGTTTTCTGAGTTTAGGTGCTCTTTAACTGATGGATTAAAGATCATTCAGGCATCTATCAATTGAACCAGAAAGAAAATCCATCTCTCCACTGTTTAGAGTATATACTGATGCCAAGGGTGCCCTCCCTCCCAAAGGTCCCTAAATCTTCCATCCTTATCTATAATCTCTCCTGTCACTGTAAAAGGAGTTGCATTTAATATTAAGATTGCTACCCTCTTGGATTTGGAGCTGGGTGAACTGCTAAAGAATACTTATGGCAAATGTTTAGACTCTCAGTCTAAACTTTAAAATGTGTCTTCTGTAAGAATGCAATGTTGGTGCACATCCTTGAGTTTTTGGCTCATTTGGCCGCATCCTCCCCTAATTACTAGCCAGCAGTGCCTGGGGAGAATGGGAAAGAAACAACCACCACAACAGCTGAGGTGTGAGTGAGAGGGAAACAGGATAAACTTCAGTATGTTAATCAGTTATTTTTTTGCTATGAGGCAAACAATTAAAGTAGGCCCTGTTCTGGGAAAGCTGGAGAACAGGCACAAGCAAAAAGATTGGGAAAGTACTTGTGCGCTCTGATTTTTTTGGTAAATGATTTCGGAGATTTTAATTTTTTGGGTGTCAGAGGAGAAAATGATCTTTGGTTATTTTGTAGACATATCACATTCACAAAACATAGTATTAACCAAATGTATATAAAAACAATAAAGCAATCAACTCAATAAACATTCGGTCATTCTAAAAGGTGAGAATAAAAGAGAAAAGCAAAGGAAAGAGAGAAAAGAATAATAGGGACGGGTCACAGCAGGCGACTCTCATTGGAAGAGAGCCTGCGAATGCGCCATTGGAGCGTGGAAGGATGAGTTTTTGGCCAAACTGGGGGGTTTTACACAGCAGGGCATCCTGATTCAGCCACTGGTGGGTCTTGTTCCACTTTAAGTCATCATGGACTGATCCTTAATAGGATGAGCATAGGCAATCAATGGCAGGAATTTAGGGAGTGAGTCTGCCAGAACACTTGAGAGTCTCTCATTAGCAAACATATTCATTCTGTACTTAACTTCAAGGAATAAGATGGGATTTGCAGGCTTTAGCAAATACCTGTTTACCAGCCAGTAGTAGGCAGACCAATCTGTTTTCCTTCACTCCTTGCAAAAGTTCTACCCAAGAATTTCTGTTTACTGACCAACTCATTGAAAAGAGTATTAGTCATTAGAGATGAACATATCTTTTTAAAGTTTGGTTAAAGTGCACCTATACTCAGAGGAAAGTATATGTAGTTATCTTATATCCCCGGCCCAGTGCCCCAAAACAGCCTGTGTTTCTTTTTTTTTACCTCAGCCTATGCCCAACAACAAAAACTGGATGCAGTTGTCCATATTTCACCCTGGCTGAGCAGCCACACGTCTAGTGATGATGCAATCAGTTAGAGTACACACAGCTCAGCAATGGGGAGAGCTTCAACCTAACTGCCATTATGTGACAGCTTGGTTGTTACTGAATTACCTGCCTCCCTCCAAGCTGGTGACTTGCCATAGCCTCTACCTCCATTACTTGCCTCCTGAAAGTAGTAGAGCCCACAGCCCATGGGCTATGTAGGCTGGTATGCTTGTCTACCTGCCCTGTATAGCTGCCGCTGTTTGTACTGGATGGGGGGATCCCACACCATTTTTTTGTATTTTAAACCTTTAAAAAAAGCTTGGGGTTCCCCCCTCCTTGAGAAGGGGACATGTTTTTTTGGGGGGTTAAAACTTGAAAATCAAATATGAAATATGAAAACATAAAGTCCTCCTCTCCAGGAGGGGGTAACACCACACCTTTATTACATTTTTGAGGGTTAAACCCTTAAAACATTTAAAAATGGAGTGGGGCCCCCCTATCCAGTAACACCAGCCTGGGCACCAACAATGTGGGGCTGGTAGACCAAGGCTACCAGCCTGCATAGCCCAAGGGCTGTGGGCTCCTCTGCCCCCCCCCCTTTAGCTTGGCAAGTCACCAGCCTGCTAGAAGGAGACTTGCCAGTCCCTCTTGCCCTGTGAACTGGTATTGGGGTTTCAAGGACCCCTTACTAGTTCACAAAGAGTTAAATGTAAATAAAACACACAGACACAAGAATTAAAAACCTGTATTATTTTTATTTTTCATACTTACCTATAGTTTATCGCTGGTCTCCACAGACTTCAGCACTGTATCCCATACTGATCCACTGCAACATCACAGCTCACTCCCAGTGAGACAAGATTTCAGAGAACGTTTGGCCAGTCCAGGTTCGTGATTAATCGAAATTTCACTGAAATTCGGAGCAAACTGGCTCATCTGTATTATTCAGGCCAAAGACTCTGAACCATATGCGAACAATTGCTGTCATAACTAACCCAGGCATATCACATTCCCAAAAGCATTTGTCTGAATGTCCCAGAACCACTTCCACCTTCCTACCTTTTACCGCATGATGGAGAAAGGATATCCCCATATGTAAACAAGGACATGAAGCTTTAGTGGATCCAGGAAGGGGCACATCACCCTTCTCTTTACCAGAGTGACACACAAGACATCTGAAAAGAACTGTAGGTTGGCCCCAACAAAAGAAAAGTGCAGGTTCCTACAGGCAGCCACCATGGCCTCTTTTGCAAATCGATGTGAACCAGGCATCACCTGTACCGCCCTGTATCAGCAAGTCTCTTCTGGGGACCTTGTACCCTTTGGGCATGGTCTGTTTCAATTTTGAGTCCTCTCTCAAAAGGGTACTAAAAATACATTTCAAAGAGGGTATGTGATCCTCCTGTCATGTGGCCTCTGACAGACATTATTCTTTCTGCTCCGGTTATCGAGATCCTCCATGTGGAGGAGCAGGGACCTATTGATGTACTCTTGACATACAAGCTTAGATCTCGTCAGCAGAGCAGAGATCTGCAGCAGAAGTCCTGGAGCCCATGCCTTGGAGCTCCTCTCTCCTTTTCCCCAGCTCTGCTGCAGATTCTGAGCCGATCTGATCCGCCATTGTTGCCAGGTTCACCTTGGTAGGGAGAGAGCATAGGTGAGCCCACATATCTTCGAGCAGATCTTCTGAGGGTGTGCTGCTGCCCCAGTGACCCGTCTCTGGCTGCCATGCGCTGGCCTACCAGATTAATTTCTCAAGATGTGGTTGCAATGTGGACACCAATTTACCACCTGCCTTGCTCTCCTGGGGTTTTGACCCACCACCTATCATTTTACTTCAAGATATGAGTCAGTTAGAGGCTTAATCTTTGCTAATTAGAGTGTCAGGGCTTGGACCTCTATTTATTCCATTTGTTGAGATATATTATTATTTATTATATAACGCTAATTAATAGGTCGAAAAAAACATATGCCCATCAAGTTCATCCAAGGGACTGCTGTTGAGGAAAGCTATTATTTATTATTTACAGATTACAGCTAATAAATCTTTTTCTAAAAATGCATCTAAATTTGTTTTTGAAGTTGTTCGCTGTTGACACTGTAACAAGCTTCTGTGGAAGTCTATTCCACAGGTTTATAGTTCTTACAGTATATTGCTACTGTAAGATTGTAAGATCGCTGCCTCTGGAGAATCTTTTTTTTTCTCCAGATGAAGGGTGTGCCCCCATGTCTTTAGAGAGGATTTTACATAAACTAGCTTTTTACCATATTTTTTGTATTTGCCATTTATATGTTTATACATGTCAATCATGTCTCCTCTCAGTACTAAATACATTTAACTCCCATAATCTTTCTTCATAACTAGGATCCTTAATTCCCTGTATCAGTTTGCTGGCTCTCCTCTGCACTCAAAAATCAGGTCTGCCTTTCTATGAGCTGGTGCCCAGGACTGGACCACATATTCCAGATTAGGCCAGACTAGTGCCTTGTAAAGAGGCAATATTACACGCCTATCCCGTGATTCCATGCATTTTTTAATATATGACATTATCTTTGTAACCTTGAAAGCAGCTGCTTCACATTGCGTACTGTTATTAAAGTGGACCAACACCCACCGGTGATCGGCCCGGGAATCTATAAGATTCCCAGGCCGATCACCTCCCTCCCCGCGGGACATCCAAGATCGGGATGTCCCGCGGGGTGAAACCCCCCCAAACACCCCAAACTCCTTACCTGATCTTCAAGAGGGACGCGCGGGAGGCGGCGGCGGAGGAGCCGCTTGTCCGCGGCTTGTCTGTCGGCGCGAGGAGAGGTGAGTTCGGGGGGTTCGGGGGGGCTTCACACAGCGGGGCACCCCGATCGGGGGTGCCCCACCGAAGTGGACCAAGACCCAGGATAGTCAAAATCCTGGGTGTTGGTCCACTTTAAGTGAGGGGGTTGGGATTTTCCTTACGGGTCCACTTGGTGCCTCCCAAGTCCCTGGGAGACAGGATATGTCTAGACAGGGTCCTTTGGGGGTCCTGTGGAGTCCTTGGGAAAAAAAGACCTCAGGTCTATCTCTGACTGTGTAATCTTATTTATTAAGTTACATATGATTATATACACGTGAACAAAAAGTGCAAACTAAAAAAAAAAAGGTTAGTTTCTTTGACAGAGGTGCTAGTTCAGCCTTTGTTGCTGAAAACTCCATAAAACAGTCTATCTATGGGTGTCCTGTATGTAAGAAGGGCTTCAGTACTTGCCCATCCACATTTGGTTTATGTCCATTGGTGTTGCTCCTCTGTACTGTTATTAAACCTGTGGTCTACCAGTACCCCCAGATCCTTCTCAACAAGTGACTCTGCCAGATTTATTCACACAAGGACATAGGTGGCCAGCAGATTATTAGAGCCAAAGTACATTACTTTACATTTATCCACATGTATTTGCCCAGACACTCAAAGTTTCCACATCAAGCTTGTTTGCATCTTCAATGGACTGCACAGTATATACTATATTATTAATAAAAAAGTTGAATAATAGTAGGCCCAGCACCAAGCACTGGGGTACACTGCTTTCAACAGTGGACTATTCAGAGTAGGTACTATTAACCAGTCCTTCAGTACACCAGTCCTATTAACCAGTACACAGTCCTTCAGACAGTTTTCAGTCCAGTCACAAACTGTATTTCTATCCCTGAAGACCTAGACTTCCCCAATAAGAGTCTACGAGGGACCTTGTCAAATGCAAATCAGGCAAATCCCCAAAAAAAACTATATCTACAGCTGCTCCTCTGTCCAGGCTTCTACTCACCTCTTCATAGAAGCCAATTAGGCTAGTCTGGCAGCTTCCATCCTTAGTAAAACTGTGCTGGTTGTCATGTACAAAAATCTAGAGCCCTTTTTAAAAATAGGCACCGGGTTTGTCTTGCACTGATCCTTTAGCACTATACCAGTTTTTAGTGATTCTTTAAAGATCAAGAATAGGAGTGACAAAATAACTGAGCCTCATTGTTAAAGTAGTCCATCCGGTCCTGGAGTCTTGTTCACATTTAAATGACACTATGGTTGATGTTGGAAGATAAAAGTCCACAGTGGTTATGTGGTTGCACTTGGTTGGACTTTTATTTCATACCCCAGCAGTTTACAATAGAACATGGGACCTGTCACAGAGGATCACTCACCCCTTCCTCGGTTCAGTGGCATCCTCGGCTAGCACGCTGAACTGACTGTCGCCCGGCTGACGCGCCAGTCTCAGTCGCAGCGTTCATCCTCCTCCCATATCCCCTGCATCTCAGCACACATCATTTACATTAGATATTTATGCTCTCCGACAGCGCTGCGGGCAGTGCAGCCACCGGAGGGTAGTTTAAACAGGCCAATGAGCTCTTAGGTTGGTCCTTGTAGCTCTGGCCTAATCATCCTACTGGAGGATTATGGCGAATTACTCTTGAGGGACAGTCACCAATCACTAGCCACTAGCCCCTATAAAGCTAACCTAGCCCATGACCACAATGCCCATGATAGCCTGTTAGGATTCTGACCAAGCTTACCTTCTGCCCCGGTGGACATACACAGTAATAGATAAATTGAGAGCAGCTTACCTGAGGTTCTCCTATATTTCCAGTGCAGCTCATGGGAGGAAGGGTCAAAAGCCTCCCCATTCAGCTAAAGACCCCCCTCCTCCCATGTGACTTATGACATCACTGGATGGGAGAAACATGGAGATGGATTCCCTAGGAAAACAGAAAATCAGAAGACCAGGAGGGAGCCACCTGACTGGATGAACCAGATTAACCTGAAGAGAGGACGCCACATGGTGAGGGACAGGAGGAGGAAGCCGCCAAGAGGTGTTTTGTTTTTTTAAATATATTCATTATTTTCTTCTTGACATACTGTGACCTGATAACTCAGTGGACCCCTATACTAGTTCACATGTTGTGGTGGACATTGCTGTGGTGGCCATCCCATCCCTGATTACTGATAGCTGCAAGATGAGTGGACAGTGTAGCCAGGCACACAGGATGCTCGGCTGCATAGCTCGGGGCATTACCAGTAGGAAGAGGGAGGTTGTGATGCCGCTGTATAGAGCCCTGGTGAGGCCACAGCTAGAATACTGTGTGCAGTTCTGGAGACCTTACCTGCAAAAAGACATTATTCAAATAGAACGTGTCCAAAGGTGGGCAACAAAAATAGTGGAAGGACTTAAACTTAAAACTTATCAGGAGAGACCTAAAGAACTTAATTTGTAAAGTCTGGAGGAAAAAAGGGAGAGGGGGGACATTATTGAGACCTTTATATATGTGAAAGGATTGAATAAGGTTCAGGAGGGAAGTGTTTTTAAGAAGAAACTTAATGATAGAACAAGGGGGCACAACCTGAAGCTAGTTGCAGGGAAGATCAGGAGCAATGTTAGAAAATATTATTTTACAGAAAGAGTAGTAGATACTTGGAACAAACTTCCAGCAGAGGTAGATGAAACATCAACAGTCACTGAATTTAAACATGCCTAAGATAAAGAGTACATACAGTTACATAAGGGCAGACTAGATGGACCGTATGGTCTCCTTCTGCCGTCAAACTTCCATGTCTATGTTTCTATGTTGTATCCATTAGTACTAGACTACTAGTACTACTGGGAACTATCCAGTTGAAGGGCTTCTGAACAGGATTGTCCCCACTCCTGCTCATCATTACGTATAATATGTCTCCAAAATCTAGTTAAAAACTTGTGAGCTTGAAAATAAGTATTTGAAAGGTGAGTATGCTTTCAGAATGCTGACGTAATTGTGGATTATTCTTGACACTAGTTATAGTAGGGGGGGGGGGGGGGGGCTTTCACAGACAGCAGGATGTAATCTTCCAGAACAATTGCCCCCCCCCCCCCCCCCCCCCCCACAATCCCTTATAATAAATCTGACATTTTACCACGAAACCCCTTTTAGTATTTTGGTGGAAAAGACTCAAGAATACTAGCCATGCACTTTACAACAGAATTGTAGATTATCTGTACTATCTTATGTTACCCCTATGTTGCATAGTACAAAGTTTTAGTAGCTTTGCATTGTACATATACAGGGGCAGCCTGGCCACAGGGAGACTCAGGACAATGCCCGATGGGCCTCACTGCTTTAGGATAATTTGGGCTGCTACTTTTAAGACCCACATTCAATTCCTGCACCCATAGTTTTTCTCTCAGCCCCCTAATCCAGTCCCAATGTACCCCAAGCCAAGGAACCCCAGCCCCCAATGCTATAGCCTCATGGTTGGGGGGGGGGCTCAGCAAGGCCAGCTCTGGCTGACCAGAGGCTGGTAAAATCCAGGGCTGATTTTTGGCCCCAGTTCGTCATTGCAAATCTATTGTGCAATTGGATTGCAAAATGATACAGTGATACATTACTTTTAAAGCAGACATTAAAGTCAAACATGACCTTCATAGCAGGGGACATCCCAGTTTACCCAGGACCAGGCAGTGGTGCTCTCCACTGCAGGAGTGAGTGGACTTTCAGTCATTTTTACTAGAGGTCCTCTTTAATAAATCAGCCCTACCAGTCCCAAATTTGGATGCCACTCCACACATGACCAGCAGCATGCCCAAAACCAGGCAGCAGGAGCCCTCGATATATTTACACTAAATACAGGATTCATTAATAAAATACATTTCTGTAAACACTGCAGATTGGATGATTTTTCACTTCTAGTTACTCAGAGGTAATTGTGACATGAAGAATGTCAGATGTCATACCCTAGTCACCTCACCGTTAACCAAAAGAATATAAATCACATCATTGTTTTCTTTTGGCATTTTATATGTGATTGACAATCCAGTGTTCCCAGGAAGAACACATTTTTAGGTCAAATCTGCAAAGCCAGTTTAAGTAAATGCAAGGAATGCGGTAGAAATCGTTTAGCAGCGCTGCTGCTGCCTGACTCTACTTGCAGTTTCCTTCCATACCTGCCACTCCCCTGTTCTGCTGAGGCATGGCAGGGCCATTCTGTCTCCTGTCTCACAGAGTTCCATGTGTGACCCGGCAATTCAAGTGAATGAACGGCCGGCCGATCAACACAAACAGCAGGAGACAAGCTCTGGGAGGCAGGAGACAGGATGGATGAACCTGGCGCCAGAGGTGCCCGATGTTCCGTGCTAAATTTTGACACAAGGTAAGTTTTTTGTTAATTACCCCCCCATCAATATATTGTTACTTAAAGAGAAATATCAGACTTACAAAAAATATGGACAATCCCCCCACCCTTATTGAGCCCTGCTTACTTTTTGGATGTCATGACATCTGCCTGCTTCAAGGCCCAATCCTCTGTTCCCCCCCCCCCCCCGCTCAACAAAGTTCAGCTCCGCTCTGCGAAGTCTCAAGCCTTTTAGGCCAGCCCCCATTGTATCCCACTCATGGGCAATGCGATTTTTGGGATACAAGATGGCGTTGCCCATAGGGAGGTCGCACGCAATGCAAGGGACCCAGAAGATAGATGCCCCAGCAAGATGAAGACAAAATGCCCAAAGCTGAAAGCGGGGGGGGGGGGACAGTTTGGGGGGAGGTTTTATCCTCCTCCGATGTAACACTATAACCAGCCAACAGCTGGGATGCAGTGATCATCCATGCCAGATCAGCTTTGCAACCCGCATTACAGGCAGCCAGCAGATGTGGAGGGAGCGTTGGCCCCCAGCTCTAGATATGTGCATGTACAAGATTTCCACTGCAGCCAGGAAACCTCACAAACAAGGCGACGCACATTGCCTTTTTTTCCCCTGTCGAGGGAAAAATGACAGTGACAGGTGGTTATAAGGGCTGCCCATATCGGACATTTCATCGCTTTTCCTCGGCTTTAAATCTGTTTCAGATGTTTTGCGAGTTGGGTTTCTTGTTGTTTAACCAAAAGTACCAAGTTAAGGCCACTCACTAAGAAATGCATATGGTTAGGGCTAGTGTTATTACCCCTATGTTTTGCTATTACTTGATTTTAGTATTTATATTTAAATCTGTTCATATATTCTGGAGTTGGGTGTCCTGTTGAGTGGCTTATTTTTTACCCTAGTGAGTCCTTGTTGGTTTTATTGTTTTTATGTTAAGTAAGTGGGATTAGCCTCCATGTAGTTACTATTAGAGGCAAAACTTATAAGGGTGCAGGGGGGTGTGACTGCATTGGGGCTCAGAAGATCAGGGTGGGCCCAGAAGGTCAGGGGGGGGGGGGGGGGTCACATCACTGTTGCTCCTCTACCTTAGTTATCATATTTGTGCTCGTTTGGCATCATTTAGAGAAAGGAAGCTCCATTTGTCTATGCTTTTTCGGTATTTAGTTGTCTAGCTGCATCCAATTGCAACTGCCATCCAGGAAGAACAAAGTTTACTATATGTGTAGCGAAAGGGTCCCCTTTAATGTTCCCCATAACATTTAGTTATGCCACTGGTTATTATGATGTATTTTTGAGTTTTATGCCATCAAGAGGTGCTGATAAATTATTGGGATCAATTTCCTTCTTGCTACTGCTTGCTGCGAACTGGGACTCCATCTGCTTTATCCTGAAATTAGTACAGAGAAGGTGTCTCTTTTCTGCAATGTCTGCCTCCTTGGAATTGCATCTAAACCCAGATGTACTGTATATGAATCAGAAGCACTTGGCCCCCTGCAGGAAAAGGGTTTTTACAGTGAGGACTTAAAAGTTATATATGTTATTTACATGATACATTTTCAGGATACTCTACACTTTTTGCAGGATATGGCATCTTTGCACTCTCTTCAGCAACTAGTACTAGTTCCCAGTCACCTGCAATCAGCTTCCCAGTTCCTCATTACCCAGCCACAGCCTATTCAGCAAGGTAAAATGTAAGAATTTTATTTGGTATTACCTGAGCAAAATGAAATCCTAAATATTTTATGTCACAGTTGATTTCTGGTCATCTGATGTCAACATAGTGTTGCTAATGTTTACTGATTTCCTGACTCATAGACATGGCTGAATTGTTATCTGTATCTCAGTGAGGCACAGACTGGAAATGTTTCATTGGGACCATAAAGGCAGGGGTCCCCCTCACTTTCTGACTGGGTATCTGTGTCTGTGCATGGGAGGTAAAGTAAGGAGTGATTGCTCTAATTTTACACGTAGCTTAGACATACCCTTTAATTTCCCTGAATCCCCTATACAGGACTGTGCTATCCTGGCCCACCAGATTACTGTAGTCCTCTTTGTTCAGAAGCTCATTCTGTCTATTGAGTGCCTGGGAACAAAAATACTCAGCTGCATTTTCACATGGATTGATATGTTGTGAGATGTGTTGCCAGATGACCATCTTATCATAACAATACTGCCAACTCAGGACAGTAGAAAAAAAACACTTAAAACCCTCGACTCCTCTTGCATGCGAAAAATGTGTGTGTGTCAAGCCGCATATGTATTGTCTGTGTGAAACTGCAGTTGAAAGTTTCAGATTTGTGAGATTTTTATTTCATGACATCTGCTGAGTTACAATGAGGTTTACTTTGTCAGCGCTCAGTCTGCTAGGGCTGTAAAAGCCCTTTCATTTTGCTTTGTTTTTCTTATGTTATGCTATATGTTTTTTATGTTATGGCAGTGTTTTTTTTAAAGCGTGATCCCCACCCCCACACTCCCAGTGCCCAAGAAAGTCTATCAACATACCAAATTCAGGCTTTTTGTTGCCCCCTAGGGACACTACTAAGAGACTGAAGTATTTTTAGAATTCGGGATCGCTTTAAGCAAACTTAAGTCAAGCTTACAGTTCTTGATCTTGAAAAACCTCCCCAAACTCAATTGCTCTTTATACAGACATGATACTGAATCATTTTCAACATTTACATCCGATCCTGCATTTACTCAAAGATGAAATGACTTACTAATTTTTCTCCTATCTTTGAGCACCTGGGAGGCTTCCTATCCCAGCATCTCTCGCATGCTGCTGCCTGGATTTAAGATAACCCAAAATGCAAAGCTGCAGGAAGCAACACTTCCTCTTTGCAAGCCACTGGCAAATCCATAAGATACCATTCAGGGAGGGAACATCATCCACAGCAGAGGTTGCAAAAAGGTATTTCATTTTTATGTGCATTATTGTGAATTGCCCTGCATCCCTCGGATGCATATGAGCACTATTTCTTGTAAAGGTGTTGGTCCGGTTTGAAGCAAGCCTGAATTTATTAAATGCTGCCGAAGTGAAAACTTGGAATTAAAGAGGAACATCAGCCTTGGCGGCCAGCTCTGGATTATAAAAGACCCCAGATCCATACGATTTCCTCTCACCTGGCCACCAATCCCACCTGTGGGTATGCCCCTCAGATAGAGAGATGAGTGGGGGTGCGCACAGCAACGTACATCTGTATCAGATATGGCATCTTTTAGCTTAAGCTGCTTACCCTTGGAAATCCCCACCATGTATGGAAAAAATCTCCAATGGATCTGAAGCCCCTAATAAAGCTGTGGAGCCACTAGAGAAAATTCCATATAATCTGGAGGGGACCAAGTACCATTGACAGAAGTCTTCAAGGTTAGGCTCTAATAAAGAAGAATTAAGAGATCCCCTAGATAATGAACATGGCAATCTATCCCACTCCTCCCTGGAAATAGAGGGCAGCATATAGGGTAATTTTTCTGTCTGCACTGACAAAAGGTCATAAAGAACCGTAATCCCAACTGGGGCTCTTGGGTTTTTAAGTATTGTTCATATTGGGTAGGCACTTGAGGTTTTTCACTTTGAGATACCAACAAATGAGTAAAATGTAATATCTGTAACCCTCTATAATGTTCACAAATACGTGAATCATGCTTTCTCACCCTTCCAAGCTCTAGCCAATCCACAATACGAATAAAACCCTTACATGTCCACCACTGAAAAGCTATGGCATCCCGACCCGGGATGAGCAGGACACAGTATCACAGATCTATAAGAGTTGGGTGTCCAAATAACGAAACCTAGAGGAATTTCAATACACGCTTTCCATTCCATGGATACCTACTGAGGTTCTTCTTGTTTAGAAGTGCTGGATAGCTGAGCAATTTGTGATGCTTGAAAGTACTGTTCAAGACCGGGCACACCCATCCCTCCCCTCCTTATGTAAGCAAACATAGTTTTCTGACTAACCCTGCACCCCTTGGGCCCCATATAAACGGTATAACTTTAGATTGTAAACATAATAAATCATTTTGGGAACCACAGTTGCAAGGCATCTAAAAAAATATAGTAAGCTAGGTAGAAATGTCAGCTTCACTGCCCTTATCCTACCAAGCCAGGATATATTTACATTTTGGCATGTATTAAGATCTTGGCTTAGCAGGGTGTAATTGGATTGTATTGTTCTTAAAATGTGTCCGTTAGCTGTATACCTAAATATGTTAATGCCCTTGTGGCACATTTACATTTAAAATTTCATGACTATGTCATCTGCAAGGTTGATTTTCAATGCTTCAGATTTCTTGTCATTGAGTTTCAAGCCTGGGATGTTGGAGAAAGATAGGACAGTACGGATGAGAACCGGCAGAGTAATAATGGGGTCTTAAATCATTAAATCATCACCAGAAGGTCACCTGCAAACATACCACATTTATTAGATGGACCGCCACTGGTGATTCCCTTAAGAGTTGAGTCTGATTAGTCTGGCAAGGGGCTCAATCACTAATACAAAAAGTAGGAACTAAACTGGGCTCCCCTGTCTAGTTCTGCTTTGGAAAACAGAATGAATCAGACATGAATCTCCCTATGCTGAGATAAGCCTGTGGATTCCGATATAAAGCTTTTAGGATATTGTGGAAAAATATCCACAAATGCTTGCTTTATAGAACAAAAAGTTCTAGGACAAAGCACCAAACTCCTTCTGCAGGTCTAAGGATAAAACCATGCAAGGCCTAGTACCTTCACTCCCCCAGCCAGACCCAGCTGTAGACGCCAAGGGCCTAATTCATGATGTGCACCTTATAGCATCATTATTGTGTCTATAGCTCCAGCTTTGGAGCATCGGCATTCTTGTCTAATATGCAAATTTGTGCTGCTGATTTTCCGGCTCTCCCCTGCATATTTATGAATTTATTCCTCACTGAAATCTTTGGTTGTATTCTTCTGGTGCTGGTCAGCATTTCTTCATTACAGTTACAAGAAATCACTGCTGGGGACAAATGGGACAAACTTTAAATAAGGCTCCAAGTTAACTACTCTTCGAATCTGATCAGGCACTTGACGTCCCAGAGATAAACCCACCTGGTCAGGGTGGCTGTATTGAGACAGAAAGTGGTTTAACCATTTACCTAGATTTTTGGTCAACAACTTATAATCGTCCACATTGCATATAATTCTTTATAAAATTCAAAAAACTCTGCAACCACCCTCCGGTGGCTCACTTGAATGAGTCCCAGAAGAGAGGTGCAGTCTGGGAATAGCAAATGACTTGCTTCTAGGAGCTAATTTTCTCGCTAAAGAAGAGCCAGTCTTGTCACTAACGCTATAGAATTTGTGCTTGCCCCACCTCAGAGGTGTTTTTCAGCCTTGGAGGTGAGTGAGATATTAAGATCTGTGCAGAGGTGGTAGAATTTTAGCTAAAAGCTCCTTATTCAGGTTTGTTTATGAACGTTGCTAAGTTTAGTCAACAGAAGCTCCTTATCCCTTATCTATTCCTCCCATTTCTTTTAAGTTGTGCTTGCTATCTGAAGCAACCTTGTATGACTGCTTTGTGGGCCACCCAGTAAATAATAGCGGAGGTATCTAATGGGGAATTCAAATGAAAACAGTCCTTAATTTTGTCCTCTAGCTCATCGCACACATGATAAAGATTCATTGAGCTGTTAGTACTACTGGGGACTAGTGTGCCAAAATTTCTTCCAAAATTTTACATAAAATTAATTTAGGGACCAACGTAAGGGTGTATAAGTATATAGTCTATCCATGAATATGAGTGATGAGCTCGAGAATAAAACGTATAATCCCTACCTTTAGGATGATGTTCCCTCCAACAGTCCACTAAATTGAAAGAATTCAAAAACTTAACTCATTTCAGACTGGCTCTAGAGACTTTTAATAGTCTCAGAAGGTTGCCAGGGGATCTATCCAAAATGGTAGGTTAGAATCCCTCTAAAACTACTATGCCCTTAGCTCATGGCTCAGCTTCGCCAAATACACTACACGGACAACAAAGCTGACCTGTGTTGCAAGAAATAATAATTGATAATTGCAACTAATTGTTCCCCAATTTTCCCTTTCACAATGATCTACCTTCTGGCTCCGGGACCGTGGAGATATGCAAAAAAAAAAATCCCCACCACTATTTGTTTTCTCCCCACTATTTGCTAAAAAATGTCCTAAATTTAGATTTGAAATAAGACAGGCATACATTCTTAGAGACACGAGTTTCCAGCACCAGGATGATATCCGCTCTGATAGAAGAGTAGTACTTAAAGCGGACGAAAACCCACTGAATTTGTGAAATACATCTGGCCATGGCCTCCACTGACTCTCCCTTCTTAGGGTGTAGAACTAGATATTTTCGTTTTTTGAATTGTCCTTGAACACAGATTTTTTTTTTGCTGTCCCTCAGTGTAAGATAGTAGGCCATCAGTCATTGCATAGGTGTGGCAATGACATAATTGCCACACACAACAGGGATAATGAATGGAGGAGACAGTGCCTTACAGCTTAAACAGGTGGCATTATCTGGAATTAGAGTGAAGCAGGAGCAGTGAAAATTGGCAAAAAGGCAGAGCAATTCAGGGGATGCTAGTTAAAAATGTGGGTTTTGGTCCACTTTAAAAGCTTTTGCTCATTTTATACTTGAATTTAATCCTTGGACATGGTGAGTAACAATTTTATATTGCGTACTATTAGAGATCATATTTGCATTGCAAGTACCAATAATGGGTCTTCTGCAAATAACACAAAGACAACATGCTTCCTTTAGGTAGTTTAAGAGTATAGCAATAAGGGGTCTTCAAAGAGGATAGAACAGAAACAGGCAAAAAAATAGGCAAGAAACATCAGAAACAGAAAAACTGTCCTTCAAACTTTGTTTCACCCCTATGAGGCCCATATCAACAATCCTCTGCTGACTAGAAATAAAAAGACAAAGGGAAACAAAATGAGTTAGAGCAAGCTAAATTCAAACAAATTCCACCCCCCAGGAGAAACCCTCCCAGCAAGGCTTTGGGGAGCCAAAGGCCCCTATCACAACCTTGCCCAATTAACACAACTTCTGCTCCCAGAGAGTCGTAGTTGAGGCACACTCCAACCCTCCCTTTCTAATAGAACATCTGGTAACCATAGAATCATATAACCCATTAACTTTCTCATGTATGAATACCGTTATGCATAAGAAGATTTAAAGAAGCAGTAATACTACTAACATTCACATCAAGCTCTAGAAATCCATAACCCAGGTCTCAGTGTGAACATATCCTCTTAACCTCCATCTCACCCCCTTCCCCCTTTATCCAGCACTAATGAGTGCAATAATGAGCAAGAATTAACTCTAAAGCCAAAAAAGAGGATTCCCAGATGTCTGTCGTTGAACTCCTCCTCTTGGTAGGCTTTGTTTCCACAAAGGGGACATGGGGGTCATGGGACACTGGGATGGGTGACACTGAGCTTCTGAAATGATTCCCAACTTTAACAGGACTTCTTCACATTCCTAGAATGATGCAAAAGAGAAGGTATTCTTTTTGTAGTTGAATAAGAGGCCAAAAGGGAAGAGCCACTGATATGATATGTTCCGTCGGCTGTGCGCATTCGCTTCTACAAAACTTATTTTATAAATTCTACAATGGCAGACTGTGGGGAATCGTAATACATTAAGAGAGGTCCCATTTTAATGTGTTTGGATTCCCCCTAGGGTGCTGTAATGTATAACTTTTAAAATTAAATACTCCATTTATCCCAATAAAAATCATTTGATCCTCATCATATCTGCAGAACTTTTTGCTTAAATAAAAAAGAAGAAAACTGACTGACTGCCTGGAGTTGCAAGCAGCAGCAGGAGCACAAACATTGCGTGAAAGAGACACTGGAGTTGGCTGCAGAAGCCCAAAAATTGGATGAATCACACCCTGGAGTTTCAAGCAGCAGCAGGAGCCCAAACATAGCTTGAAAGAGACACTGGAGTTGGCAGCAGGAGTCCAAAAGTTGGATGAATCACACCCTGGAGTTGCAAGCAGCAGCAGGAGCCCAAACATTGCTTTAAAGAGACACTGGAGTTGGCTGCAGGAGGCCAAAAATTGGATGAATCACACCCTGGAGTTGCAAGCAGCAGCAGCAGGAGCCCAAACATAGCTTGGAAGAGACATGGAGTTGGCTGCAGGAGCCCAAAAATTGGATGAATCACACCCTGGAGTTGCAAGCAGCAGCCGCAGCAGGAGCCCAAACATAGCTTGAAATAGACACTGGAGTTGGCTGCAGGAGGCCAAAAATTGGATGAATCACACCCTGGAGTTGCAAGCAGCAGCAGGCGCCCAAACATTACTTTAAAGAGACACTGGAGTTGGCTGCAGGAGGCCAAAAATTGGATGAATCACACCCTGGAGTTGCAAGCAGCAGCAGGAGCACAAACGCTGCTTTAAAGAGACACTGGAGTTGGCTGCAGGAGGCCAAAAATTGGATAAATCACACCCTGGAATTGCAAGCAGCAGCAGGAGCCCAAACATTGCTTTAAAGAGATACTGGAGTTGGCTGCAGGAGGCCAAAAATTGGATGAATCACACTCTGGAGTTGCAAGCAGCAGCAGCAGGAACCCAGACATAGCTTGAAAGAGACACTGGAGTTGGCAGCAGGAGACACTGGAGTTGGCTGCAGGAGACACTGGAGTTGGCTGCAGGAGAAACTGGAGTTAGCTGCAGGAGACACTGGAGTTGGCTGCAGGAGGGCAAAAATTGGATGAATCACACCCTGGAGTTGCAAGCAGCAGCAGCAGGAGCCCAAACATAGCTTGAAAGAGACACTGGAGTTGGCTGCAGGAGCCCAAACATTGGATGAATCACACCCTGGAGTTGCAAGCAGCCGCAGCAGGAGCCCAAACATTGCGTGAAAGAGACACTGGAGTTGGCAGCAGGAGCCCAAACATTGGATGAATCACACCCTGGAGTTGCAAGCAGCAGCAGGAGCCCAAACATTGCTTTAAAGAGACACTGGAGTTGGCTGCAGGAGGCCAAAAATTGGATGAATCACACCCTGGAGTTGCAAACAGCAGCAGCAGGAGCCCAAACATTGCGTGAAAGAGACACTGGAGTTGGCTGCAGGAGCCCAAAAATTGGATGAATCACACCCTGGAGTTGCAAGCAGCAGCAGCTGGAGCCCGAACATAGCTTGAAAGAGACACTGGAGTTGGCTGCAGAAGGCCAAAAATTGGATGAATCACACCCTGGAGTTGCAAGCAGCAGCAGCAGGAGCCCAAACATTGCGTGAAAGAGACACTGGAGTTGGCTGCAGGAGCCCAAAAATTGGATGAATCACACCCTGGAGTGGCAAGCAGCAGCAGGAGCCCAAACATAGCTGGAAAGAGACACTGGAGTTGGCAGCAGAAGCCCAAAAATTGGATGAATCACACCCTGGAGTTGCAAGCAGCAGCAGGAGCCCAAACATTGCTTTAAAGAGACACTGGAGTTGGCTGCAGGAGGCCAAAAATTTGATGAATCACACCCTGGAGTTGCAAACAGCAGCAGCAGGAGCCCAAACATTGCGTGAAAGAGACACTGGAGTTGGCTGCAGGAGGCTAAAAATTGGATGAATCACACCCTGGAGTTGCAAGCAGCAGCAGCTGGAGCCCGAACATAGCTTGAAAGAGACACTGGAGTTGGCTGCAGAAGGCCAAAAATTGGATGAATCACACCCTGGAGTTGCAAGCAGCAGCAGCAGGAGCCCAAACATTGCGTGAAAGAGACACTGGAGTTGGCTGCAGGAGCCCAAAAATTGGATGAATCACACCCTGGAGTGGCAAGCAGCAGCAGGAGCCGAAACATAGCTTGAAAGAGACACTGGAGTTGGCAGCAGAAGCCCAAAAATTGGATGAATCACACCCTGGAGTTGCAAGCAGCAGCAGGAGCCCAAACATTGCTTTAAAGAGACACTGGAGTTGGCTGCAGGAGGCCAAAAATTTGATGAATCACACTCTGGAGTTGCAAGCAGCAGCAGCAGGAGCCCAAACATAGCTTGAAAGAGACATGGAGTTGGCTGCAGGAGCCCAAAAATTGGATGAATCACACCCTGGAGTTGCAAGCAGCAGCAGCAGGAGCCCAAACATTGCGTGAAAAAGACACTGGAGTTGGCTGCAGGAGCCCAAAAATTGCATAAATCACACCCTGGAGTTGCAAGCAGCAGCAGCAGGAGCCCAAACATAGCTTGAAAGAGACACTGGAGTTGGCTGCAGGAGACACTGGAGTTGGCTGCAGGAGACACTGGAGTTGGCTGCAGGAGACACTGGAGTTGGCTGCAGGAGGCCAAAAATTGGATGAATCACACCCTGGAGTTGCAAGCAGCAGAAGCAGGAGCCCAAACATAGCTTGAAAGAGACACTGGAGTTGGCTGCAGGAGCCCAAAAATTGGATGAATCACACCCTGGAGTTGCAAGCAGCAGCAGCAGGAGCCCAAACATAGCTTGAAAGAGACATGGAGTTGGCTGCAGGAGCCCAAAAATTGGATGAATCACACCCTGGAGTTGCAAGCAGCCGCAGCAGGAGCCCAAACATTGCGTGAAAGAGACACTGGAGTTGGCTGCAGGAGCCCAAACATTGGATGAATCACACCCTGGAGTTGCAAGCAGCCGCAGCAGGAGCCCAAACATTGCGTGAAAGAGACACTGGAGTTGGCTGCAGGAGCCCAAACATTGGATGAATCACACCCTGGAGTTGCAAGCAGAAGCAGGAGCCCAAACATTGCTTTAAAGAGACACTGGAGTTGGCTGCAGGAGGCCAAAAATTGGATGAATCACACCCTGGAGTTGCAAACAGCAGCAGCAGGAGCCCAAACATTGCGTGAAAGAGACACTGGAGTTGGCTGCAGGAGCCCAAAAATTGGATGAATCACACCCTGGAGTTGCAAGCAGCAGCAGCTGGAGCCCGAACATAGCTTGAAAGAGACACTGGAGTTGGCTGCAGAAGGCCAAAAATTGGATGAATCACACCCTGGAGTTGCAAGCAGCAGCAGCAGGAGCCCAAACATTGCGTGAAAGAGACACTGGAGTTGGCTGCAGGAGCCCAAAAATTGGATGAATCACACCCTGGAGTGGCAAGCAGCAGCAGGAGCCCAAACATAGCTTGAAAGAGACACTGGAGTTGGCAGCAGAAGCCCAAAAATTGGATGAATCACACCCTGGAGTTGCAAGCAGCAGCAGGAGCCCAAACATTGCTTTAAAGAGACACTGGAGTTGGCTGCAGGAGGCCAAAAATTGGATGAATCACACCCTGGAGTTGCAAACAGCAGCAGCAGGAGCCCAAACATTGCGTGAAAGAGACACTGGAGTTGGCTGCAGGAGGCTAAAAATTGGATGAATCACACCCTGGAGTTGCAAGCAGCAGCAGCTGGAGCCCGAACATAGCTTGAAAGAGACACTGGAGTTGGCTGCAGAAGGCCAAGAATTGGATGAATCACACCCTGGAGTTGCAAGCAGCAGAAGGAGCCCAAACATTGCGTGAAAGAGACACTGGAGTTGGCTGCAGGAGGCCAAAAATTGGATGAATCACACCCTGGAGTTGCAAGCAGCAGCAGCTGGAGCCCAAACATAGCTTGAAAGAGACACTGGAGTTGGCTGCAGGAGCCCAAAAATTGAATGCATCACACCCTGGAGTTGCAAGCAGCAGCAGGAGCCCAAACATTGCATGAAAGAGACACTGGAGTTGGCTGCAGGAGGCCAAAAATTGGATGAATCACACCCTGAAGTTGCAAGCAGGAGCCCAAACATTGCGTGAAAGAGACACTGGAGTTGGCTGCAGGAGCCCAAAAATTGGATGAATCACACCCTGGAGTTGCAAGCAGCAGCAGGAGCCCAAACATAGCTTGAAAGAGACACTGGAGTTGGCTGCAGAAGGCCAAAAATTGGATGAATCACACCCTGGAGTTGCAAGCAGCAGCAGCAGGAGCCCAAACATTGCGTGAAAGAGACACTGGAGTTGGCTGCAGGAGCCCAAAAATTGGATGAATCACACCCTGGAGTGGCAAGCAGCAGCAGGAGCCCAAACATAGCTTGAAAGAGACACTGGAGTTGGCAGCAGAAGCCCAAAAATTGGATGAATCACACCCTGGAGTTGCAAGCAGCAGCAGGAGCCCAAACATTGCTTTAAAGAGACACTGGAGTTGGCTGCAGGAGGCCAAAAATTTGATGAATCACACCCTGGAGTTGCAAACAGCAGCAGCAGGAGCCCGAACATTGCGTGAAAGAGACACTGGAGTTGGCTGCAGGAGGCTAAAAATTGGATGAATCACACCCTGGAGTTGCAAGCAGCAGCAGCTGGAGCCCGAACATAGCTTGAAAGAGACACTGGAGTTGGCTGCAGAAGGCCAAAAATTGGATGAATCACACCCTGGAGTTGCAAGCAGCAGCAGCAGGAGCCCAAACATTGCGTGAAAGAGACACTGGAGTTGGCTGCAGGAGCCCAAAAATTGGATGAATCACACCCTGGAGTGGCAAGCAGCAGCAGGAGCCCAAACATAGCTTGAAAGAGACACTGGAGTTGGCAGCAGAAGCCCAAAAATTGGATGAATCACACCCTGGAGTTGCAAGCAGCAGCAGGAGCCCAAACATTGCTTTAAAGAGACACTGGAGTTGGCTGCAGGAGGCCAAAATTTTGATGAATCACACTCTGGAGTTGCAAGCAGCAGCAGCAGGAGCCCAAACATAGCTTGAAAGAGACATGGAGTTGGCTGCAGGAGCCCAAAAATTGGATGAATCACACCCTGGAGTTGCTAACAGCAGCAGCTGGAGCCCAAACATAGCTTGAAATAGACACTGGAGTTGGCTGCAGGAGGCCAAAAATTGGATGAATCACACCCTGGAGTTGCAAGCAGCAGAAGGAGCCCAAACATTGCGTGAAAGAGACACTGGAGTTGGCTGCAGGAGGCCAAAAATTGGATGAATCACACCCTGGAGTTGCAAGCAGCAGCAGCTGGAGCCCAAACATAGCTTGAAAGAGACACTGGAGTTGGCTGCAGGAGCCCAAAAATTGAATGCATCACACCCTGGAGTTGCAAGCAGCAGCAGGAGCCCAAACATTGCATGAAAGAGACACTGGAGTTGGCTGCAGGAGGCCAAAAATTGGATGAATCACACCCTGGAGTTGCAAGCAGGAGCCCAAACATTGCGTGAAAGAGACACTGGAGTTGGCTGCAGGAGCCCAAAAATTGGATGAATCACACCCTGGAGTTGCAAGCAGCAGCAGGAGCCCAAACATAGCTTGAAAGAGACACTGGAGTTGGCTGCAGGAGGCCAAAAATTGGATGAATCACACCCTGGAGTTGCAAGCAGCAGCAGCAGGAGCCCAAACATTGCGTGAAAGAGACACTGGAGTTGGCTGAAGTAGCCCAAAAATTGCATAAATCACACCCTGGAGTTGCAAGCAGCAGCAGGAGCCCAAACATTACTTTAAAGAGACACTGGAGTTGGTTGCAGGAGCCCAAAAATTGGACGAATCACACCCTGGAGTTGCAAGCAGCAGCAGGAGCCCAAACATAGCTTGAAAGAGACACTGGAGTTGGCTGCAGGAGGCCAAAAATTGGATGAATCACACCCTGGAGGTGCAAGCAGCAGCAGGAGCACAAACATTGCATGAAAGAGACACTGGAGTTGGATGCAGGAGCCCAAAAATTGGATGAATCACACCCTGGAGGTGCAAGCAGCAGCAGGAGCCCAAACATAGCTTGAAAGAGACACTGGAGTTGGCTGCAGGAGCCCAAAAATTGGATGAATCACACCCTGGAGTTGCAAGCAGAAGCAGGAGCCCAAACATAGCTTGAAAGAGACACTGGAGTTGGCTGCAGGAGGCCAAAAATTGGATGAATCACACCCTGAAGTTGGCAGCAGTAGGAGCACAAACATAGCTTGAAAGAGACACTGGAGTTAGCTGCAGGAGGCCAAAAATTGGATTAATCATACCCTGGAGTTGCAAGCAGCAGCAGCAGCAGGAGCCCAAACATTGCGTGAAAGAGACACTGGAGTTGGCTGCAGGAGCCCAAAAATTGGATGAATCACACCCTGAAGTTGGCAGCAGCAGGAGCACAAACATAGCTTGAAAGAGACACTGGAGTTGGCTGCAGGAGGCCAATAATTGGATGAATCACACCCTGGAGTGGCAAGCAGCAGCAGCAGGAGCCCAAACATTGCGTGAAAGAGACACTGGAGTTGGCTGCAGGAGCCCAAAAATTGGATGAATCACACCCTGAAGTTGGCAGCAGCAGGAGCACAAACATAGCTTGAAAGAGACACTAGAGTTGGCTGCAGGAGGCCAAAAATTGGATTAATCACACCCTGGAGTTGCAAGCAGCAGCAGGAGCCCAAACATTGCGTGAAAGAGACACTGGAGTTGGCTGCAGGAGCCCAAAAATTGGATGAATCACACCCTGAAGTTGGCAGCAGCAGGAGCACAAACATAGCTTGAAAGAGACACTGGAGTTGGCTGCAGGAGGCCAAAAATTGGATGAATCACACCCTGGAGTTGCAAGCAGCAGGAGCCCAAACATTGCTTGAAAGAGACACTGGAGTTAGCTGCAGGAGCCCAAAAATTGGATGAATCACACCCTGGAGTTGCAAGCAGCAGCAGGAGCCCAAACATTGCATGAAAGAGACACTGGAGTTGGCTGCAGGAGGCCAAAAATTGGATGAATCACACCCTGAAGTTGGCAGCAACAGGAGCAGGAGCCCAAACATTGCTTGAAAGACACCCTGGAGTTGGCAGCAGAAGCAGCAGCAGGAGGCCAAAAATTGGCTGAAAGGCACACCCTGAAGTTGGCATCAGCAGGAGCCCAAAAATTGGCCTAAAGACATAAATATGTTTTGCACCATTTGGAAAGTGTAAAACGTGGCACCATGCTGAATCTAGTCGCATGCATCAGCCATTGGTGGGTGGAAATCCTGGCTGATTCATCCCTGATTCATTTTGACAAAGGTGAGTCTCTCCACATTTTTAGTTGACAGACGAGTTCTCCTTGCCGTAACTATGGCCCCCGCCGCACTAAACACCCGCTCAGATGACACGCTACTGGCCAAGTAGTCAGACCTGTGAGAGTATGGACCATGGCGCAGATAGGAATCGGCAATGTCTTTGTAGTAGGTCAGTTTGTCCTCCCTCTCGGCGGGTTTAAAAAATGCCCCCATTTTGTGCCGGAAGCGAGGGTCCAATAAGGTGGACAGCCAGAAGTCATCCCGGCGACAAATGGAAACAATTCTGGGGTCACTGCGCAAGCACGTGAGCATGCTTCCTGCCATTTGCGCAAGTGACTTGGAGGGACTACCTGTCTCCATCTCCACTGCATACTGCCACGGTGTGTCCGGGTCCTCTGTCTCGGCTTCCTCACAACCCTCTAGCTCCTCTGGCTGCTCCTGCTCCTCCTCTCCTGTCCGCTGACTAGATAAACTAGCCATTTCGCCATTTCGCCAAGCCTAAACTGTGCTTCACTGGGCCACTCCTCCTCCTCTTCCTCCTCCTCCTCCAGTTCAGCTCCAACGGGGTTCATGTGGCCATAATATGTAGACGCCATGTCTCCAGTGCCCTGACCAGCCATGGTTTCCAACATGTGCTTTAGTACATGAAGCAGTGGAATCACGTCATTCATCCCGTAATCCTGCCGACTGACAAATAAAGTGGCTTTCTCAAAGGGCCTGAGCAAACGGCAGGTGTCACGTATGAGCTGCCACTGGTTGACATTGAAGTTACACAGGGGAGTCCCCCTATCTGCTTGGATCATCAGGAAATCCGTGATGGCTTTTCTCTGTTCATATAATCGGTCCAACATGTGAAGGGTGGAATTCCAACGGGTTGAAACATCGCAAATCAGACTATGTTGGAGGCTACCGTTCTGACACTGTAGCTCAAGAAGGGTGTGTTTGGCGGTGTATGAGTGGCTGAAGTACATGCAAATTTTCCATGAAGTTGTTAGGATGTCTTGCAGATCGGGGGAACACTTCAGAAACCGCTTGACAACCAGATTGAAGACGTGAGCCATGCAGGCCTCATGGGTCAGCCTTCCTTGGCGCAGCGCAGACAAAATGTTCTTCCCATTGTCGGTAACCATGGTTCCCATTTTCAGTTTGCTTGGAGTAAGCCATGTTTGGATTTCTTTATGAATAAATTTAAGCAGTTTCTCCCCTGTGTGACTCCGTTCACCAAGACAAACCATGTGAAACACAGCATGACACCTCCCTGCCCTGCACACATGGTAGACTGGAGAGGCACTGAGACTTGACCCTACAGTGGAGCGTAAGGAGATGGCGGAGGATGAGGAGGGCCGAGTCGCACGGTGTCACAGGCACAACGGCCAGGGAGCGCGGAGGCCGAAGCGGCGTGACCTGTCCAAGTTGCTGCTGCTGCTGCAAAGGGACCACATTCACCCAGTGGGCCGTAAATGACATGTACTGTCCCTGACCGTAGTTACAGCTCCAGACGTGGGCGCTGCCATGCACTTTGCATGACTCAAGGACTGGCCCACCTTCTGTTCAACAAAAGTGTGCAGCGCTGGTACTGCCTTCTTGGCAAAGAAATGACGGCTTGGGACTCTCCACCTCGGCTCGGCACAAGCCATCAGTTCTCTGAAAGGTGCAGAGTCCACCACCTGAAAAGGGAGCGACTGCAGCACCAGCAACTTGGACAGGAGCACATTCAGCTTCTGCGCCGTAGGATGAGTGGGCGCATACTGCTGTCTCTTAGACATGGCTTCGCTGATGGATTGCTGGCGGGATGCATGACTTGGAGGAGGAGGAGCAGGAGCATCAGGAGGAGCAACAGAGGATGGGTATGACGCACAGCTGCCTTCGGCTGAGGTGCTAGAGCCTTGGCTGGCAGAAATTGGGAGCGGCGTGCCGCTTGGTGAGGAAGCAGGCTGCACCACCTCTTCGGAGCCTCGGTTCTCCCAGGCCGCTTTATGGTGACGCATCATATGTGCCAAAATTTGGGCCCTGCCCACGCTTCACCTTCTGCCTACATATCTTGCATGTGGCCATGTTACCCTCCTGCGGATGCTTCAGGAAAAACTGCTGAGTAGCTACTTTTCCCACCAACAGGCCGCACTGATTCACTGCTACTGTCGCCAACTCCAGGAAGCCCTGCTCCACTACCTCCCAATAAGGTAGCCTGCCATGCAGCAGGTGCTCTACCCCGGCCCCGGCCCTGTTTGGCTCCAGGCTTTACAATTCTGCCCCCATGCTGACTGCCAACCATGCTGCTAACACCTTGCTGCCTCAGCTGCTGACTCCGGGGCAACCTGCGCCCCTCTTCTCCTGATGATGACGATGAAGCCCCTTCTGCACCAGGCTCCCAAGTTCGATCGGCTTCATCATCATCATCACCGAGTTGTGGCTGCACGTCACTGATGTTCTTGGTTTCCTCAACAGTGTCTGGCTCAGATGCAGGAACGCTCGCAACACCCACAACACTCTCCACATCACTATTTGTCTGCCTAGCTAAAGAAGCCACCTTCATTTCTTGGCTGGGCAGTAGCTGCTGAACCCAAAGCATAGGATACGTCGCTGGGGCAGGGAACAGCATAGGACAGAGGCAATGGGAGGACAGGGACTGCTCTCAGGGCATGCCAACTCAGGGTTGTGTCAGAGGAACCTACCGACCCTAGACTGGGGGTCTCAGATGTAACTTGTGATGATGTGGATGACCGCGTTAACCAATCTACCACGGCAGATGCGTTACTGGTGGAGACACGACCGCTAGCAGATACTGGCAGATCAGGTCTCTCACCGTGACTCCTGCTGCCACTCGCCCCTAGTCTGCTGCGACCTCTGCCTGCTGAATCTTGGCCTCTGCCACTCCTCTTTAAACATCCTGGCACTTGTCTGCCTGACATTTTCATGTATTTGAAATGCGCAATAGGTACTTTAAAAAATGTGTTTACTTTAAAAAGCAGAAGCTAATTGTCACGCTCTGGGTACTACAGCGATCCACTTAGATAACTCCAGCCCTCTCAGTAAGACCTCAACCCCCAATCTCCGCAGCCAGCTTCACCTATAGGAGCCCCCGCTTGCCGGGACGCAGAGCACGCCTGCCCGGGATCGGTTGCCCCCAGGACTTCAATGGCTCAAAGATTGGAGTCTTACTGTTCAGAGGCCTGGAGAACCCGTGGCTGGAAGTGGTGCCGAGCAGCCCAATGGCTGAGCGTATACGGAAGTCCAACAGGCTTTGGGTCGGCAACGGAAATTCTGAGATGGCAACGGAACAATAGGGTTGGACAATTCGTGGTCGAGGATCAAGCAGAGGTCGGCCACAGGAGATCAGATCGGGGATGGTCAAACACAGGCGAAGGTCGGCAACAGGAGATCAGATCGGGGATGGTCAAAAACACAGGCGAAGGTCGGCAACAGGAGATCAGATCGGGGATGGTCAAAAACACAGGCGAAGGTCGGCAACAGGAGATCAGATCGGGGATAGTCAAAACTCAGGCGAAGGTCGGCAACAGGCGATCAGAATATTCACAAGAGACAAAACGCTACTAGGTACAAGGCACTATCACAGGCAATTCCCAACTGAGGGGGAATTGCTTTTATAGGGACAGACAGGGGAGGGGAAGTGTAGGTGATTGGTGCAACTACAATCTTGGAAAACATTGGACGGAACCAAAAAAGGGCGTGTAGCCCAAAACCTCTCTTTTGGGCTCATTGGCCCATAGCCTGAACCAAGGGGGCGTGCCTGTGCCCCTTGGTTCAAACCTTTTCCCACTACAGCCTCCGGCGGGCGCGCTGTGTGCAGCGCCGCCGGAGGGCATAAAGGTTACGTGCTCGCGCGCGCGAGACAGTAACGCGGGCGCGGGCACGAGGGAGGAGAGCGGCCGTGCGCGGCGCCGCCTGAGCCGCCGCCGCTGCTCGGCGTGGCCGCCGGGCAGGAGCTGCTGCGGCCGGGCGCCCGAAGCCAGCGTTGGAACGGGGCTCAGGTAAGCGCCGATTCCTGACACTACCCCCCCCTTCATGAGGGGCCTCCGGACCCTCACCGGGTTTCCCTGGATTGTCATGATGAAACTTCTTTACAAGAGTACTGGCGTGCACATCCTTAGCTGCTACCCAGCACCTTTCCTCGGGACCGTAACCAACCCAGTCCACCAAATACTGTAAAGAATTACGCACTTTACGTGAATCTAAGATCTTATTCACTTCATACTCGGGCTCATTATCAACAAGAATGGGCGAGGGACCAGCAAGAGGAGTACTTTTCGCCGGTTTTAACAATGAAACATGAAAAGAATTAGGTATTTTCATAGTCGGCGGGAGTTGAATCTTAAAAGACACATTATTCAACTTCTTGATTATCGGAAAAGGGCCAATGAATTTAGGACCCAATTTGCTAGAAGGTTGACGGAGCGCAATAATTTTAGTGGAGACCCAAACTAGATCGCCTACTTGAAGAGTAGGTTCCCGTGATCTACGACGATCAGCAAATTTCTTATATCTTAAACCAGTGGTTTTAAGAATTTCCTGAACATGTGTCCAGATATTCTTCCGTTCCTGAAGCCACTCCTCCAACGCCGGCAAGTTGGAAGGTGCCCCTGAAAGGGAAGAAGCTCTAGGATTTTTCCCCAAATTACAATAAAAAGGCGACATCTTGGTACTCTCACTAGGCGCATTATTGTAAGCAAATTCGGCGAAATCAATAAATTCTGCCCATTGTTCTTGGGCATCCGAGACATAACACCTTAAGTACTGTTCCAAAGTTTGATTAGTTCTTTCCGTCTGCCCATTGGACTGGGGATGGTAGGCAGACGAAAGAGAGATCTGTATACCCAGCCGCGAACAGAAATGTTTCCAAAAACGGGAAGTAAATTGGACGCCCCGATCAGAGACTATATTGGATGGAATACCATGAATACGAAAAATGTGTGAAGTAAATAATCGAGAAAGCTCTGGTGCAGAAGGAAGCTTAGCCAAAGGAATGAAGTGTGCCATCTTACTGAAACGATCTACGACCACCCAAATAACAGTATTCCCGTGTGATAAAGGTAAATCTACAATAAAATCCATAGAAATATGAGTCCAAGGTTCAGCAGGGATTTCAAGAGGAACCAAACCGCCACTGGGAGCTTTATGTACCCCTTTACTCCGAGCACAAACAGCACAAGCGTCGATAAAGGCAGTAATATCGCGTCTCATGGTTGGCCACCATACATGGCGGCGGGCAAGCATAAAGGTTTTTCGGTTACCCACATGACCAGCAGTTTTAGCATCGTGAAATTCGCGAATTACATCTGGACGCAAATGTGTCGGTACAAACTGGCATCCTAAGGGAACATCACTAGGAGACTGGTTTTGAAACGGCGCCAAGGTATTAGAGAGATCAGGGAGTAATGCCCCGACCACACAACCCATAGGTAGAATCGGGTCACCAGTATCACCCCGATCCCTACATTCGCCGAACATGCGAGATAGAGCATCCGCTTTAGTATTTTTTACACCCGGCTTGAAGGTAATAATAAAATTAAAACGCGAGAAGAATAATGCCCAACGTGCTTGACGAGAGTTCAATCTCTTGGCAGTCCCAATGTATTCAAGATTTTTGTGATCGGTATACACAGTTATGGGATGTAAAGAACCCTCCAGCCAGTGTCGCCATTCATCAAAAGCCAGTTTAATAGCTAATAGTTCCCTATTACCGACATCATAATTTTGCTCCGCGGTACTGAATTTACGTGAAAAATAAGCGCATGGATGAAGACGCTCAGGGTTACCGGAATATTGCGACAAAACTGCACCCACTCCCAGCTCTGAAGCGTCCACCTCAACAATGAAGGCCTTACGAATATCTGGGTGAATTAACACTGGTGCCGAAGTAAAGGCCCGTTTCAAGGTCAGGAAGGCCTCACAGACAGAGGGAGGCCAGTTAGCAGTGAAGGCCCCCTTGCGGGTAAGATTGGTAAGAGGTGCAACAATATGGGAGAAGCCTTTGATGAACCGCCGATAAAAATTAGCAAAACCTAAAAAACGCTGTAATTCTTTTAAGGTCTTGGGTTGAACCCACTCCTGAACCGCCGAAACTTTCCCCGCGTCCATCTCCAAACCCTGGTTGGTAATAATATACCCTAAAAAAGGAACTGTGGTGACTTCAAACACGCATTTAGAAATTTTAGCATATAGATTATTTTCTCTCAACTTCTGAAGGACCATCTTTACATGTTGCCTATGTTCGGACAAGGTATTGGAGAAAATGAGAATATCATCTAGATAGATCACCATGAATCTGCCCAAATACTCGCGAAAGACATCGTTAACAAAGTCTCGGAAGACAGCAGGAGCATTACAAAGGCCAAAGGGCATAACTAAATATTCGTAATGACCATCTTTAACATTGAATGCAGTTTTCCACTCATCCCCTTGCCGAATACGAATCAGGTTGTAGGCCCCCTTTAAGTCTAACTTGGAGAACACCCGAGCACCTACTACTTGATTAAATAAATCCCCAATCAAGGGAAGGGGATACCGTTTTTTTACCGTGATCTTATTCAGGGCTCTGTAGTCTATGCAAGGCCTTAAACCACCATCTTTTTTCTCCACAAAAAAGAAGCCAGCCCCCGCAGGTGACGTTGAAGGACGGATGAACCCCTTGCTTAAATTCTCGGAGATGTACTCCTTCATGGCCAGTTCTTCCGGCCGGGTGAGATTATAAATCTTCCCTCTAGGAGGGATGGTCCCGGGGAGCAGGTCAATGGGGCAGTCATAGGGCCTATGAGGGGGAAGGGAATCTGCGGAACGTTCGGAAAAAACATCAGCCCAATCTGCGTAAGGCTGAGGCAATCCCTGTGGCAGCATCTGAAAACTTTTGAGGGCAGTGGAAAAACAATGTGTCTTACAGTAATTGCTCCACCTCACTAAATCCCCAGTCTGCCAGTCTAAAATGGGGTTGTGGAGTTTTAACCAGGGATATCCCAATACTACCGGGGTTTCTGGACAGTCAAAAACCAAGAACTCGATATATTCCGAGTGAGAAGAGCCAACAATTAAATTGAGAGGTGGGGTCTTAGTACTAACCGGACCTCCCTGGATGGCCTTCCCATTTATGGCTAGAACCTGTAGAGATTTTCCAAGGGGTACCAGCGGAATCCCCAGGAGGGAGATCATGCTCCGATCCAGGAAATTGCCCGCAGCTCCACTATCAATAAAGGCGGATACTGCCTGTTTGGAAGGGCCCCATGAAAGCTCGATGGGAATTAACATCTTGTTCAAATGAGAGTAGTTAATGGACTCACCTAGATCAGTACTCTCCTCCTGATCTAGGCGAGGAAGTTTCCCGTCGGGTATCCTTTGTTAGGACAGGACCTAGCAAAATGCCCTGGATTCCCACAATATAGGCATAGGCCCATGGAGCGTCTCCGCTGCTTCTCGTCCTGGGTAAGACGAGCTCTACCGACCTGCATGGGTTCCTCCTGTGAGGAAGAAGGTGTGTTTACCCCACGGGAAGACGGTGGGTTGGGGGTCTGAGACGGCTTAAAGGACGGAGAAGTCCTAACCCTTTCCCTAGCTCTCTCCCTAAGTCGTCGATCTATTTTGATGGTGACCTGCATTAACTGGTCAAGATCTGCTGGTGTAGGGAAATTAACCAATGCGTCCTTGATACCCTCCGATAGACCCATACGAAACTGGCTACACAGGGCTGGGTCATTCCATCTGGACTCTACTGCCCACCGCCTGAATTCAGCACTGTAATCCTCGGCAGTATTCCGACCTTGCTTTAAGGCCCGAAGCCTGTTTTCGGCTGTGGACTGCTGATCCGGGTCGGCATATAACACACTCATGGCCAGGAAAAATGATGCAACGGAGTGCAGGGCAGCGTCATCGGAAGGCAGACTAAAAGCCCATGATTGGGGGTCTCCTTGCAAAAGGGAGATAATTAACCCCACCCGTTGGGTCTCCGTGCCCGATGATAAGGGCCGTAGCTTAAAGTAGAGCTCACAAGAATTTTTAAAATTGGAGAATCTGGTTCGGTCTCCAAAAAATTTCTCCGGTAGCGGGACCTTTGGTTCTGGAACGTGAGGTGATACAGCGGATGCAGGTATCTGTCTGGTTTCCTGATTGGCCACTCTTTGGGCTAGTTGGTTGATAGCAGTGGCCATAGCCTGCACTTGCTGCACCAGGTCTTCCATGTGGGCCTGTGATAATGTCACGCTCTGGGTACTACAGCGATCCACTTAGATAACTCCAGCCCTCTCAGTAAGACCTCAACCCCCAATCTCCGCAGCCAGCTTCACCTATAGGAGCCCCCGCTTGCCGGGACGCAGAGCACGCCTGCCCGGGATCGGTTGCCCCCAGGACTTCAATGGCTCAAATATTGGAGTCTTACTGTTCAGAGGCCTGGAGAACCCGTGGCTGGAAGTGGTGCCGAGCAGCCCAATGGCTGAGCGTATACGGAAGTCCAACAGGCTTTGGGTCGGCAACGGAAATTCTGAGATGGCAACGGAACAATAGGGTTGGACAATTCGTGGTCGAGGATCAAGCAGAGGTCGGCCACAGGAGATCAGATCGGGGATGGTCAAAAACACAGGCGAAGGTCGGCAACAGGAGATCAGATCGGGGATGGTCAAAAACACAGGCGAAGGTCGGCAACAGGAGATCAGATCGGGGATAGTCAAAACTCAGGCGAAGGTCGGCAACAGGCGATCAGAATATTCACAAGAGACAAAACGCTACTAGGTACAAGGCACTATCACAGGCAATTCCCAACTGAGGGGGAATTGCTTTTATAGGGACAGACAGGGGAGGGGAAGTGTAGGTGATTGGTGCAACTACAATCTTGGAAAACATTGGACGGAACCAAAAAAGGGCGTGTAGCCCAAAACCTCTCTTTTGGGCTCATTGGCCCATAGCCTGAACCAAGGGGGCGTGCCTGTGCCCCTTGGTTCAAACCTTTTCCCACTACAGCCTCCGGCGGGCGCGCTGTGTGCAGCGCCGCCGGAGGGCATAAAGGTTACGTGCTCGCGCGCGCGAGACAGTAACGCGGGCGCGGGCACGAGGGAGGAGAGCGGCCGTGCGCGGCGCCGCCTGAGCCGCCGCCGCTGCTCGGCGTGGCCGCCGGGCAGGAGCTGCTGCGGCCGGGCGCCCGAAGCCAGCGTTGGAACGGGGCTCAGGTAAGCGCCGATTCCTGACACTAATTAAAGTGAGGAACTGCTTCTCTGCACCAGATACTATGAAAATTGGCAATATGAGATACCCTGCGGCCTGGTGTTTTGACAGCAGGACAAAAACCAATTCAAAATGCAATAGCTTAATAAAGCTGAGGATGAACAAGCTTATTTAGTATAACAGATAGGGTGCAACGTGCAGGTTTGGGATACCCTGCGGCCTAGTGTTTTGGCAGCAGACCAAAAACCAATTCAAAATTCGATAGTTTGATTAAGCTGAAGATGAACAAGCGTATTTAGTATAACAGATAGGGTGCAACGCGCAGGTTTGGGATACCCTGCGGCCTGGTGTTTTTTTGACAGTTCAAAAAACAATTCAAAATGCAATAGCTTGATTAAGCTGAGGATGAACAAGGGTATTTAGTATAACAGATAGGGTGCTACGTGCAGGTTTGGGATACCCTGCAGCCTAGTGTTTTGGCAGCAGGACAAAAACCAATTCAAAATGCAATATCTTGATTAAGCTGAGGATGAACAACGCTTATTTAGTATAACAGATAGGGTGACATGTGCTGGTTTGGGATGCCCATGTGGGCCAAACCAGACAAAAACCAATTCAAAATGCAATAGCTTAATTAAAATGAGGCTGAACAACGCTTATTTAGAATAACAGATAGGGTGACATGTGCTGGTTTGGGATGCCCATGTGGGCTGGTGTATTTAAAGCAGACAAAACCCAATTCAAAATGCAATAGCTTAATTAAAATGAGGCTGAACAACGCTTATTTAGTATAACAGGGTGACATGTGCTGGTTTGGGATGCCCATGTGGGCTGGTGTATTTAAAGCAGACAAAAACCAATTCGAAATGCAATAGCTTAATTAAAATGAGGCTGAACAACGCTTATTTAGTATAACAGATAGGGTGACATGTGCTGGTTTGGGATGCCCATGTGGGCTGGTGTATTTAAAGCAGACAAAAACCAATTCAAAATGCAATAGCTTAATTAAAATGAGGCCGAACAACGCTTATTTAGTATAACAGATAGGGTGACATGTGCTGGTTTGGGATGCCCATGGGGCTGGTGTATTTAAAGCAGACAAAAACCAATTCAAAATGCAATAGCTTAATTAAAATGAGGCTGAACAACGCTTATTTAGTATAACAGATAGGGTGACATGTGCTGGTTTGGGATGCCCATGTGGGCTGGTGTATTTAAACCAGACAAAAAAATATTAAAACTAATCCAGTTATGAGAAATGCTTGTGTGTAACAGATAGGGTTAAATATGCCACTGCATTGATGGGATGCACAGTGGCAAGGCAGGTTTACAGCACAAAGAACTGAAATAACACGGTACAACAACTTACTAGCACAAAGAACTGAAATTGAATTGAAAACTGATCTGGCTAATGAAAATAAAAAAAAAATTTCCCTGTCACAATTTGCTGTCCCTGCCTGGATTGTTCCGGTTTTTCCCTATCTTTCACTATCTTTCCCTGGCTCTGTCTACCTCTCTTTCTGCCTCTCTGTCGGTCTCTCTGACTCTCCCTACCTATCTCTAACTCTGTCCCTGTCTGTAACCAGCTCTGCTCTGGCCGCAATACAACGCTGAACTGTGCACAAGGAAAATGGCTGCCGGTTTTTATAGCACGGTGGCGTCACCGGGCTTCCTGGCTGCTGATAGGCTGCATGTGACTTTTCCATGATACCTTGCCACAGGGGATATGTCTGGACATGTTCATCCACCATTTTAGAATGCCTGTAATTGAAATAAATGGAGTTTAAAGGAAAACTTCGATCGATCGAATCGCGGGGAAATTCGGATTCGTTCAGAATCGAATTTTTCCTGAAATTCCGAATGAATTCAGGTTTGTCCGGATCGATTCGCTCATCCCTATCAATGGGGACCCAAATTTGGGGGACCAAAAATGGCTGTAAAATGGTGGAAACAAGAGCTAGAAGACTGCAAATCAAGGGGAATACCAGGGTGATTGCCCTGCACAAAATGGGCTGGGGAAAGTACTCAAAATAATAGAAAAAAACTAAAACAAATAAATAAAGAAAGGAAGATAAAATGTGTTTTTACAGGGATGAAGGCCAAATTGGGGGCAGGGAGCACCTGAACGGTAGCCCTGCACTCGGGGGTTGGAGGCAAAATTGGGGGTGGGGCACCTGGGCAATAGCCCTGCGCAAAACGGGCTAGGGGAAGTACTGTATCACGCTCCCCCTGAATCACAGTACACAGTACACTTATCATGATAGGTTATGTTTATCTAATCTGCTTTACAATATATTGTTCTGTTTATCTCTGATGATGTGGTTAGCACAATGTATCTTTCACGTGTTTCTGCTTAATATATTTGCTCTTGGTGTTCTTTATAGCACTGATCTGAGACGCTATTTGTGTGATCAGCATCAGGGCCGTATTTGCCACTAGGGGCATGCGGGCAAACATAGGCATGTGCCTAGCTTGGAGCTACAGCAGGGGCGGCAACCAGCACCAATCCAATACAAGTTTATTTTTCTGTTGTTGGGCCCGCATGCCCCCCCCTCTGCCTCTACCCGGGGGTTTGATGCCAACCTGGGGGGTGCTCATCTGCCTGTGTATGTACCTGCCCCCCTCACTTCACCTCCAGCCACCAGGCCCCCTGCTGTCATCTCTACACCACTGCCCCCTTGCTGCCACCACTGCTGCTTGTCCCCCACTATCATCTCGCCGCCGCTGGCCCCCATTTATTAACTTGCCACCGCAGGTCCCCTGCTGTCATTTTACTGCCGCTGGTATCTCGCTGTTATCTCACTGCCGCCGGCCCCAGGTGTTCGGTTCAGCACACACACGTCTTCCTGGGGCCATCAGTGGCTGCTGTTTTGTTTCATAAGTGATTGAGTGGGAGGAGAGGGAGGAGCCAGATAGAAGACTGCTTATGCGGGAGTTAGAAGGAAGCATGGTGCTGCTGACACAGAAGGAGGGCAGGAAGAAAAGTAAAAGGTGTGTGTGTTGTGTGTATGTTGTGTGTGTGGTCTGGGGGACTTTCATGTATGTTTGTTTGGGGAGGCTTTCCTTGCCTGCACATGTGTGTGGAGGGCTTCCCTGCATGTGTGTGTGTGTGGGGGAGGCTTGCCTGCATGTGTGTGTGGGGGGGGGGGCCTGCTGGCACATGTGTGTGGCTTGCCTGCACGTGTGTGGTGGGCTTGCCTGCATGTGTGTGAGGTAGGCTTGCCTGCATGTGTGTGTGTGAGAGCTGGCCTGCATGTGTGTGTTAGGGGGCTTGCCTGCATGCTTGCCTGTATTTGTGTGTTGGGGGGCTTTCCTGTATGTGTGTGTGCAGGGGGGCTTGCCTGTATTCTTATGTAATTCTTAGATGGAGTTTCCCTTTACCCTTTTGTTGCCAAGCACGTAACACCTGCGTGCTGGCTTGGCTGGGCCTTAAGTGCCAAGCCCGTAGGTGCTATGTGCTTGACTTTCCCCGCTGCTAGTTTAAAAAATAAAAATAAAAAATACTCACCTGACCCCTTGTTGGATCCGGCCGGGTCTCCTCTTTAATTTGGTGCCATCCGATCCCTCGTGGGGGCTCGGATGGCTCCAGGAGAGCCCCCGGAATAGGCCACCCCCCCCCGCTTTGGCAGCAGAAGCTGCTAACTGTAAAAAAAAAAAAAAAAATGACATTCACTTACCTGCATGTGCGCTGGCTCCCGCTGTCCCTCCTCTTCACCTGGGGGGCATCTGATCCCCCCCCTCCAGGACTTACCGATCTTCAGGAGAGAGCCCGAGAGGCTCTCTCCCCTTTCATCCTCGATGGCGGCCGCCATCTTGCCGCTAAGCCCCGCCCCCTTGGGGGTGGGGCTTATGACGTCATCCCGGCCCCGATCACCGGCTTCAGCCTTCTCAGCTTCTCAGATACCGGTGATCGGTGCTCTGGAAGGAGGTGACAGGAGATCCTCTGATCTCCTGCCTCCCCCTTCTCTGGATGCCGATCACCGGCATCTGTCAGCACAGCGGCGAGGGACAAGAGCTTACAATCGGAGGTAAGTACAGTAAAAAATTATTATTTTTTTTTTAATAAAATACTTTTTAACAGTTAACCCTTTTCTAACAGTTAACCCTTTGTGAGCTGGTAAGGGGTCTATGAGACCCCTGTACCAGCTCACAAGGCTCTGGGTCTGGCAAGTCACCTGCGGGCTAGCGGGTGACTTGCCATTAACCCCCAGCCCCCCATTACCTGCCTCCCCAAAGGCCAGGGGGGGGCAGAAGAGCCCGGGCCCACATAGGCTATGTGGGCTCATAGGCTGCAGGGTGGGGGGGCCACAAAAGCTGGCCCCCCCACTTTGTGCCTACAAGCCCCCATAGCTGGTCCCGGGCTGGTTAAAAATCCCCAAAAAAATGGGGTCCCCCTCCCCGGGAAGGGGAACCCTATGTCATTTTTTTTTAATTAACCCTTTGTGTTCTGTCATCCAGCAGCTATAAAAGGCTTCCAGCAGGTGAGCAGAAGCCAGTGATCGCCGAGGGACACAGTGCTCCAGGATGGATGGGAGGTAAGTATTAAAAAAAAAAAATAATGAAATAATTTTTTCTTTTTGCGTGTGTGTGTGTGTTTTTATTTACATTTAACCCATTGTGAACTGGTAAGGGGTCCATGACCCCTATACCAGTTCACAAGGCTGGGGGAGGTGGCAAGTCACCTGTGACTAGTGGGTGACTTGCCATTAACCCCTGGCACCCCCATTACCTGCCTCCCCAAAGCCCAGGGGGGGCAGAAGAGCCCGGGCCCACGGGCTATGCGGGCTTGTAGCCTGCAGGGCCATGGGCCACAAAAGCTGGCCCCTGCGCCCTGTTCCCACAAGCCCTGCATAGCTGGTCCCAGGATGGTTACCTTGGGTAAGGGGGACCCCATGTCAATTTTTTGGGGGGACTTAAAGGGTTTTTAAACCTTAAAAATCCCCCCAAAAAATGGCCCCCCAGGGAGGGGGGACCCTATGTCATTTTTTTTTCTCGATTTAACCCTTTGTAGTGTGGATGGTAGTTGTATTTTATTTGTAAATGTTATAGATTGCTTGTTTCAGTTAGGGGGGTACCGTTCTAATCGGTAGAAATGGGGCTTTCACATGCAATATGCTTTTCCTTAATAAAATACATTTTTTATTTAAAATAAAGTCAATTTTCTAAAAATGTTTTTATTTATTTATTTTTTACTTAATAATATTGTAAAAAACTAAATAAAATTTACAAACAAGACATTTCATGTTAAAGCCTAAACTCTGCTGCAAAAAAATATAAATATAATTTTCCTGAAAATTACAACAAAAATGGAGCAAAACATGGCGCAAAATGGGGGAAAATGACCTGTCAACAGAGGGTGACAAAATCTCAAGTAGGCTGGCAATTAAAAGGGTTAATAGTACCTATGCATGTTGGATTCTGTTCGGGGGACCTTGCGCTTTCAGACTTAGCTTGTTTTTTCTGGTTTGCATATTTATATTTTAGGAAAAGGTGTTTTTTATTCAGCTTTTTTATACATTTTTTAGGGAAACCCTGCGCAACCAAAGAATTCTTTGAGGAATTAATTCCAGAAAGATGAGCCCACTACAACAAGCTGGGTACGCTTAGAAAGCTTAACATGTGTACTTTCAGGTAATATATGGTTTATGGGGGATATTCCAAATGTAAAGGGTGGTTTTGGTTGAAAAATCGCAAGGTGCGCACTTTGTTTGCAGAACTAAAATTTTCAAGTAAAATTACCGTTACGCACATGCTTTACTTTGGGGTGTTTGGCAACTCTTCCCTTGACAGAACCTATGCATGTTGGGTGTTGTTCTGTTCGGGGAATGTTGCTTTTTCAGATTAAACTTGTTTTTTCTTGTTTGTATATAGTTTTTTTTGGAAAATGTGGCTTTGATTCTGCTTTTTTATCCTTTTTTTGGGAAAACTCTTTGCAACCAAAGAATACATTGAGGAATTACTTCCAGAAAACTATGGGCACATCAACATGCCTGGTACACCTAGAAAGCTTGAGGTGTGTACTTCCAGAGAATATATAGTTTGTTGGGGGTATTTCAAATGTAAAGGGTTGTTTTTCTGGTAAAACTGCAAGGTGCGCATAGCGCATATCACAGTTGTATTTTTTCTGAAAATCCCCTAAAGCGCTATTTCAGTTTGGGGGAGTCTCCTGGGCAGGAAAGGGTGTCTACCTATACATATGTGGTATCGCTGTAACCGGGAGAAATTGGGATTTCGCACGCAATAAGATTTTATTGACAAACTTACATTTTTTATTACAAAAAAACACTACAAATTGTAAAAAAATATTTTTTTAAATTTTTTTTTCACATATTTCACCCAAAAATATTGAGAATACACCTAAAAAATACAAACAAGGCTGTTAAAGCCCAGACTCTGCTGAAAAAAACAATATATCATTTTCCTGGGAAATCCCTGGAAATCCTTTCAAAAATGACAGTTGAACATGTGTAGCGCAAAATAGTGAAACATCGTCTGGCAACAGGGAGTGGCAAATGCTGCAGGTAGGCTGGCAGCGAAAGGGTTAAGGCTGTTGCTGAGGGCGTGGGTTAATTGCGAAAGAATTTCCGCATGTTTCCCTCTTTACAGTTTTCAAAAGTTGGGAGGTGTGTATGTATGGAGGCGGGGCTGGCAAATTCCTCACTGAATGAGTGCGGGGGGGCGCATGACCAAAAAGTGCCTAGGGCAAATCCTAAATGCGGCCCTGATCAGCATATCTATATATGAATTAGCACTTTTTGTTTATTTATTTCACTAGCACCTTGTATTAAGTGCCTGGTTGTATTCACAATGCAAATTCCATGATCTTAATTCCAAAGATGTAAATCCTACCGGTGATCCAGCATTATCAAAAATGTTTAGCCCATAATTTAACATTTCCGGATCACTCAGACTGATAAATAAAAAATAAATTATTACATAAATATATGTATGTAAATATACATATGTATATATGATATGAATGGTAAAAACCAGACACAATGGTATTCATTGGGGCACTTTGAATTCGAATCTGTTCATTCCAGATTCAATAGAAAAGTATTGTGGTGCTTTGTGGGAAGAGTAAGAGATTCTCTTGCCCTAGCAATGGATGCCTTAGTAACACCTCAGTACAACACGGTGTACAAAACGTTTCCTCCTCTTACTCTGATGCATCGCCTTCTATGTCATTGGGGTAGATAACTATGATTCTAATTGATCTAAACTGACCGAGAAGAGCCTGGTTTGCAGATATGGTAAATCTGTCAATGGAGGTTCCAGTAATGCTCCCTCCCTGGCAGGACCTCCAGTCATTGGGGCCTCTACTTTATCCCATACTGAAACCTTTATCCTTGCTTATATGGCTACTGAAAAGTCAATCATAGATTATATAGGTTCTCATCTCCCTTCATTGACACATTTTTAAAGGCCAGATTAGCTTCCTCTAGTAAGGTATACTATAGATGGAATATACTTCATGAGATGGTGCTCATCACATGGATGTTCTGCCACTGAGTTTCCATACCCAATATACAGATACTTCATCCCCATTTTCTCTCTGTGTCTACAAAATTATGAAACCATAATATGGTATTATCGGATTGGTTCGACTTATCTAATTTTCTCAAAAAAGTAACTTTAGCCATATTATCCATAACAAGAGTTTCTGATTAAGCAGCAATTTTCATTGAACCTCATTTTCATATAGACATAGTGGATTACTTCTAGAAATTGTACTTAAGGTTGTTACACTTTTTCACATTAATGAAGAGATTGTATTCATTCTCCTTGTTCAAATCCTTCAAAGACTTAGGAAATATTGCTGCATCAACTTTATGTAGTTAGAATAATTCAATGTTCATAGAATAAAAGATATACGAAAAACAGATTATTTGTTCATTACCGTGAATAGTGGTAAAAAAATGCAGAAGTTCTTTCTAAGACCAGGATGACTTTTGTCAAATTTTACAAGGCAAGGGGAAAATAGACACCTGTTATTATTATTCTGTAGATTATTGTCCTACATAGTTGCTTCATTCTGCGCCTCCCATCAATTGGACGTATGGTTGCCGGCCTTTATATCTTCTGATGATACTTTGTTTATTTAATGTTTTCTATGTGTGTTTGCTACTATTTGTATCTATGATCTTTGATACATATTTGGGCATGAAGTTTGCACATTGAGTCAATTTAATTATATGGCATTTTGCCCTCAATTTGTAGGACATGTTTAAGGACTTGAAGGTCTTTTGCACTTTCACTTTTCTTCATTTCATTATTATTTTTATATTTATATATATTTGTGTGTTTTTTCTGCATATGTTCATAGGAATATATCCAACTATTAGGTATTTATTGCACTTGTCACTTTCTTGGGATTGCATATGTATTGGGATCAAGTGAATATTTTTCACGTTTTCATGCTGCCACAAAATATTTAAAGGACCCAGTATGTTATATTAGGGGTCTTATATGGGCTTGGCTTTAATTCACAAAATTTGCTTTAAAATATCTATGGAAAATAAGCTTTTTATTTTTATATTAAGGCATGAGTTAAAATAAGAGGGTCGACTGAGCAGTGTGAGAAAATGCTTTCTTGCAAGGTTTCTCCTGATTTTGCCACCGTCCCACTCAGCAAACCATTGTTTTTCATGCAAATTTTTCCCGTAAAAGATTTCTCTCTTGCAAGAAATTTCTTGAACAAATATCTCTCCAAAAGTGAAATTTGTCTGATTCAGATGATTTTATTCAGGGGGAGAGACTTTTCTGTGTGGTAACCTCTCAGTCCAGTGGTGCATGCACAGGCTCTCGCTTGCCGTGTTTATAAAAAATGGGGAGCGAGGGAGTGCGCATGCGTGAGGAAACGCGGATGGAGCTCTAACTCCGCACTCCTCAGGAACCTGTCTCCCCGGCCCTCCATAGCATACAGCGACCGGCGGTTTTGGGCCCCGCTGCCTCAGGCAGACCCCAGGACCCCCCCACCAACTTTCAGCAAGATCTGAAGGGGGTCCCGGAATTACATTTCCAACTGCAGGCTAAGGGGACGGCCGCCGTCATCTTGTATACGGCCGCCCCTGCCCTGCTCTGCACACACTCTCTCTCTGCTGCCCTGTGCAGACCTCATATATCTACCTCAAATAGTGGGGAATCCCACTGACAGCAACAGGCAGTGAGAGACGGCCGTCGCCACCTTCATTGCGGCCCCTGCCCTGCTCACCTTGTGCCCTCTCCCTGCCACCTCGTGAGCTCCTTGTGGTCCCCCTCACCAGCCACCAGCAGGACCTGTAGGGTCCCAGAATCTGCTCACCTGAAGCAGGTGGTGAGGGACGGCCTTTTTTTCTCTGCATGCTCCCTACAATTGCTTACTACAGTGGCCCTCACTCCTAGCTCTTAGCCCTCTTAAAGAAGAAGAGTTCCCTTTTGTGTTTTGAAGAGTTTGATGTTTTCACTGACTGTCCTTTAAAAGCTAGCCTTTGTATTCTGATCTGTCCAGCTGCTCGAGCTACTAGCAATTCCTACGGTGTGGCATTTCCCGCTTACTATTCAAGATGGAAGTACTGGCACCTTCCCAAGGTGATCCTCAAGTCCCCTCCGACCTTTTGCCAGAAGATGGGTCCTGGATGGACGATTCTCTGCACGGTTCACCAGCGAAGCCGCAGCCACCACCGTTAGACAGGTACGAGGCCATGCTTGAGAAAGCCCTTGAGTGATGGGCCCTAAACATTATGACCCAGATTTCTTCCATTCTCTCAGCGGAAATTAAAGAACTGGGCCAAAGGGTCGATGATCTGGAACAACAACACTCGGCGCATACCTCTGAGCTGTCCTCTTTTGGAATGGAACTAGAGGCCCTGAGAGACGAAAATCTTACTCTTCATCATAAGCTTGAGGACATGGAGAACCGATCTTGGAGAGCCAACATCAGAATCAGAGGTATCCCAGAAACTGTTCTTGATCTACAATCCACAGCTACAGCCATGTTTCAAGAGCTTGTTCCGTCCATCCCAATCGAGAGATTGGAATTTGATAGGATTCACCGGGCCTTGCAGAAGAAGAGAGCAGATGGCCTTCCGTGGGACGTTTTTGTAAAATTCCATTTTTACTGTACAAAAGAACTGCTTATGGCGGCTGCGCGGGATCATAGTACACTCAAATTTCAGAACTTTGATTTCCAACTTTTCGCCGACATCTCTCCACAAACCATTGCCAGGCGGTGAGCTATGAAACCTTCCCTCGAAATTTTGCAGGTGAAGGGAATCAGATACAAAATCTCTTTTTACCACTCTGACCAGAGGTTTGAGGCATCCACACCGCAAGAATTGGAGAATGTTCTGACCTCGACGGGTTTAAAAGCTCCAGCTGTAGTCCCTTCCCCCCCTCCGCAAAAGAAGAGGGCACTCTCCTTCTCGCCAGCGCCTAAAGATAAACGAGGTCCCAAAGGTTTTTTATCTTATATTTAAGGCAACAAGCCTTCGTCTGACCCCCACACCTCAATTAGCCCTTCTTAACCTTAGGCCCCCTGAATGCTCCAAAACACAGTTTGAGCTTGTGAGGCATATTCTAACAGCTGCTAAACTGATCATTGCCCAATCATGGAAGAGCAGGTCTATTCCCAGCAGAAGCCTCATACCTCGCATAAACGAGGTAATGCTCTTTGAAAAGATGGCTGCCTCAATGCAAGGCGATCTCACTCCCTTCCTAGCTACCTGGGAAGGTTGGATCACCCATTTCCAGCCTAAAAACTTTTGTCATCAACTATATGTATCCTAGCCCTTGGTGACGTCCTCTTTAAGTTGGTTGTAGTATGGACACCCACCCTTCTCCCTCCTTCCCCTTTTCTTTCTATATTTCGTTATTCCTCCCACTTACTTATCTTAACCCGCCTCATTCTTCTTAGCCGCTGTCATTTTATAATAGAGATGAATGCTTTGTATGAGAACTTAATTGTGCTTTGTTCTGTACAAGTATGCAGTCTATTGGATATGTCTTTTCTTTTAGCTTTTTTTTTTTTTTTTTTTTTGGAAAATGTATTGTAAGTTGTTTATGGCTGTAACACTTGCATTTCTTCAATAAAAATATTGCTGAAAAAAAAAAAATGGGGAGCGAGAGCAGCTGCATCCCCAGCAGCACCAATGCTCCCACCCCAGCCTATGTGAATGGCTGGGGCAGGAGCGTGCACACAGCCTGAAGATGCAGGGGATGCATCCGTTCTCACTCCCCATTGTAAACAATCAGAGCCATTTGCTGAAAGGCAAACAGCTCTTAATGGATAAGAGCCAGCACATTGGTTTTGTTCTGCTTTGAACCTGTATATCCCCATCTGAGCCTTTACATCCAAATCTTCTACACAACCATGAATTTTGTATAGAAAAAAAAAACATTTTCTGTATACCTCAAATGGCACCCTTCAGAATTTACCCAGTAAAGCACATTTTTTTCTACATAAATCTAACTTGTGCACATGCCCTGTTCTGAAAGCATTTAGCTTTTTCTGTGTACTATGATTCCTAGCCTTGTTCTAATTTGCTATTTGTGAGAGTTCCCTAAGGCTTATACCCTAAGGTTTAAAGGATTGTCTTGGGATTGCTTGAAAATCCCAAAACTCTGCAAAGCAGGATCACATGTGTGCTACAGAAACACCATACTGTATTTTGTTCCTGTTGTTATCTTTTAGTCTCAATTATTTTTATTTTCTACCATGACCAAATTGGACCAAAGGGTCAAAAACTAGAATAAACCACACACTTGTTCAGAATTAGATGAAGTTGACTGTTGAGTCTACATTTGCATAGATATTTAAACTATTGTGAATTGCAATTGGATATACTTTTAAAAGTTTTAAAAGCAGTTTAAAGTATCCACTAGGCACTCCAAAGGTCTATAGACTTCAACAGAAAAACAGGGAGGCAGTATCACCCCCATAATCCCCCATACTCTTTATAGAATACACACAGTATTCCCCCATAGGTCCCTCCTTATAAACTACAAGTGGAATATAAATGTAGAGGCTGATATAGATACTTAAGGAGAATGGCATATATACACATGGATTTACACATACAGCAGATGCAGAAAAAATGAATATATAGCCTGTAGTAAACTGTATACTGTCTGTAGCAAGCTGTGTTGCCAATATGTCAGGTTGTAGCCTTGGCAGCTGCTGTCCATTGCCCTAGATCCATTTCCATTGTAGTTTTATCAATCACTTCCTTATTTAGTGTGAAATTATGGCACAAATTTCTCCTTCCTATGTACATAACCTTACATTTGTCTGTATTAAACTTCATTAACCATTTTACCACCAATGCTTTCAGTTTACCTAAATCTGTTAGTAACTGCCTGCTGTCCTCTTTGTGTTAATTACTGATACTAATTGATACTGATAATCTTTACTCCATTCCCATGTGTACAAGTCAAAAGTTAAAAAATAAATATCAGTAGCTTACCTTTCATTGAGTGGCTGTAGAATTGTGCTTCCTCTCCTGTCTGTCTCCTTGTTGAAGAAAATCCCTTCCTTATTCAGCTTTCAATCCCCACCCTACTGACCTGATCCATCAATCAACCTTCAGTGGACCAAGAATGGAAACACCCCCACTCCCATAGCAGTCACCATGAATCTCCAATGCTCTAATACTTTTAAAGATAGCTTAGGGACTGCAGGGTCTTTCTAGGGGATTAATCTTTAGGATAGTGCAACGAGTAGCCTGAGACAACAATCGGGCTTGCCTTTCATATAACTTTAATATATATATATGTAAAAGAGGACTGGGCTCAAAACTGACCCTCTCGGGACTCTGCTTATAACGGTGATGCAACCGGAATATGTACCGTTGATAACCACTCTCTGTTTCCTATCACCCATGTACACACTTTTTCCTCCAGTCCAAGCATTCTCGTCTTTTATGTGGCACGGTATCAAATGCTTTAGAAAAGTCAAGCTATATGACATCCAATTACTCCCCCTGATCCAGTCGTGAACTTACTTCTGATGAGCGATTCCTCATGAATCTATGTTGATAAAGAGTAATAAGGTAATTTCCACCAAGAAACTCCAAAATAGCATCTCTTATAAAACATTCAAACAGCTTACCCACCACAGATGTTAAATTTATGGGTCTGTAGTTCCTAGGTTTTCCTTCAGACCTTTTTTTAAATATTGGCAACATGTTTGCTAAGCGACAGACCTGATAGCCATAAAAGAATCCACAAATATTAGTAATATTGGCTTGTCTATTACTGTATATAATTCCCTTAGAACTGAACTTTAGTATAACTATAACACCCCGCCCTACCCTGACGCTGAGGCAGGATGGGGGGTTACAAAGAAAGAAGCCTTCCCCAGTCTCTGTGGAGCCGCTGCAGGAAAAGATACAAAGCGGCATCCTCCAGGTCCATGCACTCCCGCCGCCCCCTTTCACTTAAATGGGTGGGCAGGAGCATGCACGAAGATGGGGGGATGCAGCTATGTGTTTTATTCCAAGGGTGCCCAGGATCCAGGATGCAGGAGGAGTGTCACGTGCCCCTGGTTAAGGTATGAGTTATTTTTTCTTTGTAACCCCCGTATTACCTCAGTGCCAGGGTAGGGTGGCAGGGCAGGGGGGGGGTTATAGTTTGACTAAATTTCTGCTTTAAAACACAGGGATGAATGCCATCTGGACCCGCGGATTTGTCTATTTTTATCTGTTCTTCCTTGGTTAGACAAGTGACATTTAATGGAAAGTTTGAGATATTTCTCTGCATTTCACCTGGCATATCTTGATCTTCTGTGAATGTGTTTAGTAAATTGGCTTTCTCCTCATTCCCCTCTATAGTTACCCCTCTTTGCTTTTGAGGGGGTCCACACTTTCAGGTTTGTATCTTTCACTATTTATGTAGCTAAAGAACATTTTGGGGTTAGTTTTACTCTTTGGCAATCATCAGCCATTCTGTCTCCAGCTTTGCTGCCCTTATGTGTTGTTTACATTGTTTATTTTCTTTCCACAGTGCCTTCTTGCTTCAAACATTTAAATGTTTTTTTTTGTTTAGTGCCCCACTAACCCTTTTGTTTAGCCACATAGATTTACTCCTGTTTCTAACCTTTTTATTTCTATAAGGGATATATGTATCACAATGACCATTAAAGATTTCTAAAAAAGTATCGCATTTAGTGCCCATTCTTTGGTTTTTGAGGACATGTTCCCAGTCAATGAGGTTTAGGGCATCTCTAAGCTCGTCAAACTTTGCCTTTCTAACGTGCTGCGTTTTTGTGGCTCTTTGATAAGGAATCCTGGTGACTGCTATGTGGAAATTATATTATGATCACTGTTTCCAAGGTGGCCTTTGACCTGTACCATTGTTTATTTTGTCTGTCATATTGTTTAGTATAAAGTCAAGGATGCCCCCCCCCTCCTTGTTGGGGGTTGTACTTGTTGGGTAATTTAGCCATCTTTTGTTTTTGACAAAAAACTTTTACATTTTGAGATCCACAGGTTTCAACTTTCCAATGTAGCTAAAGGCTGTAATAATTTATTGCTATTATCTATTTGCCTTAGCATCAAGTTTTCTGTGGATTCTGAAATATTTGGAGGCTTGTAGCAAACCCTGATTAGTTTTTTATTTTTGTTTTTTCCTCCATGTATATCTACCCATACAGACTCCACTTGCTCATTTCCCTCACATATATCCTCCCGCAGTGTGGGCTGAAGAGAGGATTTTACAATTAAGCAGACTCCACTGACTTGCAGTTTTTAAACCCTGAAGGTTTACTGGCCAGTCATAGCTTTCATCCAGCCATGTCTCTGTTACCCTCACTATGTAATAATTGTTATTATAAGGTCTAGTTTATCCATTTTATTTGTCAAGCTTCTGACATGGGTAAGCATGCATTTTAAATGGTATATGCATTATAATACTCCACCCACAAGGAATGCTGATGGATAGATGCACACCACACACATATACGATTTGCAATTAAAATGTGTATTGGGATACAAATATAGGTACAGATTTATGGCTATACAGACAAAAAGGATGCAATATGTAGGCTCAAATTGCAAAGATTTTTACAGTCTCCAGGATCGTGGGCCACCTCAAATAAAGAAAATATGTCATATAATGTAACCATACAGCAAAGGGTAAGACTATAGATCAGGGGTACTCAACCACTTCTTGTAAAGGTCCATTTAAAGGTATCCGGTGAGAGGTGAAGGTCCGGGCATGGGGCTGTCGCAGGGGGTGTATAGTTAGAAATCAGCACACTGGGGGAGGGGCTATAGATTTCCCAGCCAAAACTAATAAAGGCTGCTTGCCCTTGCTGGGCTGGATGGGGCAGAGCTGAGGGGACAGGGATTGGATGGATAAAGCTGGGAGGACAGGAATGGATGGTGATGGGATGGATGGAGCAAATCTGTTAGGAATGGATGGGGCTGAGCTGGGGGGGGGGCGAGATGACAGGGGCAGGGACAGGGGCAGATGGGGCAGAGCTGGGGCAGCGGGACAGGATTGGACAAAGAGAATGATGCACCAAGTTTGTGTGTACCTTGCAATGCCACTTCCTGTGCAGTACTTCATATTGCAATGCTAGGTTTCAGGGAGCCATGACTTGGCCGGGAGACTAAGCACTACATCGCCGATCAAGGGGGCAGCTCTGAGCACGTCAACACAGAAGTAACTGAGTGCAGGGCTGTCTGGGCAGGGGTCCGGAAATCTGGTGCCAAGGTCTGCATTCGGACCCCGGTCCGCCAGTTGAGTATCGCTGCTATAGATAATACCATGTGATTCTATGAGGGGTTTCTGCAGCAGTCCTGAGGAGTGAATCAGTGTGGCTGCTGACCAGGATGAAGAGTCAAGGAAAATATTATTCAAAAAGTATATACAGTTACATTTATATATAAGTATTCCTTGGTCAGTGGCCATCTAGTAGCATTGTCATCATACCAGAAAGGTGAGACTAATAAACAAAGATATGTCAAATGACAAAAGTAATAATGACGTGCATCATAATATCATAAGACAGACATGTTATTACCAGCTAGTGCAGATATAGTGATCGCAAACAAAGAGCCCATGTTTCGGGGCCTTCGGCTCGTTTATCAAGGCTGCGATCGCCTTATCATATTTGCCTCGACTCTGTTTATCCTGGTCAGCAGCCACACTAATTCACTCTTCAGGACTGTTGAAGAAACCCCTCCTAGACTTATATGGTATTATCTTTTACCTTACTATAGTCTTACGCTTTGCTGTCTGGTTACATTATATGACATATTTTCTTTAATTGAGATGGTCCACGATCCTGGAGACTGTACAAATCTTTGCAATTTGAGTCTACATATTGTATCCTTTTTTCTCTATAGGCGATCTGTACCTATATTTGTGAACTTATGATATACGATTTGCACTTAAGATATGTATGTGGTGTGCACCTATCTGTCAGCATTCCTTGATATGTCTATTTGAGGTGTATTGTGGAGAGTCACCTCAGATACTGGTTTCACCCACTCTACTTCTGTTACATCATTTATAAACTTTGGTGTGCCACCACCTACTGATATTTCAATAACCTTTTACTCCCCCTCCCACCTCTCCACCCCCAGTTTCAATTTTCCTAAATTCCCCTCACTAACTGCTTATACCCTCCCCCCAGTGCCCAAACCACTTTTTGAGCCACCTCTTTACCCCCCTAATCTCTCATGTGGATCTAATGATGTGGAGTAATGGTAGTATTAATGAGAATACTACAGTTGAGGGCCCTGCCTTAAGCTTTGGTCTAAGTCCCTGAAATCATATTTAAGGACCTTCCACCTATTTCGTACTATAGGCTCGATTCAGAGAGACAAAAAAATACTTCCGTTTTAGTGCCGATCTGTTTTTTTTTTTTTAAATGTTTCCACTCTCGTATGAGTGTACGAGCGATTCTATGCATGCATTGCAATCCTTCTGTAAAGTTTCCATCCGTTCGTACGGCAGATTACGAATACGAGGATGTCATTTTCCAGCGTGACTTTTCCGTTTCATTTTCACGTTACAACGTAGGCTTTCGTTTTTGCCCTCTTCCCATCATATCCTCCCACGAATCCTTTACGTTTCCCGTTAGATTCTGTTTCCCTTTTTCAATAAATATTCGTCCAGACGGAAACCCTTACGATCTTGCGCCTGCACACTACAAACTTAACTCATTAAAGTGCTTGCCTACATATTTGCCACCCTCACTTCTACTACAATGTTTAGCTAAATCACTTAGCACTATCCTCCATCTTCCCTTTTGGACCCTTAAAGCTCACCCAAACCACTTCGCAGTTAGGTTCTTCTTCCATTTTAGCACCCTAAAACTTACCCAAATCACTTCTCGGTCATGTGAATATTCATCTTTAAATATTTCTGGGCCCATTAGTTTTGTTTTAATGTATTTTGTAAATGAAATGACACTGTAATATTTTTTTTTTTATTCCATCATAAAATATAAATTTTTTAACAATTTAACAACAACAAAAACTATAAAAAACAAAATACATAGCAATGGCAGGCCACAGAACCTTATTCTTCATCTGTGGTCCCCAACGAGTTGAGCAGCTCCTGCATCTTGCCCACCAACTGAAGGACCCTGACACTCAGTTGTGCCACTCTGGCACGTGTGGTCCCTGTTAAAAAACGTAAATTAAAATATTGGTATAACCTTGTTGGGGTCATACTGCAGTGCCCCCCCCCCCTGTGTATGGTCCAAACACCTAAATCTGGACTTCAAAAGCCAGAGGGCCCTCGCCACCACGGGACGGGTTTTGCATAGTGCCTGAGAACCCCTGGCCCGCATTCTGCAGGCAAAGAACGGGCACCAGGAACAAGGGCAGGAGTGGATATCCAGAATCCCCTGAAAGAATTTAAAAATACTAACATAAAATACACATTGTAAGCTACAATATTGTTTAACATGTCATCAAGGGCTAAAAACAGCCATAGGTTAAGACATGAGTCATCAACTATATTCATTGCCATACAGTGAAAATGGATTGATGGAATGTGAGCAAACTTACCCTGGAGCCATCCACCAGATAATTCTCCTGACTCAAACTGACAAAATAAGCCGGAGCTCTGCAATATATAAGCATCATGGGACGACCCTGGATGCCCTGCAAGAACACTGAGGAATCGCATAGCTGGACCAAACACTGCTTGTATGTTGTGCGAGTGGCACATCTTGCGGTTCCTGCAACCAAATATAAAATAATTACACAAAGCAAAGGTAACCGATTAAAACAATAAGATTCAAGTTCAACAATCCAAATATAATTCACAAAGGACATAAGTCTAAAAAAATATAGCAATTATATGGATGTGTGGGAAAATAAAGGTTTACATGCTAAGGACTAATTAAGGTCAGCATTAAAATGCATCTATAAGGCATACATGAAATGTATTGATTCAGGTATGCATTGCTATACAATTTATGGCCTCGGCCATGCTGATACATGCAATGCCTTGGTGCTAAAGGCGCGCAGACTCATCCACATAGCCGCAAAACATGTTCAACAATAGCAATCCGAGCCCTCAAAGGTCCCGTAAGTGGATCGGAAATGAAACGGATTTATAGGGTGGTGGTCCGTCGGAAATCAACTCTTTGAATCAGACGTAAGCCCATCCCAACAACGTAAGTTATCTGAACGAACGAAAAATATCAGATTTTGTTTGGAAAATGATCCAAACTAACGGAAATGATCCGATTTGCTTCCGTTCATCGAAAGCGCATATACGCATTTTCCCGAACGTTCGTACGAATGAAAAATGAATGAAAAAAAGCAAAAAAATGACAAACACCCACCAAAACTTTCACAGACAGCTACGGAAGTGCAGACGAATGTGTCTCTGAATCGAGTCTTATGTCATTGGCCGTTGGGTTCTAGCCAGCAGCTCCCAATAATCTATCAGCCAAGATCATGGATTTCCAACATGAGCAAGCATTACATTGCATTTTTTTTCAACCCTAGGCCTTCTACAACCAAATCTGCTTTCTCTTCCTCCTCAACAAACTGGTTCTTTGCAGTCACAATCTGACATGGGTTTGGCTCCTCAGGTATGGTCAAATGGAGATGTAAATAATTAAAAACACGTGTCTTAATTGGAAATGTAATTATTTGCATACTTTAAGTATTACTTTTTAACCTATTTCTTATTTAGGCACATACAGTGGGACGACCTGGCTCTTTAGGTCCTTCAGTTGAACCACATTTAGAAATAGGGCATTTGCATCCAACAAAACATATATCTGCTGCTCCAGATGAGCCCAGCGATTTAGAAGAACTGGAAAAATTTGCTAAAACCTTCAAGCAGCGAAGAATAAAACTTGGCTTTACTCAGGTAATACTATACTTGTTTCTGTGACTAACAGTATTTGCGGTCATGTAAGCGACAGAATACTCTATACAAAAAACATTGGGATCTGGACATTGTTCATGTATATGAAGGTCTCTTGAAAGCAAGTAAAGCAACCAAATAACACTGGAATGCATTGGAAGACGACCAAAGCTTAAACATTGTGCTAGTTTAAAAGAGGTATTTTTATATAAATTCTAGAAGTTAGAATTTAACAAATAAAAATTGATTTTACTTTAAAATTGAAAGAATACTATAACTAGTAAAAAAACACGATACAAACACTATTTCTTAAACTACTGTATAGTAAAATTTCTGAATATAATGCTTGAGTTCCCCGGACTGTTAACAAAATAAAGCATCTTTAGAGAAAAGAATGTAATTATAATAAAGCATCAGTGTAAAATGCTAGCGAACAAAAAAAACGAATATTTTAAGAATTTAAAACATATGGATCTAATACTAGAAAAACTGAATCTACTCTTAATTAAGAATTTAATGAAAAAGGCTGTAAACCTCTTTAATCTTTTTGTTCAATCTTTATGTGTATACAGTATGTTTCCAGCCTGCTTCTCCTCTCTCCAGTCCCCAGTCTGTGTCTCTAATTTCCGGTTTCCAACCTTGCTAATCTGCTTGCCTGTTCCCAGCCTGCTCCTATGCTCACTGGTATAAGGAAGATGGACTTCGCCAATCAAGGACAGTGGTTACCTTGTTGGGTCCATGGGGATTGCTTTTTCAGAGATGATGAATCTAAGGAATTGGACGCAGGTGAAAAGATGGTAGATCTGAATGGTACAGACGGTGATCTTGCAACTAGGAAAGGACTTGGCAAACATGTCCCTGATGTTCTTGAAGAGTTGAAGAAAATATCAAGATATTGTCCAGGTAGACCACTACTAATACATCTAGTACGTTTCGGAAGATGTCATTCATGAAATGCTGAAATCAGACAGGGACCTTGCATAAGCTGAAAAGCATCACCAAATATAATATGAAGTAGCCATACCTGGTATGAAATGCATTCTTTTACACCTCTCCTTTCTGGATGCCAATCAAGTTGTAGGCTCCTCTCAAATCTAACTTAGTGAAGATTCAAGCGCTCTTCATGCACTGCAGGAGTTCTGGTATCAGCGACAAAGGATGACGGTTCTTTATTGTGATTGTTTTAGTCCCAATAATTGTTGAAGTGGCGAAGCGACCGATCCTTCTTCACCACAGAGAAAATCCCTGCACCAGCTGCAGATGATTAAACACCTTGGTAAGTTGGTATCATTTACTACTTGAGGATCACTAATTCAGGTTCAGACAATGGGTAAATCCACCAAAAGGGAATTGTGGCCCCGGGCAAGAATTCTATAGGACAGAAGTAAGAACAATGAGAAGGCAAGGTGTCCATTATTTGATTGCTGATAGGCCAAGGGGATCTTATCCGGCTCTTCTTGGGACAGAGTAGACAAGAAACAATGATGCCTGCGTTAGGTGGAGGGGCCATCTTGGTCCTAATGGGGCCACCTCTCAGAGAGAAGCCATCCACCAGGGAGTATTGCACCTTCACCTGAGCTAAAAGTATGGAGGTTCCACTTACAGTTAAAGTTGTGCAAGAGGTTGCTTGTGCCATCGTACTGGCACTCCTGCCCTGGATTCCCCAGGGAGGGTGGCAGTGGTGCGTCTGTGCATCAGGTGAGCGATCCACAGAACCAGAACACCTGGTCAGGTGGTGTTAGTGCTGGTAGGGGTATGTGCTTATAGCCCCTTAACGGCTCGCAGTTTGTCCCCTTGTGCGCCAAAGGCGGTGGTGTCTGGATTGGAGAGGGGGTAGATCAGGACCTCTGCCCATTAGCACTGCCTACCATGGGGCCCCTTCAGGATTCTAAGAAGATGAAAGAAAAGGAACTGGCCTGCAGCAGAATTCCATGCCTGGTCTTGCAACAGAAGGTCTTGATATGTCACCTCAAGGCAAAACCGAAGGAATCCCAGTATGCTCTAGGAAAGGGAATCAGAAAAAAGACCTAAAGTCACAGCTGGCCCATATGAAAAAGATTGGAGCAGCTAAATCAATTTAATGAAACCATGAAAAACAGCCTAGCTGAGAAAGACACGGGGATCAAGAAATACTTTACTGACATCAACATTCAGAACAGAAAACTGGAGTCCCTGCTGCTCAGTATGGAGTTGACCCAGGATCGAACCTTTTTATTTTTTTAACTCTCCAGGAGATTCTTTGACAGAGTGCAATTTATGATAAAATGTCACAAGGCCTTTTATAGGAAATAGTAGTGTTTCTGATAAGAACTTTAAGAAAGTAAATTCCAGGTGGGCAAAAGGTTCACACTGGATGGAGAAGGAAATCCAGACTGATGTTGTTCCTTGAAAATTTCATTGTCAAGATGTCCCACAATCTTATTGAAAGGTCATCCTCCATTTTGCATAGTCAAGCTAAATGTTCTGCCAGCCCCCCAAATGTAATTGACTTGACTTGAAATGACCCAAACACCGCTACCCTTTTATCCCCTGATGAAAACCAAAATGAAAACCTTCCAGTCTTGAACCCTGCCATGAAAGAACTTGACTTTGAAGGGCCTGTGCTGCAACTGCCTTGTAAAGATGCAGATCATATGTGTGTGGCAAAGAAACATTGGAGGGATTGTTTCCAAACCAACCTGTTGGCTGTGGCTGTTGCCATAATCCCATCAGTTTTGTGGGCATTCAGTACACAAAGGGGAAGTCCTGACCCTGTTTATAACATTGGCTTATGATGCAGGGTTGTTGCTTGATTGCTTTGGAAGCCTAGGTATTTAGTGTCTGCATTATGGTGTCATGTAAAATGTCTGCCCACTGGGGTGTTCATGTTTCTATTGAGTATATCTCTTATGTGCACAAACCCCAGTTTTATAGACTAGGAATTCCTGGTGCACCCACTAGTATTATTCGTATTTTAGTGGTGCCCTCACAGCCTTTTACATTTTGCTATATCTCTTATGTGTTCATTGATCCTATTTTTCAGTTTTCTATTGGTCTTGCTTATGTAGAATCTAGGGTATGGACAGTTTAGGTAATAATAGTAATAAATAATGTTGGTCAAGTTGCAGTTTATAAAATGTTAAATTGTGTGGGTCATTAGAGTAATGTTCTTTTCCTGTTTTAGATATCAACATATCTCACATCCTTCACATCTGTACATGCCTTTTGTTTTACAACAGATGCCCTCATTTGCCTCCATGTAGTGGCTTATAACTAGTGTGTCTTGATCTTCTAAATACTAACTATGGGTTCTTTGGGACAAGTGGCTTCAGTTATGGGTCATGGGTGAGTACGTCCCAATGTCTTTTGAGGCGTTGCCAGTTTTCTCTATGTTGTTGTGTGAAAGTTAGAATAAAAGGGGAGTTTTGGAGTTATCGTGATTGTCTGTCCTTGGTTATGCATTGATTGTATACTTGATTAAGTATTTTTTTAGGTAACCCCTTGCTGTTAGTCATTGTTTGATGCCATCTACAGCTTTTTGGGGATGGACAGTTTCCTTCAGCCCTTAGATACTCCCCATATGGAATACTTCTTTTGAGGGTGCTAGTCACTCGTAAAATATTGTTGGCTGCTGTGGGTTTTTCAGTGATGATGTTTCCCTCCATGTTTTGGCTAATTAGGAGGTCCAAAAAGGAATGTTCCCAATTCTTTGAAATTTAGGGTTTGTTGCCAGTGCTTTGGCTAGTAGTGAACCACATTTGTTTCCCCATTTGTGGTAGATTTTGCCCTGTTGGATCATTGTTCTAAAGCATGAGGGGAGATAGTGTGTCAGCCTTTTGTTTCGGCAAAAAAGTTAAGTGAAAGCTGGCAATGCTGTCCAATAGAGTCGCTTCTGTTTCTTGGTTGGTTCAGATCCAGTATGACAGGGGAGTGGTTGGAAAAGGAAATTATTCAGATTCAGAGTCTGATTTCTCGACTAGGGGGAATAGATTGTGCAATATTTGAAGATGATTAAGCCTAGTGTATATAGAATGTACTGAGAAGAAAAAAAATATAATCCTTGTATGTGGGGTGTTGGATCAGCCACACATCTATGAGCTTATGTTAATGGAAAGTCAGTTTGACTGAAGTCTTACCGGTCGAGCTGTGCAGTAATGGATTAGGGATCATATTAAGGTCAGCCCCAATAACCAAACTAACTAGGTTTTGGAGAAATGATCTCAGGAAATCTGCCTGTCTACTATTCAGGGCATACATTGAGGCAAAGGCCCTGTCACCAATAAGGCCCTTGACACAAATGAAAGACGCCAAATCATTTTGTAATGTATCAATTAAAGTGAATGGGACTATACATAACTTTTTACTTTTGGAGTCAGGGGAGCTGTTTGTAAACAAATGTGGGTAGTGTCTGTCTGACAGCTTGGGGCCCTGTGGGCACTTAACGTGCATTTCTTGAAGAAGAGCAGCTCACAATCGCGGCCTATGTAGTTTTTGTAACAACGTGAATCACTTTTCAGGAATAAAACAAAAATAAAAGATATATACCGTGGTAAATAACTATACCGAAAATGAATATATCTAGGAAGAGTTGTTACAAAACATGCAATAAAAATCATAGACTCCACATATGATCATTAAACACAATTAAAAAGAAAAAAAAAATTAATGGAGTCTTATCACCTACTCAGGGTCGGGCTTATCATTTCTGGGGCCCCATGCAAAGTTTTTTTGGGGCCCTAATCAAAGACAAATTTTGTGAAAGGTAGCTAGCTTATCTGCGGCTCCTAGCAATCTCTGCTCATGCCATCTGAGCATGGCCTTAATTAGAAGCAACACATGCTTCCTGCTGTTATCTGCCTCATTGCTAGAACCTTCCAGCCAATCGGAGCTGGGGGGATTAGAGGCTGCCAATCAGGCCGTTTAAACAAAAGAGGGGGAGTGGCCAGCACAACAATCTCAGCTTCATCACGCACTTGAGGAAAAACCAGCTGCCATCTTCACACTGTTGACCCCTTGATGGCAATGTTGAAGTGAGCGTGCAAACGACTCCATTGCGGAGCGCCACATAGGGGCCCATCCACAGGCTGCAAATTGGTGCTACACCTAACTAGCCTGCATCATGCTATCCTACAGCTGCTGCTGTCGTGCTCCCTGGCCTTGCTGTTAATCATTCCCCACACGGCCTGACCGAGGATATTGAAGGACATCTACGTTGTCATATTATGCGGGCAAGGGAGAATGCCACCATCCTCATCATCTAAGCCAGCTTGTACTAAGGCAGCTATAGTGACATCTAACCAACATGGTTAAGCGCTTATTCAATTACGATATATATTTAAAGCTAATATCTACCATAGGTATATAACCTAGTATGCAGCGGTTAAGCGCCATTTAAAAGAGACAGAAGCCATCATAATACATTTACAGCACATTTTATCGTTTACACTTTATGATTTTCACTTTATACATGTTATAGCAGCAATAATAACAGCATCAAACAATATTATTAAAAAAAAATCCTATTACTACAAAAAACTGATGGATTAATTCAAACCTGTGCTTTATATGTAAAAAATCCACCTGGTTTCTCTCTGTAACGTAATTCCTTCTAAATTACCCCCTCTATCATTAGGATGTATTCTGACAAGTCCGTAAAAGTGGACACTGTCCACCTTACCCCCATGATGGAAAGCAAAATGTCTTCCTATTGGGATTGCCGTTTTTATTTCTAATGTCTATTAAATGTTCCAAGAATACACAAAACTCTAATGGTTATATGTGGGACCGGCACTAAGGACTCTCACTGACAACAATCTGCCATAGTGAAAACAACTTTATTTTACACATAACGTACAACCCATGATGTAGACAAGAAAAATTGATATTCAAAAATTATTAAAAAACACACAACGTTGTGTAATTAAAAAAGAGGGGGGCCACCCACTTGCACACATGCCTCAACAAATACCCATCCACACAATCACACACACTATTGCACTGTAGAATCGGATGGCCAAAGTTGGTAAACATATACCCTTAATAAGTGTCACTCAAATTCCTCCATGCAGATATTTTAGGTCAGCATTAGGCTCGGCTAGCCATTTCTCATGTGCCACTCTCAGGGCTACACATTAAACAAGACGACACAGCAGACGACACAGGGCTATTGCCGCCCCTTTCACCGGCAGGGCCACCATCATCCGACGCGCGTTTCACTCCGCCCACCGGTGCGTCATCAGGATGGCGAGCTGCGTATCACAACGCTGTTTTAAAGCACTTGACTCCACCTTGTCATTTTCAATTGACCAATCAGCACATCCTTTGCCTCCCGAAGACAGCATCATACGGCAGCTTCTATTGGTCTGCAGCCTTTGCAGTGTCTGTTCTATGGGGCCAGCTAGAACCAAGTATTAACCCCACATGTGCCAAAACAGCTATTCAGCATAGTCATTTGCACAACTTTTATTTATTTTGTATGGCTGACAGGGATAGCCGCATATTCTGACTCAGAAGGTTGTGATAGCGATTCTTTCCCTTGTAAGAGCAGTGCCAACCCGTGTAAGTAGAGAGAAATCACTGTGAGACGTTCCTTATCAGATAGCTGAACTCACCAAATACTGTGTTCATCCACAAGCCAGTTTATTCAGTCCATCACAACAGTGGGATACAGCAAAATGAATGGATTTCAGTATCATGTGGCGGTCAAAAGATGATGCTTTGATCAGAGTAGCATGCAGAATACACATGTGTGTCTCATAAGGCAGAAAGACAATGAATAATGAAACAGGAAATGCTCACTGGAGAAGATGGGAGTGGTTTAGACAAGGGGAAATGAGTCAAAGCTCTGACCTCAAGTGCAATACACAAAAACGACCAAAGGTGGCAGCATAACTGACTATAGAAATGTCCATAGAAACAGCAATACACGAATTAATTATGTAGATACCATACATAATAATGAAATATTAACTGTGTAACAGTACACTCCCCGTCTGGCATTGAAAAATGTCACTATTTAAACCATAACGGTAGTTATGCAATGCAAATGAATAACAGTGCAATTTGCTTGAAATCTTGAAAACCTGAAAAACATAAAGTGAACATGCAATAATGCAACAACCATACTGTAAGACTTCAAGTGTAACGATAAAGGTTCAAGAGACTTCTTTCTTGAAGTAATAGGTGGGATCCAGCAATCTACGCAAGAAATTTAATTCTCCAAAGGGCAAGAGCAAAATAAGTTCCGTGATAGGTCTGAGGAAGGTCTTTACAGTCCCTTGTCTTGCAACCTTCACTTCCACTTTGCGGACCTTACCATCATCACTTGGAACGCTCTTTATAATAAGTCCCACAGGCCATTCTATACGCTTGGCTTGTTGGTCCTTGAGCAAAATGAGATTTCCAACTTGTATGTTAGGGTTCATACGTTGCCATCTCCAGCGACCTTGCAGAGTAGAAAGATACTCCATCTTCCAACGATTCCAGAAGCAGTTGGCGAGGTGTTGTACTCGCTTCCACTGATCATAGCACAGACTTCCTGATTTTAAGTTTCCAGGTGGAACAGGAACAGTTTCAAGCTTCTGGGTAAGCAGAGTAGCTGGAGTAAGGATGGTCGGTTTCTCTGGGTCTGTAGACACTGGAACAAGTGGTCTGGAGTTGATTATGCAGATGCTTCTGCTAGGAAGGTTGTTAGAATCTCGTGTGTAAGCCCTGCGGAATTCAAATCCAGCATAGAGTCAAGTATTTTACGTGTGATGCCTATCATTCTCTCCGAAGAGCCACCCATGTGGGAGGAGTGAGGAGGATTGAATATCCATGTACAACCCTTTTCAGCTAAAAGGTCTTGGATTGGCCTAGAGTTGATCTGTAACTCTCGACAGGCACCAACGAAATTAGTTCCACAGTCGGATCTCAGTGTTTTGACTGGTCCTCTGATTGCAAGAAATCGTCTAAAAGCATTGATGAAGCTCAAGGCATCCATAGACTCTTCAATTTCTCATCACTTCAATGTGTACTGCATGCACACTCATGCAAGTGAACAGCACTGCCCATCTTTTGCTGTTTGCTTGGCCACCTCTAGTTCTGCGAGCTGTTACTGTCCATGGTCCAAAGACATCTAGACCGACATGAGTGAACGGCGGGTCAGTACTCGCCAGTCAGTTGGCAAATCTGACATTTGCTGTAGCTGATGTTTACCTCTTAGTTTAAGCAGTGAACACAGCTGTGTAGTGTGGTTGCAATTTGTCTCTTTGCTCCTATAATCCAAAGGCCTGCAGCTCTTATGGCACCATCTGTGAAGTGTCTACCTTGGTGCTTAACCCCTTCGTGGTAGTGCCGAATGAGGAGAGTAGTAATGTGGTGGCGAGCAGGTATGATGAGAGGATTTCGCTCTTGTCCTCCTAGCTCGACCTTGTTTAAGCGTCCACCAACTCTTAACATGCCATTATTGTCAATGAATGGGTTCAGGTTAGCAATGGGACTATTTTTTGGAATGTCCCTCTTGTCAAGGATACATTTGATTTCTGAGCCGAAGACTTTCCATTGTACAATGCGCATTATAGTCATTTCACCTTCAGCAATGTTGTTTGCAGAAAGAAGCTTTTGACACATGTGCTAACCTTGACATTGAATATCAGTGGGCCTTGTGTGGAAGCAGCGTGCAATGTGGACTAACCTTGCGATGGTGCGTACAAGCCTTGTCCACTTAGAAAAACATTCAAAGCGATGGCAGCCCAAGCCAAGTCCTTGCTTAGTATGGATGATGAGGGTTTTAACTTCTGGACGAATCTCTGGATCTTTTTCAGGTTCTAGAAGACTGACGACATCAGTTGTGGTCTCGTCTGGATCATCCAGCAGTAATTCAGGACCTGTTATCCAAGAATAATTAGCAAAAGCACTTGCAGACACTGGCCTGGTGGCATGATCTGCAGGATTAATTTCAGATGGGACATAATGCCATTGTTCAGGCCTAGATGATTTCCTGATTCTTTCTACACGGTTACTGACATACACATAGAAAAGTTTAGTCTGGTTGTATATGTAGCCCAGGACAACCTTGCTGTCTGTGTAGAATTTGGTGTCATCTATCTGAATGTCTAGCTCACACATTATGAAATCAGCAATTTCTACAGCCAACACAGTCTCACACAGTTCAAGCCTAGGAATTGTGTGCTCAGGTTTAGGTGCTAACTTAGCTTTCCCAAAGAGAAACCCTATGTGGGTTCGATTGGAGGAGTCTCTTACCTTGAGGTAGGCAACAGCTGCTATGACCTCAATAGATGTATGCGAGAAGATATGCAGGTCCCTTCTCTGACTTGTAGCGAGGGAAGTTAAAGTGTAGCAGCGCGGTATACAGATTTCATTTAAGGCATGTAGAGATTTTCTCCAGGACTCCCACTTTGAAAGCTTGTCTGTTGGCAGCGGTGCATCCCATTCTTTAATCGTCTCTGAGAACTGTCTAAGCAAGGATTTCCCTTGTATGGTGATGGGAGCCACAAATCCCAGTGGATCGTATAGACTGTTCACCACTGATAGCACACCACGCTTAGTGAATGGCTTGTCTGTAGAGCTGACTTGAAAACCGAAGGTGTCCTTTAGTAAGTCCCATCGTAGGCCTAGACTTCTCTGTACAGGTGGCATATCCATCCCCAGGTTTAAATCTTTAAACCCTGGGGCGTGATCGCCAGGTTGAAAGGCTTTCATAACAGCAACACTATTTGAAGCAATCTTGTGTAGCCTGAGGTTAGCCTCAGATAGCATACCTTGTGTTCTTCGAAGCAGATCTATGGCTTCTTCCTCTGTAGGTAAAGATTTAAGTCCATCATCAACATAAAAGTCTCTCTCAAGGAATTGTCGAGCGTCTGTTCCATACTCTTTTTCTCCACTAAGAGAAGTCCTTTGTAAGCCGTATGTTGCAACAGCGGGTGAGGGGCAATTTCCAAAAACATGTACCTTCATGCGATATTCCATAATCTCATAGTCCATGTTGTTGTTACTGTGCCACACGAACCTTAGGAAATTTCTATGGTCTTCACGTACAATGAAGCAATGAAACATTTGCTAAATGTCGGCAGTTATTGCAACTGGCTCTCTTTTAAACCTCATCAGTACACCTACAAGGTTGTTGGTTAGATTAGGACCCGTGAGAAGAATATCGTTCAAGGATATGCCTTGATACTTGGTGCTAGAGTGAAATACTACCCTGATCTGTTTAGGCTTACGTGGGTGGTACACTCCGAAGAAAGGTAGATACCAGCACTCATCTTGTTCTTGAAGTGGTGGCGCTGGTTCGGCATGATCATTGTCGAAGATCCTTTTCATAAAGGCGATGAAATGTTCCTTCATTTCTGGCCTGTTCTTTAGTGTACGTTGCAATGAGTTGAATCTGGATAGAGCCTGTTCACGATTGGTTGGGAGTTTGGCCCTTGCAGCACGAAGAGGCAGTGGCACAACCCAGCTGTTAGACTCATCCTGGAAGAATTCTTTGTCCATTATTTTGATGAACTCTCTGTCGTCAAGAGTAACCTGCCCTACTTGAAGGAAGTCAAGGGGCTTCTCCTTCACTTCATAATGGTGAGGGCATCGTTTGAAGTGGGATGCACGTCCGTTTCCCAACACGTACGTTTTGAAGGAGTGGATCTCCGATGACACATGAGTCCTGTTCAAACATACATCGCCCACTATTACCCAGCCTAGGTCAAGTCTTTGTGCGTAAGGAGCGTCGTCAGGCCCATCACATTGTTCGCGTACTTTATGCACTCTAAGAATGTCTCTTCCTAGTAGGATCAAAATTTCAGCACTCATGTCCATTGCAGGAATCTCATTAACCAGGTGTCTTAAGTGAGGATGGTGATATGCAGCTTCTGGAGTAGGAATCTCCTCCCTTTCATCTGGTATCTGGTCACACTCGACTAAGGTTGGTAGGAGTATGCCCTCCCTCTCCTTGATATGAGAGACCATGAACCCTTCGACTCTTCTGCCAAAGGTCTCTATACGACCAGAACAGGTTCTGAGAGTATACGGTGTGGTGTGACCCTCTATGCCAAAGACATCAAAGAATGTGGGCTTCACCAGGGATCTGTTGCTTTGTTCATCTATTATGGCATACATCCTGACGGCCTTCTCGGGATGGTCCTTTGGGTATATATTCACTAGGCAAACCTTGGCACAGCATTTGTGATCCAAGCCCTCTCCACAGACTTCTGTGCATGAAAAAGAAACATTATCCTTCGCTGGAAAAGGGCTTCGTTGCTCCCCGCCATGATTTGAGGTAGGGATGGAGGTAGGTAGCTGCTGTGGGTTGTCAGGAAGTGGACTAGGATGCATAACTGTAACATGTCTGTCGCTACCACATTCTGTACACTTGATAACAGCCTTACAGTCTTTAGCGAGATGGGTATATGAAGCACAGCACTTGAAGCATATTCCAAGTTTCTGGAGAATGTCCCTGCGCTCATGTAAAGTCTTTGCCCTAAGCCCACGACATTTCTTAAGGGGGTGAGGCTTCTTATGAATTGGACACTCACGATTAGGGTCTTTATCTTTATCATCAGCAATGCCTTTATTGCTAGGTGTTCTAGTGGGGGATATGATGTCTGTTCTCTTGACAGATATTGCTCTATTAAAGTCTCTACATTTAGGTAGCGTGTCATAGTATTGTAGTATCATACCTTGTTGATGATACAGCAGGCAAGTTGGTTTCACTGAAGCTGAAGCTGGGATCGTTTCTCATCCAGGCTTGATTGCTAATGAACCTGCAAAGGAATGAGAATGGAGGAAAGGATACGTTATTGTCTCTTTTGTACCTTGATCCTTGTTGTGCCCACTTCTCTTGCAAGCTGTATGGCAATTTAGATACCACTGGGTTGACACCATGAGCGGTGTCCAGGAAGCTTAGTCCAGGTAGACGTGGGTCTGTCTTTGCCAACTCTAATTCCATGAGCAGGTCACTTAGATCTTGGAGCTTGTGATAGTCTTTGTTTACTAATTTTGGGAAGTTTTGCAGTCTCTTGAAAAGATCACTTTCTATGGCTTCAGAACTACCTTAGGTTTGCTCGAGTCTTGCCCATGCAGCAACAAGACCTGCATCTGGGTGGTCAACGTGTACTGTTCTCAGTCTCTTAACGCGATCTGCGGACTCTGGTCCCAGCCACTTTATGAGCAAATCAAGTTCTTCTTTAGTAGTAAGATTGAGGTCAGCAATAGCATCCTTGAAGGTTGATTTCCAGGCCCTGTAGCTCTCTGCACAATCGTCAAACCTTGAGAGGCTAGTGTTAATAAGCTTACGGCATATCATATATCTGGCAAAGTCATTCAAGTCTGATCTCTCACTCTGTGGTGCCAAAATAACTTGAGGAACCCCTTGGGTGTGAAAGTTTTCTGGTGCTGTAGGGTGAGGTCTACCAGGGTAGAATGATGTTGCATAAGCGTTTAACTGTGATTTAGTCTAATACTTGTGCTGGCGGTGGCTTGAATTGCGTCTTGCCGCTGGAAGTCACATTGTTGGCAGGAATTGATGTGGTTTGCTGCATCTGTGCACTTGCGTTGAAGACTTGAAGAGGCTCAGGCATATGGAGCTGAGAGGTCTCCGTGTCGAGAGTCAGAACAGTGTCGCTAGTAGGGGGCACAGGAAATGACTCTGTATCCTTGCAAACGTTATGCTTTAGTACGTAGTCACTGGTGCGTTCAACTGGATCTTCCAGTTCTGCTGGGATAAGACAGTCCAAATTAGTACTTTGTCCTATTGCTTGTTCAAGGACTTTCAGCCTTGCCAGGGAAGCGGGTTCCTCCCCTTCTATTTGTAGAATCTTTATTTGGAAGTCTGCTTCTGCTTGTTGAGCAGCCATTTGCGCTTGGAGAGCTTTGCTCTGGGCTTCCATCTCTGCATGGCAAGCTGCCTTGCGTGCTTCTACCTCTGCTTGCTGAGCTACCATCTCGGCATGGCGAGCTGCCTTGCGTACTTCTATCTCTGCTTCCTTTTTGGCAAAGGATCTTTGTGCCTTCTTTGATTCAGCATCAGCGCGAGCCTCTATAAGCTTGTCGCTTAAAGTTGAACCCCTGGAGCGGGAGGATCTAGAAAGGAGTGCGCTTGCTTGATGTGGATTTGTGAGATCTGATCTCCTCCAGTTGAGTAATGTGGAGTTCTGCCTTACACTTAGCACTGCCAGGTCCCTTTGTTGGTTCAGTGTCTCGATCCTTGTCCGTTCTACTGAAGAATCCCTTGTATTAGAGTCCTGCAAAAAGGCTGAGTACTTCGCAGACAGCCGCTGGTAACGTTCATATGCAGCATGTAAGTGATTTATAGAGTCTCTCAATTCGGCTGGTTGGTTATTAAAACGTGACATAACTGACATGCAGTGTGAGGTTCTGTCCCAGAGGTCTGATAGATTAGTGGAGAAGTCAGTTTTATTGGCTTCATAGTTTTCCATGACTTTCTGTGTCGGTTTAATTGTACGTTTGGGTCTTACGCTCTGCTCGGTAATATCTGCAGAATCTGCTCCCTGCGTGTCTGCCGGTTTGGGGGAATGCTGTTTCTGCATTGGTTCTTTCATAAACAAATGATCGGAGCTTGATCTAGACATTTTTTATAAGTTTGCAACAAATGGTACTGTCTCTTTAAGAAGCCAAGCAGCAGCTTATGGCAGGTGAGATAGTTCAATATAGAGAAGCAGTTTCCACATGAAGTGCAGTAAGCTTATGCGACATGTGCTTTCACAAGATGGCGGATGGCACTGAGTTTGATTGCAGATCAGGCACACACATATACACAACAGGCTGTAGGGATTCTACACATCTTTTGACTATTCTGACTCAGAAGGTTGTGATAGCGATTCTTTCCCTTGTAAGAGCAGTGCCAACCCGTGTAAGTAGAGAGAAATCACTGTGAGACGTTCCTTATCGGATAGCTGAACTCACCAAATACTGTGTTCATCCACAAGCCGGTTTATTCAGTCCATCACAACAGTGGGATACAGCAAAATGAATGGATTTCAGTATCATGCGGCGGTCAAAAGATGATGCTTTGAACAGAGTAACATGCAGAATACACATGTGTGTCTCATATGGCAGAAAGACAATGAATAATGAAACAGGAAATGCTCACTGGAGAAGATGGGAGTGGTTTAGACAAGGGGAAATGAGTCAAAGCTCTGACCTCAAGTGCAATACACAAAAACGACCAAAGGTGGCAGCATAACTGACTATAGAAATGTCCATAGAAACAGCAATACACGAATTAGCTGTGTAAATACCATACATAATAATGAAATATTAACTGTGTAACAGCATACCGCATAAAGGCAAAAACAGCATCCAGCAAGCAGAGGGACAACAGGTGGTATCACTCCAGGGGCAATCTTCACGTTATATTTTATTTCTTCACCCCATATTTTTACTTTCTTTCATGTGGTCAACACATACCACACAGCCTTTCTTCTTTTATGAATATCTCGGGCCAATCAGAGTTCCTCAACACCAGAATTCTACAGTGCGCAGCCACCCTGCATATCTCAGATAGTTAGCAGATGTACCCATTCATTATTCAGCAACTCATCATTCAACCACAAACTATCCCTATATACCATATCAGTGTAGGCGGATAATACAGGCTCAGGGGGAAGGGTAAGTATATCCGCGCCCAGGTAAATAACCTCAATATTGGCGTGTACTACAGTCCGGTGGGGAAAGGTAAGTATATCAACATCTACCCCTCTTCCTCAAGGGGACCTCAACCACCCCTCTACAGTCCACCGCACGACACCAAATATATTATACTCCCTATTTTGACCAGCTGCTTAAAGCCCACTGGTATCAACCCACTGATACCTTGCCTCACCGGATACAAAACAGCATATCAAAACTCAAAAAACACAAAAACAGTGTCTAGAGGATGTAGTTCCTGACTTGATGGCAAACTTGGATGGTCTTTATGTTAAGTCAAAGCGCTTTCCGCCCTTGTCTCTGAATCGCCACATTTCCTTGTTCCTTCAGCTGGTGCAGCGTGATCTACAGAAAGTAGATTGGGGGAATATTGACCCCCAAAATACCCTTCCAGCTGAAGAGGGCTCCCAATATAATTATACACCCGAGCGATAAGGGAGGAAATGTGGTGATTCTGAGTGAGGACTACTATGTGAAGGAGATCGAGGCCCAGCTTGGGCATGATGACACTTATTTGAGAGTGGCCACGAACCCCTTTCCGAGGGTGGTGGCGACTCTCTATGATAAATTGGATTGGGCGGGGGAGGAGAGATTACTTACCCCAAAGGTGTTGAACTTTCTAATTATTGACCTTCTCCATGGAGGACGGGTGGCTCCTGGCAAGTGTTGATGTAGAAAGCCTCTATACCTCCATTTCCCCACACGGTGGGCCTGGAGGCCGTCACGTGGTACCTTGATGAACTGGGCCCGTGCGAGGCGGCATATAATGAGTTTGTGGTCGAACTTTTGGAGTTCGTATTAAAGAATAATTTCTTTTGTTTCAATGACCAATACTATCATTAAATTTGCAGTAATGCCATGGGGGCGGCCTGTGCTCTATCGTATGCCTGCCTACACCTAGGCCTGTGGGAGAGCCTTGAGTTTTTTGGGCGGGCAGACTGTGTTTGCGGTACATCGATGATGTACTTGTAGTATGGAAATGTACCGAGGATGAGTTCAAAGAGTTTGTTGTCTCACAAGAAAAAGTGGGGTAATCCAGACCACCCCCACCAATGTCTGTATGCATATAACCGCACAACCACCAGAGATAAATTACAATGATAACCCTTTATTTCATATATGGGTACACTCACAATGTTATAGAATACGCACAAAAGATTAAAAACTATGTTAAAAACAAAGGACCCTGGATGAGTTTATCATGCTCTCAAAAATAATATCTAAGTGGAGTATATACAATGTATATTATAAAAGGTCCCTATGTACCAGTGAGCCCACAATAAGTGTTCAGTAAAGTGCAAATGCAAAGTTAATTGATTAATCCTGTGCTGTCTATGATGCTATACAACGTTGGTTGCTCAAAGCTGTGCAATCTACATATCAGTGCAGTAAATGAGTAAAAAGTGTCTAGTGCAATGTGCAAGGTAAATTCATTCCATATCTATGAATGCAATCCATAAAACAATCTTAAGTGAAAGTATATGGGACTAATAAGAATGGAGTACTTCACCAAATGTTCAGAGCATCTCCCCAGGGGTCCGTAAACACTCGACAACGACGCGTTGCGTGATCCGGGCTGGATCACTTCCTCAGGTCGTCTCTTGTGTCTGACCGCCATGCCTGCCTTTTAACTGCAGTCTGCGCGCCCGTGGATGATGCGGCGAGGGCGCTCGCCACGTCGCGCCCCGCCCACCCCCCTGATTGGGGAGCGTAAGGGCAGCGTCATGGCCGCGCCCCCCACACACATCTCCCAGGCGCGCCTGCCAGTAGAGACGGCGCCGGACCGCGCGCGCGCCCGGTGCCCGGCGCGCAGGCGCACTCCCCTGCAGTAGGAGGCACCCGCGCGCCGGAACGCACGGCCGCGCGCGCGGCCCCCCGCCACCTCCCCGCCAGCTTCTGTTGTCAGCTAGTGACAGCTGGAGTTCAACCGCAGGACATGGCCGTGTGACATATATATCTAACAATTTAAGTTACATTTATAACAGTTACATATACGATTTTCATTAAAAAATAGTTTAGCGTATCTTTCCTATGAAATCAAACATAATGCTTATTCCTTGTTACAACTGGTCCGGCACCCAGGTATCTTTCATGTCCCTACCAATGTTCCTAGGACTCAGCTTAGAGTATATATCTGGTCTCACCATGAGATGACAAATTAGGGCGCACTCTCCAGTGCTCACCCTCAAATCCATACAAGTTGTATTTATATGAAATGAGATAAGTACAGTCCCTAGTATTTCTTTCCAAATCCATGCTATTTGTATTTGTACCACTTGGGTTAACGTTTTAACTGAGACTTGTATCCAACCAACGGGTTATTATTTATACGGTCCCAGATATTTTAGCTCATATGTGCCACTTTAAATTGGTCCCATATATAAAGCTTATATCCAAACGCAGGATTATTTGTATGGTCCCAAATGTGTTATTCCATCATATGGGTGGTACCAAATTGGATCCTCTCCACTCCTTGTTCCAGTCTGGATCTTCTCCATATGCTGTTTTGAGTTTGTTGTCTCCTGAACAGTAGAAACATAGGCCTTACTTACAAAATTGGACCACATGAGGTGGAATTTTTAGATCTGTTGATCAGACATGAGGGAAATAAGCTTACCACCACCACGTTCCGGAAGCCTACCGTGGGGAACACCTTTTCACTAGTCATCACCCCATGCCTCTGCGGCGGGGGCTTCACTTTTGGTCAATTCCTGCGTACACGCTGGAATTGTAGTTCTGACCTGGATTATAGACAGGATGCCCATACATTTACTGAGAGGTTTCGTGCCAGAGGATACCCTCACAGACTTTTGCGCACCTGTTTTAAGAAGGCCCTTGAGTCTAGGCACATTGATTTGTTGAGAACTAAACGTCCGGCCCTAGGGCCACAGTGCCACAGAAGAGGGAATGATCAATCAACTCACCTGATTACGCAATATGGGGTACACTGGGAGAGGTTCCAAGGAATACTAGAGGCCCATTGGCATGTATTGTTGCTAAACCCTGCGGTAGGAAAATGGGTGGGTCCAGGGCCTTTACTCACTGCGTGTAGGCCAAAAACCTGAGAGATTTATTGGTGCATAGTGAATACAAACCAAAGTCCAACTCTGGTGCTTTATCAGTGGAGAAACTGAATAGCTCTTTCAAATGTGGCCACTGCAGTATCTGCAGATATATGGTGAGGACTGGAAGTTATGTGGGAATGAAAGGATCCCCCTCTCGTCAAATAAGGGGTTTTATAAACTGTGCCACTTCTTTTGTGGTTTACATGCTCACCTACCCGTCCGGCAAGAAATACATAGGTAAAACTAAGCGTGAACTTAGGGTGCGAGTAGATGAGCATGTGCGAGGCATTAGGAATAGGAATGAGTAAAGCCCTGTGAGTGAACAGTTAAAATCTGGTATCAAAGTGACCTCAAGGGACTTACAGTGTGTGGGATTTTTGTTTTGAAAAAGGAAGGTAGGTGGGGACAATGGGACAACAGAGGTTGTCAGAGAACCGCGGGTCACGTGATCCAACTATAAACCAGGGAACTCCGTAAACACAGACCGCATTCCCAAAACCCTTTTGTCTGAGTTCTCCTATCAGAACCAGCAGGCCCAAAGCCTGCGGACACACAGATTCTTGGTTTAAGGCAAACAGATTGCTCAAGTTAAAATGTAAGTTTTAATGCTATAAGCACACTAGGCAGTGATAACAAGCATTTGGCTATGATGTAATATGAAATGATACAGATGATACAAATATGCTGTTCTGAGACGGTTACAGGATAGAGTGAGTTACACAGAGAAACAATAATCATATACCTTAGTATGTAGCTTGCAGAGTAGTGGTTATGGGGAGCTCTCACAAGAGGTAAGTGAAGAGCTTACAGATGATTTGGGCACCTCCAGCACGTGTGACTCGTGACCTCTCCAGATGTGACAATTGCCTGGCTCAGGGTTACCCTATTTATGCGGCGAGACCCCTCCACCCCCTCCCCTCTGTGGGACGGGTTGTCACCTCCCACTGTTCTGGGGCTCGCTTCAGCCCCTAAAACCCTTTAGGGGTTATAACTTGGAGCAGGGGGGTCGTGTGGCTTTGGAAGCGGTAACAAACAATTGGGCTCGACGCGGGGCATCCGATGAGTCCAGAAATGGTGTCCCTAAGTGGGTCAGATCTCAGTTTTCCGGGTTTTCCTTTATTGCTGAGCCCACCATAACCTATCCCCATGTGCGATTTTGTGAGCCGGTTCTGATTCTGTACCTGGTTTGGTGCTGGGACACATGGGGCCACAGCTATGGTCCGCTTTGTGTTGGTGCCGGCTGTCTGCAGCTCCCCTCTTTCATGTGACAAATTCACAGCCAGGGGTCCAGCGAGCTGCAGACCAAGTGGAGCCTTACTAGGCTGGAGGTGTGACAGTCAGCAGGGGGGGGGGGGGGAGGGTGGTCTGTGATCTGCGCTGTCCAACACATAAATGCTAATTTCTCTTCCTGAAGAGATAAGGACCTGTGCATTTATAACAGGGGGAATAAAGGGGAACTCCAGACTTGGATATGTGAGGTTTCTGCACTTAAGCTGGATCGTTCCTTCACAGAGGTTATTACAGCAGGAATCCTGCTTGATTTACGAGTTGGGCACCATGACCCCCACTGGGCTTAACATGGACATGGGGCTCAGTGCCTTTCTATGAGTACAGTTAAAGTGGACCAACACCCTCCAAAACAACTTAGCTTTATTATATATAAAATAAAAGGACACTTACCTTTTGATGACTGTTGGAGCCATCTGTCCCTCGCAGCGCCTGAAATATTAATAATTCTCAACAGGAAGTCCCACCCTCCAGGTCTTGTCCGCTGTCAATCACGCTTGTCCGCTCATTAGCATATTTTGTCCGTCTTCTCTAGGTCTTCTGTTGTCTCGCGTTGTCATCAGGTGGCGTGTCCTCTCTCTGGCCTCAGGCGCGTGCACGTCTCCCTCCCAGCTATACTTGCAGTCAGTCTGGTTATTTGATTGGTTGAGCTGTGCTCAGCCATGATTGGCTGCAGGCACCTGAGCCTCCGCCTCCCCTCCTCTCACTCCCCCTCCCTCCTCCTTCCATTATACTTTTCAGCGTCTGCTCTCCTCTCGTCTCATCTCGTGCTGGATGCGTAGGACAGGTAAGTTTACTTTTGTTTCATAAATGTCTTGGTCAAATGTGTTTGTTTACTGTTTAATTCACTGTAATGTACTGCGCCACTGAGAATGTTATGGGGGGACTCAGCCACTGTGAATCTTATGGGGGGACTCGGCCACTGTGAATCTTATGGGGGGACTCGGCCGCTGTGAATCTTATGGGGGGATTCGGCCACTGAGAATCTTATGGGGGGACTCTGCCACTGAGAATGTTATGGGGGGATTCTACCTGCTGAACATGTTATGGGGGATTCTGCCTGCTGAACATGTTATGGGGGGATTCTGCCTGCTGAAAATGTTATGGGGGGATTCTACCTGCTGGACATGTTATGGGGGGATTCTACCTGCTGGACATGTTATGGGGGGATTCTGCCTGCTGAGCATGTTATGGGGGGATTCTACCTGCTGGACATGTTATGGGGGGATTCTGCCTGCTGAGCATGTTATGGGGGATTCTGCCTGCTGAAAATGTTATGGGGGATTCTGCCTGCTGAGCATGTTATGGGGGGATTATGCCTGCTGAAAATGTTATGGGGGGATTCTACCTGCTGGACATGTTATGGGGGGATTCTACCTGCTGGACATGTTATGGGGGGATTCTGCCTGCTGAGCATGTGACAACTTGTCAGTTGTTACACTAGAGATCCCCACTGATGTTGTCATCTGATCTACAGTTCAAATTAATCATTTTAAAGTGGATCCAACCCCTACAGTCCCCATTTATGTTCCCCCACCTAGTTATCCTGAATTGGGATGCTTCATATCTATGGACCAGCTGGAGCATAGGGATTTAAAGCAGACCTCATCCCAAAACTTTCACTGCGTTCTCAACTTGTCTCCCTCATCCCCTTTGATGACCAATTGGACCACTCACCCACCCACCCGGTCAGCCCTTTTGTCAGTTAGCAGAACTCCTGGAAGCCCTGTACGCCCATTGTGTCAGGCCGGGCAAACGAGTGGCCAAAGGAGTGAGGGGCAGGCAAGGAGGGACCTGAGCGGGCCGCTGCTGGAGGTGAGCAGGAAGCGCGACTGTTGGCAGGAGGCTGTGAAGGGCGGCTTTCAGGTCCATCACACAAGCAGGCTGCGGGGGGACGGTCCTTGCGCGCCACCAACCGCCTTCTTCTTCAGCAGCAGCGCTCGCCGCTATGCCCCGCCGCGCGGTGCAGCCCGGGAAATAGAGTCCTGCCCCCGACAGCAGCCGGTAGCGGCATCCCCTGCGAGCCGTCTCCTTTCTGGAGCTCGCCGAGGAGTTTTACGGGGAAAGGCAGGGGGAGACTCGCGCATGCGCAGTAGTGTCAGGTGAAGCGCCGCTCGCTCCCGATGCGGCGCTTCACCTATCTACCGCGCATGCGCGCGATTTTAACAGGAAGAGGTCAAAGGATCTCTTCCTGTTTGGAGAAAAATGAAGATGGCGGACGAAATTTATTATGTTAGCGACGCGGAGCGGGATCATAAAAGGTAAGTTTTTTTTTTCTTAACTTTTTAAATCGGGTCTTCCTGCTTATTTTGTATATTTTTAAAATACATATAAAAAAAAAAACGGGACAGGGTGTTGGTCCACTTTAACATATCTGCATAGGCAATAGGGCCGGAATAGGGCCGTTTTGAGTGGTATCTGAGTGGAGTGCCATATTGAAGCGGCTGTGGTGTGGGCTGTTTTTTGAGTTTTGATATGCTGTTTTGTATCCGGTGAGGCAAGTTATCAGTGGGTTAATACCAGTGGGCTTTAAGCAGCTGGCCAAAATAGGGAATATAATATATTTGATTCCATGGGGTGGACTGTAGAGGGGTGGTTGAGGTCCCCGTGAGGAAGAGGGGTAGGTGTTGATATACTTACCTTTCCCCACCGGACTGTAGTACACGCCCATATTGAGGTTATTTACCTGGGTGCGAATATACTTACCTTTCCCCCTAAGCCTGTATTAGCCGCCTACACTGATATGGTATATAGGGATAGTTTGTGGTTGAATGATGAGTTGCTGAATAATGAATGGGTACATCTGCTAACTATCTGAGATATGCAGGGTGGCTGCGCACTGTAGAATTCTGGTGTTGAGGAACTCTGATTGGCCCGAGATATTCATAAAAGAAGAAAGGCTGTGTGGTATGTGTTGACCACATGAAAGAAAGTAAAAATATGGGGTGAAGAAATAAAATATAACGTGAAGATGATCCATTGCCCCCGGAGTGATACCACCTGTTGTCCCTCTGCTTGCTGGATGCTGTTTTTGCCTGTATGCGGCTATCCCTGTCAGCCGTACAAAATAAATAAAAGTTGTGCAAATAACTATACTGAAAAGCTGTTTTGGCACATGTGGGGTTAATACTTGGTTCTAGCTGGCCCCATAGAGCAGACATTGCAAAGGCTGCAGACCAATAGAAGCTGTAATGGCTGCCAACCATAGGAGCTGCCATATGATGCAGTCTTCGGGAGGCACAGGATGTGATTGCTCAATTGAATGATGATGGGGTCATGTGCTTTAAAACAGCGTTGTGATACGCAGCTTGCCACCCTGATGAAGCTCCGGTTGGCGGAGTGAAACTCGCGTCGGATGATGGTGGCCCTGCCCTGCCTCGGACTCCCCCCCCCCCCCTCACCAAACACTAAGATCGGCTCTGAGTGTCTTGTTGGAACGTCAGCCTGTGTACTGGGTCACGTAAGCATATGAAGCCAGCATAAGTCATGTTCCCCGAATAGATTCAGCTTTTTATGCTGTGTATGCGGTGGAAGGGGCGGCAATAGCCCTGTGTCGTCTGCTGGACATTCTTGTTTCATGTGTAGCCCTGAGAGTGGCACATGAGAAGTGGCTAGCCGAGTCTAATGCTAACCTAAAATATCTGCATGGAGTAATTTGAATGACACTGTGTCGTCTGCTGGACATTCTTATTTAATGTGTAGCCCTGAGAGTGGCACATGAGAAGTGGCTAGCCGAGCCTAATGCTGACCTGAAATATCTGCAAGGGGGAATTTGAGTGACACTTATTAAGGCACCCAACGCTGACGAGTATATGTTTACCAATTTTGGCCATCCGAGTCTACAGTGCAATAGTGTGTGTGATTGTGTGGATGGGTATTTGGTGAGGCATTTGTGCAAGCGGGTGCCCCCCCCCCCTCTTTTTTCATTACACAACGTTGTGTGTTTTTAATAATTTTTGAATATCAATTTTACTTGTCTACATTATGGGTTGTGTGCAATGTGTAAAATAAAGTTGTTTTCACTACGGCAGATTGTTGTCAGTGGGAGTCCTTAGCACCGGTCCCACATATAACCATTAGTATTTTGTGTAGTCTTGTGATGTGTATTAGGTTAGTAGGACGCTGTGTGGGTTCACAGCAGTGCGCAGGCAGCTATAGATGAGCGTATTCTCTGCTTTTTATTCTTTTTGTCCATTAAATGTTCCAGGATTCTGGTTCTAAACTTCCTATTAGTCTTATCTATATAATACCGATTGCACCCAAATTCTAGGAGGTAAATAACATTGATCGTATTACAGTTAATAAAATGTTTTTTCTGGTTTAAAGCCCGGGACACAATTTTTTTTTTCGGTCCCTGCTAATAAATCTACATACTGTGCAGCCTCCAAAACTGAATTTGCCTGTACATTTGCAACATCGTTTCCTTTGGTCCCTCTGAAAATGGCTACGTACCAAAGTCGTTAATAACTTCTCTAATAGCTCTATATTTAGTTGTATAGGTTCGAATTAAAGGTGTATTGAGAGGCGGCTTACATCTCGACCCCTGTCTAGTATTGAATAAAAGTTCATGTCTATCTTTTTAAGGCATTTCTTACTGTAGCCCCTTTGTAGTAGCCTATCACGTATCCCTCCAGCTTAAAAGCTTCCGAAGAGGAGCAATTCTGTCTAGCCCTCAAATATTCCTCGTACGGGATGTTCCTGGTCCGAGGTCCCGGGTGGCGGCTGGAGGGACGCAAGATGTTATTGGCTGCCGTTTCCTTCCGAAAAAAGTCTGTGGATATAGCCCCCAATGCATCAATAGTAATTTTGATTAAACAAGGATACCTGGCAATTACTAAATTCTAACTTGAACTTAAAATTCAGATCATTTGTATTGAGGACATTGACAAACTCTTTTAATTGATGGGTGAAGCCGTCCAAAATTGTATAATATCATCAATATATCTGTGCCAGGCAATAAAATGGCACAGATACACAGATATGGAGATACTTCATCATCCTCCCACAACTTCCTCTCCCACCAGCCCAGGTACAGGTTCTCAAACAATGGGGCACAAGTTGTCTCCATTGCTGTCCCCTGTACCTGGTGGTATAGCTTGCCATCAAAGAGGAAGAGGTTGCGGGTGTTGATGACGTGCAGCAGTTTCAGGTGGAAAATGTTGTGGTCATGGCACTCGATTGTCAGCTCATCCAGAAATGATCGTACTGCTCTGATACCTAATTGCCACTGATCTGACCCTGCCTCGTGGGGCCCCCTGGCAGGTGGGGGCCCCATGAATTTGTATGGTATGCATGGTGGTTAAGCACACCACTGCACCTACTCCTCCAATAGTTACAATATAAAACAATTATGTAACAATAAAAATGTCCTTAATCGAAAGTGTTTGCTTCTCAGCTTAACTGCATGCTCCAACCAGAACACCAACAGTGCTCCTCCACCTTTCGTGCAAATTGCTAGTTATTAAAGTGCTCTTCAGCCACCTCTTATTCATCAGGTATGGATTTCACAGAATTTCCTGTTATAACTGTGCTTTGCACAGACAGAGCAGCATTGGGGTCAGGAACGGCCAGCAATTCCTTAATTCAGAATAGCATAGTCAGAAGCATAAGCATACATAGCCTTGATGGGGCGGGTCCACATGAGGTGCATGGTGGCGACGGAGAAATGAAGAGTGAGAATTCTCATTTGGCTCTGAATTGACCCCATGGTGCTGGGGAGAGGGCCCTGTCCTTATGAGCTTACAATCTAAATTATTGTGGCTGGTATATAATTTATTTTACAGTGCCTCAGCTTATTAACCATTAGCTTGTAAAGAATACATTTGGAGAACTAAAACTATATATAAAATTGTGCTCCCCACTTAATCGGACTGGCTTTCTCAACCTAACAAAATGGCTTCAAGAGATTTATTACTACAGATATACCATCACCTGGATGATTGAGAACCTTCACATACATGTTTCGATTTGTCAATCCAAGCTTCTTGGTATTGCTACTACCTGCCAACAACCTAACCTCAATTGTATACATCATATTAGTAAATAGGATTTTTTATAGATATGGGTCACCATGTGCACACGTAGGATTTTTTCCTCAGCATTTAACCCACCCATGGTGGTAGGCTGCCCTAATTATGGCGCCTGAACTTGCAACCCTCCAGTCACAAGGGTTGCTTTCTTACCTCTAGGCCACAGCTGCTCCCTTTAAATATAACACAACTAATTATTTTTTAGAGAGAACTAAAGGAAAAGATCCACAAGATAGATTCAAATAATGTGACAATTAAAGTGCAGCAAATTAAAGTGAATGTATGCCTAAAATGATACATAGTGCCATTTCATCCCAATCCCTGAGCATCAAAGTTTAAGATGCCCCTAAACTGTTCATCTTTACTCGTCTGTGCTCCTGTGACAGCTATATCCATATGTTCCTGTTACTGCTGGTGACCAATAGGGTTTGATGGTGGGCATATCTGCCCTGCAAACCCTATTGCCGCCACCAGTCATTTGGGACATGACCGTAGCACAAGAGTAAGAGGGGTTGAGTGCTAATGCCTAATTTTGGGCATTGTTAAGGGGTATATAACAGACATGTAAGGGGCACACTTGCTTCAGGCCACTCAAGTGATTTAATCAACAAATCAGACCTCATGGGGCATGACACTGGATGACTGGTCCAGAAGGAAGTTACAGCGGATGGCGCAGCACAGAAGGGCCAACTCCTCTGGCCAGTTGATGTTTACATGCATCTAAAGAATCCATTGCATGAAAATGAATAAGCCACACTTGAATAGAGGTGGGGGCTGTAACACTTATTGTCTATGATTTACAATGCATTGTTAACATTCCACCCAAGACAGGGCAATATTGCACTGATAGCTTTACTCATGCTAATTCAATCAACACCCCATCTCCAGGGCCGCCATCAGGGATGAGGGCAGAGGAACCAGCGTCCTGAGCCCCAGGGACCCGGGGCATGGAAGTCCTTGTTTGCGGTGGGACCCAAATCTGCTTTATACAGCAGGCGGGGGTGGAACTAAAGTTCTGCAACACAGCGGCAGAACTGAAAAATGTTTCTCGTTTCCACTGGTCCCCATTAAATGAAACACTGAGAAAATGAGGAGACTTTTTCATATCGTCCGCCAGCTGGACAGATTCCTGGCTTCTTTGCTGTGTGGGTGAAGGCTGTGCTGACCCCACAGCAGATTAACTAGGTCCTGCAGCACATGGCTATGCAACAGACTAACTGGGCCCAACATGGAATGAAAACACTTGTTCTCACAGCAGCCCAATCAAGCCCCTGGCCCTGCAACACATGGCCCCATAGCAGCTGAACTGGGGTCCTGATCCTGCACACCTTGGTCCCACAGCAGCAAAACTGGGACCTTGACCCTTGCTAACATGGCCCGGCATCAGCTTAACCTGGCCTTGCACCACCTGGTCCCATAGCAGCTTAACTGGGCACCTAGCCCAGCACCACAAAGCCCCACAGCAGCAAAACTGGGACCTTAAACCTTGCTAACATGGCCCTGTATCAACCTAATCTGGCCGCACACCGCCTGGCCCCATAGCATCCTAACTCGGCTCCTGGCCCTGCGCAACATGGCCCTGTATCAGCCTAACCTGGTCTCACACTTCCTGGCCCCATAGCACCCTAACACGGCTCCTGGCCCTGCGCAACCTGGCCCTGCAGCTTAACCTGGCCTATCACTGCCTGGCCTTATAGAAGCCTAGTGGGGCCCCTGGCCCTGCGAAACGTGGAACCACAGAAACTTAACCTGGCCTTGAACGACCTGGCCTAAAATCAACCTAACCAGGTCCCTGGCCCAGCACCACATTGCCCTACAGTGGCTTAACTGGGCACTGCACCACATGAGCAGATGGCCTTGCAGCAGCCTAAATTGGCACAGGCCATCGGGCCCCATAGCATGATAACTGGGCCCCTGGCCCCACACCACGTGGCCCCACAGCAGCCTAACTGGGATCCCTGACCCTGCTCCACTTGGCCCTAAACAGCAGCTTAACCAAAACCCTGGTACCTTCAAACATCGTGTAAGAAGTTCTCTGGAATAAATGGCCCTCTTCCCAAGAGCAGTGGCGGTAAAAACTAATCTCGGACATATCTCCTCCATCCAGCGATCATCACAATTTTCTCCCAGCTGACTATGGCGCTACTCAAACATGTGAGGCGCTATTACTTGTCTGATTTTCTTGTAATACATACAATGTACCAGCCCTGGGTACATACAATGAGGGCCACCATCATTGCAATCTATAATGGGCCCCTTTCTGCCAGGGGTGTGATTGCAACTGCCTTCTCCACCCCTATGATATGTACGCCATTGGGCAGTCTCTACAGAGGGTGGTGCATACTGCCAAATGAACTGTATGTGCTCATGCACCCAGGGAAACAAAAAAGGATATTAGAATAACAGACCCATCCTATCAATGGAATTTTTCTCCAACTGCCACCAGGACACCATTTCCAGGCACTTAGAGTCACCTCAGAAAAGAGTTACCCAGGTATTCTATACCCTCAACCAGGTTAAGAATTATCCTTCTTTTCAAAGGCAATAAGAGCTGGTACTGATACTTTTAGAAAACAGTATTCTTCTATACATGCCAAAAATATAAAAATAAGATTTTTTTAATGACAGGTCAACTTCAGACTGAAGTGAACTTCCTATTAACCATCATTCTCTACTCTAATCTATGGTACCACTAAATGAGGATTCAACAAGCACAATGAAGGTTAACTATGACCACCAGAGGCAATGAAAGAAGCCAGTTCTTTATTACCATAATCCCTTCTTTTTCCCAGCTGTACAGATTTGATAGTTTTGTAGCATTCATAAAAACATTTTTAAAAACATACATTTATAAAAGCATCAGATAATACATTATGGGGCTAGAAATGTGGGTTAAATTCACTTAATAAAATATATTTCATTTCTAATAGGGGGATGTTGGCCTGGCTATGGGAAAATTGTATGGAAATGATTTCAGTCAAACAACAATATCTCGATTTGAAGCACTCAACCTGAGTTTTAAAAACATGTGTAAACTGAAACCCCTCTTAGAGAAGTGGTTAAGTGATGCAGGTAAGACCAATCAGTCTATGTTGAGTTCTGTTATAGCATATAAACATAGTTTTAATCATGAATCTAGGATGAACGTGGTAGATAATATTAGCATGTATTCAATCTTTTTAGAATCTGCCCCATCTGATTCCACAATTACATCAAATACCACTTATCCACAGTTAAATGAGATGTTTGGGCGTAAAAGAAAGAAAAGGACAAGTATAGAGACTAACATACGCCTGACGCTGGAAAAAAAGTTTCACGATGTAAGTGTGAAATGTTATTACATCTGATCTGTAAATACCACTTTACATGTAATGAAATCATACATTGTTAATATCGTTTTACAGAATCCAAAGCCCAGTTCTGAGGAAATCAGCATGATAGCCGAGCAGCTAGTCATGGAAAAAGAAGTAGTGCGAGTGTGGTTCTGCAATCGGCGCCAAAAGGAAAAAAGAATTAACTGCTCAGTTAACTTGCCACTTAAGCCTCCTATCTATAATTCTAGAGTGGTAAGTTTTGCTTGCCTGGTGTCTAGTGTCCATGGCACATACTTGCCAGTCTTTCAATATAGTGCTTCAGATGGATTTAATTACCATATTTTTCGCCCTATAAGACGCACCTGCCCATAAGATGCACCCAAGATTTGGAGGAGGAAAATAAGAAAAAAAATTATTTAAACCAAAAACACACCATTACAAACAGTGTGGCATGTCCCATCCCATAGGCAGTGTGGCATCCTCCCCATCCCATTCCCCATATAGGCAGCGTGGCATCACCCCATCCCATTCCCCAGATAGGAAGTGTGGCATCCCCTATCCCATTCCCCATATAAGCAGTGTGGCATTCCCCCCTCCCATTACCCATATAGGCAGTGTGCCCCCCCATTATCATAGGCATTGTGGCATTCCCCCCCTCCCATTCCCATAGGTAGTGTGGCATTCCCCCTCCCCCTATTTTCATAGGTAGTTTGGCATTCCCCCATTCCCATTGGTAGTGTGGCATTCCCCCTCCCCCTATTTCCATAGGTAGTGTGGCATTCCCCCTCCCATTTCCATAGGTAGTGTGGCATTCCCCCCTCCCCCCATTCCCATAGGTAGTGTGGCATTCCCCCTCCCCCCATATCCATAGGCAGTGTGGCATTCCCCCCTCCCCCCATTCCCATAGGTAGTGTGGCATTCCCCCTCCCCCCATTCCCATAGGTAGTGTGGCATTCCCCCTCCCCCCATTTCCATAGGTAGTGTGGCATTCCCCCCTCCCCCCATTCCCATAGGTAGTGTGGCATTCCCCCTCCCCCCATATCCATAGGCAGTGTGGCATTCCCCCCTCCCCCCATTCCCATAGGTAGTGTGGCATTCCCCCTCCCCCCATATCCATAGGCAGTGTGGCATTCCCCCTCCCCCCATTCCCATAGGTAGTGTGGCATTCCCCCTCCCCCCATTCCCATAGGTAGTGTGGCATTCCCCCTCCCCCCATTCCCATAGGTAGTGTGGCGATCACCTCCCCCCATTCCCATAGGTAGTGTGACAATCCCCTCCCCCCATGTCCATATGTAGTGTGGCATTTCCCCTCCCCCCATTTCCATAGGTAGTGTGGCATTCCCTCGAAAAGTAAAAAAAAAAAGAGTAAAACTCACTTCTCCGCCGACACCGCTCCGCTGACACTTCTCTAAATAAGTAAGGCTCCAGGGCTAGCCCACCATAATGTCCTCACAGATCAGGCTGCACACCACTTCATAATACAATTCATATATTTATTTATCAAAAACGAATACACTAATCTCATATACAGCAAAACAGCACATAACACATTAAAAAACATATATTAAAAACCCAAGTGGGGAGGAACTCCAGGGCTAAAATACATAGAGACACTCACTGCTCTAGTGTCAGAAATAATACACTAAATTTAAATATCCATAATATAGACTCACATCAACCAATATATATACACTGATGTTTTACTGGACAAGTTACTAGGTGCTAGTGCAATTATCAATATCCTATAATCTTTAAAAAATAATAAATCAGTGCTATTCCATATGGATTAATAATACATATATAATGTGCAATTTAATAAAATAAAGTGCCCTCAACAGTGCATAAAGTGCAGAAGTGCCTAAGTGCAACCATGCATTAAACTATATAGTGCCACTACTTGTCTCCAAAAACGTCAGAGATACACATCAGGAATAGAATATATCATCATAAATCTAATAATCCACAATGCAGGAGACAGCCCAATTCCTCCCCACTTACCTTCTCACCTACGCGCTTCGTGGTCCTAAACCACTTCACAAGGGTGACCGCTGACAAGCGGGTGGCTCCGTGAATGGGGTGGGCATGGCCTGCACAGCATTGGTACAGGCCATGCCCACCCCATTCACGGAGCCAGCCGTAAGAAGCAACAGCGGGCTCTGTCCCTGTCCCTGCCGCTGCGATCTCTGTCTTTTACCGGCAGCGATGGCAGCGGCGGGGCCAGAGACAGTGCCCGCCACTCCTCCATCTGCTGCCTCTCCCTGGGCACAGGAGAACACTCAGGTCAGTGCAGCGGGTGGGTTTGGCCTGCACCGAGTCTGCTGCATTGATCCGGGTGCTCGCGTGTGCTGAAGCCAGAAGAGGCAGCAGATGGAGGAGTGGCGGGCGCCCGTAACAGGTGAGTTTACCTTTTTTTTTTTTTTTACATTCGCCTGATAAGGCGCACAAACATTTTTCCCCACTTTTCGCCTTTAGTAGAAGAAATGTGTACTTATATGACACGCACAGCTCCTGCCAGAGTGAGACTGGAACAGGATGAAGATGAAATGACACAGAAACAAGTGAAAATTGTCAAAATTATAAGTACTCAAATTAAGGTGATGATATTGTAGCCATAGCCAAGTGTTAGATCATTATGTCTTGCTACATTTGGCAATGTCTTTAACTGTTTTCCACTTGTAAATTGAAGGAGAAAATGGCCCAAATATCGAGCTTTACAGTTTTACGTCATGATTTCAGCTCTGAAGCTTCATAATTAGCAAAATAATACACATAGTAGGCAGGGTCTGTAAGAACCTGGTACCTTCCATAAGACACAGGCATTCTCATCACCCTGGCATTGCTCCTTCCCTAGACCAGCACCAGAGTTGACTTCACACTCTCTCAGATGTGTGCACTCACTCTGACACGCATGTGAAAGAATTATTTATTTGATACACTAGAAAAACAGAACTTAATACTTGGTACAGAAAACTTGCAACTATGGAGGTCAGACATTTCCTGTAATTCCAGACTAAGTTTGCACACACTGCAGCAGGGATTTTGGCCCACTCCTCCATACAGATCTTCTGATCATTCAGGATGGTCACTGGGAAACACTGATTTTCAGCTCCCTCCAAAGATTTTCTATTGGGTTCAGGTCTGGAGACTAGACCACTCCAAGACCTTACTACTTAGAAGCTGTGTCTTTTGGTCATTATCATGCTGGTGTACTCAGCCATGACCCATTGTCAATGCTCTTACTAAGGGATGGAGGTTGTTGGTCAAAATCTCACGATACGTGGGCCCCATCCATCCTCCCTTCAATTCGGTGCAATCGTCCTACCCCCTTTGCAGAAAAGCACCCCCAAAGTATGATGTTTCCATCCACATCCTTCATGGTTGGGGCTGTGTTCTTGGGGTTGTATCCTCCTTCTTCTTCCGAACTAAGCAATAGGAGATGATATCAAAAGGTTCAATTTTGGGCTAACCTGATCACATGACATTTTCCATCTGGATTATCCTGGTTAATCCATGATGGCGTAGTGTGTTACTAACAGTGATTTTTTAGACTGTGGTGTCAGCTCTCTTTAGGTCATTGACCAGGTCTTATCGTGTAGTTCAGGGCTGATTCCTAACCTTTTTCAGAAACATGCTTACTTTGCAAGATGTTACATGGAGGAAGATCGAGTACAGTCATCTTGTGTTTTTTCTACTTTCTAAAAATTGCGCCAACCATTGTTGCCTTCTCATGAGCTGCTTGATTATAGTCCTGGCCATGGTGGAGATGTTGGTGTGAGCTCAAACAGGTGCAAATAGTCCAGAAAGTAGGAGGGTTTAAAGAAAATCTAACAAGTCTTTGAGAGACACAATTAATGCTGGTTGGTAGGTGATCAAATATTTATTTATTGCAAATGTTCAGGATTCTTTTCTGAGATTCTATCTCATAGTTGAAGTGTACTTATGATACAAATTATAGACTTCTCCGTTCTTTGTAAGTGGGTTAACTTGCAAAATCATCAGTGAATCAAAACATGCTGTTGCCTGAATATGACTGTACATCGTTAACTAATGTTAATATTTTTATCTAAAACAATGTGTAAATGAACATCCAGTTTCTGCAAACAGATAGAAAATATAAAAATATTAAAAACTTCCTATCAAAATGTATGACCTGCCTTTATAACAAGGGTGCTTTTGTTGGGGTATATTGCTTACCTACTGAACAAATGAACAAAACAATTTATCTTATACCTGATTTTGTTCCTTCTACCCAGGGGCATCACAATTTGGGATTCCCTGCTGTGGGAAACCTAGCAGTTCACTCAATATACTAACCTCCCTAGTGATCCCATGACAGAAGCTCTCCTCCACTCAGGTTTCTTGTCGTGCTTATTAATGACTAGCTAGAAACTGGCATATCCCCCTCAGTCGTGGGTGCCATTCAAAAATGCCAAGCTGATAGAGGGATGCTGCTGGTTTCCCACACATGCAGATGCCTGCAAAGTAAGTATATAGGGCAAACATCAGGGTTTCACACAGCGGGGCATCCCAAATTAGCATGCACCAGGTGAATGCTGTAATTCAGCCCTGGATTCTGTAGCTGGATTACATGGGTCTTGGTCATAGAAACATAGAAACATAGAAGGTTGACAGCAGAAGGAGACGCATACGGTCCATCTAGTCTGCCCTTATGTAACTGTATGTACTCTTCATCTTAGGATAGATGTATGCTTATCCCAGACATGTTTAAATTCAGTGACTGTTGATTTTTCAACTACCTCTGATGGAAGTTTGTTCCAAGCATCTACTACTCTTTCTGTAAAATAATATTTTCTAACATTGCTCCTTATCCCCCCCCCCTCGACTAGGGTAGGGTAGGGCAGGGCAAGTTCTATTTGTATAATGTCTTTTTGCAGGTAAGGCCTCCAGAACTGCACACAGTATTCCAGCTGTGGCCTTACCAGGGCTCTATACAGTGGCATCACAACCTCCCTCTTCCTACTGGTGATGCCTCGAGCTATGCAGCCGAGCATCCTGCTTGCTTTTCCCATTGCCTGGCTACACTGTCCACTCATCTTGCAGCTATCAGTAATCAGTACCCCTAAATCTCTCTCCTCCGAGGTCCTGGCTAACACAGTGCTGCCCATACGGTACTCAGAGCAGGGATTCTTTCTACCCAAGTGCATGATTTTACATTTAGAGACATTAAACTCAAGTTTCCACATTTTTGACCATCTATCCAGTAAAGCTAAATCATTTTCCATGTTGCAGACACCTCCAGGAATATCCACCCTATTACTAACCTTTGTATCATCGGCAAACAGGCAAAATTTCCTACCAAGCCTTCTCCTATGTAACTTACAAATATATTAAAAATAATGGGGCCCAGGACAGAGCCCTGCGGCACACCACTTGTAACTCGCCTTTGTTCAGATTGCACGCCATTTACAACAACGCTCTGATACCGATCCCTCAGCCAACTGGAAATCCACTGAATTATCCAGGGATTGAGTCCTACCTTCAATAACTTATCCATGAGCTCCTTATGTGGTACAGTGTCAAAGGCTTTGCTAAAATCCAGATAGGCGATATCCACAGCACCACCTTCATCTAACACTTTAGTGACATTGTCAAAGAAATCAATTAGATTGGTCTGACATGATCTGCCGTGCTGTTTTGGGTCCAATAGGTCATTAATTTTTAGATGGGAAATTATCTGTTTTTTTAAGAGTGTTTCCATTAATTTGACCACTATAGATGTTAAACTAACTGGCCTGTAATTACTGGCTACTTCTCTACTCCCCTTCTTATGGATTGGTATGACATTGGCCATTCTCCAATCATCTGGAACCTCACCTGTGGAAAGGGAGTGGTTAAATAAATCAGTCAGAGGGGCTGCAATCACAAATCTAAGTTCCCTTAGAACTCTGGGGTGGATTCCATCTGGACCCATCGCCTTACTTACCTTTAGATGTGCCAGCTCGGATAAGACATCAGCCTCCAGAAACTCTGAAGCTGTGCCCTCCCAGCTGGATGCTGTGCTATGGCCATGCCTGCTACTATCTGAAACCGAACAAAAGTAGCTATTCAGATGGTCAGCCACAGCCTTATCTCCGTCAATATAATTATTTTTCCTATTTCTAATTTTTGAGACCGCATTGTTTTTCTTCTTTCTGTCACCAATATATCGGAAAAAGGTTTTATCTCCCCATAGATTTGGCCATTTCTTCCTCATTTTGCCCTTTATCAATCCTTATAATCAGTTTTGCTTCCCTCTGTTTAATTTTATATGCCTGTCAGCTACACTTCCACTTACTTTATACTTCTTATAGGCAGACTTCTTTTCTTTTATGATAGTGCTGACTTCCCTAGTAAACCATAGTGGTTTCTTCTTCTTTTTATTCTTGCTAGTTTGTTTCACATATTGGTCCACTTTAACATATAAAACACTTCCTTTTATCTTACTGTCATCTGCATGGAGCAGAATTTAAATTTAGGGTCTGGTTGACCAGCATAAACTTAGCTTTTAATGTTGCTTTAAAATACTCCTAGTGTCCATATTGATACAAGTAAAATATCAGATTCCCCAGGTGATTCATTCTGGCTGATAACCATGCTTAAAGAGAATGTTTAGTCAAATAGTAACCCCCCGTGCTGTCACCCTACCCTGGTGCTGAGGCAGGACAGGGGAGCTAGAAAGGAAAAGACAGCTTATCTTCTCCGTGGGACAGCGTCTCTGTGCGTCCACCACTGGAAAAGCACAGCGAAGGCAGAGGTGTGAGGAACTCAATGGGGGGTCGGTGACCTACCTGAGCTGGCTACTTTCACAGAGCAGTGTCAATTACCCCTCTGCCAATAGATGGAATTCCTGAAAAAGCTTTTGCCACCAGGTGTCCTTTGTCAGGGGCCACTCCAGCCCATGTGTAATATATTAACATACCCCCCTCCCTGTAGCGATAAAGCATGTGTAATAAAGGAAATAAAAATAGTCACTCACCTTCACCCAGAATCCAAAGGCGATGTTGGCGGTGCCGCAGATGCCACAGTGATCGTATGTCGCCATTTCTTGAAATCATAGCCGGCCACTGGGAACTGGTTTCTGAGATAACAATTCCAAGACTACTACGGGGCTCCTGCAAGTAGAACTGTTGCTGGTTCCTTGAATATCTTGTTCAATACTAACGGTAGCAACCGAACTTGGAGGAAACGCATAAGCTAGGCTGAACTGCCAACTGTGAGCCAGTGCATCTACTCCCAAGGCTGAATCCGCCGGACAACTTGTGATTCTTTGCAGATGAAAATAGATCTACCTCCGGAGTGCCTCTCCGACCACAGACCTGCTTGAACACTCCTGTATTCAGAGACCCTTCCGACTCCTTTAGAGCCGATCGACTTCTAAAGTACAGAGTGGTACAGAGCCCTGGACCACTTCCCCTGGAGTGTCCAGACCTTGCAATGAGCCCCCTAAGCCAAAGCATCCGTAGTCACTATCCTTTTCTTGGGGTCCCTCCAAGCTAGCCACCAATCCAAAGACTTCTTCACCAGTCTGGGTACTGGAATCACTTCTTCCGATCCATCCCGAGATCCGTTCCAATTGTTCAAAATGTCCAAACAGAGGGAGGCCAATCATTAAGGCACAAAGCACATTTTCCTGCAGGAAACCCAGAAGCGTGTGGAAATTAGGTCACTGACGCTGGGAGGTTTAGCCACAGTGACCCCCCCCCCCCCCCCCGCACGCACGCACCAAGAAAATTTACCTGGAAATCTTTCCAGGGAAAAATAACGTAAGCCAAAGCCGGAACCGGAAGGAGGAGAGAGGCTGCGAATGGAGGGCACACGGAAGAGCCAGCAATCCCAGCAGGGAAGAGAGGCAGCGAGGAAGAAGGCGCCCTTTTCAAAAGGTGCTTGGAAATTTCAGCTCCCTTCCTCCCAAAAAATGACAAAAAGTTAAATAATTTGGAAAATCAATGGGGCCGGCAACTCCGGCTTTCTCCAAAGGTTCATCCTCAGTAAGAGGGCAAATAAAGCTTACCCCCCCTCTGTCCCCAGCTACAGGGATCAAAGAACCGAACACTGGCCTAAGCTCCTGAGGGTATCCTGGGCCCCTGGCAGGTTGTTTACCTAAACCTTCTTGGTTCACGTGCTGGTGGTCTAGCTCTTGCCTTATGGAGGAACCCACAAACAACTGAGGAGTGAGGGGTGGAGTCAAGTTTTTTGTGTTTCTGGTGGCCATATGTTCCTTGCCTTGTGGGTGGGACTCGGAAGTCTCAGGAGTATTCTGCCAGGAGGATGTTTTGAAAAAATATACTTTTAATAGATAAACATGGTGTGGTCATATTCAAAGGCTATGTAAATAAAGCAACCTGGGAAGTGCCTAGCTCCAGGACAAAGTACGATTTGAAGCCTCTGCATATGGACCAACCATTAACAAAATTATGATTACACTTTTCCCGCAGCATGGTGGGACAAGCAGGTTAAAGGGTCACACCACGGAGGCAACTGGCTACAGGAACCTCCATAAGTACTCTATCACACGTGATTTACCGCTAATCAGTGGCGGACTGGGCCAAAAATCAGCCCCGGATTTTACCAGTCCCTGGCCGGCCCGAGGAATTCTTGCTAAGGTCCCCCCCACCATGATACTGGGGCTATAGCATTGGGGGATAGGGTTCTTTGGATTGTGGGTACAGCAGGGCTAAGTACAGAGGCTGAGAGGGCGAAAAAGTGGGCATGGGATGAATGTTAAAAGAGTGTTAAAAGCAGCAGCTCAACTGGCCCAAAGCAATCTGCCCCTGTCACTAATGGGTGAGGGAGGGTAGGGCGAGGGGTATGTTAATATTTTACACAAGGGCTGGAGTGCCCCTTTAACATTCCCTGTTCCTAGCAAATGTCCCTTAAAAGAGTGGGCGGGCCTCAGAAAATATGATATATTTGTCCTCATTTTCCTTACAATTATTATTTGTAGTACTTGCAGTATCATATATGTGCATAATTATCATTTCTTAAAGATGCAAAGTACTGTATTTTACTGTCACTGAGGTTCATGCTAATTATTTGGTTAAGCTAGTTTAATTTGAGGTGTGCTTTTAGGTGTGAAATGCCTGCATAACCTGCCCCATTCACTTACCTTGCTTCCCCAACCAACGGTGCATGCACGTGCCGCGGCTGCATCCACGCAATCCCTCTAGTACTGTGCGTGCCTGATGCGCGCAAGGCATTTGTGAATGGCCAGTGTGGGCACACACCCTGTTAGAGGGAACTGGGGATGCTGCCAAAACGCAGCTTGATCATTCCCTCCAAAATGGGGATGCCCTGCTGTGTGAACCACCCCCCCAGGTTGACATGTTTACTTACCTTGCTTCCCGATCCAACTGGGCATGTGTGGGCCAAGGCCGTATCCCCGCTATCCATCTAGCAGGGCGCATGTCATTTGTGAATGGCCAGCGTGGGCACGCTCCCTGTTAGTGGTAAGCAGGAGAGGCGGCCGCCAGTGCGCTTGGAGCTGGCCTTAGGCGCTGTCTTAGATGCCATGACGTCAGTGGCTCTGAGTGTGCTGATTGGACGAGCGCCCGCACATGTCTCATAGGTCCGGGAAGAGTTGAGTTTCTTCGGGCAATCTGGAGGGTTTCACACAGCGGAGCATCCTCGATCGTGATGCCCCGGGGGAAAGGACCAAAACCCAGGACTTTTGACTTTAAACCCAAAATAGTCCCTTCCCAGAATTCTGCAAATGTTTGACTTTTTTAGTCAAGTTGAGGCTCCATGAGGGCCTAGGACATGAGTGGAGTACCCTGAACGGCCCACCAAACAAGGTACGGCAGGAGTATAGCCCCAACCCCTAGCGAGACCCTTCAGATATAGAGACTGTGTTGGCTATTGTTGCTTATTTGGAGCTTGTAATAAACGTTGGAGAGAGACTTTCCAGTGTGTGATTTCCCAGGCCCCAGACCCAAGTTTCCTCAGAATCTCAAGAACTTGTGACAGCTCACCCCCACGTTATCCGGGAGTGGCTTGTAGGTTACAAGATTTGGTGGCCCTTAGCAGGGATTTTGAGCGGCATTGGGATACCCCACATCTCTTAAAGAGAGTCAGAGCGAGAAGCCCAGGCATCAGGTACGGCCTACAAAGTGCGCGAAGCTGCTGAAGCAAATTGCCCGCCTTCCTCTATATAGTGCTTTGCCTTCTTACAGCCCTGACCCAGCCGTCATCATTGCATTGCTAAAAAGTAAACCACGCTCCACTCTCAGATACTTTGGAAGTCCCCAATCACAGCGCAGCTCCCCAGCGTAGCATCACTTACCCAGGCACTCCGCACAGCGCAGCCACGAGTGATAAAATCACCCAAAAGATGCATGATAAAGGGACATTTAATAAAGTGCTAAGGACATTTGTGAACATTTCTGCTAGCAGTGTCCAGCCACAGTGAGTATCTAAGCAGTCTTAATGAGACACTATGAGGCCAGTGCATACTTGAACTGTTTGTAAAGAAAAGTGAATAATTTCACAAAGGGAATAGCAATGGATTTGCAGCAACAGCTAGAGGTTATTAGGGAATCCCTGCTGCCATTATCCCATGCAGAACTGGTTTCAGTGGCAAAGTATGCCAAAGTACCCGGAGAGCGGCTTTCCCAGGCTCATGCCGACAGGCACATACCGACACCTGACTGCAGCCATTAACACAGTGCTAGATGAAGTGGAAGAGAGTGAGGATGAGAAGGTTACCACCTTTCTACAGAGAATAGCCCAATTTATTGCCACCTTAGGGGCTGGGAATGAAGAGACCGATTCCAAGCCAGTAAAGGAGAGGTCCACCCCACAGAAGGTGCTGCAAGGGTTACAAAACCAGATTCAAGCCCTACAGCAGTCTGTACTAGAGTCAGCTACTACCTTGGAAGGGGTCTTGGGCTCTAGCCAGTCTCTCGGCAAGTCAAAGCTTGTAACGCCAATACAGAGAACCAGTCCTACTCGAGAGATCACCATTAGGGAAGAATTCAGGATTAATGGCTAGATCGGGGAGTGAGAGCAAAGGGACAGACTGTCTTCTACCAATCTGATCCGCCAGATAGACTGGGGGGTTCAGAAGGGGTACTGAGAAGAAGAGATTATTGAATCTGTGGTGAAAGCTATCAGTCCAGGGCTACACCTCAGAAACATGCTGAAGATGAAGAACAATCTGACCCAATCTGATCCAGGGTTAATCCAGAAGAAGTTTCTCAGATCAGTCTGGACAGGCCTCTTGAATGAAAACATCAAATTCCAGCTGATGCAGTATCTGGAAGCGCCTCACATCACAGATGAGGAGCTGATAGAGAAAATCACTGATGCTGCCAGCCTTAAATCAGAGCGAGAGCAGAAGTTAAAGAAGAACTCCGCCAGCAAAACAATCAGGCTAAATGCACCCAAAGCAGGAATAGTAGGTTTGCAGCAAGAGGAGGCAGCTGATCTTCTACCTAATCCCACACCATAGATTTTAAAGTCACCACTTAAAGAGACAGTAACACCAAATCAGTGGGAAGCGGTAGGGAGTGTTCTGCGAGCAGAGTTGGCTGAAGTGGGAAGAGCACTGAGAGCAGAACCAGAACAAAGCTTCAGGATACAGGGACGGGGGGGCGGGAGAAAAGACAGTGGGCAGGGACGGGGGGCAGGAGAAAACACAGTGAGCAGGGACGGGGGGTGGGTGAAAAGACAGTGGGCAGGGACGGGGGGTGGGAGAAAAGACAGTGGGCAGGGATGGGGGGCGGGAGAAAAGACAGTGGGCAGGGATGGGGGGCGGGAGAAAAGACAGTGGGCAGGGATGGGGGGGCAGGAGAAAAGACAGTGGGCAGGGATGGGGGGGCGGGAGAAAAGACAGTGGGCAGGGATGTGGGGGCAGGAGAAAAGACAGTGGGCAGGGATGGGGGCGGGAGAAAAGACAGTGGGCAGGGATGGGGGCGGGAGAAAAGACAGTGGACAGGGACGGGGGGGCGGGAGAAAAGACAGTGGGCAGGGACGGGAGGCAGGAGAAAAAACAGTGGGCAGGGATGGGAGGAAAGACAGCAGTGGGTTATAGAGGAGCAGCCGGCTCAGCTGCCTGCTTTGATCGCTGAGGCTGAGCGGCGCTCATTTAAAAGACGTTCACTTTTAAATATCCTCCGGCTGGCTGTCAATCATGGGGTTGGGGGGGGGCAAAACTGAAGGAAGAGGCAGAAATTGAGTTATTTGGCGGGGCGGGGGAATTGCAGGGGTTTGGGTCGCCCAGGGATACCTTTAGTTGCCCACCAGTGGCTGGCCGTTGGCTTTTCCCTGGGGCATCCTGAATCGGGATGCCTCTGCTGTGTGAAACCCTTCCAGGGCACCTGTAAAAATTGACCTTTCCCCCACTCCAACGGCGCATTTGCAGACTTTTTTCCATCTGATTGTTTACAATGGACATGCACACTCTCCCGCCCCTGCCATTCAGATAGGGCAGATGCGGCAGCGCATGCTCCCCATTGATTTCAATGTTGTTTGCTGTGTTTACTTCCTTTTGGCAAAGGGCTCTGATTGGACGATAGTGAGCTTTCTGGGGGCTTTCACACAGCAGGGCATCCCAGTTTGGAACAAAACCTGGGAAATTCAAATTCCTGGGTTTTGTTCAGGTGAACCAAAGCAGCCCTGAAGTCTTTAAGACTCCAGGGCTGCCTGATTTCATTTCCCAGGGCAGCTTAATTTGGGATGCCCTGCTTTGTAAAAACCCTCAGAAAATGGTGCATGTTTGAGGCACATGTTTAGGTATGTGCGCCCTCATATGCGCAGTTGGCTTGGCCGCTGGGAAGCTATTACTGGGGATTCAGGGGGTTCACATAGCAGGGCATCGACCATAAGCCAGGAGAGTCATATAGGGGAGGGGGATAAAAAAGAGTCACGGGTCATAGCATGCGAGATAAAAAAGAATTAAAGTAGACCTATCACCTGAAACATCGTCCCTGCAGTCTAAAAGACTCCAGGGCCAGCCAACTAAGTGCCCCCGGGATGCCCCATGTAGACCCATAATCACACACCTTTCTGCTGCATCCCTGGCCTCGCAAGCCAGATAGGCCGCGGATCGGGATGCCCCACAGTGTGAAACACCCCAGGGTGCCGCCAAAGTTTAACAAGACAGCTCGGACCTTCACCTTATACCAGGCTCCGGTAAGTGGACCTATACAGAAACTAGTTGAGTACCCCTGCCCTTGACCCTTATTTATGCAACCAAACGCTAACCTTAGTCTACAAATGGGGCACAGCTCGGAAATTAGAATAAATACTATTTTGTTAACTGCATATGAAACACATTGAATATACACAACAAGGGACCAAGATAAAAATACATCAAATAATCCTATAATTTCTTATAAGGCCACAATTAGTACAATCTCAAAATCCCACTATTAATAACCCGGCCAGTCTCCTAAGAACTCTTAAAGTGCAAATATTAGATAAAGACAATCAATAAATAAACCACAAAAATTAATCTATACTACAAACAATCAATATACAAAAATATAAAGTGCAATGACAATCACATAGGTTAAATAGTTAACCACAAAAAAACAAACCAACCCATAAATAGTAATAAGTAACAACCCTCGGGGGTATAATCCCCCTCACCCAGATCTAATCCCCTGCATTACCAATATACCGTATAATAGCAAAATATTTCCAGACAAACCTAGGAGTCAAGTCTAAAGTTACAATAAAGTGAATAGCAAGAAATACTGCCCTATTAATATCCAATCAAAAAGAAGGTACAGGGGCCAATGTGTCTGCTTGCCCCACGCGTTCCGCCAATGTGCCCGCAGTTTCTCCAGGGGTGCAGCATTGTTCCCAACCCCCAGCTTTATATGGGGTCCAGCCGGAAGCGCCACCATAGGCCGGGAGCTTCCCAGTCGCTCCCCTCTCGATGACCCGGTCACCACTGCCATCGGTTAATAGGAGGGGCGTGCTGAGGTCGCATTACTCGACCCGAGCACTGCATCAGAGAAGTAAATCTTGCAAGTCAAAAAATATAGATAAATAATGCACACAATATTAATACATAATATATGTTGGTTACATTGGACAGTTCTTCATCTATAAAGGTGCTTTCGAAGGGCCATATCCCTAAAAGGGGTTCTCATGAGGAAATCCCGGATCCCACATATTCTTGATCTTTATTACCATACTTCGTTCCATCCAGACAGAGCAAAATTATCCCCAATATCAAGAAATCCATCACATCAATCCCAGGTGCCCAGGTAGAAGAATTGTAAGGACATTATGTTGTTTACTCCCAGGACAGATTAGTCGAGAAACTCACAGCTTCCGAGGGTGATTATATATCGCTCCTATCTGTATCCACATAATGATAACAAACATGTATACTAGGTCCCATAGATAGGCTATCCAATGTCAGTACAATCCCATGAATGCAGATACCTTCAGAGGGCTGTGGACACCAGTCCTTGTTCTCAATGGGATGTGTGAAATATAGTAGCAGGTACAGACAAAGATTAGTCCTCTTCCCGGTTTAGGGTTCCTCACCACAGACCATCAATCAACAATACCATCAATGCAGATATCATCAGAGGGCTGTGGAAGATGCGCATAGTGGTTGTATTTTATCTGAAAGTCTCCTGGGCAGCCAGGAGCATATGTGGTACCATTGTAATATGGAGAAATGGGGCTTTAACACGCAATAAGATTTTATTGACAAACTTACATTTTTCATTATAAAGAAAAACCAACATATTGTAAAAAATAGATTTTTTGCACATATTTCATCCAAAAATATTGAGGATACATTAATAAAATGACAAACAAGACATTTCATGTTACAGCCCAGATTATGCTGAAAAATAATATATACATTTCCCTGAAAATCCTTTCAAAAATCACAGTACAGTACAAAACAGTGCATACAGTACAAATACAGTACAAACCATGTACAGTGAAAAGCAATAAAGAATGGCCTGGCAACAGAGGGTGACAAAATCTCTAGGTAGGCTGCTATTTAAAGGGTTAAGGGGCATCCCAAACTGGGATGCACCGCATGTGTGTATCAGTAGGAATCACCCAGTGCACTTACCTTGCTGGTAATCCCATGTCGCATCCACGCTATACCTTAAGCCTAGGCTCATACCCATGCCAGCCATTTTTAAATGGCCGATGTCTGGTGGAGGGGGGTGTACCAGTGGGGCATGCTCCATTCAGCTTTTCATGCTGCTCTGAGCACCAAAAAAATCTGAATGCAAACCACTGATTTGATGAACAGTCTGTGCATGCGCCGTGGGATTGCAGTAAAAAAGAGGGTCATCTCAAATTGAGATGGTAATTAGAGGAGGAACAGGATAGTGAAAATCCCTGGTTTTATTCCTCTTATAAACTTTTTTTAAGTTTCACCTGTCAAATCAGCAAGGACCTAACCTGTCCTCTCCTATCATCAATGAAGCCCACAATATGGTCGTGCGGGGTTCTATACAGGGGACCTGCAAGGCAAAAGTATGAATCTTATCCTTTAAAGTGGACCTTTCACCACCTAGGCTAGTCTACAATACTCCAGGTCTGGCCAACTAAGGGTGCATCCTGATTTGGGATAGGAATAGAAAAACACACCAATATTCCCCCCCCCCTCTCCCCCGGGAATGGAACATCATCAATGTCCTCCAATGCGAAACCCAGAGTCCCCTCCCCATAGGCACCCACTTAGTCATGCGTCTTCAGATGGGCGGAGCCGGCCGGGCCTGTCACCCCTCTCATGTGACAGCATAGAAAATAGGCAGGTAGTTGGTCAATGGGAGGAAGCGGGTGGACGAACCAGGGGGTAGGTGATGTCGGGTACACATGCGGCGGCCTTAGCCCACTAATTCCATCAATGAGAAAAATATAAATAAATATGTATCATAATATAATAAGCGATGATGAAGGCTTTATACAATTAAGTGCAATTCATTGTTTGTTTCATTTTTATAGAATTGTACAGCGTTTTTGCGCATTAGGCTCGATTCAGAGGCACATTCGTCTGGAGTTTCGTAGCTGTCTGTGAAAGTTTTTGTGTGTGTTTGTCATTTTTTGGGTTTTTTTCGTTCATTTTTCATTCGTACAAACGTTCGGGCAAATGCGTATATGCGCTTTCGTTGAACGAAAGCAAATCAGATCATTTGCGTTAGTTCGGATCATTTTCCCAACAAAATCTGATATTTTTCGTTCGTTCAGATAACTTACATTATTGCTATGGGCTTGCGTCTCCTTCAGAGAGCTGATTGCCGACGGACCACCACCCTATAAACCCGTTTCCTTTGCGATCCCCTTACGGGACCATTTTGACCTTGAGACTAGCAGATATGGATGACTCTAGTGTATTTGAGGAGCATGAGGGTCTGCAGCTCATGGGCATTGAAATTGTCCAAAGGGCTGAGACCAGATTGCACCGGCGATGCATGCACATCGATGGCATGCATGACGTTGAGCTGTTCGAGCTCACCAGACTTAAGCGCGCTTCCCTCCAAAGTTGTAAAGTGAGCTGCGGCCATGGTTAGCCCGCACCACAAGGAAGGGGCAAGCAATTTCAGGTATGACCAAGATGCTTGGCTGCCTGCAATTTTTGGTGAACGGCTCGTTCCAGAGGCTGGGTGCCCTCTCCGTGGGGATTTCCCAGCCTACGCTGAGCCGCGCGCTATCCAAGTTTTTGGAAGGCATGGCTACCATTACTCAAAAATATATTTGTTTTCCTGAGGACATGGTAGCCAGGAACGCGATTAAGCTGGCATTTTATAACATCGCCGACATGCCCAACGTCATGGGTGCCATTGACTGCACCCACGTTGCCCTGGTGCCTCCGGCAGCCGACGAGTATATCTACAGGCAAGTTCAATCTGTCATTTTTACAATTACTTGACCTTAATTTTTTATACATTTTTGAGAAGCCCAACTTGAAAAAAGTCCCTCCTTGTAAAAAGTCCCTCCTTGTAATAGTTCCCTCCTTGTAATAGTTCCCTCCTTGTAATAGTTCCCTCCTTGTAATTATTCCCTCCTTGTAATAATTCCTTCCTTGTAATAATTCCCTCCTTGTAATTTTTCTCTCTTTGTAATTATGCCCTCCTTGTAATAATTCCCTCCTTGTAAATAGTCCCTGTGAAACAATGGACCGTATTTAGTTTCTCCAAAATTTAACGTGTTCAAAAGGGAAACATTTTAATGTGTACCTGAATTAGACACTTCAAAGTTAATCTTTACTTTTTCAAACATACATATCCTTTTTTTTGTGTACCAAATACTAATGTACTTGGTTAGTGTTATTTGTATTGGCCCACAGGTTTTGCTTAGGGTGTGATTAGTTAGTGTTTCACTAGTTTTCCTTGCCTTGCTAATGTTTTGGTTTTTATTTTTTCCCAGGAACCGCAAAATGGGCCACTCCCTGAATGTCCAAGCAATGGTGGCCCCGGACATGCGGTTCCTTAGTATGGTTCCCAGGCTCATCCCATGATGCCTACATTCTGCGAAGATCTGGATTGTACGGTCGGTTTGAGTCTGGGGAATTTTCCCTCATTTTTTTTTATATGCCTATGAATTTAGTTTGTGTCCCATGTATGAAACTATGCCTATTTGAACACCTTGTTTACATGTGAAACACGACCTTAACCATTAGATTTTGCAAACAACAACGCCTTGCCAAATGTTTGTTCTCCATTTGCAAATTTTAAACTTTGAATTTATAGTAAATTAATCATTACTCTTCCCCACACTCGGCTGAAAATATGTTCTTGACTTTATGATAGGGTCTGTGCCATCTTAGTTTAGATGCATTACACTTACTGAGTAGAGGAGAGCGGGATAAAGTGCAGGGGCCGTGTTCGAGCTGTTTTTGCCTCAGACAAAGCAGATACGGGGTCCTGAAAAGTTAAGACATCCAAGAATGCTGAGCAGCACAGTCCTAAACCAATACCTGTTAGCAGTCTGGCTGATTGGCCCTCATCCGGCATCTTTGATGTTTAAATTGTTCCCACATCTATTACATGTTTTTAGGATTTTTTTTGCCTGTGCAATATGTATGCTCATGCTGTTTAGCAAATGTGACCTAGCCTCTTAGTCATGTTGATGGGCCGTTTTTTGGATTCAATTTAGGGAGTAATGTGTAATTTATGTGTTTTGCTTACAATACTTGCAGGTGATTCCGGCTATCCACTCCTTCCGTGGCTACTGACGCCCGTCCTCCGGCCCCAGGATGCCGCCCAGGATGCATATAGGGCACACCAGAAGACCAGGGCCGTGGTGGAGAGGGTGTTTGGCCTATTAAAGACCCACTTCAGATGCTTGGACGATACCGGGGGAGCCCTTCAGTATGACCCCAAAAAGGTCATAGATATTATCATGGCGTGTTGCAAATTTTGCCATATTGCAGTGTGTCCCCCCGGTATGTAAATTTGCCCCCCTCTCCACCTACCGATGATCCAGAGGAGGACCACCGTGGGCCACCTAGTGCGTCTGGCCAAGCTGTGCGGTCAAATTTGATAGCCACACATTTTTCCTAATTTGTTGTCCCCTTTGTTTGTTTTGTCACTTTATTGATTGTTAATTTTGTTTTTTGCCCTTTGTCTTGGTTTGTTTGTTTTTTTATGTACAAAAGAGTAAGGAATTAATTACTAAAAACCTCACACCTGATTTGAAACTCATGTCTTTTTTTGTGTCCACGTTGTTAGTGCAAACTTTAAGTAATCTTTATTCCCAAAAAACCTAAAGGCATCAACTTAGTCAACAACAGGTTAATTAAAAATTTTAGGGGTTTATTTGAAAAGCAAACATTGGAGTTGAAGGTCACTCCCATAGTTCATGTAAATACATGGTCAAACAACAAATGTCATTTTTGGCAAATCATGCCACATAGCAATTGGCCACAGGCAGAAGTTTCAAAGTAAGCCACTCCTGGCCAAAGTTTAATACAAATTTACAATACAAAAACATATGTGACAAGCATTGGCATGTCCAGATTTTTAGGAAAACAAATAGGCCCACAGACACACCCTCTCCTGCTTGGCCACATTTGCCACAGGCACAGATGTAAAGCACCCATATCTATGCCACATCTACAACTGTTACTCAGTGGCCCACCCAAACAGGAACCCCCAGTCCAAATGCAAGTCCTGTTCAATCTCAGCCAGGGGTCAAGGTAGTAGTTTGCCAGCCCAGAATGTCCCCCAATCATGCCTACAAACAGGAGGAGCCAGAACCAATGTAATTAGGCCCAAGCCTGCAGCGCAACTGCTTGAGTGGCAGGTTCATTGAGGCTTGACCTCCGGCATTGGCTAGTGGGCTACCTCAGCACTCTAATGAGCTATATGGGCGCAAATCCAAAGCATACAAGCAAAGCCATACCAAAAGGGTATATTGGTAGGGCTCACCAGACAGGTCAATACAGTGGGGATGTAGAGCAAATATGTGGAGCAGATACAGGCCAAATAGGCATTAAAATGGGGGATGCCGATAAAACCCAGGTCGGGGCCCTTGGAGGTGGGCCCTCACCTGGGCCTGTGTGGCATTCAGAATATGAAACTGTTCCAACATGTTTCTATTGGAAGTTCAAAATTCAGCCATCATGGCACTGAGATTGTTAGATAAGGTGGCCATTTGTCTGTTGCTATTTCTAACTTCCTCAAGCATGGCACTGTAATAATTCGATAAGGAGGCCATGTGGCTGTTGTTGGACCTAAATTCAGTCAGCATGGAGTTTAAGGTGTTATTTAATGTCTCTAATTGGCCATGAAGATGCTCATGGTTTCTTTGATTTTGTCGGCGAAATAACCGCCTCTCATGGTGCCATGCTGACTCCATCATCAACGCGCCCCTCCCCTGGGAAACTGGGCGATGTAGCTGACTACGCCTCCCAATTCCCCGGGTTGTGGGGCATGCAGATGATGGGCCTCTAGGTCCACCAACAGCCACAGGTCTGCTTGGCAAATCCTCAGCAGCAGAGCTAACATTGGGGACTGTAGGCTCAATCTCTGCATGCTGCCCACAATGGGCTGGCAGCATGCAGCCAGCTTCACTCTGCTGCTGAGGATTTGGTGTAGAAACATGTTGGGACAGTTGCAGATTCTGTCCCGGGGGGGCTGTACAGAAGGTCCCATGAAGGTTCCATCCTCCTCCAGCTCCTGGATTTCCTCCATCAGTGTGTGGGTCTGTTGGGACATGTAAATAAAAAAGGTTCAGTTTGGGCAATACATATGTAATTCCGCAAAAAGAAACATGCCAAGTCACATGCATAAGCAAAATCACAAAAAGACACTTACCGTATATATCGGATCCTGGGTCCGAGGCAGCACGGAAGTTGACGGCATGCTCAAACTGGCTGAGGCTTCCCCACTAGCTGAGGGATGATGCTGGGCTGCATTGTTGAAAAAAAGGCATGTAAACACACAATATGCATTGCTGATGTGTAATAAAACATATGCTTCACTAAAACACGTGGTCAAGCATGAATGGCAACTCCCCCAACGGACCAAGTTGACGTAGACTATGAATGCCATTATCTGTTAGATGTATTATTCAACAAGTACATACACATTGGTCACCTTAACACAACTAAACATGCATGTCCTGGCTGTTCTGAGGCTTCACACATCCCTAAAAGCCCATTAGGGGACCACACTCAGCTTGCAAATAGCATTTGGCATCAGATTATGCTGGTTGCCATTCTTTCTAGGTCAACCTTTCACTCACCCCAGATCAAGTCTTTCAGACCAAAGCGCAGCTCCAACACAAGTGGCCTACAGATAAAGATGGAAGTGTTGGATGTAATTGACTCTAAATACATAACAGGCAGTCCTTTGCTAATCTCAATAGAGTTCCTAAAGACTCTCAAAGCTCATGTATGGGCAAGCAAATTAACAAATGATGAGTCTACACACATAACACACCCTGTTTAAATTGTTACCTCCACTACAAGGCACACCCTAGGGGCATGTGTTAATATATGCCTTGGAGCATCATTTTACACGTAGCTCACATTTCACATACACACTATCATTACTAACCTGCAGGAATAGTCGGAATGTCCGTGTCCTGTCGGGCCGAGTGTCCCTCTAAGGCCACAGGATGTAGCAGGCCCAGCACCATCTCCTCAGCTCGGGTAAATTGCAGTTTAGTGGGGAATCCTCCTCCAGTTTGTAAGCTGAAAAAGATAGTTGTACACATTTAGCAAAATGGTGCCAATACAAGAAGAGCAATCCACAAAGTATATATGTACCTGTAATGACGCCGTTTATTTTCTTTCTTCCGTGCTGCATACTTGAGGTCCGATATTTTCCTTTGAATCTGCTCCACATCTTTTATCTCTTCCCCCGCTGCATTGACCTGTCTGGTGAGCTCCTCCAAAATTTCGCTGTTGCGCTGTTTGCTGGTAGCTTTGAATCTGCGCCCATATAGTTCATCATAATACAAGGTGAGCCCACTAGCCAATGCCAGAGTTTGGGCCTCCCCAAACCTGCCACTCAAGTGGCCTTGGCGCAATGTGCGCTCTGTTGCTTGACGTTCTGGCTCATCAGTGGTTGCAGGCAAATCGGGGGACATTCTGGCCTGGCTGTGTTGGGGAGAAATGTAGGACAGGTGGCTGGCTTCAGATTGAACTGGACTTGGATATGGACTTGGGGTTCTTGGCTGGGTGGCCACTGAACTAGCAGGCGTAGCTGTGGCATATGGAGAGTGCCTTGCCACCTGTGCCGGTGCCAAATGTGGGCGCGGAGGAGAGGGTGTGGTGGATGATGTTGGGCATCTTGGCCTGTGCCTCTGTGGCCCCTTCACACTTTCATGCCCCTGGGAGGTTGTTGCACGTGGGTGGGGTGATGGTGAGCTCTGGCTGCTGGGGCTTCGGGCCCGGTGGGTTGGCCTCTTGCCATGGTAGCTTTTCCCACGTGGGTGAGGTGATGTGAGCTCTGGCTGCTGGGGCTTCGGGCCCGGTGGGTTGGCCTCTTGGCATGGTAGCTTTTACCAAGTGGGTGGGGTGATGCTGAGCTCTGGCTGCTGGGGCTTCGGGCCCGGTGGGTTGGCCTCTTGCCATGGTAGCTTTTCCCACGTGGGTGGGGTGATGGTGAGCTCTGGCTGCTGGGGCTTCGGGCCCGGTGGGTTGGCCTCTTGGCATGGTAGCTTTTACCACGTGGGTGGGGTAATGGTGAGCTCTGGCTGCTGTGGCTTTGGTCCCGGTGGGTTGGCCTCTTGGCATGGAAGCTTGGCCCACATGGGTGGGGTGATGCTGACCTTTGGGGGCTGGGGCTTCTCACCCTCTTGGTCTGCTTTTTAGGGGCCGTACCTGTGTGCTTGCTGGGCTGGGCATTCTTCTTTGGCGCTGGCTCCTTTGTTTTGGTGCTTGTTGGTGTCTTTGTGGTCGCCTTGGCCTGCCCACTGTGGGTTTCCCGCAGCTTAGCCTTTGGCATTTTTGAGCGAGTGGTGGGGCCTGCAGAAGCCTCCTCACACTTCTCTGCCTTTTTGCTGCTGCCTTCCTTTGCTGCTTTGGCCTTAGCGGCGGCTTTTTTGGGTGCCATAATGTTAAACTCTGAAAGAGAATGAGCTGTGGGTCCGGGACCCTTTAAATACTAATGCCGGGGTCTGACGCTTACGCGTTCGCATATGCGTGCGTCCGGCCGTGCGGAACCCGGAAACCTCTGGGGCATTACTTATCTGCTGCAGACAAGAGGCAAGATGGCGCCACAATCTTCACCCGCCAACAAGAAGAGATCATCATGCTTGTAAGTGTCTTTTAATGCCTTTGATTTGCCATCTAAATGCATGCCTAGCCCTTAAGGAAGCGTAGTAATAAACGGTTTGTCTAAAACTCTGTGCCAAACATAAGTTAGGGCCCACACGTGCGAACAAAGACTTATGGCAGCTAAAAGGATTGTATTAGGCTAGAAATGTGTCTGTTAATGTCATTAAGTGAAATGATCGATTTGTGAGAGATATTTGTATGCAGTTTGATCTAAATCCTATGTTTATTTTTGTTTTTTTAGACGATGCTGGAGTGCAGGTACGACTACCTGCCCAACTCTTTTGAGAAGCGGACCGTCGCCCTGGAGATAAGTTTCCAGAATCCAACATGAGACGGACACCACCTTCACCCACACTCAGATTATGCAGCATTGGTCGGACCTGAAACGGCTGCACATGCCCCGGGTGCAGCGGTTTTTCGGACTCCATTTCCCTAGTAAGTACATAGCGATTGCATGCTAGATGTAAGTAATACAGAAGGTAGGCCTTTAGTTATAATTGCTTTTCTTTTCTAGTGTTGGAAATGGAGTACCGAATCCGCCGCACCCGGAGGCGCACAGGCCGACCAGTGCTGCATGAATCTGTAGCTGGAAGTGAAGGTGGTGTTTCTGCAGGGCGACGGTCCTACCCCTCCTCTGTAGGGTCCTCCGACCAGCCCCTGGACCTTTCCACAGAGGAGGGGCGGCACGGCGTGGCCAGGAAGTCGTACCCAGCGACGCAGGCGGGAGCCTCTGGTATGTGACTCTTCATGTAACCGCAAACACATATACATGCTATTTACTACAAAGCTAATTCCCTTAATCTGTTTTTCTAGATGTTTCTGGATCGGGTGAAGATGTGCAGTCTGCAGCAGATCTCGCCCAGGAGGCACAGGGAGAAGGTGAGTGATGTGACACACACATTGAAATAGACATTAGATTACTGTTGACTAAGACATTATATGTGACCCTATTTGCCATGTCTCTACAGCCTCTACTTCACAGCAGTGGCAGGACCCAGGATGTAGGGTTGTCCCCAATGAGGCATCCGTCGGCCACCAACCAAGTAAGTTGTAATGTCATTCTTTGCAGTATGTGGTTTTTGACATGATCACCCAGATACATCAAGCCATAGTCAATGGCATTAGCAGAATGACCTCTGCCCACTTCCTTATATTAATGACTTAGCAGACTGACATATGTCGTCATGATTTAGGTTGGCAACTAACAAACATTCCATCCACAGGTGAAAAACTTGTATTTGTCGCAAAATAATGTTTTTTTTTAACTTTTATACAGGGACCACACGGGCAAGAGTTGAAGAAATTAATAGAAGGGTCCTTGAGTTGGTGGCCGATATGCAGCAGCTGGTTGACTCGTTGGGGACAACAGAAGAAGAATAGTGTATTTGGTCCTATCACTGTGTGTTTTTTTTATGTAAATAGTTTTTTATTTTTTTAATCTTTAAACATTTTAAAGTTTTTTGTTTTTTTATGTTTTTAAAACATTTGTAAAAAAAAAATTTTTTAAAATCCCCCAAAAAATGCGCTTCTAGTAAAAAAAAGAAATCGAGAGAAAACCAGCACTCCAGTAGTAAGCACAAATAGAACTATATTAGTGAGTTTCAATCCAATCCAACGTTTCGGGGGTTACAGCAGGCCCCCTTCATCAGGGTCAACACACACAGGTTGTGTGTTGACCCTGATGAAGGGGGCCTGCTGTAATCCCCGAAACGTTGGATTGGATTGAAACTCACTAATATAGTTCTATTTGTGCTTACTACTGGAGTGCTGGTTTTCTCTTGATTTCTGGATTTGCGGTGTCACCGCTAACCGTGCACCCCCTCTCCTATGCTCGATTGGTGTGCGGCGGCATACGATATATCTAGTAAAAAAAAAACACAAATACATTAACACCAAACGAAGGCTGAAAAAAATATTTAGAGATGAGGATTCAGATGACCGGGTTGGCCTCTTGCCATGGTAGCTTTTCCCACGTGGGTGGGGTGATGGTGAGCTCTGGCTGCTGGGGCTTCGGGCCCGGTGGGTTGGCCTCTTGGCATGGTAGCTTTTACCACGTGGGTGGGGTAATGGTGAGCTCTGGCTGCTGTGGCTTTGGTCCCGGTGGGTTGGCCTCTTGGCATGGAAGCTTGGCCCACATGGGTGGGGTGATGCTGACCTTTGGGGGCTGGGGCTTCTCACCCTCTTGGTCTGCTTTTTAGGGGCCGTACCTGTGTGCTTGCTGGGCTGGGCATTCTTCTTTGGCGCTGGCTCCTTTGTTTTGGTGCTTGTTGGTGTCTTTGTGGTCGCCTTGGCCTGCCCACTGTGGGTTTCCCGCAGCTTAGCCTTTGGCATTTTTGAGCGAGTGGTGGGGCCTGCAGAAGCCTCCTCACACTTCTCTGCCTTTTTGCTGCTGCCTTCCTTTGCTGCTTTGGCCTTAGCGGCGGCTTTTTTGGGTGCCATAATGTTAAACTCTGAAAGAGAATGAGCTGTGGGTCCGGGACCCTTTAAATACTAATGCCGGGGTCTGACGCTTACGCGTTCGCATATGCGTGCGTCCGGCCGTGCGGAACCCGGAAACCTCTGGGGCATTACTTATCTGCTGCAGACAAGAGGCAAGATGGCGCCACAATCTTCACCCGCCAACAAGAAGAGATCATCATGCTTGTAAGTGTCTTTTAATGCCTTTGATTTGCCATCTAAATGCATGCCTAGCCCTTAAGGAAGCGTAGTAATAAACGGTTTGTCTAATACTCTGTGCCAAACATAAGTTAGGGCCCACACGTGCGAACAAAGACTTATGGCAGCTAAAAGGATTGTATTAGGCTAGAAATGTGTCTGTTAATGTCATTAAGTGAAATGATCGATTTGTGAGAGATATTTGTATGCAGTTTGATCTAAATCCTATGTTTATTTTTGTTTTTTTAGACGATGCTGGAGTGCAGGTACGACTACCTGCCCAACTCTTTTGAGAAGCGGACCGTCGCCCTGGAGATAAGTTTCCAGAATCCAACATGAGACGGACACCACCTTCACCCACACTCAGATTATGCAGCATTGGTCGGACCTGAAACGGCTGCACATGCCCCGGGTGCAGCGGTTTTTCGGACTCCATTTCCCTAGTAAGTACATAGCGATTGCATGCTAGATGTAAGTAATACAGAAGGTAGGCCTTTAGTTATAATTGCTTTTCTTTTCTAGTGTTGGAAATGGAGTACCGAATCCGCCGCACCCGGAGGCGCACAGGCCGACCAGTGCTGCATGAATCTGTAGCTGGAAGTGAAGGTGGTGTTTCTGCAGGGCGACGGTCCTACCCCTCCTCTGTAGGGTCCTCCGACCAGCCCCTGGACCTTTCCACAGAGGAGGGGCGGCACGGCGTGGCCAGGGAGTCGTACCCAGCGACGCAGGCGGGAGCCTCTGGTATGTGACTCTTCATGTAACCGCAAACACATATACATGCTATTTACTACAAAGCTAATTCCCTTAATCTGTTTTTCTAGATGTTTCTGGATCGGGTGAAGATGTGCAGTCTGCAGCAGATCTCGCCCAGGAGGCACAGGGAGAAGGTGAGTGATGTGACACACACATTGAAATAGACATTAGATTACTGTTGACTAAGACATTATATGTGACCCTATTTGCCATGTCTCTACAGCCTCTACTTCACAGCAGTGGCAGGACCCAGGATGTAGGGTTGTCCCCAATGAGGCATCCGTCGGCCACCAACCAAGTAAGTTGTAATGTCATTCTTTGCAGTATGTGGTTTTTGACATGATCACCCAGATACATCAAGCCATAGTCAATGGCATTAGCAGAATGACCTCTGCCCACTTCCTTATATTAATGACTTAGCAGACTGACATATGTCGTCATGATTTAGGTTGGCAACTAACAAACATTCCATCCACAGGTGAAAAACTTGTATTTGTCGCAAAATAATGTTTTTTTTTAACTTTTATACAGGGACCACACGGGCAAGAGTTGAAGAAATTAATAGAAGGGTCCTTGAGTTGGTGGCCGATATGCAGCAGCTGGTTGACTCGTTGGGGACAACAGAAGAAGAATAGTGTATTTGGTCCTATCACTGTGTGTTTTTTTTATGTAAATAGTTTTTTATTTTTTTAATCTTTAAACATTTTAAAGTTTTTTGTTTTTTTATGTTTTTAAAACATTTGTAAAAAAAAAATTTGTTTAAATCCCCCAAAAAATGCGCTTCTAGTAAAAAAAAGAAATCGAGAGAAAACTGGATTTGCGGTGTCACCGCTAACCGTGCACCCCCTCTCCTATGCTCGATTGGTGTGCGGCGGCATACGATATATCTAGTAAAAAAAAAACACAAATACATTAACACCAAACGAAGGCTGAAAAAAATATTTAGAGATGAGGATTCAGATGACCGGGAAGTGGTTTGGGTAAGTTGTAGGGGCCTAAAATGGAAGAAGAACCTAACCGGGAAGTGGTTTGGGTAAGTTTTAGGGGCCTAAAATGGAACAAGAACCTAACCGGGAAGGGGTTTGGGTAAGTTTTAAGGGTCCAAAAGGGAAGATGGAGGATAGTGCTAAGTGGTTGGGTGAGCTTTAAGGGTCCAAAAGGGAAGATGGAGGATAGTGCTAAGGGGTTGGGGTGAGCTTTAAGGGTCCAAAAGGGAAGATGGAGGATAGTGCTAAGTGGTTGGGGTGAGCTTTAAGGGTCCAAAAGGGAAGATGGAGGATAGCGCTAAGTGGTTGGGGTGAGCTTTAAGGGTCCAAAAGGGAAGATGGAGGATAGTGCTAAGTGGTTGGGGTGATCTTTAAGGGTCCAAAAGGGAAGATGGAGGATAGTGCTAAGTGGTTGGGGTGAGCTTTAAGGGTCCAAAAGGGAAGATGGAGGATAGTGCTAAGTGGTTGGGGTGAGCTTTAAGGGTCCAAAAGGGAAGATGGAGGATAGCGCTAAGTGGTTGGGGTGAGCTTTAAGGGTCCAAAAGGGAAGATGGAGGATAGTGCTAAGTGGTTGGGGTGATCTTTAAGGGTCCAAAAGGGAAGATGGAGGATAGTGCTAAGTGGTTGGGGTGAGCTTTAAGGGTCCAAAAGGGAAGATGGAGGATAGTGCTAAGTGGTTGGGGTGAGCTTTAAGGGTCCAAAAGGGAAGATGGAGGATAGTGCTAAGTGATTTAGCTAAACATTGTAGTAGAAGTGAGGGTGGCAAATATGTAGGCGAGCACTTTAATGAGTTAAGTTTGTAGTGCGCAGGCGCTAGATCGTAAGGATTTTCGTCTGGACGATTATTTATTGAAAAAGGGAAACAGAATCTAACGGGAAACGTAAAGGATTCGTGGGAAGAGATGATGGGAAAAGGGCAAAAATGAAAGCCTACGTTGTAACATGAGAAAATGAAACGGAAAAGTCACGCTGGAAAATGACATCCTCGTATTCGTAATCTGCCGTACGAACGGACGGAAACTTTACAGAAGGATTGCAATGCATGCATAGAATCGCTCGCACACTCATACGAGAGCGGGAAAATTTAAATAAAAAAACAGATCGGCACAAAAACTAAAGTCTTTTTTTGTCTCTCTGAATCGAGCCTATTGTCTCAGATCATGGATATCCCCATGAAATATGTATGTTTTTTTAAGTGTTTGTCTTTACAGGTGATCTCATTTACTAAATGTGAGGTTTGTGGTGGGGTGGTGCCAGGCGAATGGTGTTATTATTGCTGGTTGCTTGTTGTAGTGGCACTCGCAGGCACATCCTAGTAACTGTTTTCCAAATATATTGAATTTATGTGCTTGGGTGGTGCAATAACACTTATTGTTGCATTTTTATCAAATGAGCTGAACATTTTCCCTGGTCGAGGTGCCCCGGGGGGAGCAAGTATGCCTGCTCTGGAGTCTCATAGACTCCAGGGTGGGTTTTGGTCCACTTTAAAGAAATGCTACTTCGAAAATATAACTATAATTATGTTTCTCCTCTAAAAACCTTTGAAATGGGCCTGTCCATCTCCCCAAGATGCCTAAAGTTTACAGCAGACTTGGCAAATCTTTTTAATAATCTATGGGAATGCCCCAAAATATAACTGTTTTGGAGAAAGGCCCATCATACCAATCAAAATCTTGTAAATTATGTCCCAGTTACAATGGAATTCAATTATTGATGAACACATAATAGAGCTGAAATTTGCCAAAGTTACTAAAATTTTGCTGTTAATTATTTCAACAATTGCTAGGAAAACAATATTACAAACATGGATATACATACTTTTCAGGGGAGAATACGGTATTTCACTGATATGCCTGTAGTGATTGATAAACATGGGTGAAATAAATGTATTGTACTCCACTACTGGTTAAAGTACAACAAAAAAAGATATTCTTAATTGGACAGCATGTGCTAAAGTTAGTTATGGGTTGCCATGTGGTTACGTGTTGAACCAGTCTTATTTAATCCTACATAGCACAATATAGCAAGTGCTCAGAAGGTTGCAAAACTGTAAAGTGGTTTGGTTAGGTCAAATGGTAAGCTTTTCTAAACATATTGGTTTTGAGGGAGCTTGAGGGTTGGATAGTGGAGAGAGCAGAGCAGCATGTGTGGAGCCCTGGATATGAAAGTGGGAGGTGGTATTCAGGGCTGAGGACAGGAGGAGGTCACAGCTGATTGGAGACTGCATCTGGGTTGGTATCTTTGGACTAGTGATAAAATGTAGAAAATGGAGTGGCTGTAAATGGCTTTGTAGGTTAGGATTAAGATTTTGAACTGAATTCTTTCAGATATTGGCAGCCAGAAAGGGGCAGCACTGAAAAAGTAAGAAGAGAGGTTGATGAGGTGGGCAGCAACATTAAAAATAGATTGGATGGTTGCCAGTTTGTTAGCCAATGGGCCACAGAGGAGTGTGTGGTTTCAGGAGTCAGGAAAGGATGTATGAGGGAGATTTTCTTAACTTGGAGTCGGAAAGAAGTTGCTAGTGACTGAATGTAGGACTGGAATGAGAGAGGAATCCAGTATAACATCGGGCTTCAGGAGCCGCTGTGATAGTCAGGTCGTTAACAGAAATTGTTATTGAGGAGATAGGAGTACTGTTGGATGGTGGGAAAATGACAAGCTCTGTTTTGTCCATATGTAGTTCAAGAGAGCAAGAGTACATGAATGAAGAGATAGCTGTTAGATTCTGGAACATGAGATAGAAGAGAAGAGAGATCTGGGTAAATTTGAGTGTCGTCTGCAAATAATTACTGTTGGAAGCCAAATGAGTTTATGAGTTGGCCAGCTATAGGTGTAGACTGAGAAGAGTAGGGGTCCCAGGACCCTTGTGGTACCCTCACAGATAGAGGGAGAGGGGACAAGACTGTTTTAGAGTGGGATACACTAAAAGTGTGGCTGAAAGATACTCTTAATTGGACAGCATGTGCTAAAGTTAGTTATCAGTTGCCACATGGTTATGTATTTGACCAAATCCTGTTTAATCTTCTAATTAGCAATGTTGTTGATGGAATAGAAATTAATTTGACAGTGTTTGCAGATGGCCCTAAATTATTTAGAATGTTAAAAACGGCAGTATATTATATCTGACATACCACAGATGGACCTCAGCAATGGCAACTGATAAATATAACTATAATAAAGATAAGCTTATGTGCCTTAGGCTGTCCTATTAACACATTGTATTTTACACTAAATAGGGGGCAATTGGAGTTGGAGAGGGACCTGGAAGTATTGTCAAACAATTTGTTGAGCAACAGCAGAAAAGCAGGCATAGTGACCATTATGCAGATCTAAAATTATTATTATTTATAAAGTGCCATCATCCTCCAAGGCGCTGTACAATGTGAAATTACAAACAGGGTAAAACGAACTTACAGTACATGACAAAAAAGCACAAATACAAAGTCATACTGCATACCTCCCAACTTTTGAAAGCAAAAAAGAGGGACAAATGGTGCATTTTTGTTACTATTAAGCCACGCCCCTAGCCACGCCCCCTAGCCATGCCCATAAAGGGAAACACCACCTAAGAATTACATAATGATAACTGGCAAGCCCCCGCGCACACATGCATACAATAATGTGATAGTGTGAGAAGAGGGAGAAAGAAAAGAGAAAGGAGAAAATGGAGGAAGAAAGAGAGAGAGGGAACATAGGGTGGGGAAAAAGAAAGTAAAAGAAAAAAAGGAGAAAGTTAGGAGGTTGGTAAGAAGAGTAAAGAAAGAAAAGGAGAGAAAAAAAAGAAGGTGAGAAATAGAGAGAAGGGAAAATAAAAAGAAGGAAGTGAGTGAAGCAAGGAAGAGAGGGAAAACAGAAGTGGGAGAGGTAATGAAAAAAGAAAGAATGTATAGCAATAGTGAGTAAAAGAAAAGAGAAAGGGAGGAAGAGAAAGGGAGGAAGAGGGGAGGGAGAGGGGGAGTGAGAAATAAATAAATAAAAAAGAGACAGAGTAAAGAGACGGGAAGAAGACAGGATAAAAAAAGAGGACAGGAGGAATGGAGTAAGAAGAGAAACAGGGAGGGAGAGAGGGAAGTGGGAACTGAAGAAAGGGAGAGAGAGAAGAGCAAGGACAGGGAATAAGAAAGAGGAAGGGGGAGTGAAAGAACAAAAGGAAGGAAGAAGGGAGTATGGGAGTGAGGGAGAAAGAAAGGTGGAAAGGGAAGAATGTAAGCAAGAAAGAAAAGGTGAGAAAAAGAGAGGAAGGAAGGAAGGAGTGAGAGAAGAAAAAAGAGAGAGGAAATGCAGAAAGGAGGGGAGAGAGGGAAGGGATGAAGGAAAGAGAGAACAAAAAAGAAAGATAGAAGGAAAGTTGAGAAAGAGATAGAATAAAGCATGGTGGAGAGAGAGAAAGAGAGGCAGGGAAGAAGGGAGAAAAAAAAGAAAGAGAAGAACACAGCGAGAAAGGTGCGGAGGGAGAAAGATAGAGGAAGAGAAAAAGAAGGAAGGGTCAAAAAATTAAAGCAGGGAGAAAGAGAGAGAGAGAGAGATGGGGAAGGAAGAGAGAAAGAAAAAGAATGACAGTGATAAAGTGAGAGAGGAAGAAAAAGACAGAGAATGGAAAGAAAACACAGAATAGAAGTGAATGAGGCAGACTGGCCACAATTAATACATCACAGGTTGTGTCCTGCCAGTCTGAGACCCTCCAGGACACTGATGATGGCTGACCCGGGGGGGGGGAACAAGAACATCCTCACTCGGCAAGCCCTCTCCCCTCCCCTGTGCAGTCTTGTGGAACTGACAGTCAAGAGCCCGTGCACACTGCAATTGTGCTCCGCCCACTCCTCCATCATTGGCTCAGCCGTGATTGGGCCTCCCTCAGCCTCCACAAACCACCTCCTCCTCCGCTGACCAGAAGTTCTGATGCCGCCACACAGCACATTACTACCCAAGACCCGGGCACACTGCTCCACAGCGGGGGCAGATGGGACATTTCTTAAAGGGGCGGGACCGCGGGACATGGGGGGCATCCCGTGAATGTCCCGGGCAAATCTGGACACTTGGGGGTATGATACTGAAATACACTAGGAGAGATGGCCCTGCCCTTGCGGGCTTTGATCTAAAGGTTAAGGGGGTGGAGACTAAAGGAAGGTCACAAGTAATATATACTTAGTATGATGGCAAGTGATCTGAATTGGCTCAGGCTTTTTATTATTTAGACCAAATTAAGGCCAGTATTTTAAAGCAGAACAAAACCCACCAGCGGACAGTCTGGAATCTAAAAGGAAAAGGGCTCTAATTGGACAAGAGCCGATATATGCACCGCTGAAGTGTGGAAAGGTGAGTTTTTAGGGGGGGAACTGTGGAAATTCACACAATATGGGATGCCCCGGGGGCATAAAACAAAACCCAGGAAAGTCAAAATCCCAGGTTTTGTTCCACTTTAAAATGAATTATCTCAGAAAATGGTAGGCAGTGGATGGTCTGTCACAGAGGAGCAGCACTAAAGAAACAAGAGGAAAGAAATTAAGAGGAGAGATGAATGAGCTGAGTTGGGAATAGATCTGAGGGATGCCAGTCTGGTGGTTGAGAGGCCACAATGGAGAATGTTGCAGTAGGCAAGTCAGGCTATGATGGTGGTCTCAGTTTAGAGGGGGGGGGGGGGGGATGCAGGAGATATTCTTAGTTGGAGATGGCAGGAGGTGGCTAGTGACTGATGTGAGATGTGAATGAGAGAGAGGAGTCCAGTATAACACCAATGCATTGTGCTTGGGGAGTTGAAGTAACTGTGAGATTATTATTATTTATTTAAGGAGTGATATAATATTCTGTGGAGCTGTACAACATATAAATTACAGGATGGTGGGACAAGTAACATACTTATAATTCACAGGGAATTATGAGTCATCTATAACATAGATATGTAATACACACAGTATTGTGAGTCAAATGCAACAAAAAACATTGAGACACGGGTATGTTAGGAGAGAATGCCCTGCCCTTGTGAGTTTACATTTAAAGGATGAAGGTGGAGACAAGGAGTATTTAGGAAGCATGACACCAAGTGCTCAGAAGGTTGACAAGACAGTAAAGTGGTTTGGTTAGGCAAGGTGGTTTTCTAAACAGATGGGTTTTTCAGGGTGCTTTTGAAGGTTTTAAGGGTTGGAGAGTGGAGTTGGAAGCAGCAGAGCAGCATGTGTGGAGTCCTGGACAAGAGAGTGGCAGGCGGTGTTAAGGGTTGAGGACAGGAGGAAGTCACGGCCCGATCAGAGACTGCATCTAGGTTGGTATCTTTGGACTAGTGATGAAATGTAGGAAGGGGACTGGCTGTAAAGGGCTTTGTAGGTTAGGGTTTAGATTTTGAACTGAATTATTTCAGATATTGGCAGCCAGAGAGGGGCAGCACTGGAAAAGTGAGAGGAGAGGTTGATGAGGCAGGCAGCAAAGTTAAGAATAGATTGGAGGGGTTAGCTAGTAAAACACAGAGGAGTGTGTTGCAGTAGTCAAGTTGGGATATGCACTAGTATTTCTGTGGTTTCAGGAGTTAGGAAAGGACATATGAGGGAGATGTTCTTAAGTTGGAGTTGGCAAGTAGTGGCTAGTGACTGAATGTAGGGTTGGAATGAGAGCGAAGTCCAGTATAACATCTGACTTTAGGAGCTGCTGCGATAGTTAGGTCGTCGGCAGAAAATGTTATTGAGGAGATAGGAGCACTGTTGGATGGTGGGAAAATGACAAGCCCTGTTTTGTCCGAGTGTAGTTTAAGAGAGCGATAGTACATGAATAGAGATAGCTGTTAGACTCAGTCTGGAACATGAGATAGAAGAGTGTCATACGCAAAAAAGTGCTGTAGGAAGCCAAATTCATGTTTATGAGTTGGCCAAGGGCATGAGTGTAGACTGAAAAGAGTAGGAATGAAAGGAAGACCCCTGTGGTACTCTCATGGATAGAGGGCAAGGGGAGGAGAATGTTTTGGAGTGGGATACATTAAAAGTGTGGCCTGAGAGGTAGGAGGAGAGCCATGATAGAGCAAGGCCTTGCATACCTAGAGGTGAGTAGATGGAGTAGGAGGGAGTGGTCAACAGTGTCAAAAGCACAAGATAGATCGAGAAGGATAAGAATGGATTAATGGTTAGTAGATAATTAGTGACTTTGGTTAGAGCAGTTTCAGTGAAGTGATTAGAACAGAATCCAGATCGGAGGTCTGGATCTAATTAGGAGATCTAATTAGGAGTTTGAAGGAATATAGCATGTAAGTTCCGAGTGAATATGGTGTTCTAGAAGTTTGGATGTGAAAGGAAGCAGTGAGATGGTCGGTACTTGGTGAGGACAGAGGGGTCTAGTGAGGGTTTTTGGAATAATGGGGTTATGACTGCATGTTTGTAGAGTTAAGGAAAGGTGCCTATTGAGAGGGAAAGGTTGAAGAGATAAGTAAGGGCTGGGGTGATAGATGAGGACAGTTGTAGAATTAGGTGGGATGGAATAGGATCAAGGAAGCAAGTAGCGGGGGGCTTGGGCCTTGGATATGAGGAAAGATAGCCTTTGATTAGACAGCAGGAGAAAATGGGATAGGGTAACAGTCAGGGTGGATCTGGGGAGTTATCTGTATAGATTGGTGGTGCTAAGTTTAGTTGTATGTTGTTGATTTTGTCCTGACAGAAGTAGGCAAAATACTTGGCTGTTGTTTGGGAGGAGGGAGTTGTTTGGGATTCCGGGCCTGTGAGGATATGAGGGAAGCAAAATGTGTTTATTTGGCTGATGAAAGAACATTCCTGAGGTTCTGAAGGGGTTATTTATATATTAGGAAATCAGTAACCCTGGATGTTCAGTAAGATGGGAGTGCATTTCATTCTGGGAATGTCCATGTTACCCAGGGTTGTCTGTGTGCAAGGCGTGGGTGACTGTAGGTGAGGGGGGTGATAGAGTCCAAGGCAGAGGTTAGTTTGTTGTGGTAGTGCATGGCTTCAGAATCAGTGTTGGTGAAGGTGGACAAGCTTTGGAGAGGTAGCAGGGAATCCAAAAGAAACTGGAGGCTGAGTGCACACAAGTTTCTGCATAATATTGCCCCACAGTGTGTTGCAGGAGGAGGGAAAGAAAGGAAAGGGTCAGTTTAAATAGGTTATGGTTAGAGAGGGGCAACAAAGATAACAGATTTGCAGGGCCAGGAGCGTGGTAAATGCTGGTGATTTTGAGGTGAAGAGGAGAGTAAAGTCGGTTGCAGTGGACTTTAAAGGAAAAGATAAATAGGGCAGGCAAGGCAGGGATCGGGCTGAAGGAGCAGTGGTCAGAGACAAGGACTCCAACACCTCCACAATGTTTGTTACCTGGTCTTAAAGTGTGACTGAATTAGAGCCCTCCATATGGGTGGCAGGTGACAGAGAGGATTAGCCGTGTTTCTGTTAAGGTCACAATAATGAATGAATTGTTAATCAACAAATCATGGATGGCAGCAAGTTTGTTGCGCACTGAGCGTACGTTGCAAAGAGCACAGGTAACAGTAGTGGGGGAGGGGGGTATCATCGTTGTGTATATGAGGTTAGTTAGGTTTCAGGTGTTAGTGGAATTATTGGGGTGGTGGGTGGGTTAAAAAGGAGCGTAGAGATGGGTTTGCAGCGAGATGAAGGGAGCAGAAACAGGGAGATGAGGTGGGTGTGGGATGTAAAGGTGTTAGAATATCTCTTGTGGGTTGTTAAAAGAGGGAAGATTGATGAATTTATTACTGCTGAGAAATGGGGAGGGTAGGAATGAGAGGGAAATAGACATGGACATACAGATAGCAGGGAGTTGTACTCTCAACCTTTTACACCAAGTACCCCCCTGGCGACAAGCAGTTGCAACCAAATTCCTCCAAGGAGGAGATAAATAACTAATGTGGTCAAAATAAGTAGATCATGGGCCTTGTAGCACTTCTTGAAGTACGAAATAATAATGGTCTACTGTTAAAATGATATACCAAACCTGTAATACCCTCCATGTTGGTGCACCCTTGAACATTGTCAAGTACTCTGTGGGGTACACATACCATAGGTTATGAAACAGTGCTGTACTGAGTACAGTGCTCTGGTTGTAACTTAGAGACTTATGGGTTATACCTTCAGATCACTTTGGGTTTAATTCGGGAATAATTTATCTGTGCACTTAGATCTGCTCTGTGCTTTGCACTTAGAAAGTTTTGGCACAAGCCAGCTTGCCAGCTAACCACAGCTTAGTAAGTACTGAGGGTGGGGGTCAGAGCTATGAATTGGGGTATCATTAAGTGTGGGCCTGGTAAACAAACTTACATCAAATGGGGGATAGTAAAGTCAGGAACAATGAAAGGGCAGAGGGGGCAGGAATGTGTCAAATCCTGAGGACACCGTCTTCTTTGTGAGCCTACAACCCCCAATCTCTGCAGCTATCTTCACCTTTAGTGAAGCCCCCGTTTGCCGGGACGCTTTAAGCGCCTCGCCGGACAAGGTTGCCCCCAGGACCTATTAGCGCAAAGGATGTAAGCTCACGGGGTGAAGACTGGGTGAACTCGGGTAGCCAATGTAAGTACAGCAACACAGTTCTGGGAACTCTGAGGGAGAAAACAGGCAAGGTCAAAGGTCACGCCAGAGGGCATAAGTCAGCAAGCTCGCAAGCACAAGCACAGGAGCCGGGAGCGCGGCGGGGAGAGGAGGAGGCGGAAGCTCTCAGCGACTGTGGGACCGAGCTCCAGATAAGTTTACCGTGACAGAATGTAGGGGCCTGGTTATAACTAGGAACACGTTAATTAACTAATAAGAATCCTTTAACTAGAGTTAACCATACATAATGCTAAAATGGGGATTATTCTGGAAGGTGAAGTCAGGAGGGTTGTTAGTCATAACAGGAGAAAGAGTATTAACATAGTTATAACTAGAAAGGTGGTGATTGGTTAGAAGCTTGGTTGCTATAACCTATCAGATGTCAGACATGAGGCCGAACATGTGATAGAAGGTTCTGGAAGGTAGTGATAAAGGGAAGCCCCCAACCCAAAGCTAGTGTTCTCTTAACCTTTTGATTTGTAAAGGAGCATGAGCACCAACTCTAACAGATAGAGGAGGGAGAGATCCAGCAAAGGAAATTATTCTCTATGGGAAGCAATGCTTTATGATTCTACCTGACTATGGACAGAATCAGAGCTATAACTGGATGGAAATTTACCTGTTCCGTGTTTGCTGTTTGATTGTGGATTAAATGAAGAAGAACTCTGCTTTCATCTACTGGACTGCTGTTCATCTTTCCAAGTGGCAACAGTGAGTACTAACCTTTTCCGCAATTCTAACCCTTACCTACTCACAACATACATGCTGATCACCCTGGGCCCAGAAGAACCTGCTCCCTGCCATCACTCGTCAGACACCCCGGTGCGTGAGGGCCACAAGAATGTAGTTACAGTTGACGAACTCCAAGATGCATGTTACAGAAGATGTGATAAAACAAAATCAATGCAAATAGCTATTAATATATAAACAATTAAAGCAGAGAGTGTAGTTCCATATCCATACCATTACAAACAACAATTACAGGCTGGATGACAGGAAAAGTGTTAATAGTTTGCAAGCTGCTCAGTTCAGCATAACATTAAAAGCAACAATTACAGGGGGGCGTGGCCTGGCGTTTGGATGAGGAGGACGTGAGCGGTCGGGCTCCGAGTCCCCACGGGCAGAAACCTTAAGAAAAAAGGCAACAAGCGAAAGAAAGACAGTCGAGAGATGGCAGGGAGAAAGCAGAAACGGAAGAAGAACAGAGGAGAGGAGCGCACCTGGCAGAGCGGAGAGGAGCGGATATCGCTGGGTCGGGTGTGCGACGGCCGAGTATTGGAGGCGATGGTGGAGCTGATGTCCTCTTCCGGTGCCTCGGACAGCGGTGAGGAGCGCCCGTCAGAGTGGAGGAGCGAGGAGCAGAGTCGGTGCCCGGAGGCTGAAGGCGACGCGGCGGCGGTGCTGAGAGGGCGGGAGGCGGAGGACGGAGCGGCGAGGAGTGGCAAGATGGCGCCCGGCCCCGGAGGCTCAGAGGTACCGCCCCCTAGACACAGATGAGCAGCTCTGTCAGTTGATGTGATGGAGGCGGCGGAGGGCTCAGCGGCGGCGGCGGCCCCGCGCAGAGTAAAGGGCGGCAGCATGCAGAGGCTGCAAACGGGGATGTGAGTATAAACAGCCAGGTCCAAGCTGTGAAAATGGCGATGATGGGAGAGGAGGGACATGCCACAGTGGACATGAGGGGAGAAAGGGCGCCACCTGGTGGGCAAGTCATGGACACGCTAGAACCTGAGGGGGGAGAGATGAGAGGAACCCAGGGACAAAGCCACAGCCCCAAAAAGGGGGGATCACATATTAGCCGGAATGGGGCAGAAGATCCCAGGACACCGGCAGATTTGTTGATAGAACAAGGGGGTGGACCCTGGAGACCCATTGATGCACCATCAAGCAAATTGACGCAATATGCATACCCACCTAGGCACAGCAGCCCAGACCGTGGGGACTCTACCGTTGGGGGCCCCAAAGACGAAGTGGGGCTCAGACAGGCTCAAAGTGGGCAGCAACCATGTAACTCCCTCCATGCTTGGAGACTGCAGGAGAGCAGGGGAGAGAGCGCCCAACAGGATTCAACCGCCTGGCAGACATCATCAAACAAACTTGCTTGGGGAACAAGCGCGCTGGACCCCCCGCACAGCTCCTGCACCACATGGCACTCACAAGTGGAAGAAGTGATCCCGGAACCCTCCTCCCCGATGGAAACCATTCTATCAGAGACTTCACCTCCACGAATCCTGCTTTCCCAGTCCAACTCAATCGCATTCCCGCCTCCCGAAGACTCCTCCACCCCGTTGCTGATTCCCAGAGGCAACTCAGGCCACGGGGAGACGCCAGCGACCGATAATATACACAGGGAAACCCTGTCATTTCTGAAGACAATTCCGTCCAGAGCAGATTTTGAGGCGCTAATCACCCGCTATGAATCAGCATACAAGAAAGACATAGCAGAGGTGAGAGGCAAAATCCAAGTACTGGACTCTAAAATTACAACCAATCAGTCGTCAAATGAAGCGGCGATAGCAGCGTTGACAGCAAGAGTTGATGCACAGAACGAGCAAATCCTGCAACTTCAACTGCAGCATGACGACCTGGAGAACAGGCACAGGAGGAACAACTTGCGACTAAGGGGTATTGCTGAAGCTACCGCGGGGGAAGATGTGAAAAGTATAATCACTACCATCTTTAACACGCTCTTGGAGAGGAACGCGGATACTCCTATTGAAATCGATAGAGCACACAGGGCCCTCGGCCCGCGCAACCCTGATCCTGCCTTTCCTAGGGACACAATCTGCAGGATACATTTTTACAACGTGAAGGAGGAGATTTCTGCTGGGTCCCCGGGGGGGGGGGGGTCCGGCCGGAGATGCTCAGTAAAAGAAGCCGTAATTGCTCTCTCCTGTTATAGTGTTTAGAGATGTTGCCTTAGCTCTTGCCTCTCCTTTTTAAGGGTTAAGTTTTTATATGGTTGTATTGTTGCCCAGTTTGATTCTCGTTGTCCGGCGCTAGACGCGGTTCCCCCAGATAGGCCGGTATCGATTTCCACCCTTGTGGGAGGAGTCGAGACTTAGCGTATAACGCAATTTAGTTTCCTCTTTCTTGCATCCTTTTTCCTCCTCCGCCCTTTTCTCCCTACCCCTCTCTCCTGTCTTGACCTCAGTGACGCGGGGCGGTGACCGTCGGCGGCCGCTGTAGATAGTTGTATATCCCTGTCTGCCCCTCTAGCACTTCCTTCTTGGAAGTGGTCGTGGACACTAAACAAATCTTTGATCCAGGACCCCCTGATTAAGGAAGAGATGACACAAATTCTACAGAATTACTTCCAAGAAAACGCCTCCCCAGACATAAGCACCCCGGTAGTGTGGGAGGCTCATAAGTGTGTTATTCGAGGAGCCTTGATACAGAGGGGGGCGAGGGTCAAGAGAGAAAGATGCAAGCAAATCAATGACCTGCTTGAGGAAATCAAAAAATTGGAAGGGGCCCACAGACACTGGCAGGGGCACAGCTGGCTTCCCTGACTGCCCTCAGAGACCGGCTCCGGAGGATATATAGCGATAAGATTAAAATCCAACTCATAAAGTCTCGGAGGGTCTTCTATGAAACAGGGGACAAGTGTGGAAGACTACTGGCCTCGGCTCTGAGGGGGGAAAGGGCCAAATCATACATTCCCAAAATCTTGGATGGGAGGGGGAAGGTGGTTCATAGAAGTAAGGAAATTGCGGAGGTGTTCAGAAAATACTACGCAGATCTGTACAACATCCCTTCTCACTCTCAGGGAGATAAATTAGTGGAAATGAACACGTACATAGTCCAGTCAGGCCTCCCTAAACTGCCACGTGACCTGTTAGTAAAATTAGAAGATCCTATTTCCGCGGAAGAATTAGCAGGGGCCATCAAAGATTCAGCAAATGGGAAAACGCCAGGTCCAGATGGGCTTCCGTTGCTTTATTACAAAGTCTTCGCTAGGGTCCTATCCCCTCATCTTTTGGGGACACTTAATTCCCTTGCCGCGGGAACGGCCTTTCCCACAGATAGCCTCCGGGCGCAGATCTCAGTTATTCCAAAAGAGGGCAAGGATCTAATGCAGAGCGCGAGCTATAGGCCTATATCCCTACTCAATACAGATGTTAAGTTGTTTGCTAAAGTCCTCGCCACTCGTCTGTCTCTGCATCTGCACCACATTATCCACCTGGATCAAGTGGGGTTTATGCCATTCAGAAAGGCGAGAGATAACACGACAAAGGTCCTAAACCTGTTGGATGCGATCAACAGGACTAAGCTCCCTGCCGTTTTCCTTGCTGCCGATGCTGAAAAGGCTTTCGACAGGGTACAGTGCGACTTCATGGTCGGGGTACTCCGCCATGTAGGCCTAGGCCCAAACATGCTATCATGGATCATGAGTCTCTACCAACATCCGTCGGCGGTGCTGAGAGTTAATGGTCTGCTGTCGGAACCTTTCAGCATCGGAAATGGGACAAGGCAGGGATGCCCTCTCTCACCACTCATCTTTATCATGACCTTGGAGCCCTTCCTCTGTAAAATTAGAGCGAACCCCAATATTCAGGGGGTCTCCCTGACTTCAGTCCACTATAAGGTCGGGGCCTATGCAGATGATCTGATTTTCTTTGTGTCCTGCCCTGAGGTCACTCTTCCAAACCTGATGCAAGAATTTGACGCCTACAGGGGGGTCTCGAATTACAAGATTAACTTGCAAAAATCGGAGGCACTAAATATCAATTTGAAGGAGAACAGAGTGGCCGCTCTTCAAAGGGCTTTCTCTTTCAAATGGGCAAGTGACCATATCACGTACCTGGGGACAAAGATTGGCAGATCATTAGATAAGATTTTTCCATTGAATTTCCCCCCACTGCTACGAAGCTTTGTTAAAGACACAGAGACATGGGCCCAAAATAAATTATCGTGGTTTGGGAGTTGCAATGCTCTTAAAATGAACTTGCTCCCCCGCCTACTGTACTTGATACAAGCACTGCCGTTGGAAGTTCCTAGCTCCTTCCTGCAAAAAGTGGGAGCCTTGTTCACTAGATATATCTGGCTTGGGAAGAGCCCCAGGGTTAGTAAGAAGACATTGAAAAAGGCAAAAGAAAATGGGGGAATAGGCCTGACGGACCCGAGTATGTACTACACCACGGCACATCTGTGCAGAATAGTGGACTGGTGCAGACACTCAAAGAAAAAACAATGGGTACAAATTGAGCAAAATAGTTCTCCTCTTCCACTACGGTTTCTACCCTGGCTGGCAAAGCAACATTTAGGACCCGTAGCAAAACATCCAACAATCGGGGCCTCTTTAAAAGCCTTCCACAGATGCAGGGCACATACGGATATATCTCCGGCCTTCTCTCCAATGTACCCGATCCTGGGAAACCCGGAGTTCCCGCCGGGAGTCTCAGTTGGGACAGTCGAGAGGTGGTTGGGGGGTGGACTGGGAAGGATGCGACACTTTCATTACCAGGGGTTGGGAGATCCACTGGATGGTATAGCAGATGCACGGGGTCTGCCTAGATGGGGTGCCTGGCAAAAACTGCAACTAAGACACTTCCTCTTGTCGCTCCAGCGGCTGGTACCAGAAAGTAGAGAACTCACACCTTTTGAGAGACTTTGCGAAGAGGAAGGCTCAGTTAGACACGTACTCTCCTCCGCCTACAAGACCTTGATCAGTCCAGTAGACAAGGAGATACCGTCTTTCATTCAGAAGTGGGGGGAGACTTTGGGTACCTCTTTCACGGCAAAACAATGGACCAAAATGAGCCCACGGGACAGCAAGGTGCACCAAATACAAAGAGTGTAACTACAAAATTCGAACCCGGTGGTATAGGGTTCCGACCATACTCCATAGGTGGTTCCCTGGGGTATCATCTCTATGCTGGCGATGTAGGCAGGAGAGGGGTGATCTCCTTCATATTTTCTGGTCATGCCCGGGAGTACAAGGATTCTGGTCAGTGGTCAAGGACACAATGGAGAAGGTTTTGGGGAGACGGTACCGGGGGGCCCGGCCTTCATTCTTCTCCACTACTCGGAGATACCCGCCAAAAGATACCGGAAATCGATTCTGGGCCAATTGATTAACGCAGCAAGAGCATGCATCCCTGTACAGTGGAAGAAACCGGAATCACCTAGTGTCTTGCTCTGGCTCAACAAGGTCTCGGAGATTGAGAGATTTGAGGGCATAATTGCTGAGTGTAACGAGACGTCAGAGGAACATAACCTTAGATGGGCGGGGTGGATTGCATTTGCTTACTCGCCTGAATACAAGATACTTGTTGAAGCAAACCAGTAAAGATAGTTGGGAAGTGATGCACCGCGTCTCTGTGCTTTCCCCCCTTCCCCCCTTCCTTCTTTCCTTTTCCCTGTCCATTTCTTCTTTTCCATTCTCCAAGGGATAACTTCCGTGATCCATGATGGGGTCTGAAGGATGGGTGATCTGACCCAGAGAGAGTGATGGGTGTCACGGGGGAGTTGGACCCCACGGGTCTTCGTTGCCTCCCTCCACGGGCGGGCCCTGGTGGTTGGGGCGGGGCCCGCTTGCGGGAGGCGTTGGGGCCGTGCAGGGGGGCCCAGCTGGCATTTTAAGACACGTCGTTGAAGACACCTGGTCAACTGTCTAAAGAACGAGAACACACGGAAGCTTATCTTGCAATATTTTATTATGCTGTATTTGACCTAATAATGTCATCTGGTTTGGTCTCTTGATATGTCATCTGTTTCTATGTTAATCTGTGTGACTATGCATTAAATATATAAATAATATATAAAAAAAAAGCAACAATTACAGGCTGGATGGCAAGGGAAAGGGGTAATGGCTTGCAAGCTGCACAGTTCAACATACAATTAAAAGCAAAAATAAATATTGACAAATATAGTTGGTGTGGAGGCAGTTGCAGAGTTTGATGGGGGTAGACGACAAACTCAGTCTTGTCCATGTTTAGTTTGAGGGAGCAAGATGACATGATACCTGTCAGACAGTCGGACACAGGATAGAAGAGAAGAGAGATCTGGGCCTGAGAGGTAGTGATGTTGGAAGCCAAATGAGTTTATGAGTTGTCCAAGATCATAGGTGTAGACTGAGAAGAGAAGGGGTCCAAGAACAGAACCTTGTGGTATACCAACTGACAGAGAATGGGGAGAGGAAACCATGTTTGAGTGGGACATACTAAATGTGCGATGAGAAAGGCAAGAGGAAAGCCATGAAAGTGCACCATCTTGCATTCCTATGGATGTCAGAATTTGGAGTAGAAGAGGATGGTTAACCGTGTCAAAAGCAGATGATAGGTCAAGGAAAATAAGGATAGAGTAGTGGCCTTAAGATTTGACTGTTGACAGATTGCTAGTTACTTTGGTGAGGGTTGGAAGAGATATAGGATTCCAATTCAAAGTGAACATGCTGGTGCTGAAGTTTGGATGAAAAAAGAAACAGGGTCTTAAAAGGATGTTTTGAGCATTGTGGTTTTGACCTGATGTTTGAATAGTGAACGGAAGGTGCCGGATGAGAGAGAGAGGTTGAATAGTGATGTGAGAGCCAGTGTGAGGGATGAGGACACTTGTGGAATAAGGTGGGATGGAGTAGAGTCTATGGAGCAAGTAGTGAGGTGGGCCTTAGAGATAAGGGAGTAAAGTCTTTGTTCCTATAGCGAGTGAAATGGGTTAGGGGAGTCGTTAAAGGGAGAGTAATGTGTGGTGTAGTAGATAGAGGAGTTGATCCAGCACGAGGGCTGTCAAGAATATAGTAAGCTGCTCAGCTGTCATTTGGGAGGTCGGAGGAGGAGGTAGTGGGCAAAGCAGAGAGATGACAGTTTAAAAACCTCAGTGGACTTAACCATTCAGTGACTCAGGAATGCAGTTTCAGTTTAGTGATGTGCAAATTGAGCCCTGGGTTGAGGGTGGCTGTGGGTAAGAGGGGCAACAGAGTCCAGTGCTGAATTTAAGGTGTAACAGTAGTGCAAGGCTGCATAGTCTGTGTAGCTGAATGACAAGAGAGGTTGTGCAGAGGTTTCAAAGAGTCAGTGAGTGAATGAAGGTCTAGCGAGCGTAAGTTTTGGGGCAAGGTTTCCTGTGTGTGGATAGCAAAAGTAGAGGTACAAGAGAGGATCAGAGTTAGCAGGTTGTGGTCAGAGAGGGTTAGAGAAGATGGAAGAGAAGAAAGTTTGATACTGAGCATATGTTAGTAAAAAGGAGGTCTAAGGGATGGTCGTCTTTGTGTTTTGGAGCACAGGGCCACTATGTGAGGCCAAAGGAGGAAATTAGTGTGAGGAGACTGGTAGCAGCAGGACTGTCAGTGTCTATAGTTACCTTAAATCTTCTATGATTATTGCAGGTAAGTCAAAGGAGAGAAAGTGAAGGAGCCAGGGTGAAAAGGAAGTGGTCAAGAAAAAGTGCGGTGGGGCCAGGGGGCTATAGATGACTGCAATTTGGAGCTGGAGAGGGGAGTATATACATATAAGGGTTGATTCAGAGCCCCTTTCTCACCTTTTTTTTTGCGTGAATATTTCCATTCTCGTACATTTTTTCCCTTCATCTGATTCAGTAAAGCCTTTATTCTAAGTTTGTCACACACCCCGCTTCAAGAAATTCATAACGTGTGGGTAATACTGACCTGTAGAGGGCGATATGCAGAGATGCCAGGAAAAAAGAGAGCCCCTCCCGGTCCATAAATACCAGCCTAGGCTGACGGTCCGGGTGAGGGTAGAAAAGCACCCTTGGTGCTTAAGAGCAAATGCTCTCCCGTGAGACCCTATATAAGAGGGTAGGCGGTCATCCGGGACGGTGACCCCGGTTTGGGATGCCCCATCCCTTGGCCTTACACTTTGGGTGGTCCCCCCCCTTTGGGTAATGCCCCTCTCTCTAGCGGGATAGCGGAGGGTAGGAGCATGGCCCCTTATTCGGTGTTAGGTCCAAATTTTGTAATCATTAATTCTTAATAATGTTTTAATGTATTAATTTGTTAAATTATCCTCCCAATAGTTATTAACTTATTTATTACTTCATAACAGCGTGTATTTCTCTGTCAAAACGGCGCTGTGGCCGCCATTTTTATGCAGGCTTTCTCCCTGAGGTAAAAGGGGCGGGGCCGGGCGTCAGGGTCAAAGCCACAGCCCGCTCCCCTCCTTCTGTCTCTTCTGAGACCAGCGCCGCGGCCGCACATGCGCCGGCCTTTTTGCATTGTCATGGCGGAGGGGAGCTTCTCCCCTCACGCTTTCACTCTTGGGGGCGGGGCCGGGCTTTCCAGCCCTGCGGCCCGCCCCTGTGTCACAGGCACCGCTGACGTGCTTTTCTCTGTGCCTGTTTCCTCAGAAGGAGCTGGCCACGCCCCCCTTCTCTCCTCAGAGCTGCTCTTTACCTCACGGAGAGAGGAAGCTGTCTTCAGGACCACAGTGAGTGGCCCGGTGGGCCCCCCTTCTGTCCCATCACCTACTGTATAATTATATATTTTTATGTCATATATATATATATTTTATACTCCGCTTTTCTTATTAGCCTTTTTTATTATGTCTTTCAGATATAACCTACAGTGGTGTTAGGGGGTTTCTCCCGGTCTTAGGGTCCCTGGGTTCTTAATTGGCTTATTGCAAATCCTCCCACTTGGGACATTAAAGGGGCATCCCGGGTTGCTTATATGCGTAATTCCCTCGGTCATTGCAACCAACTATAAGTTCACCTTATGGAGGCATCCCCGGATACTGGGCTCGGGCTCCCCTCGGGGCAATCCCGGAAGTGTATGGGGTGTGGGGCATCCCTTACTGGCGATGATGTATATCTGTGTATACCATGCGCACAGCAGACTATTACGTGGCAGTCCGGACCCCAGGCGTCTGGTTCAGCGCCGCCGGTCTCTCCTCCCCCCCTCCCAGTTTGATCCGTGCCCAGTCTGACGTTGTCATGGGCGGGCAGTTGCAATCGGAGATGTGTGCCCGATTGGCCAATCTTGAAAAATTATTCTCCAGCACGGTCACCAGAAAGGCTCGGGCTAAGAGAAAGCACTTGTCACCGTCTTCACCGGCGGCTGACTTGGATGATCTTGATAATCTGGACTGGTCTGATTACTCCCAGCTTGAGGAAGGGGAGGTATATGAAGAATCAGATAATCCAGATGATCAGCAGTTTGTGGGTGCTGATACCGAGCGGGGCTTGGGGAGGTCTTCGGATACTCCTAATGTTCTGGTTCAGATGTTTGAGGTTTTGGCTATTTCTCCTCCTGAGGCGGTTCCACAGCAAAAGGGGGAATTTTTCGAAGAATCCAGGCTGCGCTTGGAATTTCCTAACCAAAAGCATTTTGATGGGATTATTGCTAAGGAATGGGAGAGGCCTGCCCGGCTCCCAGGTGTCCCTCAGGGTTGGGACAAAAAATATCCCTTTCCCTTGGATACGGTTAAGCGTTGGGCGTCCCCTCCCGAGGTGGATGCACAGATTCTGGGTTTATCCAACACTACTGTTTTAAATTCTCCTGATGCTTAAAGATGGTGAGGATAAACGCATTGACCAAATGGCTTGTCATGGTTTTGCCAGTGTTGGGTCAGCCATGAGGCCGGTTTGTGCTTCAGCGCTGCTGGTGGTGGCTACCAGGTCGGTGGTCAGGGACCTGTTGACTTCTTCCGGGTTAGATCTGGATAGTGACGAGTTCCTTGGCCTTAAAAGGTGTGAATTGTTTTTGTCATTTGTACTAGCCGCCTTGGATGACACACTGATGATGTGTGGCAGAACGTCGGCTCTATTGGTGACTATTCGGCGTTCGGTTTGGTTGCGCCAGTGGGCGGCTGATTTTGTGTCTAAAAAGTCGCTGACCGCTCTTCCCTGGGATTACGGCTCTTTGGTGAGAAGTTGGATTCAGTTGCCAAGGGTGGTAAGTTACCTCAACGCAAAAAACAGCGTTGTCCCTTTCGGGGGGCGGGTTCCTTTGCTCCTTCCTTTCGTGGGGCTAGAGCTGGCAGAGGAATTGTTTTCCCCACAGCCAGAGGAGATTCCTGGAACAGGGGCAGAGGACGTGCCCGCCCAGGATACAGCTGGGGCTCTAAGCCCAAACCTGCTGCCAAGCCAGCTTAGCAATGAGGGGGCGCCCTCACCCATGTGGGTGGGGGGACGGCTGCAACACTTCTCCCAGGTCTGGGACCGGGAGGTCTCGGACAGATGGATCCGGGAAGTGGTGACTTCCGGCTACAAGCTGGAGTTCGAGCTCCGGCCCCCTCCCAGATTCCTCAGGTCTCGGGTGCCTTCGGACCTTCTGGCCGCGCAGGAGCTCCAGGCGGCAGTAAAGAGCCTGTTGGATATGGCAGTTATTTGCCCAGTGCCCCCCTCAGACAGGGGTCGGGGCTTTTATTCCAATCTGTTCACGGTGCTCAAGAAGGACGGCTCGGTTCGACCCATTCTGGATCTAAAGATCCTAAACAGGTTCATCCGTCCGCGGAAATTTCACATGGAAACGCTGCGTTCAGCTATCCATTCTCTTCGGCAGGGGGACTTTCTGACGTCCGTAGACATCAAGGACGCCTATCTACATGTGCCGATTTTTCTAGCGCACCAGAGATTTTTCAGGTTCGTGGTGGAGGATCGGCATTTTCAGTTTGTGGCACTTCCTTTCGGTCTTACCTCGGCTCCAAGGGTTTTCACCAAGGTGCTGGACGGGGTGATGGCTCTTTTCAGAGCCCAGGGTATTTGCATTGTCCCTTATCTGGACGACCTTCTCATTATGGCATCTTCCTTCAGCCAAGCGGTATTGGACACCAGAACTGTGGTCTCCACTCTGGAGAGATTCGGGTGGGTGATCAACTACCCCAAGTCCTCCTGTCCAGGTTAGTGTCTTTTCTGGGAATGTCCCTGGATACTTCCCAGGCCAGGGTGTTTCTTCCTCAGTACAAGGTTCTCTTGATTCAGGAGTTGGTTCGACTCCTCCTGTCTATCCCTCGTCCGGCCATCAGACTGGGGATGAGGCTGGTGAGATTGATGGTAGCCTCCTTCGAAGCGGTTCCCTTTGCTCAGTTCCACACAAGGACACTCCAGCTCCATCTGTTGGTGGCCTGGGACGGGTCGCCACTGTCGTTGGATCAGTCCTTCCTGCTGACCCCCCAAGTTCGGTGCTCCCTTCAGTGGTGGCTGGATCCAATCATTCTGTCGAGGGGCAGATCCTTTCTGGCCTCTTGTTGGGAGACGGTCACCACGGATGCCAGTCTATCAGGATGGGGGGGGTTCTGGAAGGATCGTCAGTTTCAGGGACTGTGGGGGCCTCAGGAGGCTCACGAGTCCATCAATGTTCTGGAATTGAGGGCCATCAGGATGGTTCTGTTTCGCTTGACTCATCAGTTGCAAGGATTGCCGGTTCAAGTCCGGTCGGACAATCGGACGGCGGTCACCTACATCAATCACCAGGGAGTGACTCGCAGCAGGAGTGCCCTCAAGGAAGTGTTTTTGATTCTGGCCTGGGCGGAGACCCACGTCCCGTGCATTTCAGCAGTTTACATTTCGGGAGCGGAGAACACGGAGGCGGACTCTCTGAGCAGGTTCTCAGCTCGCAGGGGGGAATGGTCTCTCAGCCCCAAAGTGTTTCGCTTGATTTGTCTCAGGTGGGGGTCCCCGGTGGTGGACCTCTTTGCCTCTCATCAAGAGTGGTGCGCAAGCTGGCCCTGGAGGGTGCGTCAGCAATTCTGGTGGCTCCAAGGTGGCCAAGACAGGTTTGGTTCGCAGATGTGGTAAGGTTAGCAGAGGATCAGTTCGTTCTGCCCCTGCTGCCGGATCTGCTCACCCAGGGTCAACTACGTTATCCCAATTTACCAACGCTGGCTTTGATGGCGTGGCTGCTGAAACCTTCATCTTGAAGGAGGAAGGTCTTTCCGATGCTGTGATTCGAACTCTCATTAGTGCTAGGAAGCGGTCTTCCTCTAATATCTACTATAGGACTTAGAGGTCTTATATTGATTGGTGTGAGATCAGGGCGTTGCCTTGTAGGGAATTTTCCATCTCCAGAATCCTGGAGTTTCTTCAACATGGTCTGGACCTGGGGCTCCAGCTTAGTACTCTGAAGGGGCAGGTTTCTGCCCTGGCGGTGTTCTTTCAAAGGTCATTTGCCCTACATCCTTTGGTTAAGACTTTTTTCCAGGGAGTCACGCACGTGTGGCCTCCTAGAAAACCTTTGCTCCCTGTTTGGGATTTGAATTTGGTTCTTTCTGCTCTTCAGGATTCTCCTTGTGAGCCCTTGAATGATATTGCCTTGTCTTCACTTACGCAGAAGGTGGCCTTTTTGGTAGCCATCACTTCGGTTAGGCGTGTCTCTGAGTTGGCGGCTTTGTCCATTCAAGCCCCGTACTTTGAGGGGCATCAGGACAAGGTGGTTTTTCGTTTCAAGTCCGATTTCCTTCCTAAGGTTGTTTTTGCCTTTCACCTAAACCAAGACATTGTTCTGCCCTCTCTGTGTCCTAATCCCAGCAATGACAAGGAGAGGGCCCTGCATTCTTTGGATGTGGTTCGTGTTGTGAAGTATTATTTGGAGGTAACGTCTTCCTTTCGTAAGACGGATGCCTTTTTTGTGGTGCCCTCCGGGCCCCGAAAAGGCTTGGCGTCTGCCAAGTCTTCCATTAGTAAATGGATCCGTCAGACCATAGTTGGGACCTATTCTGCCAAAGGGAAGGTACCCCCTTTTTGTGTTACTGCTCATTCTACTCGTGCGGTTGGGGCGTCCTGGGCTTTTCAGCACCAGGCCTCTGTTGAGCAAGTTTGTAAGGCTGCTACTTGGTCTTCTGTTCACACTTTTTCCAAGTTTTACAAGGTTGATGTTCGGGCCTCAGCGGATGCTGTGTTTGGCCGCAAAGTTCTGCAAGCTGCAGTGGTTTAAGTTGTGCCTTGTTGGCTTGTTTTGGATCCCCGCCCTTTATGGACACTGCTGTTGGATGTCCCACACGTTATGAATTTCTTGAAGCGGGGTGTGTGACATACTTAGAATAATACCATTTTGTGAATACTCACCTGTAAAATGGGTATTATAAGTATGTCACACACCCCGCTTCACCCTGCCCTTTTTTATTCTGGATCCTTTATATGGTGAACTTTGCGTTGTTATGCTTTGTGTTGGGCTCTTCCTGGTCCCTTACCTTACTGCTGCTCTTATACTGGGTAATGAGTGGGAGGTCCCAGGTATTTATGGACCGGGAGGGGCTCTCTTTTTTCCTGGCATCTCTGCATATCGCCCTCTACAGGTCAGTATTACCCACACGTTATGAATTTCTTGAAGCGGGGTGTGTGACATACTTATAATACCCATTTTACAGGTGAGTATTCACAAAATGGTATTTTTCTGCGAGAACTTTAGTGTGAAATGTTTTCATTTTTGCATGATTTTTCGTTTGGTAGCAGGACCTCCATAAAAATGATGAGAAAGGGGCTCTGAATCAACCCTATAGAGTGAACTGCAAAGGAAGGAAAGGATAATGATAGCAAGGCAGGGATTGGGCTGAAGGAGCAGCCCTCACAGAGTAGGACCTCGACACCCACCTTGTTTGTTAGTGGGCCTGGGGGTGTGGCTGAATTGTAGACCCCATATGAAAGGGCAGCTGGGGAAACTGTGTATGAGGTTGTCAGCCATGTCTATGTTAGGCCCAGGACTGTAAAGTATTTGGTGATGAACAAGTCATGGACAGATGTACATTTGTTACGTACTGACATAGCATTAAATAAAGCACAGGTAATAGTGGTCAGGGGGCATGGATTAGGGGTTATGTTAAGAAATTAATAGTGTTACAGATGTGAGGTGTAGCACAGTGGAGGGAGTTAGTAGTGCTTTTGGAGATGAGGTTGAGGGGAAGATGCGGGCAGAGACCTGGGCCCGGATTGTGCAAGATGCCCCTTGCAGCTAGGAAGAGCATAGAGGAAGAAGAGGTTGCTGTGGGTAAAAGGGGGCAGTGCATTTGCTGTGCATTGTTGAAGTAAAGGAGATTGTTTTAGTGAGACAGAGCAATCACATAGCCCTTGTTCAACTTAAACAAGCAGAGGAAGGCAACTAGATTAAACAGAATAGGGGATCTCTAAAAGTAAGAGATCATAGAAATTAAACATACTTAGCTCCAAAAGAGGATTAATTAATGTGTATAAATGAATATGGGGCCAATAAAAATACAATATAAACAGGACAGAAGTGAATCTGCCATGAAGGGGCCATTTAATGTTGGTGTCATAAACTTTAAGATGCTGTACGTTACTCAGTGATACCATTCTGATACCAGCATTTTATATATCAATATTTTCATCAAATTTTAGTATAATATAAAGAAGCAATATAAATCGTGTGAAAAAATAAACATGAAAAAAGAACATTAAATAAATAAACAAACACCTAGCTCATTCATACCAGTGTTGCTTATGGAGAGCAAAAATGTTATCTAAAAATTATGATGCACTTTCCATATACCAGCTAGTGAAGCTAGTGCTGGATTTACTTCCTGCTACATAAGTTCTTATTTAAAGCTTTATTATACTACTAGCTCTTATGTTATCTAAATAAGCAAAAAAGTAGAAAAGAAAAAAAAAGAGACAGAAAACAGAGGGAATACAAAATAAAAGCATGGAGCTAGCAAATAAACCTTCAAATAATGAGTCTCTCTCTATATTTTTCCTGATAGGGTCTTCTGTACAGCATACACCGTCTGCACTTACCAGATGCCTGACAGAACTGCGCTTATCTCATGTCAATGCATAAATCAAGCCAGGAATATGTCTCCAATTAATTAAATAGAAAAAATCAATCCTTTGTCCTCTGGTATCCAGCAATCCTGTTCCCCTCAATTAATGGGTTAAAATCCAGAGTAAAAAGGGCACATAGTGTGATACCGTAACAACGTAAGTGATGTGTTTTAATAGGTTAAAATGCACTTACAAACTCTCCATTAAAACAGCGCATTAGCAAACAAACAGCTTTGTCCAGTTCTGCTGTAAGAAATGCTCTAGACTTGCGGCTGTCAGGTAAAAGGAAGTCTTCAACCTCTTTAGGGAACAATCAAAAAGTCTATGGACAGTAGCATAACAACATTGACGCATTTCGTTTTGCCTGGGAACTTTCTCCTGACTGCGTGGTGTCCTTTGCCACAAGTTTAAATGTAAAATAAATCATTTACCCACCCAATTACCGTAGATCCCATCGCTCTGGAGGCACCCATATGCACATGGAAAAGACCTTAATAGAGGAATCCAGGCAAGAATTCCTCAAGCATTCGATAGAAGACTCCATTTCACCATCCGCCATTCATCCCAGACTCAAGACGTATTGAACTCCACATTGAGGCCAAACTATCCCAAGGTTTTAAGCCAATAAATCAATTTCGGCTTGACCTAAGTCGTAATCCAGATAGACATTGGTGGCATAACAGGAACTTGCTTTACTGTAACATGAATGCAGTTAGAGAATGTCACCTTACATGGTGGCTAGAACACAGAGGAAAAAGGAAGTACCAGCTCGATATACAGGAAATAATTGAAACATTTGGAATGGAAGATGCCAAACCAGTAAAATCTCCTATGGAAACTAATTACCAGAAGGAGATAAAATTCATGCATGACACCAAAACATGGACACTACCACCTGGAAGAAAAGCCATAAGTTGTAAACGGACTTTCAATGTGAAGTACAATGCAGATGGCACAGTGGAGCAATACAAATCAAGATTCGTAGCCAAGGTATATTCTCAAAAATATGGAGAGGACTATGATGAGACTTCAGTAGTTAAACTTGCTACAATAAGGACTTTGTTGACAGTAGCTGCCACAAGGAAATTGTGGAACACTGATTTCTACATGCCAAGTTACCAGAAGACATCTACATGGAACAACCACCAGGGTTCAAGGGCCATACCTAGTATGCAAACTTCAGGAGAATATATGGTCTAAAGCAAGCCGCCAGAGCATGGAATATAAAAATAAATGAAGCACTTACACATGAGGACTTTCAGAGGAGTAAAGCAGATTCCTGTAATGCACAAAGAAATTGTCAAACAGATGGATCTATGTGCTTATTTATGTAGATGATAGCCTGATGTGTTTTGAGCAAGCAGAAATACTGCAAACCCTGAATCAGCACTTTGAGACCAAAGATCTTGAAAACATAAATAAATACCTCGGCATTCAAATGGAGAGAGAGGAAGATGGCAGCTTTCTTCTGAGCCAAAAGCACAAAATACAAGAAATAATTTGCATGTACCACATTTAGTAAAGCCAATCAGCAGTGATTAGTTTAATAGATATAGGGGATCAATATAGCCCCTACAGAGCTTATCCTTTAAATTCTGGGCTTTTCTAAATACAATTTGGGGTCTCTCTGGTAGATTATTCCTCAAGATCTTATCCTCTTTTAAAATGTGCCATTGTTTATTAACTATTTTTCAAACCTGCCTATGCTTTAAACTGTATCCTGCAATGAATACAAAGTCCATATTATTGCCTGTATCTCTCTGCTTGTTATTCAGTAATCTTTGTCTATCCAGATCTAGAATCGACCACATATGTTGCTCCAGTTCCTTCCTGGAGAATTCCTTGCCCAGAATATGATATTGGAGGATTTTAGCCTGATCCAAAAACCCTTCAACGTGGGTGTTATTCCTCCTCATGCTGAAAAATTTACTTTTTGGGATGCCCTTTAACCAACTTGGGTGGTGGCAACTGCCTGCTGGGACATACCCATTATGATCTGTAGATCTAAAAAAAAGTAGTTGTAGTTGTAATGAGTATACTCCCTTTTTTCTAATAGTAAGACCTAAAAAATGTATTTCTGATAAATTGGTGTCAGCTTTGAACTCAAGATTCCAATCATTCCTATTCATATACTGGAGGAACTCACTCATAGGGGTTAATTCAGAGCCTGAGAAAACTCACTTCTTTTTTAGTAAGAAGAAAATGCCAATCACTTTCATTGTCTACCTTGGGGCTGATCAGAGCCAGGTGAAAATGTACACCCAGTAGACAATGAAAGTGAATGGCAGTCTTCATAAGAAAATGACATCTTCTATATAGTTTCCCCATTGAAGCAATGAGTCCCACATATCTGTGTATATAGCAACTTACAGCTACGAGACCGCACCAGCCTATAATAGAGGTGTGCCCTCCTGGCAACTCACATAAGTATTCTACTGACTGGGGGCCCCACAACCCCCCGAAAAAAACACCAGGACGGCACCACCCAACAATATCCTTAAGAATTGCTATATAAATTTATTGTAGCAAAACACATATGAACAAGCAATTATAAAAGCATTTCAAAAGACATACACAAAACACTGATAACCTCCGGGGGGCTCTGCTGACAAGCTAATCCCTACATATCAATAGCAGTGACAATTCATAAAACAGAGAACTCAATCACTCCTACCTATAAAAATCCCTACTCCAATCTCATATATAAAGGGCATAAAGAAGTATACAATTGTGCAAAAACTGCAATGAAGTGCTATAAAGTGCCCGGATCCCGTCGACGCGTTTCGTAACGGTCCCCACCGTTACTTCATCCGGGCAGTGAGTGTCAGTGAGTGAGTCGGGGGGTTATGGTCGTCTGCTTTCAAGCCCTGGTTATGGTCATGTCAGATTGCACATATTTTTAACATATTAACCTTTATTCCCACTCGGCTGTCCTTATCAGTAGATTATTACTGGAGCTTTCTGTAAAATAATATTTTCTAACATTGCTCCTGATCTCCCCCCCCCCCCCGACTAGCTTCAGGTTGTGCCCCCTTGTTCTATCATTAAGTTTTTTCTTAAAAACACTTCCCTCCTGAACCTTATACAATCCTTTCACATATTTAAAGGTCTCAATCACGTCCCCCCTCTCCCTTCTTTCCACTAGACTGTACAAATTAAGTTCTTTAAGTCTCTCCTGATAAGTTTTAATTTTTAGTCCTTCCACCATTTTTGTTGCCCGCCTTTGGACATGTTCTATTTGTATAATGTCTATTTGCAGGTAAGGTCTCCAGAACTGCACACAGTATTCTAGCTGTGGCCTTACCAGGGCTCTATACAGCGGCATCACAACCTCCCTCTACCTACTGGTGATGCCCCGAGCTATGCAGCTGAGCATCCTGCTTGCTTTTCCCACTGACTGGCTACACTGTCCACTCATCTTGCAGCTATCAGTAATCAGTACCCCTAAATCTCTCTCCTCTGAGGTCCTGGCTAACACTGTACTGCCCATACGGTACTCAGAGCAGGGATTTTATTTTTAGATGGGAAATTATCTGTTTTTTTAAGAGTGTTTCCATTAATTCGACCACTATAGATGTTAAACTAACTGGTCTGTAATTACTAGCTTCTTCTCTACTCCCTTTTTATGGATTGGTACGACATTGGCCATTCTCCAATCATCTGGAACCTCACCAGTTGAAAGGGAATGGTTAAGTAAATCAGTCAGAGGGGCTGCAATCACAAATCTAAGTTCCCTTAGAATTCTGGGGTGGATTCCATCTGGACCCATCACCTTACTTACCTTTAGATGTGCCAGCTCGGCTAAGACATCGTCCTCCAAAAACACTGGAGCTGTACCCTCCCGGCTGGATGCTGTGCTATGGCCATGCCTGCTACTATCTGAAAATACTGAACAAAAGTAGCTATTCAGATGGTCAGCCACAGCCTTATCTCCGTCAATATAATTATTTTTCCTATTTCTAATTTTTGAGACTGCATTGTTTTTCTTCTTTCTGTCACCAATATATCGGAAAAAGGTTCTATCTCCCCTCTTCATAGATTTGGCCATTTCTTCCTCCTTTTGCCCTTTAGCAGTCCTTATAATCAGTTTTGCTTCCCTCTGTTTAATTTTATACGCCTCTCTGTCAGCTACACTTCCACTTTCTTTATACTTATTATAGGCAGACTTCTTTTCTTTTATGATCGTGCTGACTTCCCTAGTAAACCATAATGGTTTCTTCTTCCTTTTATTCTTGCTAGTTTGTTTCACATATTGCTTAGTTGCCTTTAAGATGGCCATTTTTAATAGTGACCACTGGGCACTAACTTCTGCTACTCTGTTCCACTCACCTAATTCTCTTTGTACATAGTCCGCCATTTTCTTGAAGTTTGTCTTCCTAAAGTCTAGCACTTTGGTTCTGGTGTGTGATTGCACAATGTCTGTTTTTATTCTGAACCATAAGCATTGATGGTCACTGGAACCCAGATTTTCTTCAACCTTGACCTCGGACACCAGATCCCCATTGGATAAAAGGGAAAGGTTTGATAAAACAGAGAAGCATAAAAACAAACTAGTTGTTCAAATGCCTGTCTGGTTACCTTCAGGCGCGCTTTTTATGTAGGATACTCACAAATATCAGGATGAGAGATATAAATTAATTCTATCCTTTTGTTTTAAAACAATGTTATTGTATCCATATTTTATATTACTGCAAAAAGGATTCTCTTATGATTCAACTTTTGCAGTCAAAATGTGTTATTACCCAGAGCCTTTGATTTGTCTGGAGAGTTAAACACAAATAAATAAAAATAAAGATAAAAACTTACCGGCCAGGCCCGGCGGTTAGTACCTGACCTGGGCCACTTTCAGTGAAAGGATATCGAAATGACTTCAATATTCGCCTTTTGAGATGTCCAAAATTAGCCTCTTTATTAGTAGAATAGATAAAAATTCCACATGGAATAAATCAAAGGTCACGGATAATTATCTTCTGGTTGAGGGCGGTGGGTCTTTTAAACCCCGCACGGCTTTCCCTCAGCTGAGTGTCCGTTTCACATATATAAGCATCAAGGTAGAAAGTTGTACTCAGTATAGCGGCTCCTAAGTATGCGCTATTATGAGTTTCCTCTGTTGCTAAAAGGTGTCCTTTAAAAAGTCCAATGCTGCAATTGTAGCGGGGCTCAGATGCCGGCAAAACATATATACTGAGCTGCTGCCACAGTGGAGCAGCTCAGTATATATGTTTTGCCGGCATCTGAGCCAGTCATTGTGATCCTTGAACCAAGTTTCTGTTATTGCAACAAGATCTAATTCATCTCTGGATATGATAGCCATTAATTCACAGAGCTTGTTGCCCAAGCTGCGAGCATTGGGACACATCATGTGGATGTTGTTGGTTTTGTATTCTAGTGTGTCCTTGATCTTTTTCACCTCTACCCTACCACTGATTGGGTTTCCTAAAGTGCTTCATCCTAAATGGTAGGGGACAGAAATCACCTTTACAAGTTACATCTCTGTCTTCTTCCTCTAGTTTAAATCAAAAAATGCTCTGAGTTCCACTCCAAGTTCTTCTGTGCCTTTCTGTGAAGGATGCAAGCCATCCCTCTTAAACAACTCATTGTTTGACAGTGTTTTGTGTATGTCTTTTTAAATGCTTTTATAATTGTTTGTTCATATGTGTTTTGCTAAAAAAAATTGGCCCAATCGTCAAGGCCTTCCTTAGAATCATCCTTATAATAGACCTTAAGAATCTAACTTAATGTTGTTAGCTTAGAGTGAATAAACATCAGCGCAGCAAGGGTGTCTATCTGCCGGTGCATGTGCAAGATTAGTTGTTCACTGCTGCCTGGGGCAAATAGCACCAGAACCCTTTACCTCACTTCTGGAGAAATGGGAATGTGCTCAGTGGAGCGAGTGGACCATGGTGCTTCCAGAGTGGTGGGATTTAATTAGGCGGGTAGGTGATTTCTTTTATTTTTAAACTTTGTGGCTAAGGACACCAAGCAGTCTGGAGAAAGTTCCCGAACAAAACATGCCATTGTTGTTATGCTACTCTCCTTAGACTTGTAGATTGCTCCCTAAAGAGGTTGGAGACTTCCTTTTACCTGACGTCCGCAGGTCAGGGAGGATTTCTTATGGCGGGACTGGACACAGTTTGTTTGCTAATGCGCTGTTTTAATAGAGAGTGCATTTAACCTATTAAATCACATAATTTGATATTACAGTATTAAACTATTTGCCCTTGTTACTCCGTTAATTGAGGGGAACAGGATTGCTGGATACCAGAGCATTTAAAAAACAAAAAAAAAAAAAAAAGCATTTTTGCCGGCATGGTGGCAGCGGGCCGGCCGGCCCGCTCCCACCATGCCGGCATTTTAAAAAAAAGCAAACACTTACCTGCAGGTCCGGAGCGTGGAGGCCAGCGCCGCTCTCAGCTGTCATCTGAGGGCGCGTCATCAGAGGCGCCCTCTGATGACGCGCCCTCAGATGACAGCTGAGAGCGGCGCCGGCCTCCACGCTCCGGACCTGCAGGTAAGTGTTTGCTTTTTTTTTAAAATGCCGGCATGGTGGGAGCGGGCCGGCCGGCTTTTTTCTTTTTTTGTTTTTTAAATGCCGGCATGGTGGGAGCGGGCCGGCCGGCTTTACCGGCCCGCCGGCCGGCTCCCACCATGCCGGCATTTTTGATGGGGAACTTCGTAAAAGTTCGATTCGGCCGAACCCGAATTTCTTTGTGAAATTCGGCGAATCGGCCGAATCGAACTTTTCAAAAGTTCGCTCATCTTTAATTGTGTGTTGATTGACCACCTCTATGGTTGTGTCTATTTTCCCCTCTGCTATTTCTAGCCTGGCTAACACAGATCTAATATAGATTTTTAATTTACTAATAGCACCACTAATAGCTTCTCTAATTTTTTACCCAAAAGACTTGAGAGTTATTACAACCATTATGCATTATCTTCAGCAATGCTATGCTTTTCTGGGGAACCTTCTATGGAAGCTTCAAAAGGGGCTTGACTGGCATTGTTTTCCAAGTCCCTCACTTTAGAATATGACTGGGGGAATATTGATTGTAATCCACTCCCCTTTCTTAACTGGAGACTCTTTTATGTGCCCAGTATAGGAGCTTGTCCCCATACTGTCCCGCTCATTCATTCGGGATGCCCCTTACCTTGTTTCTTTTTCATTTGCTGTTCCTGGGATGGGTGGAATATTCACTCCTGTTTGTTTTACTCGAGCTTCATTATCGTGCTTGGGCCCACTGTTTATAAATTCCTGTATGCTGACTGTTAATCTCCTTTGTTGTTTGACACAAACTCTGAGTTTCTTCACACTGTGCTCTCACCGCTAAAGTTCTTCAGCTCCTTTGTTGTTTGACACAAACTCTGAGTTTCTTCACACTGTGCTCTCACCGCTAAAGTTCTTCAGCTCGGGAGTCCTTTTAAATCCAGGGGGATCAGTTATTATAAACCAAATTAAAAACAAAGCCCACCTGGCAAAATTCCCTCGGAAAGGCTAATCAACTGCTGGTTGCGGCAGAACTACGCACCATCTTTTAATCACACAGCCCTTCATTTCCCAGTCTCAGGCTATATGCTCTCAGGTTAAATGTTTTGAGGCAGCACTCTACACAGGGTGAAGGCTTTCCTCTGATGGAATCCCTGCTGTGTCCTGCAGTGCTCATTGTGGGAAAAGGTTCTTGCTGCTCCTCACCCCACTCAGGGGGAAAAAAGTACCCATGAATTCCCGGAGTAGTCCCACACCTGCTTACTTATTCCAGTCGAACCACAGCTGAATACAGCAGCTCGCTACTGCCACCACCAAAGACTCCTGATAAGCAGCACCAGCCACTGCAGCTCTTCGCACCCCTCGGTTATTGGCCTCTACCTGAGGGCTGAGGGAGGAGGGATGATTCCTCTATTCTTCTCGATTGCCATCAGGCTCTGGCAGCGCCACTGTATCTTCTGCTGTAGACTTCCCTCTGTCCTGCTCCATCTTACTCTCAACAGGGAGAGAGATAGAGGATTTCGCTCCTAATTGATCTCACATGCTAGGCGGGAGTGAGCAGTCTGGTCATCCTATGCATGCTCTTACATATTAAAGCATCTAGATGGATTTATGAGTGAATAATGTTTAAAATATTTTGGTCCAGGGATCTGATTTTACTGCCCTCAGGAGTTGGGTCTGGTCACTATTGCCTGTAGTGTTTTGTTTGCCTTCCCATATAACACATTGTAGGGAGGGGTCTGTAAATGGGTAACTTGATGGTCTTTTTCAAGCTAAATGTATAGTATACTGCGATTGGCAATCCAGAGCAGGCAAAAAAGTCACAAAAGGCTCCACATGGCAGGATAAGGTTTATTAATAAAACTGATTACGTTTTATTGTCAGGTTGTACAAATTAATGCAAGATACAACTTAGAAAATCCTAAGCCTCTCCAGCACTTACTTTACTGACTGACAGGATACAATCTGATGTAGCAGATCGATCAGATTCCAGTGGCTCACATCACATGTGTCATTCCCAGGCTCAGAGTCCTGACTATCTGAGCTCCAGATCTTTTCAAGGCTTTCACAACTACAGCCTGAATAATTAATTAACATCCCAAAACCCGGGCAGTCAGCCTTCTCCAATCCAACTCCAGCAAACCAGGCCCTAATACAAGGTTTTTGATCAAAAGCCAGAGCAGAGAGTAAAACACTTTCTTTGCTGTAACCCCTTGGTGGCCTTATAAGGATATAAGGCTCGATTCAGAGGCACATTCGTCTGCACTTCCGTAGCTGTCTGTGAAAGTTTTAGTGGGTGTTTGTAATTTTTTTCCTTTTTTTCGTTCATTTTTCATTCGTACGAACGTTCGGGGAAATGCGTATATGCGCTTTCGATGAACGAAAGCAAATCAGATCATTTGCGTTAGTTCGGATCATTTTCCAAACAAAATCTGATATTTTTCATTCGTTCAGATAACTTACGTTGTTTGGATGGGCTTGCGTCTGATTCAGAGAGCTGATTGCCAATGGACCACCACCCTATTAAACCGTTTCATTTCCGATCCACTTACAGGACCTTTGAGGGCTCGGATTGCTATTGTTGAACATGTTTTGCGGCTATGTGGAGGAGTCTGCGCGCCTTCAGCACCAAGGCATTGCATGTATTAGCATGGCCGAGGCCATAAATTGTATAGCAATGCATACCTGAATCAATACATTTCATGTATGCCTTATAGAAGCATTTTAATGCTGACCTTAATTAGTCCTTAGCATGTAAACCTTTATTTTCCCACACATCCATATAATAATATATTTTTTTAGACTTATGTCCTTTGTGAATTATATTTTGATTGTTGAACTTGAATCTTAATTTGTTGTAGGAGTTATAGTTTTAGTTGGTTATTTTTACTTTGTGTAATTATTTTATATTTGCTTGCAGGAACCGCAAGATGTGCCACTCGCACAACATACAAGCAGTGTTTCGTCCAGCTATGCGATTCCTCAGTGTTCTTGCAGGGCATCCAGGGTCGTCCCATGATGCTTATATATTGCAGAGCTCCGGCTTATTTCGTCAGTTTGAGTCAGGAGAATTATCTGGTAGATGGCTCCTGGGTAAGTTTGCTCACATTCCATCAATCCATTTTCACTGTATGGCAATGAATATAGTTGATGACTCATGTCACCTATGGCTGTTTTTAGCCCTTGATGACATGTTAAAAAAATATTGTAGCTTAGAATGTGTATTTTATGTTAGTATTTTTAAATTCTTTCAGGGTATTCTGGATATCCACTCTTGCCCTTGCTCCTGATGCCCGTTCTTTGCCTGCAGAATGCGGGCCAGGGGTTCTCTAATCGGGCACTATGTAAAACCCGGGCCATGCTGGCGAGGGCCCTCTGGCTTTTGAAGTCCAGATTTAGGTGTTTGGGGGGAGCACTGCAGTATGACCCCAACAAGGTTATACCAATATTTTAATTTACATTTTTTAACAGGGACCACACGTGCCAGAGTGGCACAACTGAGTGTCAGGGTCCTTCAGTTGGTGGGCGACATGCAGGAGCTGCGCGACTCGTTGGGGGCCACAGATGAAGAATAATGTTCTGTGGCCTGCCATTGCTATGTATTTAGTTTTTTATAGTTGTAAAAATTTTAAATTTTCAACATATTTTAAGATTTTATATTTTATGATGAAATAAAAAAAAATGTTTCAGTGTCATTTCATTTACAAAATACATTAACACAAAACTAATGGGCCCAGAAATATTTAAAGATGAATATACACTTGACCGAGAAGTGATTTGGGTAAGTTTTAGGGGTCTAAAATGGAAGAAGAACCTAACCGAGGAGTGGTTTGGGTGAGCTTTAAGGGTCCAAAAGGGAAGATGGAGGATAGTTCTAAGTGGTTTAGCTAAACATTGTAGTAGAAGTGAGGGTGGCAAATATGTAGGCGAGCACTTTAATGAGTTAAGTTTGTAGTGCGCAGGCGCAAGATCGTAAGGATTTCCGTCTGGACGATTATTTATTGAAAAGGGAAACAGAAACGGGAAACGTAAAGGATTCGTGGGAGGATACGATGGGAAAAGGGCAAAAACGAAAGCCTACGTTGTAACATGAGAAAATGAAACGGAAAAGTCACGCTGGAAAATGACATCCTCGCATTCGTACTCTGCCATACGAACGGACGGAAACTTTACAGAACGATTGCAATGCATGCATAGAATCGCTCGCACACTCATACGAGAGCGGGAACATTTAAAAAAAAAAAACAGATCGGCACTAAAACAAAAGTATTTTTTTGTCTCTCTGAATTGAGCCTATAGACACGTCTTTTAGAGTAGGTTCACTGAATAGGTATTATACTAATTATATATAATCAGGTTTAAATTACATTTGCTTTATTTAATGGTAATGTAGTATAGCATAACAACTTTTGGCTACTCATCTTTGTTATGATATTTTATGTATTTTTAATATCAAGCTAGGGCCTATTCTCTTCAGATCCTGGTATGAACCACTGTGAGAATGTAGACTGTGCTAAAATCTCCTAAGAAGTTGGCTAAATGAGGTTATTTAGATGGAAGTAGGCAGGCATACACAGTGTCACCCATCAGTAGCGCACCCAGAATTTTCTTGCCCTGGAGGCCATGGAGGGTTGTGGCCCAGATGAAGCATGGTGTGGAAGAGGTGTGGTGTGCAAGATGAGTGCCACCTTACGAGAAGGTAAACAATAAAAGGACATATTACACAGCGTTCTAATTTCTTAAATAAATAAAAAATTTATATATTGCTCTACGTGCCAGACCAATATAGTCTCGACCAAAGATGTATACACAATAATGGCATAGAGCAAAATAAAGTTCCTTTAGTAAAATATCATGTTCGTCCCAAGGCACATGCACATTCAGTAAGGAAAATTCTCAAAAAAGTCCTTTCTCTGAGATGTTGGTCAAAGCATCCCAAGGTGTTTGCACAATCCAGCAATTCACACATGCCCACCACCACTCAGATGTAAGCTTATCAGATTTTTATGGTAATCAGCGCCTTAATGGTTAAATGATTCAATACATTCTCATTCCATAAGCAGGAAAGTATATTCAAACTCCCAATTGAAAAATCCTTAGAGCTTTCACAAAGTGACCAAAAACAGAGAGCACAAAAATATCTAGTGCAACCCCATCGGTAAAGTATAGCAGATTTAATAATGTACAAAAATGCACTTACAAAGATCCAAACTTTAAGAACAAAAGCTAAAATGTCAGGCGCAGTTCTATTTCACCTCCTCCACCCCGGCCGTTGGTAGATACAAGGAAGATGTGAGCTAGAAAATATAACTCTCTTTCTCAATGCCGCTGCGCCGCCTGATGCGTTTCGCTGTATCCCACAGCTTTTTCAAAGGCCTTTGAATTTTGACATTATTCAAAATGGCTCATTTTATGATGTTCCCAAAAGAGCTAGGGGATGAGGAAATGAGTGTGTGGCTGGACAGGGACTTTAAAAACCAGATGAAACAATCATTCCTATTGGCTGGTGTCACCCAGCAATCTCTTCTCATTGGAAGAGAGCCCATGCATGTGCCGTGGGATAACCAGATAGATAAAATACCAGGAATATGGGAGGTTTAACACACAGGGGTACCCCTACAATGGAAGACCCAGTCAAGTGGAACAAAACCCAGGTGAGTGGTCCGCTTTAAGTCCTAAACACCAACCTCAGCACTGCCTAACACATCTCTGTCCTGCTCCTTCATCTCTGTCCTTCTCCTTCATCTCTATCCTGCTTCCCCATCTGCTCCCCCATCTCGGTCCCGCTCTCTAATCTCTGTCCTGCTCCCTCATCTCCGTCCTGCTGCCCCATCTCCGTCCTGCTGCCCCATCTCTGTCCTGCTCCCTTATCTCTGTCCTGCTCCCCCTTCTCCATCCTGCTCCCCCATCTCTGTCCTGCTCCCTTATCTCCATCCTGCTCCCCCATCTCCGTCCTGCTCCTTCATCTCTGTTCTGCTCCTTCATCCCCGTCCTGCTCCCCATCTTCATCCTGCTCCTTCATCTCTGTCCTGCTCCCCATCTTCTTCCTGCTCTCTCATCTCTATCCTGCTTCCTTATCTCTGTCCTGCTCCTTCATCCCCGTCCTGCTCCCCATCTTCTTCTTGCTCTCTCATTTCTATCCTGCTCTCATCTCTATCCTGCTCCCTCATCTCCATCCTGCTCCCCCATCTCCATCCTGCTCCCCCATCTCCATCCTGCTCCCCCATCTCCATCCTGGTCTTTCATCACTATCCTGCTATCTCATCTCTATCCTGCTCCCTCATCTCTATCCTGCTCCCTCATCCCCATCCTGCTCCCCATCTTCATCCTGCTCCTTCATCTCTGTCCTGCTCCCCATCTTCATCCTGCTCTCTCATCTCTATCTTGCTCCCTCATCTCTGTCCTGCTCCTTCATCCCCATCCTGCTCTCCATCTCCATCCTGCTCTCTCATCTCTATCCTGCTCCCTCATCTCTATCCTGCTCTCTCATTTTTATCCTGCTCCCCCATCTCCATTCTGCTCTTTCATCTCTATCCTGCTCCCTCATTTCTGTCCTGCACTCTCATTTCTATCCTTGTCTCTCATCTCTATCCTGCTCCCTCATCCCCGTCCTGCTCCCCATCTTCATCCTGCTCCCTTATCTCTGTCCTGCTCCTTCATCCCCGTCCTGCTCCCCATCTTCATCCTGCTCTCTCATCTCCATCCTGCTCCCTCATCTCTGTCCTGCTCCCTCATCTCTGTACTGCTCCTTCATCCCCATCCTGCTCCCCATCTCCATCCTGCTCTCTCATCTCTATCTTGCTCCCTCATTTCTATCCTGCTCCCTCATCTCTATCCTGCTCTCTCATTTTTATCCTGCTCCCCCATCTCCATTTTGCTCTTTCATCTCTATCCTGCTCCCTCATTTCTGTCCTGCACTCTCATTTATATCCTTGTCTCTCATCTCTATCCTGCTCCCTCATCCCCGTCCTGCTCCCCATCTTCATCCTGCTCCCTTATCTCTGTCCTGCTCCTTCATCCCCGTCCTGCTCCCCATCTTCATCCTGCTCTCTCATCTCCATCCTGCTCCCTCATCTCTGTCCTGCTCCCTCATCTCTGTCCTGCTCCTTCATCCCCGTCCTGCTCCCCATCTTCATCCTGCTCTCTCATCTCCATCCTGCTCCCTCATCTCCATTCTGCTCTCTCATCTATATCCTGCTCCCTCATTTCTGTCCTGCACTCTCATTTCTATCCTGCTCTCATCTCTATCCTGCTCCCCCATCTCTACCCTGCTCTTTCATCTCTATCCTGTTCTCTCATATCTATCCTGCTCCCTCATCCCTGTCCTGCTCCCCATCTTCATCCTGCTCCTTCATCTCTGTCCTGCTACTTTATCCCCGTCCTGCTCCCCATTTTCATCCTGCTCTCCCATCTCCATCCTGCTCCCTCATCTCTGTCCTGCTCCTTCATCCCCATCCTGCTCCCCATTTTCATCCTGCTCTCTCATCTCTATCCTGCTCCCTCATCTCTGTCCTGCTCCCACATCTCTGTCCTGCTCCCCCATCTCTGTCCAGCTCTCTCTTCTCTAACCTGCTCCCTCATCTCTGTCCTGTTCCCCCATCTCTGTCCTGTTCTCTCATCTCTATCCTGCTCCCTCATCTCTGTCCTGCTCCCACATCTCCATCCTGCTCTCTCATCTCTATCCAGCTCCCCCATCTCCGTCCTGCTCTCTCTTCTCTAACCTGTTCCCTCATCTCTGTCCTGTTCCCCCATCTCTGTCCAGCTCTCTCTTCTCTAACCTGCTCCCTCATCTCTGTCCTGTTCCCCCATCTCTGTCCTGTTCTCTCATCTCTATCCTGCTCCCTCATCTCTGTCCTGCTCCCACATCTCCATCCAGCTCCCCCATCTCCGTCCTGCTCTCTCTTCTCTAACCTGTTCCCTCATCTCTGTCCTGTTCCCCCATCTCTGTCCTGTTCTCTCATCTCTATCCTGCTCCCTCATCTCTATCCTGCTCCCTCATCCCTGTCCTGCTCCCCATCTTCATCCTGCTCCTTCATCTCTGTCCTGCTACTTTATCCCCGTCCTGCTCCCCATTTTCATCCTGCTCTCCCATCTCCATCCTGCTCCCTCATCTCTGTCCTGCTCCTTCATCCCCATCCTGCTCCCCATTTTCATCCTGCTCTCTCATCTCTATCCTGCTCCCTCATCTCTGTCCTGCTCCCACATCTCTGTCCTGCTCCCCCATCTCTGTCCAGCTCTCTCTTCTCTAACCTGCTCCCTCATCTCTGTCCTGTTCCCCCATCTCTGTCCTGTTCTCTCATCTCTATCCTGCTCCCTCATCTCTGTCCTGCTCCCACATCTCCATCCTGCTCTCTCATCTCTATCCAGCTCCCCCATCTCCGTCCTGCTCTCTCTTCTCTAACCTGTTCCCTCATCTCTGTCCTGTTCCCCCATCTCTGTCCAGCTCTCTCTTCTCTAACCTGCTCCCTCATCTCTGTCCTGTTCCCCCATCTCTGTCCTGTTCTCTCATCTCTATCCTGCTCCCTCATCTCTGTCCTGCTCCCACATCTCCATCCAGCTCCCCCATCTCCGTCCTGCTCTCTCTTCTCTAACCTGTTCCCTCATCTCTGTCCTGTTCCCCCATCTCTGTCCTGTTCTCTCATCTCTATCCTGCTCCCTCATCTCTATCCTGCTCCCTCATCCCTGTCCTGCTCCCCATCTTCATCCTGCTCCTTCATCTCTGTCCTGCTACTTTATCCCCGTCCTGCTCCCCATTTTCATCCTGCTCTCCCATCTCCATCCTGCTCCCTCATCTCTGTCCTGCTCCTTCATCCCCATCCTGCTCCCCATTTTCATCCTGCTCTCTCATCTCTATCCTGCTCCCTCATCTCTGTCCTGCTCCCACATCTCTGTCCTGCTCCCCCATCTCTGTCCAGCTCTCTCTTCTCTAACCTGCTCCCTCATCTCTGTCCTGTTCCCCCATCTCTGTCCTGTTCTCTCATCTCTATCCTGCTCCCTCATCTCTGTCCTGCTCCCACATCTCCATCCTGCTCTCTCATCTCTATCCAGCTCCCCCATCTCCGTCCTGCTCTCTCTTCTCTAACCTGTTCCCTCATCTCTGTCCTGTTCCCCCATCTCTGTCCTGTTCTCTCATCTCTATCCTGCTCCCTCATCTCTGTCCTGCTCTCACATCTCCATCCTGCTCTCTCATCTCTATCCTGCTCCCTCATCTCTATGCTGCTCCCCCCATGTGTGAGCTGAATGATATTCATGGGCCTCACCAGCTGTGCTGTTAGTGGGGCTAAGAAAAGTCCCAGGCTGCCGGCAGTGTAAACTTTACTGTGGCTGAAGTGGTTGCAACAGCTTGCGTAGGAGTGGGTTGAGCGTCGGGTGTCGGAGAGCGGCTGGCGGTGTCACTGTTTAAATATCTCAGCAGTTCCACTCTGCCCGCTTCCTAAAATGTGACCATACATCACACGGAGGAGGGGCAGCAAGCAGGAACACCTGAAACAGAGAGTGTGGGTGGCATCACAAGTTGACTTTTCCTGGCTCTGCTTGGTGTGACCAGTGGAGGCACAGTATGACAGCCAGCCATGTCTGGAGTGTAGCATTCTGCCGCTAGACCACACCAGATAGATTTATGAGGCGTTGTAGCTGGGAGGGAGGGCCGATAATGGCAGGGATAGGAAAACTGGTGTGGGAATGGCTGGCTTCCATTCTGTCTGGCAAAACCAAGATGCATTCCACAGTGGAGCACAACGCAGTGCTACTGGATACACCCACCCTGGCCAGGGAAACTCTGTCAGTAGCCCCCAATCTGGCACCAGAGACTGCTTTCACAGAAGCCATTTTTTACAGGGGGCATTGCGTCCGCTTTATACATATGTACAGTATATTCATACTATATATATGTATAATACATTGTAATATCCCTTCATCTGTGCCCTGTTGCCCTCTGCACCCTATCCCAGGACCAAACCCATTGCACCCCTATCTCTGTCCTGTACCCCATTTGTTACTTGCAGTCCCCTATGCCTGCCCTGCACCCCATCTTTTACTTGCTGCCCCATACCTCTGCCCCGCACCCCCTGCAACCCATTTCTTACTTGCCCCCATCTTTTCCCAGCACACCCGGCACCCCAACCTCTTATTTGCTGCCCCCGCCTCTGCCCGCACACAAATCTCTTACTGCCTCCATCTCTACCCGCACCCTCATCTCTTACTTGCTGTCCCCATCTCTGCTCTACACACCCTGCACCCCATCTCTTACTTGCTGTCCCCATTTCTGCCCTGCACACCCTTCACCCCATCTCTTACTTGTTCTCCCAATCTCTGCCCCACACCCCTTGCATAAACTAAAAATATAAGCTTACCTTCATTCCCGTTGCAGTGCCGGGCAATGTCCTCATAGGACGCAGATCCTCTGCCCACGCTGGGTTCCTGGCATCTCACTCAGCACCACAGGTAGGGGATTTTATACTGGCAAATTAGCTTATGTCCGTGCAGCGGTAGCAAGATGTCAGAAGCTGGAATGATTGGCAGAAGCCAGGAGTGGTGCAGGGGATCAATCCAGCTGCAAGAAGCAGCAGCAGATGGTGCGTGACAACACGGATCTGGAATGGAAGGAGGTAAGCGCGGGGGGGAGGGAATAAAGGACTTTTTTATGTGTGTGTATTTTACATTTAACCCTTGAGAAGGAGCTGGCAAGTCACCTGCCAGCAAGTGGTTGAACTGCCTTAACCCCCGCCCCATTACCTGCATCCCCAAATCCCAGGGGGATTCAGAAGAGCCTATGGCCTATGCGAGATGGTAGCCTTCAGGGCCAGGGGTGGTGGCTCAGGCTCCGTAGCCTGGTCTACCACGTCTACCAGTCTGTTGTTTAGAGGGTTTAACCCTTGGTGTGGGGGCACCCCAGGAAGAAGGCCCTATGTCTATGTTTTATATTTTTAAGGGTAAAACCCTGAAATTAAAAAAAAGCATGGGATCCTCCCTCTCCAGTAATACCAGCCTGGAGACCAGCTATGAAGTCTGGTAGACCAGGGTGTGGAGGCCAAGCGGACCTGAAGGCTACCAGCCCGCATAGCCTATAAGGACCGCAGGATCTTCTCCACCCTCTTGGGCTTTGGGGGTGCAGGTAATAAGGGACTGCCCTGTAAACCGTTATAGAAATCCCAAAGACCCCTTTACCAGTCCACAAAGGGTTAATTATAAAATTAAAAAAAACACACACACAAATAAAAAGTCCTCCCCCCTGCCGTCGGCCGCTGTTTCTAACAGCCGGTCCATCACACCGGCTTCTTTTATACCGGCGGAGGGAGTTGACGTTAGCCCACTTACCGGTACAAAAAGCCCCTCTCTGTGTAGGGGAGCAACATGAGGGAGTTGAGTGCTGGGGGCTGTGGATTTCTGCGGAGACTTTCTGCCTGGACAGAAGAGAGCAGGTGAGTTTTTACTTTTTTATTGAAGGACTTCAGGGAAAAATGGGGGCTGATGCATATCACAGGAAAATTCAGATTCATGCCAAATAGTTCTTTCCCTGAATTCTGAAAATTCTGGAATTCAGGTGCGACCGAACTGGTTAGCTCATCTCTACTTACAGTACTATGAGTGTGAGGTTTAAATGATAACCATAATGTCTGCTCTCTTTCAGGTCTCAACTTCTGGGTCTTTGGGATCTTTCACTATTGCTCCAGTGCATAGCACAATGAACAGCACAGGTAAGATAAAATAATGCTTACACAGATATGCAATCAATAGATTTACACAGTAATAAAATGTATGCATGGAAACTGGCATATATTGTAAGACCCAGCATGCATTAATGGCTGTACATTTACACATAGGACAACTTTGTCTGTGACCCCTTGAAGAAGCTACCGGTAATAGTGTTCTAAAAAGATACTATGTTTTGGAAAAGGATAAAGGCCAGGTTTCTATCTGCTTTCTAGCCCCCTAATAACCTAAAGTGAGAATTAGTAATTCCATTTCATAATTTCAGGAGAAACCCATACATACATATCCTATTGTAGTGCTGTGGATGCATTTGACAGCTTAGAGTGGATAGAAACCCATTTCTAAAGCCGACAATTAACTCTCCAGGCACCCCCCCCCCCCCCCCCCCGCCTGAGCAGCCGGGCTTTTCTATGACCGAATCCATGCCCTGTGGCGCTTAGTGCTGCTGTGACAAGGTGCAGCCGTCTGGCTCGGGTATGACCGTGTGACCGGATCGTGTCACAGGACCCGTTGGGTCCAGTGATCACGCCCCAGGGGGTAGGCTAGCGGGCAAAAAAAAAATACATGCCCACCCCCCCCCCCTATAATTTACCAAACCGGCAAACCAAGCTTTTTCACCGCCGAAGCCACGACTTGCGGTGCTTTTGAGAGAGCTCTCACTAAAATGCCACTGTGACAATGTGCAGTTCACTGTCCGCAGTTCTGGCACACTGTTTGGGCATGCGCTCCCGTGCCCAACCATTCAGGAAGGTGCACACAGCTATAGTGAAGGCAGGGATATGGCTGCTGGCAGAGATCACATCACAGGACCCTCCAGTATCAGGTAAGATGACCAGCGCCCCAAGGAGCAAGCTAGTGACCGTGCCTGGAATCTTTTAGCTTCTAGGGCCCGGCAACGTGGGCTTTAACCCGCTTTAATACATCTGTGATAACTGCAAACTTGTTGCTGAAATAAATATGAGCTTACACTATCTTTAATGTGGATACATAGAAAGTCTGAATTATTAGATTTTTTTTGCCCACAGTAACTTCATCTTGCTCCCCTGGAAGTTCCAGTAGACCATCATCACCAAGCTCAGGCCTTCAGTCCAGCAGTCCTGGAATATCTCTTAATAGTACAAAACCCAGTGTGAATACACCCAGCTACAGCTCATCTGGGTGAGATTCTTTTATTTTCATATTTTCATGCATATGTACATTTCCTTCAATGTGGTAAATATTTTTTTAAACTGGCTTTATTAGTCTTAAAGTGGACCAAAACCTATTCCCCCGATTCCCTCCCCCTGGGGCATCCAGAATCGGGAGGCCCCGCTGTGTGAAACCCCACCAGGTCGCCGGAACTCACCTTCTCTCCCGGTCCAACGGTGCATGCACGAGCAGCGGCCACATCCACGTTGTCCCTTTAGCAGGGCACGTGCCCACACCAGGCATTTGTGAGTGGACCCTGTTAGAGGGTAGCAGGGGATGCAGCCACCAGTGCGCTCGGATCTGCTCATGTTAGACGAGCTCTTAGAGGAAGGGACAGGAGTGAATCCAAGCGTGCTGATGAGAGGCCGCCCATGCGCTGTACAGGTCAGATCGGGCAACCTTGGGGGTTTCACACAGTGGGGTATCCTCGATCGGGGTGCCCCTGGGGCAAGAACCAAACCCCAGGATAGTCACTTTAAAGCCTTGTATTTTATGATATACTGTCATAAGAAACAATGTCATCAAACAATTTGCACCAAAAACTGCAAGGGTGTAAGGATGTCCCTGATGTACAATTTTTGTGAAAACATCAATCCACAGCAGTAATATGCATCTTTTAGGATGGCATGAAATCAAGTCATAATCCTTACTTTATAGAGCAGTTTCCTACATGTCCATAGCCTATGTGCTGCCTTTCGGGATGCTGCTGCCATCTCTCAGCTCCAAATGATCTTTTTCAATCGCTGCCGGCACCCTAACTGGCTGCATGTTCAGGAACGTAATAGACTGCGTCTAGAACTGGGTTTGCAACTCGAACAGTGCAGAACAATGCACAACCTGGAATCTACTAACCACCAACAATATGGCTGCAGACTATCCTGGGTTTTGGTCCACTTCCCCTATGTGAAACCCCCCAGAACAACTCACCTCACCCCGCTCCATGGCACATGCGCGGCCGCTCATCCAGTCAGCGCGCTCGGAGCCGCTGAGCTATGCGCGTCAAAGCGGAGTCAAAGCTCAGCGGCTCTGAGCACGCTGGAGGCAGCATCTTGCGCTTCCCTCTAACAGGGAACGCGCCCGCGTCGGCCATTCACAAATGGCCCTGCTACAGAGAAGCGCGACATGTGGCAGCGGCCCGTGCATGCACATTGGACCAGGATTCAGGTAAGGTTTGCGGGCGTCCTGGGGGGGGGGTTTCCCACAAGGGGGGGCATCCTGATTTTTATAGATTCCCGGGCCAATCCTGCTGGGTTTTGGTCCACTTTAAAGAGTCTAATTCGGCTGTCATCTTAGGCTTGATTCAGTGCCAGATAAGAAAAACTCAGCTTTGTGCCAGAAGCAGCAAGTGGAAATTCTTGGATGATTCAGGGACACATGTGCGGTCATCCTGCATGTGTGAGAAGCATACAAGAAAGCTGGGAAATAATTCTATCAAATGAGAATTTACAACCCGCACGACAGTTGAATCACTGTCAGTAACATGGGCAACAAAAATAAACTGTTGGCCCACTTTAAAGAACTTAATTTGTACAGTCTACAGGAAAGAAGGGAGAGAGGGGACATGATTGAGACCATTAAATATGTGAAAAGATTGAATAAGGTTCAGGTTAAGCTGGTGAGTGACTTGCCAGCCCCTCCTGTTCTGAACTGGTATAGAGTCCCCCTAATTACCTCGCCGAGTGCTGGTTGATTTTGACAGGAATTCTGCTTTAAAGATGGTATGACATGGAAACTTCACTCCTCCTATTCTAAAATATGACTCTTTGGTTATTTATTCCTTATAAACACTCCCCTCTTGTTTAGAGCTCTAATTACTTAGCTCTGTAGAGCAACATATAGTTGGAGGTACAGTAAGGCTGTTACTTACCATTCTTAGTAGTTAGTAGGTTACTGTATCTCCTGCCATGCAGTCACCAATTCACAGGACTTAATTTTATAGCTTGGAGTCTACGAGGGGCAGACTGGCCATCAGGTGAGCTGGAACAATGCCCGCTAGGTCACCACCTCCCCTGCACTGGCCCGATGACGATTCCCTAGTTTAAATCCCCCCAGCTCACTCACCTGTCCTCACCTAACCCATGGCGCAGATGCAGACGCTTGTCCAATCAGCTTCTCCCGCCGGGCATTTTAATGTGTGCCTAGAGAAGCCGAATGGAATCCCCAGCTGCACTTACGAGTGGTGCGCAGCTCCCAGCTCCCTTCGGATGTGAGCGGCCATACACAGCCATTTAGTTGCAGTCCGCAGGGCTGCACAAAACCTAGAAGGGAGACAAGTGATGCCTGCACTTGCTGCGCATGCACCATGTACTCAGAGGAAAGGTAAGATTATCGGGTGTCCTGGGGGGTTTCACAGAGGGGGGGAGGGAGAAGGCCTGCCCTGGAGTCTCATAGACTAGGGTGGATTTTGGTCCATTTTAATGCCAGTGCTGCAATGCGTTTTTTGCGGCGTGCCGGGTAAATGGGGTTGATGCAGGCCACCCAGAGCGCCTGGTAGACCGCAGATGCACCCATTCTCTAACCTCACGGCTAGAAGCCAGAGCGGGCATTAAGCAAGAGAGCCAGTAGGTCAGCCAGTGCAAGGTAGACGGGAACCTGCATATTACGGCCGGATAGCGCACAGCCCCGGCTCTGCCCTGTAACCTGTTACTGACCACAAGCCTGGAGGAGCACTGCACTCCTTCTCTCCGTATTGATTAACTGACAGCCAGGTCAGGACATTTAAGGCAAAATCAATGCACTGCCCACTTGTCTCCCAGCAGCAACTGCAGTGAACTTGCTGCAGTTTTTTCACGGGCAGCGGTAACAACTTTGTATGTGTGAGGAGCAGCTCCTTTTGTGATAAGGCCATAGGGGGCCTCAATAAATATATAGTCTACAAAATTAACTAAACTGATGGGAAAAAAACATATATTTCCCGTCCCATGGCACCTGCATGGGCACTCTTGCAATCAGTTGGAAAACTACTCTGTTTGCATGCAGAGCTCAGCAATGGGGAAACTGCGCCCAACCTATCTGAATGGCTATCCATGGGAGCACGCCTCAGCCTGAAGTTGCGGTGGATGTGGCCGCAGCTATTTATATGAGCCAGGAAAAAGTGGATTTTGCGGCAACCCGGGTGGCATTTCACATAGTGGGGCATCCCGATTTGGGATGCCCCGGTGGGGTGGTCAGTGGTCGGCACTGGAGTCTTTTATATTCCAGGGTCAGCCTCTCAGGATTTTGTTCTGCTTTATACCTTTATATATACCTGCACAGTCATTCAAAGTAGAGTTTTATTTTTACAGATGAACTGGGGGGTTTCACATAGCAGGGCAACCCAAGTTAGGATGCCCCCAGAGAAACAAAACTCGGGATAGTAAAAATCCTGGGTTTTGTTATGCTTAATTCACACAGCGCTGAAAAGAAGAATACATGGAACATTGGAAAATGGGTTGTAATAAGAAAGAGAAATGAGAAACCGAAAGATACTGCAGATAGCAGCAGAGGTAACATGAAAGAAAAACTGTCAAAATAATACATTTGGAGAGCAACAAAAACAGAAATTTCCAATTGTAAAAAAACTGAAATAGTAGGATTAGAACACTAAACTCTCTGATTCAGAGTACACTTACTAACTGAGCTTGTAGGGTGTGGTTGTTGGAATAATGGAATAAAACACACCACACCAGATGAATAAGAACCAATTTAGAATTTAACGGTTGAATACATTGAAAACAATAGTTGGTGTATATAGCCACTGGTTTAAGGCAATAAATGACTGTAGAAGAATCTAGTATAATTTCTACTTGAAGAATATGGGGGGGGGGGGGGGGGGAGGATGAATATGTTAAACAAAGGATAAACTTGTGTCTAGGTCACTTTATCATATATGGCTATTTGGATAACTTTAATACACACTGTATGCTCTGTGTAATTCAAACAATCTATCAATACATTCACAATCTATTTTAAATGTAAGATTAACTCTATATAATAAACTTCAGATAGATGATGCTCTAAATTTGTAACTATGCTTTAAATAGTGAGGAGAACTGAGAAAAGTTCACTTATCCTTAGACCAAACGAACTTGGTGGAAAATGTCCTGTTATTTCTGACTAAAATGATGCTGTTTCTTTAAATATTTTCTGGATATTTCTTTCTTCAACGGTCACAGCCTCAAAACTCTCCTAAATAAAATTATAATTAAGGGCGTCCTCCAACCGCGCTGAGTCCCTTTCTTTGCGCTCCGCGGGAGGCTTCACACAGTGAATAACACACAAAAAAATAAGTCTTTACACCCCTCACACAGTCCAGCAGTGAGGTAAATAAGGAGAGAGTTAGTTTCAACCAAAAACTTCACTGTGGCCCTATAATTTATGTGGGCTCAGAAACACATACAGACACAGAAGTGCTCCCTTTGACCCACCTCACGGACTCTGCTCCCTCAGAGCTGTGCTGTGCCTTTTATAACCTGCTGGAATTACCTCACAAGCTTCTCTCTCATGGCTGGCTCCGCCCACCCACACACACACAGAAGAGTTTTCCAGAACCCTCCTAGCAGAGGTTTGTTATATGTCCGTTACAAGCTATCTAGCTTGCTGAAGCAGATAAACTTTGAATGTAATTACTGTGAACAAATATCTCTCTCTTCACCGTGCTCCGCCTCCTCTCTCATCATCCCTGGCATCAGTCAGTGTGTACGCCTGGGTATGTACACGGAATGTTTATGCCCTCTGGCAGTGCTACAAGCAGCGCAGCTACCAGAGGCTTATTCAAACGGGCCAATGAGCCTCAACCTTGTTTATGGCACCAGCCCTTAATCAGTATAGGCAAATCAGGATTGGCCTTATTGTCAAACAAATTGCCCCAAGTTGTTCCCAGAATATCCCTCCCAAGTTGTTCCCATCCTCTTAAAGTGTCCCAGCCCTTGTCAGCAGTGCCCGTGCTTTGGATGTAGTGTGGTGCTTGTTCTCTTGCTACTGGTCTTTTGACCCAGATTGACCTTGACCTCACTTCTGCCTGCTCCCTTTCGGTACCCTGCTCCTGCTATGGTTTTGACCTTCGGCTTGCCCTTTGACCTTGTCTTCGGTTATCCCTCTGCTTTGACACTTGTTGGACTGACTTAGCATGTATGACCCTAGCTTTGTCCAACCTCCTATGATCTCCCATGAACCCCAGTAAAGCTCACCTACCTGCAGGTCCAGCCCTCAGTCCATATCGTTTGCGCTTTGTAAGACCTGGGGGCAACTGTCTTTGTAGGCACTGTGGTGGAGAGGGCTGTGCCATGCACCATTTATGGCACATGATTTCAATTAGATTGCAAACCAGTTCCTAACCTGGACTAAAGCAAGTGCTAAAAATGTAAGGAATACACTCCTTAATAAATTAAAAAAATATATATATGCATTCATGCTCCATGTATCGGAGGGTGTCCTGAATGGTTACATTCCTAAGGGGACCCAACCCAGTGCTCAGATCACGTCCAAGTGGTAATGGAGGATGAGAAGGAGCACAACATCCAGAAGTGTTCACACCACTGGGTGGTTTTCTGGTGGAAAGGAGCATCAAGCTTGCAGACAAAAGTAGTCAGGTTGCTCCAATCCTTGGAAATCGATGCTCTAGTCACAAGCATCAGGTGAAATCTAGTGTTATAAAGGCCTGATTCATCTTTTTAAAATGTCAGTATTTCCACATTCTGGCACAACAGGGGCAGCAGTAAGGAAGCGATCATGTGACCGGGGTAGCCAGGTCAGGACATGACTGAAGTGCTCTTGAGCAAGGCATCTAAGCCCTAACTGCTCCCCCGGCACCATAATTAGGGCAGCCCACTGGTGAACACTTATTTCTTGTGATTGTCTGGGTTTGGACACTTCTTATTGATCTAGACAACTGTTACTGGACCCCCCCCCCCCCCAGTAATATTGAGGCCAACCAAAGGGAGTAAGAACTGCCCAAAACCAGACCCAAGTATAACATTGAGGGTTTGGCTGTTACTGGACCCCCAAATACTGAGTGAGATGTAGGTAGGAACTGTGCAATACCCAAAATATAAGGTTGAGGGTTTTGCTTATTGTTTTTAGAGACAACAGTTACTGTGCCCCGCCCCCCCCCCCCCCAAAGACTGTGAGTGAGAGGTAGATAGGTGAGCCAATACTGTGCAATGCCCAGACCCAAGAATAAGGTTGAGGGTTTTGCTTAACCCTTTAACTGAAAGCCTACCTAGAAGGTTTGTCACCCTCTGTTGATAGGCCATTTTTCAGCATTTTGTGATATATATATGTTAAACTGGTATGCAGTAATTTACAGGAATTTACAGGAAAATGATACATTGTTTTTTTTCAGCAGAGCCTGGGCTTTAACTTAAATGTCCTATGTGAAATATTTCTACATAAAAAAAAATAAAAAATAATATATATATATATATATATATATATATTTACAATTTGTCACATTTTATCTAATAAGAAAGTTTTTCAAGAAAACTATATCGCGTTTTACAATGGTACCACATATGGGCTTGGCACCTAATGGTTGGAGACGTGAAACCGTAGAATCTACGCGCTTACCTTTTTTTGTAATAAAGACAACTGTTACCAGGCCCCAAAGACTGTGAGGGAGAGATAGGTAGGTAAGTAAGAACTGCAACTCCCAGACCCAAGTATAAGGTTAAGGGTTTTGCTTAATCTTACTGGACACCACCAAAATCAGCAGACTGTGAGCAAAAAGGTAGGTGAGTGAAAAACAGGAATAAACAGACTGTACTCTCTTCAAAGAAAGTACACAGCCAAGAATAGCCCCAAGCCTCCACCTCCAATCTTTAGAGGATATCACATTGCACTGCAATCTATCTGAATACCAATAAAAGGCTCATGACTGCATGATCACAGCTTCTGACAGTAGAAACAATTAGGATACATGAATTGCTATTAAATAATGTAACACAAATGACCTCTCAGCAGGGAGCTGGCAGGCTTTTCATAATGACTCATCATGTTTTTATAGTCCCAGCAGGAGGGATAGCCCATCCCAAGGTTTTAAGATCACATTATATGTCTGAGATTTGTTGCCTCTGTATCTCTGCCTAGCAATAATAGCAAAGCTTTCCCTATCTCTAGCTAAGTCTCTGATGAGGACACAGTCAGGAAGCAGAAAACAATGCTGGCCCTTTACACATACAGGACATTCTGAGCCTGATTTATCAGACATCAGAGCCTGGTAATACCACTCAGCGCCAACAGGCAGTGCTGATGCTAATTTATCACTAGCGCCATATTGTTTGCGGTGCCAGACACTCTTGTTCAAGCAGCTGACAGACCCACTCACTCCCACCGCTATCACCTGCGCACTCTGAAACGCACGTTCATTGTGCAACAAACTTGCATACATCCATAACATGATTATTACCAATCTCCTTACCTTTATGGCCTTTACTGAATCCTGGCTCACTCCCTCTGACACAGCCTCACCCCCTGCTCATATGGCGGCTTACAGTTTACCCAAGATCAAGCAACTAAAAGGGTGGGGGGTGTTGGCATCCTTGTAATATAACACTACTCATTTAACCCAAGCTACTTTTGAAGTCTATCTATCGCACTCCTGGACCTGCTACTCTCTTACTGGATTACTTCTCCACCTGGCTCCTCTACTTTCTGCCCACTGACATCCCAGCTATAATCATGGGTGACTTCAACATACAAAATATCAATCCCCTTCGGTTTTTGCACTAGTGAAAATTAGGCATCCTCCTGCTATGTTACTGAGCTGGTTAGGAAGGGAACTAGTTAACAAACTAAACCAAAAATTAGAGGCTTGCCACCTCAAACCCTCCACACATAAAACCTTGCTTCTAGATTTATAAAATGTTCACAATTACTAGATACATAATAAACAAAAAACACACTCCATATAATAAAGTTAAAAATGTAACATCACAATCACCATATTAAAAATTGTTAGACACTGAGCAGTATATGCAAACATATATAAAATAGCAGTGTTTTGTCCTAATTAATTATCCTTTGACAATACTATTTGTACTATATACTAAAATTTGTTGTTTTGTTTTTTTGTATGGCAAGAGGTTTTTGTACCTCTTGCCATCACCATTGTATCCTTAGAATGTATACTTCTATCTATAACAAACAATAGAGTATGTAAATCTTTGACCATTTTAATAATAGAAATCTCATCTAAAGTTATAGCAACTTATTGCTGCTGTGCCCTCACGGGATTCAAGCTGAGCAGTGAAGTTGACAACTCTGGCAGAGAGGAAACATTTTCCCCAGTTGCGAGTTAGTTGCCAGATATGGGATTGCATGTGCAAGCACCATTATGAAATGACATGTATAATTTTCATCCCTTATCCTAGAACAAACAAGCACCACTAAGAAATGGAAAAAGCAGATTGCATACATTGCTTAGTGTCTAACAATTTTAATATGGCAATTGTAGTGTTACATTTTTAACATTATTACAAGGAATGTGTTTTTTGTTAATTTTGTATCTAGTAAAAGTAAGTTGTGAAAATAAATCTAGGAGCAAGGATTTATGTGTGGAGGGTTTGAGGTGGCTAGCCTCTAATTTTTCCAAGTTTGACTTTAACATACCCGTTGACACCAACAACCCTGCCACTACCAGATTACTATTGCTCACCACCTCTTTTGGCCTTAAGCAACGGTCTGCTAGCTCCACCCAGAAAAATGGACACTTGCTTGACCTACTCTTCACTCACATCTGCTTTGTATCCAGTCTCTTTTCATCCCCATTTCCCCTCTGATCGCAAAGTTCTAACACTAACACTCTCTTCCCTCACCACTACCCCCTCCACAAGCAAAACTTCAACCTTGCACAGGAACCTCAGAAACCTAGACCTTCAATCTCTTTCTAATACTCCAAAACCCCTTCACACCCTGCCCTCATTCACCAATGTAGACACTGTAGCTTTGCATTACCATAATATGCTAACCTCTGCCCTTGACGCTGCTGCTTCCCTAATCTATAGTCACCCTCAGCCGAACAAACATGGCTTAATACCAACACAGAAACATTGAAGCGGCATTCCCATGTGGCTGAACGGCTATGGAGGAAATCCAAAACCAGGACTTTCTGCTTTACAAACAATCCCTTCAGGAACTCAGGACTGCCCTTTCATGTGGAATATATCGCATTACATATATCAGCACAGGCCCGAAATCCAAAACAGCTATTTAACACCTTCAACTCTCTGCTCCACCCACTGCCACCCCCTCCATCCTCCCAGATAACATCTGAGCAATTTGTCACATTTACAGATAAAATAGACAAGATTTACCCCTCAGAATGTCTCCAGCTGTCATTCCAGCCTTAACATCTCTGTTTAACCTCTCCCTCAACACTGGTACCTTTTCTTCCTCTTATAAGCATGCTGTTATAACTCCCCTAATCAAAAAACCCTCTTTGGACCCCTCTGCCCTTCCTATTCACTTCCTGATCTTGTTATTCCCTTCCTCGTCCAAGCTTCCTGAAAAACATGTCCAATCCCTCCCTCCTAGATCCCCTATGGTTTCCTCTCAAGCCATTCAACGGAAACTGCCCTCAGAAAAGTCACCAATAATCTATTAACTACCAAATTCAAGGCTCGATGCCTGGGAATTTATCTGGACTCCTCTCTATCATTCACACCTCACATTCACTCCCAAGCCGCTTCCTTCAGCCCCAGCTTATGTTTAATCTTATTTTATTGAGTTTTAAAGCACAGTACAATATCACAAAAATTACAAGACACATAACAAAATGTAATACACATATCACATCTAAACTTTCAAAGAATCACATCAGCCACCTGTATTACCGGAAAGCTCACTTCTCGGCCATCTCAGCCTCCATTTCCTAGCCAGTCCAGCCATCCCTGTGGCGACCAACATATTGCCGGACCACCCAAAACCCCCACCCCCCCGGATCCCAAGGGGCAAGAGAGGTCATCCACCCAGCACTACATATCCTGCGAAGGGAACCGAGACGTAGAGCCGAGCCCCGAGGAGCACCCAGCATTTAATACAGTATATTTGCCCCTGACAAAGATCCACTGACGCTCAAGACCTTCTACCCTCCCGGCTCTCAGCCGGAGAAACAAACAAACTCACGACGAGAAGGACACCAACAAACGCACATAGACACCCCACAAACACTAAAACACTAGAACCTGAGGGCGGGGGGAGGAGGGAAAAAGGAGGAGGGATAAGGAGCCAGGGTGCCGAGGGGCGGGAAAAGACCCCCAACTGATAAAGATGCCACTCCCCTACCAGACCCTGTCCCATTCTCCATCCCTATGGAGATTAACAAGTTAAGTTTTTTCCTGATCCTTACAGGGTTTCGCCATTTTATGAGTAAGATAGAACGCCTTCTCCCAGTCCTCCTCCTCAAAAGTCTTCCCAATCTCCCTCTCCCACTCCTACACTGCTGCACAATCCAACTTCCTAGGCTCTCCTTCCTCCATCATGATACCATATAGAATTGAGATTACTCCGAAAAGTCTTCAAACTGAGTACTGTTCCGCTTTATCTCCCCAAGATCCCCCAGAGAACCTCCTATCAGCGTATGCCTCAATTTAGGTTGTGAGGACACCTCCCAACTCAAGAACCTTGCAACCCCCAACGCCGGATTGCCAAACAAAGGTAAGCTTTCTTTAGGGAGTGATTTCGAGTCCACCCAGGGAAGAGAAGTCAGATTCCAAGTCTGCATATCCTGCTCAATTGTAACCCATTGCTTAGATCCCTCTCTGTGATACCAGTCTTCCATCCTAATTACTACTGCCGCTCTGTGGTAATTCTCAATGTCCGGCAACCCGGCCCCCCCTTCCCCTTCAGCCTAGTTAGTTTACGAAGACTCACTCTTGGCTGCCTCCCCCCCAGATGAACCTTATGATCTCTGACCTCATCTGCCAGAAAAAACGTTTACCGTGAATGGGCACTGCCTGGAAGACATACAGCAGTTTAGGCAATATATCCATCTTTATAATATTAATCCTTCCCAACCAAGAAATACCTTTCCTCCCATACTCCCCCAGGTCCGGTCTTGTTCTCACCAGTAAGGGGTCGTAATTAAGTCTAAATAGTGTGGTGGGATCAACTGGTATGAGGACTCCCAGGTAGCTTATGGCCTCCTCGCACCACTCAAAAGAGAAGTTCCCCTTTAACCTCTGGCCCAGTGACTGATCCTCTATACTGATATTCAGAATTTCCGACTTGTCCATATTGACTTTAAAGTTGCTGACTCGTGTGGGGCGATGTGACATACATAAGTAGATCCTTAGCATATAGCTCCAATTTATGTGTTCTGCCCCAACTTCTATTCCCTTAATGTCAGGGTTCCCTCTCAGAGCGACCGCCAAATGCTCCATCACTAATACGAATAACAAGGGCGATAAGGGGCAGCCCTGTCTCGTCCCAACCTGAAAAGCAGAAGACAGAAGCCCATTCGTTCTCACCCTTGTTGTGGGACCCAAATAAAGTGCCGGTATCTTCTCTCTCATAACTGGACCCAAGCCTGTCTGCCAAAGGGTTCAAGAAATCTCCAACTAACCCTGTCAAATGCCTTCTCGGCGTCTACCGACAATAGGCATTATATTAGTTTTAATGTAAGAATTTAGCAGGATAGTCTTAATTGTGTTATCCTGGGCTTCTCTTCCCGACACAACCCCCAAGAAGGCAGCAATCTCTTCAATCGATTTGCGATCATTAACCAAGTTAACCAAGTTAATTAAAGAAATTGGCCTGTAGCTGCTGCATAATGTTTGCTCTTTCCCCGGCTTGGGCAGGACCACGATGTGCGCCTCTAGGGTCTACGTCGGGAAGCAGCACTCCCCCGACACCGCATTAAACATCTTAGTCATGAATGGGGCCAGTTGGGTCTTGAACTGTTTGTAGAATTCTACAGTGAAACCATCAGGGCCGAGGCTTCTCCCGAATGGGGTACCGACCAAAGCCTCGAGCAACTCTAGTTGCTCAAATGGCTCCTCCAATGCGTCACTGTCTGATGCGTCTAGAACTGGCAGCCCAGTGTCCTCCATGTACATCTCTATCTCCCTCTCCCGAGCCCCCCCGCCACCCCCCTCAATGTTGTATAGCTGGGAGTAGAACCTCCTAAAGACCTCCACAATTTCCTTGGGATCGTGCACTAGATCGCTACCCCATACTTTATGGTCGGTATGTACATTTGAAGTGGTCGGGGGTGCAAAAGTCTTGCAAATGGGTGCCCACATTTATTATTGTGCTCATAATAAAACCTGTTCACTCTGCCTGTAAGTCATTTTATTTAACAAGCTCAGCAACTTATTTCTAGACTCCCAACCTGAAAAGCAGAAGACAGAAGCCCATTCGTTCTCACCCTTGTTGTGGGACCCAAATAAAGTGCCGGTATCTTCTCTCTCATAACTGGATCCAAGCCTGTCTGCCAAAGGGTATGTTCAAGAAATCTCCAACTAACCCTGTCAAACGCCTTCTCGGCTTCTACCGACAATAGGCACATAGGGATTATATTAGTTTTAATGTAAGAATTTAGCAGGATAGTCTTAATTGTGTTATCCTGGGCTTCTCTTCCCGACACAACCCCCAAGAAGGCAGCAATCTCTTCAATCGATTTGCGATCATTAACCAAGTTAATTAAAGAAATTGGCCTGTAGCCGCTGCATAATGTTTGCTCTTTCCCCGGCTTGGGCAGGACCACGATGTGCGCCTCTAGGATCTACGTCGGGAAGCAGCACTCCCCCGACACCGGTCTTGAACTGTTTGTAGAATTTTACAGTGAAACCATCAGGGCCGAGGCTTCTCCCGAATGGGGTACCGACCAAAGCCTCGAGCAACTCTAGTTGCTCAAATGGCTCCTCCAACGCGTCCCTGTCTGATGCGTCTAGAACTGGCAGCAACTCCCCCCTATTTGGGCTTTCACAAAAACATACCTGCCCTCTGTATTTATCATCTTATCCAGGAACACAAATGGGGTGTTCCTATGAATCGCTATAGATACCTCTTCGATTTGGCCTCCGGGTTTAGGGCATGAAACCAATTGGGGAAATATTTATCCTTACAGTTCGGCACCTTACCCACCCTTTAGTGGGTCTCCGGCAGAAAAAGAATCTTGCACCTCTTCTTATGTAGGGAATACAAAATCTGAGACCTCTTGGATGGGCTGTTTTACATTAAATGAGCAAAATGTAATACAGGGGCCCCGCCCACACCCCGAAACACAAAGTGGCAACACAAAATGAAGGTGGACACGCAACTCAACACAAAGACACACACTAAACACAGACCAGACACCGGCACCAGCCCGAGATCCGGCAACCCTGAGGAAGGCTAACCTCCCCAACCTAAACTATCCACTCTGGGACCTACTCCCAAGAAACTATCCTGCCCCAGCAAAGCAAACTCTGCAGGAGTGGTCAGTCACCTATTTGGAGAGCTTTGGTTGAACACAGCCATAAACTTTTAAAGCATAAATTCAAAGCGGGTTCGGCGACCATAACCACGGGCAACCTAACCATGATAAATTTAACACCTGGCCTTCCGGTACAAGCTGCCACCCTCTCAAGGCATCTGTCGTCCACAGGCCCTCCTACCCCATCCCCTCAACATGTGCTGAGATTCAAAGTGCCCCCCACTCTCCAGGTAGGGGGGAGGGGGAAGCGCCCCAGCCCAACACCAGACCACCCCCTGCCTGAGGCACCCCCCCAAAAGCAATCAATCCCCAGGGGGGAGTGGTAGGAGGGGGCGGGGCGAGCCACCCGCACCACAAAGACCTTAAGTCAGACATCCTCATGCCTCGCCCCCACCCCCTCCACCAACCCCACAGGGCCTAATTTTAAACCAAGTACCCCCCCCCCCCCTTAAAAACAGGAACAGCAACAGAGCAAATTTCTTATACATCTACAATATGTTATAATGAAAAAACAGTCATGAAGGAATACTTACAAAGAAATAAACACAAAGCAATGGTATTGACCATGACCATGACCAGAGGAAGGACAAGGCAGCCAACTCGGCCGGACCTAATCCGTTAGGAACAGAGTGAACCCATAGGGTCCTCATAAACTGGGTAAGCAGTGATGCCAAGCCCCCCCCCCCCCCGTTACACTACCTCCCCTCCTCCCCAACTGGCGCCCCATCTCTATTCCTCCCGTCCTGGTCATGCTCTGTCTGGTCTACCCCCCCTCCCTGCCCCCCCTCTTCCAAACTCCCGCTGCGGCAAAGGCTGAAATGGGGGCGGCAGAGCTTCAGCCAGCCAATCCGGTATCTGGATAGCGTCCATCGACAGAAAATCAAACAACAGTGATAGTTCCTCGTGAGATCTTGAAGAAAATGAAGTATAATTTTTCCTTACAATTAAATGGAATGGGTTCCCCCACTTGTAAGAGCTCTTAATTTTATCAAGAAGTGGGCGCAGGATCCGCCTCATATGAATTGTTCTCCTAAAAAAATCTGTCAGGATTGTGATCTTTGCGCCTCTCCATCTCCCAGGCCATCTTCACTATTTCCCCTCTGTCCTTAAACGACAACAATTGGCACAAAACGTCCCACGGGGACCTTGGACCCCCTTATGGCCTGCTCATAACTCTGTGGATTCGTTCGATTCTGTATGTCGTCTCCAGCTGTCTTCCTAGCAAAGAATTGAAGATCGACTGTACCGCTGATCTCAACCTGTCGCCCCCGATCCGAGATCCCCCTCAATTTTACGTTGTTTCTTCTTCCCCTGTTCTCCAGGTCCTCCAGTTGTAACTGCATCTCTTTTTGTTGTCGCCGGACATCCCACTGCAACCCGACCAGCTAAGACAATTCCCGGGAAACCTCCTTCCGATTTCTTTCCACTGCGACCACTCTTGTGTCTAACGTAGCTGTCTGCTGTTGCAAATCTTTAATATCTTTTCTCACTGCCCTCTCAATGCGAAGAGCCATTTGACCCTAAATCCGCCTTGGAGGGGAGGGCTTGCAGGTCCTCCTTGGTAGCCAACGATTGCAGGAGGTTTCTCAGCGTCATCCCCCCAAGCTCACCGCCAGCTAATGGCGAACAATCCAAATGAGGGGTTGCGGCCGGGGATGTAAATCCCTCCGCCCGCCAATCCATCTGAGCTCCATCCACTAATCCCGGTTTCCACCCATGTATGAGGGATTGTGCTTCTCTGGCTGGGGCTAGCAGTGTCCTCGCTCCTCTCTAGCCATCACTGCTACTGTTGCTGCAAGTTTCAAGGTGGATGTCTGGGCTAGGAATAGGGGAGAGGTCCCTCATTCTTGGACTTCTAGGGGGGACCCTTCCAGGGCAATCTGGCCTCCCCTCTTCTCCTGACCCGCTGCCACATGCTTAAAATTCTCCCACAGTGTTTCTTGGGGGGCACTGAGGCTCATCATCTGCCTCCTGATAGTCCCCGTGCCTTCCCCCCACCATCATAATAGCAGGCTTCTTATTCCTCTCAGTTTCACGGCCGTGTTGGCCTGGGTCCAGTTTCACATGCTGTGCTCCCAGCCCCCCTCCTCACCTCGATCTCTGATGAAGCTCTCTCCTTCTGATCGCCTCCCCTCTGTCTTCTCCTTCATCTGCCAGCCGCCTCCGCCACTCTCTGTTCTGCCCCTGCGATCGGGCAGCCTGGCACCTTCACCGCCGCAGCCTCCTCCTCCACCTTGTCATGCTGCGTCGCCACCGCGCCCGCCGCCATCTTGTCCACCTCTCCTCGCTGCTTCACTGCAGCCGGGGGGCCAGGAATCATCCATCCCTTCCTTTCACCTGATACCACTTAAATGTTAGTGCATGCGCTGGTCATATCCCGACTTGACTTCTGCAACACCCTCCTTTGCGGCTTAGCAACAGATTGGCACCTCTCCAATCTATTCTAAACTCTGCTGCTTGCCTCATCCACCTCTCCTCCCGCTTCTCCAGTGCTGCCTCCCTCTGTCAATCCCTCCACTGGTTACCTATCTCTCTGACAGCTCAGTTCAAACTTCTAACACTAACAAACAAAACACTCTCCAACTAGGCTCCTCCCTACATCTCTTCTCTAATCCTGCGTTACCAACCCAGACATAACCTTCGCTCTGCCTTGGACATTCCTTTTGTCCTCCTCCTTGGTCACCTCCTTGCACTCCTGCCTTCAAGACTTCTCTGTGTCTCTCCACTTAGGAATGACCTCTGGAATGCACTCCCCTGCTCAATACGTCACTCTCAAACACTGCAAGCCTTTAAAAGTGTCCTCAAAACTGACCTCTTCAGACAAACATATAACCTTGCTTAAGCATAGCCTTTACCGGGCACATGCTGCCAAACTCAAGCTCTACCACTTGTGATCACTCCCATTTTTGTCTCCATCCCCGATCCTTTAGATTGTTAGCTGGCAAGGGCAGGGCTCTCCTTCCTATTGTCTCTTGTTATCACATTTGGTTTGAACTTGTAACATCTAGTTTATAATGATCCCTGTACAGTATGTTTAACTTGTACAGCACTATGGAAGTAGATGGCGCTATATAAATAAGCAATAATAATAATAATAAAACTGTGCCGGTTTATAATGGCACTGTAGGTTAAGATCCCATAGAGCACAATGGACAGAACTGTATTGAAGTGTTTTATGGTTATGAATAATATGACACACATTTTTTGTACAGTACTTGCATTGTGAATTGTCAAGAATGTAAACACAAGACCCAGATGTCTCCAAATGTCATTTTTCTTGTAAAATTGTTGTTCATAGCTTCAACAACTAAAACGCAACCTAAATGCTCTGTAAAGTTTGCCCCTTTTGTTCCCAGCAGTGATATCCTGTAAGTGTATAAGTGTGATGATGAAAAGCTGACCAGCGCTGGTAAAATTAGGTGTGCAGCACCTAAAAGAAGGTGGTACAGAGTGGTGCTCAATGGCGCTGTTATAATCGGCATTTGGTTCCAACATGAGGCCAGCAAACACCTAGTGCAACAATCAAAGCTAATTAGTTAACAAGCTAATTAGTTAACATGCTAATAGGCACTGTAACTTGCAGTGCCATTCCGAAATAGTGCAAAATAGCAGTGCAAAAAAGATATAGATGCCGGCGCTCCAAAACTGTCACTGTGCCAGCAAAATTACTCTAAATAGCTCATTTCTTAAATAAAACTTCATATTCTGGAGCAATACAAGAAAATCCTCCAGGACTAGGTTCGGTCCTGGTTCAAGTGAAACTGACCCGGCAACACCCACCACACCTCTAAAGAATCTTATTGTGTTAAAAAAATATCATCCTTTATTTAGGTATATTTCATTCTATACACATACGAAAGTACATAAATCTAATTAATACAATTTTCACTCATAACATGTACAATGCTTAGTTACAGATTTTTATATTACATACTGGCTTCCCCAGAATATCACGTTTTGTTTAACAATGGTAAAAACGGTTTAAACAAAATGATTGTTATGTCTTACTGATCTGAAGATCTGACCTGACAGGGCAGACATGTTTCGCCACATGGGCTTCCTCAGTGCCCTAATATATGTAACAGAAAGAAGGGGAGCATAATGTCACATGTATGTAAATAGGTATATATATCATATTCATGCAAAATTACATACTCATTATTTTGAGGCACACTAAGATCAGAAATAGAGCAATTGCTCATTTATACCATACTGTATCAAAAGCTCTATTAGCGGAGATGAGGACCATTCTTATTTACCTGATTTTTGTTTTGTTATCAAGATGTGTCAGATCCTGGAGGAAATGAGGAGTTACCGCCCAGTCCTCTTCATGTAATGGTCTCGTTTCTAAATGTTCGGTTCTGTTCGTTTGTGTCCCAATTTGGGGTTCCATAAGTGAAAATGTCTGAATATCCTGACAATTTAAAGCAGACCAAAAACAGTGACCATATTGCTATTGCTAATGCCCCATTGTGTAAAAAGGCTAGAAGCGGGTGATAAAGGGAATAAAAGAAGTAAAAAAGGAGGGAAAGAAAGATAAAGGGGGAGAATACCCCTTTAAAGCTAGTAATTCCCACTTGAGTTAGTATACATTTTTTTGTTTTTTTATATCAAGTATTACCTCAGTTTCTGCTTGCTTGCGGTGCTATAGACGTATTGTCTTATAGTGCAGTATTGTAGTAGTACTTATTAATCTATGGAGAAAAGGAAATATTTGTGTATTGTTGCCCACTGTCCTAATTTATTTGAGCAGTGTACATCAAAACATAATCGTGGGCAGTACTGCCTTACCTCTGATTGGGTCCGCAATGCCTCGGAAAACTGCAGCGCAGCCAGCGCGTTTCGATGCTCAGGAGGTGTGCTATTTGGATATGAACGCGGGGTATCCCCGCTGTTTGATCGATCACCCGCTCTCTGCACCGTTCCGTGGATGGACCAGCTGGGGGGCACAGAAACCCCTCCGTTCGCGCTGGCTGACAGCGCGCGTGTGTCAGCGTCTCCTATTTCAGGAGCGCTGGAGGATCTCTCCCGGTCAGCTGACCGGAAGTGACCTCGCGCGCCGTCCCTCCGCTGGTTCATGTCTGCTAACATGCGCCATTTTGTTGTAGCTCTGGCCTACTCTTCTCAATTGTCGTATACCGCTTTGTTTTCACTCCTTATGATATGTCACAAGTATATTCAAATAGGTATGGCTCATGCAAGAGCTAACTTGATACCTCATGTTAATTCTATATGTGGCTCGGCGGCGGCCCTAATAGGCTGTCCCTCCGCTCCCTGCTGTCCATTTTGTTGTAGCCCTTATCTTTAAGTCCCATCCTTCTCAGGTTCCTATTGGAAATACCTGATATGGGTCCCATAAATTAAATGAATAATTCGTAAATGGCCATCACTTGGACCTGATTTAATGTTTAATGAAAACTGTGCATATGGCGCATGGTCTATGGTCCCAGTGGTCCATAATCAATTTTTCTATTTAATTCTGACAAAAATGGCTTATCTTGATGCCTACTGATGGCTAGGTATACGATCTATTTAATTTTGGCAAAAGTGGCCTATCTCGGTACCTACTGGTGGCTGGGCATATAATCTAGACTCTCAGCGTATGAGGGCACTGCAGTTTAAACCTTTCCGGCATTGCTTGCTTATCCCATTCCCTCCTCACCCCACTGCCTATGTATGGGGTAGATAGATTGATGTAATTGTATCTACTGGACTCCCATTGGGGTAATCATAACCTACCTTATCCTGTTCATTCATTCAATTCCTATTTCTATGTTTGACTATTCATGTCATCTTATACTATATTCGAAAGGGCAAGCGGTAAGTCCCCATCTCCTCCTATCATGTCTCTGACACTCTCCATCAATCTTTATTTTACAAATGACATACTGACGTTGTCCCGTACCCACTGATCAATTCATAAGAATGGGGCAAACGTCAGTGTCTCATTCAAGCCTGGGAATTTATGTGCTTTCATCCGGAAATATCCAACGTGTTTCAATTTTTAAAGTTCCCCTATCAAGGTTACCCCCCCAATGGATGAGTGTATCCTATCCAGGCCTTGAAATTTAAGAGTGGAGGGGTTACTATTATGATATTTTTTGAAGTGGCGTCCTATAGGGGTTTTTTCATTGTTGTTTTTTATACTGTACTGATGTTCCTATATACGTTTTTTTAACGGGCGATTTGTTTTTCCCACGTAAAAGCCGCCACAGCCACAGGTAAGTAAATAGATAATATTGGTAGTGTTACAATTAATGGAATGTTTAGTCTTGTATTTGTTCTGGTTAAGTGTTGTTTCTGTTCCTGGTAGAATGTATTGACACATGCTACAGTTCCCGCATTTGTATGTGCCCCGTACTTTACAACAATCCTCCCTCTGCTGTTCAGAAAAATGGCTGTGTACCAATTTGTCCTTTAAATTATTTGGACGCCTGAAAATTATTTTAGGTTTCGAGGGTAAAAAAGTCCTCAAGAAGGGGTCATTCAGTAGTATGGGCCAATTTGACTGGAGAATGTTTCGGATCTTGGCATGTGCCTCTGTGTACGTAAGTATTAATGCTGGACCAGTGTTCTTTTTTGCAGCTTTCGGTTTGTATAGTAGATGTTCTCTGTTAAGACGACGGGCTTTTTTATAGGCTGCTTTGAGGATAGATCTACTATATCCCCGTGCTTCCAGCCTTGTCCAAATTTTTGTGGCTTCTGTTTTAAACGTTTGTATAGAAGAGCAATTACGACGTGCGCGTATAAACTCTCCATACGGAATGCTGCGCAATAAATGAGCTGGATGTGAGCTAGTTGCTCGTAGCATTGTATTAGCCGATGTGTCTTTTCTGTATAATACGGTGCTTATTTGGCCTTGCCTGTCCTTGTGTATTTCTAAGTCAAGGAAAGTAACGCAATTTTTATTCCATTGACTCGTGAATTTCAAATTCAGGTCATTAATATTCAAAGCTTGAACAAAATCACTCAGTTCCTCCTCCGGCCCCTCCCATATGACCAGGATGTCATCGATATACCTGTGCCAGGCCGAGACATGGCACAGGTATTTGGCCATTTCGTCCTCAGCCCACAGTCCTCTTTCCCACCACCCCAGGTACAGGTTAGCAAACGACGGGGCACATGTCGTCCCCATCGCTGTTCCCTGCACCTGGTGGTAGAGTTGCCCATTAAAGAGGAACATATTGTGGGTGAGGACGAAATCGAGGAGCCGGAGGAGGAACAGATTATGATTGTGTTCTGCCACATCCAATTCATTCAAGAAAGTTTTTACAGCTCTCAAGCCTTTGTCATGGGGGATGCTCGAATACAGGGCCTCCACGTCCAGGGTGACTAGAAACGCCCCGCGATCCACCCACATTCCATCCAGGACACGTAGTATGTGACCTGTGTCCTTCACGTCGTAATTGCTCTTCTATACAAACATTTAAAACAGAAGCCTTGGACAAGGCTGGAAGCACGGGGATATAGTAGATCTATCCTCAAAGCAGCCTATAAAAAAGCCCGTCGTCTTAACAGAGAACATCTACTATACAAACCGAAAGCTGCAAAAAAGGACACTGGTCCAGCATTAATACTTACGTACACAGAGGCACATGCCAAGATCCGAAACATTCTCCAGTCAAATTGGCCCATACTACTGAATGACCCCTTCTTGAGGACTTTTTTACCCTCGAAACCTAAAATAATTTTCAGGCGTCCAAATAATTTAAAGGACAAATTGGTACACAGCCATTTTTCTGAACAGCAGAGGGAGGATTGTTGTAAAGTACGGGGCACATACAAATGCGGGAACTGTAGCATGTGTCAATACATTCTACCAGGAACAGAAACAACACTTAACCAGAACAAATACAAGATTAAACATTTCATTAATTGTAACACTACCAATATTATCTATTTACTTCCCTGTGGCTGTGGCGGCTTTTACATGGGAAAAACAAATCGCCCGTTAAAAAAACGGATATACGAACATCAGTACAGTATAAAAAACAACAATGAAAAAAACCCTATAGGACGCCACTTCAAAAAATATCATAATAGTAACCCGGCCACTCTTAAATTTCAAGGCCTGGATAGGATACACCCATCCATTAGGGGGGGTAACCTTGATAAAGGCACTTTAAAAATCGAAACACGTTGGATATTCCGGCTGAAAGCACATAAATTCCCAGGCTTGAATGAGACACTGACGTTTGCCCCATTCTTAGGAATTGATCAGTGGGTACGGGACAACGTCAGTATGTCATTTGTAAAATAAAGATTGATGGAGAGTGTCAGAGACATGATAGGAGGAGATGGGGGCTTACCGCTTGCCCTTTCGAATATAGTATAAGATGACATGAATAGTCAAACATAGAAATAGGAATTGAATGAATGAACAGGATAAGGTAGGTTATGATTACCCCAATGGGAGTCCAGTAGATACAATTACATCAATCTATCTACCCCATAGATAGGCAGTGGGGTGAGGAGGGAATGGGATAAGCAAGCAATGCCGGAAAGGTTTTAACTGCAGTGCCCTCATACGCTGAGACTGTCTAGATTATATGCCCAGCCACCAGTAGGTACCGAGATAGGCCACTTTTGCCAAAATTAAATAGATCGTATACCTAGCCATCAGTAGGCATCAAGATAAGCCATTTTTGTCAGAATTAAATAGAAAAATTGATTATGGACCACTGGGACCATGGACCATGCGCCATATGCACAGTTTTCATTAAACATTAAATCAGGTCCAAGTGATGGCCATTTACGAATTATTCATTTAATTTATGGGACCCATATCAGGTATTTCCAATAGGAACCTGAGAAGGATGGGACGTAAAGATAAGGGCTACAACAAAATGGCGCATATAGGCAGACAGCAGGGAGCGGAGGGACAGCCTATTAGGGCCGCCGTCGAGCCACATATAGAATGAACATGAGGTATCAAGTTAGCTCTTGCATGAGCCATACCTATTTGAATATACTTGTGACATATCATAAGGAGTGAAAACAAAGCGGTATACGACAATTGAGAAGAGTAGGCCAGAGCTACAACAAAATGGCGCATGTTAGCAGACATGAACCAGCAGAGGGACGGCGCGCGAGGTCACTTCCGGTCAGCTGACCGGGAGAGATCCTCCAGCGCTCCTGAAATAGGAGACGCTGACACACGCGCGCTGTCAGCCAGCGCGAACGGAGGGGTTTCTGTGCCCCCCAGCTGATCCATCCACGGAACGGTGCAGAGAGCGGGTGATCGATCAAACAGCGGAGATACCCCGCGTTCATATCCAAATAGTACACCTCCTGAGCATCGAAACGCGCTGGCTGCGTTGCAGTTTTCCGAGGCATTGCGGACCCAATCAGAGGTAAGGCAGTACTGCCCACGATTATGTTTTGATGTACACTGCTCAAATAAATTAGGAGACTATGAACAGGGGGCAACAATACACAAATATTTCCTTTTCTCCATAGATTAATACGTACTACTACAATACTCCACTATAAGACAATACGTCTATAGCACCGCAAGCACGCAGAAACTGAGGTAATACTTGATATAAAAAAACAAAAAAATGTATACTAACTCAAGTGGGAATTACTAGCTTTAAAGGGGTATTCTCCCCCTTTATCTTTCTTTCCCTCCTTTTTTACTTCTTTTATTCCCTTTATCACCCCCTTCTAGCCTTTTTACACAATGGGGCATTAGCAATAGCAATATGGTCACTGTTTTTGGTCTGCTTTAAATTGTCAGGATATTCAGACATTTTCACTTATGGAACCCCAAATTGGGACACAAACGAACAGAACCAAACATTAAGAAACTAGACCATTACATGAAGAGGACTGGGCGGTAACTCCTCATTTCCTCCAGGATCTGACAGATCTTGATAACAAAACAAAAATCAGGTAAATAAGAATGGTCCTCATCTCCGCTAATAGAGCTTTTGATACAGTATGGTATAAATGAGCAATTGCTCTATTTCTGATCTTAGTGTGCCTCAAAATAATGAGTATGTAATTTTGCATGAATATGATATATATACCTATTTACATACATGTGACATTATGCTCCCCTTCTTTCTGTTACATATATTAGGGCACTGAGGAAGCCCATGTGGCGAAACATGTCTGCCCTGTCAGGTCAGATATTCAGATCAGTAAGACATAACAATCATTTTGTTTAAACCGTTTTTACCATTGTTAAACAAAACGTGATATTCTGGGGAAGCCAGTATGTAATATAAAAATCTGTAACTAAGCATTGTGCATGTTATGAATGAAAATTGTATTAATTAGATTTATGTACTTTCGTATGTGTATAGAATGAAATATACCTAAATAAAGGATGATATTTTTTTAACACAATAAAAGGTTGGTACAAAAGTTGAGAATGCTTGGACTGGGGGAAAACGTGTGCAGATGGGTGGGAAATTGGCTTAATGATCGGAAGCAGAGGGTGGTTATCAATGGCACACACTCAGATTGGGTCACTGTTACTAGTAGAGTACCACAAGGGTCAGTTCTGGGACCAATTCTCTTCAATATATATATAAATGACATTGGGTATGGATTAAACAGTCAAGTCTCAATCTTTGCAGATGATACTAAGCTGAGTAAAGTAATTAAAACAAAGGCGGACAACAGGCAACTACAAACAGATTTAGATAAATTGGAAGCATGGGCAGTTAAATGGCAAATGAAGTTTAACACAGATAAATGTAAGGTTATGCACATGGGAAGGAGAAATCTGTGTCATGATTACACACTAAATAAAGAAACACTTGGTAAAACAACAATGGAAAAGGACCTAGGGGTTTTAGTTGACAATAAGCTCAACTGTAGTAATCAATGCCAGGCAGCTGCTGCCAAGGCAAATAGGATCATGGGGTGCATCAGGAGGGGCATAGGTGCTCGTGACCAGAACATCATTTTACCCCTGTACAAGTCACTGGTCAGACCCCATATGGAATTCTGTGTACAGTTCTGGGCACCTGTGCTTAAAAAGGACATATCAGAACTGGAGCGCGTTCAAAGAAGGGCAACAAAGTTAATAAAAGGAGTGCGGGGGCTAGAGTACCCGGAAAGATTGTCCAAGTTAGGCTTATTTAGTCTAGAAAAAAGACGATTGAGGGGGTGATCTAATAACTATGTATAAATATATTCAGGGTCAATACAAGGATCTGTCCCACAATCTATTTATACCCCGGAGTGTAACCATAACCCGGGGGCATCCACTAAGGTTAGAGGAAAGGTGCTTTCTCCATCGACATAGGAGGGGATTCTTCTCTGTGAGAGCAGTGAGACTATGGAACTCGCTGCCAGAGGAGGTAGTAATGATGGATACAGTAAAAACGTTCAAAAGTGGCCTTGATGCCTTCCTGGCATGTAATAACATTTCCGGCTATGGCTACTAGACCACTGGAAGGAGTTAAACAGGCTGAACTGGATGGACTAAAGTCTTTATTAAGCCTTACATACTATGTTACTATGTTACTATGTTACTATAAGATTCTTTAGAGGTGTGGTGGGTGTTGCCGGGTCCGTTTCACTTGAACCAGGACCGAACCTAGTCCTGGAGGATTTTCTTGTATTGTTCTTAGTGGACCGGCTATCACCAAACCCCCTCCTCTTTACGAAGGTAGGGTCACCAACTGGGTCAGATTGGCTTACCCAGTGGGTTAAACCAAATTTGACATCGAGTTACATATTCTGGAGCATAATGTGATGTCAGGGGAGATGGCTAGTGGATCGTCGCATAACCTGTGACTCCTGCATCCTCTGCTTTTTGTGACTTTGAGGCTGATTCACTACTAATACCTGTCGTATTGGCACATGAGCGTCTGTATAGAGGCGCTAGTAGATGCTGTAAGCGGGTATTGGGTGCTGTAACAGAGCGTCTCAGTCGCTGTAGTTACCTGGCCCACATTATTAAATGTATGTTGGGCGCTCTAAAACCAATACAGCGTTGTAGTGAGCAAAAGGTAGCGCCACCTCAGTGCGACCAACTCTCGGCGCTCCACACCATTTTTATCAAAAAAGGACACACACACACATTGTTGGCGCTTTAAATCTGGTCGCTATAGCATAGAGCACCAAACGCGTTTGTTTGCAGCCAGGAGGGGTCACACAATGATTTAAGCAAAAAAAAAAGTCAAACACGCTATTTATACACAAGCAAATGAATGCCACCAGGGAAATGTATGGGAGAGCGTCAGTGAGCGAAAGGTAATACCTGGCGTTTTGGAAGCTAGAGCACCGGCGCTGAGCCACCTGTAATAATACATCGGACGCTACATGGCGCTATTGCTCACCAGATTCACTTTCATAAATGTGGTTTTGGGTACAGCGTCCGGCGTTCACCAGGCGCTACCTGCCACTACGAGGCACTACCTGGAACTATCCCTTTATGAATAACCCCCTTTTTTTCATTTTCACTTCCTAGCCCAAATCCACACGTAGTAGCCAATGAAAACTGAAAACTAAAGTTCATTTAAACAAACTATCAGGAGGTCTGTGCCAAACCACACTTCAAGACCTCTTTACAGCATACCAACAGAAAAAAATGCAAGCGCAGATCAAAAAAGTTTTGTATAGGCATATTCTTTTTCAACCGTTTATGAAAATTAAAGCTCTGGATTAAATTCACAACATTAGTCAATATTTAGTGAAACTAACAGGCAATCTACGCAGGTAAACTTTAGGAGCTGCACCTTAAAATATAAAGGCTTAAGTATGTTTTCATGGTGATAGTATAAATCCTTTACTGCGCTGTCTGCACAGTGTCACAATTTTATTCTGCTGTGTCCATCCAGCCATGGTCCATCCAGCAGCTGCTCGGAAATCTCTGCCAAATGGAAGCTGCTGCATTGCTGATAGCAGGAGGAAAACAAAGACAGGCATTGTGGCAGGTGGACCTACATTGTTTTTGCTTTAAAACAAGCAGTTGCTATGAAGAAAAAAAATAATACCTGTAAAACATGTAAATAATGTGATACATAATATATTTTATATATATGTACAATATGGGTCTAATTCAGCAAAGGCCGTAGAGAAAAATGCAGTTTTTTGAGTAAATGTTAGCTACTCTTTCTCTTTACAGGTTTATTTCAGCAAAGTATACAATGTGTTTTGTTTTCTCTTCAGAAATTCATAATACTCAAAGTCTTTTCCCTTATCAAATCGCATAAATAAAAACAATCATTAAAAATGTATCCAAAATCAATGGGTGTAAAATATTAATTTTGTACTGTTTTGATGATTTTCTTCCTTATTTTTGAACAGGGAAAAATTACTATTTCTACTTGTTTTTTTATGTGGCTTGATTAGCAGCATTATTTTTTCTCAGTTAAAAAGACATGTGGGAATGTATTCTCTTTCTAACAGTTTTAATTTAAAAAAAAGCATGACGCCCCTCCCTTCCAGGTTACCAACCCAATGCATCAGACATAGGGGCTTGTAACCTAAAGGGCCAAGCTGTCAGCCCCAGCTCTAGTATGTCCTCCAAGGTTGCCCCGGGTTCTTCTGCACCCCCTTTGCTTGTGGGGATGCAGGTAATCGGGTGGAGCAAACCATCTGCCAGCCTTTCAGGCAGGTGTCTTGCCTAACCCCTACCATTTGAACTGGTATAGGGGTCCTTTTCACTCCTTACAGGTTCAAAAGTAGTACAAGTAAAATAAAACAACACAATCATGTTTTATTTTTTTAATTTAAAGAGTGATTCCACTTTCTATGGCATTTTTATAAGTTTCCATTATTGTGTGCCAAAATGATGTCCTTAAAGAGGACCAAAACCCACCCTCGCTCGCTATCGGGGGTGCCCCACTGTGTGAAACCACCCAGGTCACCCGAAAACTCACCTTCATTCCTGGTCCAACGGTGCATGCGCGAGCAGCGGCTGCATCCCGCTATCCCATTAGCAGGGCACATGCCCGCGACGGGCATTTGTGAATGACTGGTGCACACACGCTCCCTGTTAGAGGGTAGTGGAGGATGTGGGCGCCAGCACGCTTGGATCTACTTGTATTAGACGAGTTCCTGGACAAAGAGGCTTGAGCGGGTCCAAGGACCTAGAAGAGGTAAATTTGTTCGGTCTACCTGGAGGGTTTTACACAGCTGAGCCCTGGGGTAAGGACAAAAACCCAGGATAGTCAAAATCCTGGGTTTTGGTCCACTTTAAGGTCAGCTGTTAATGCTTTTCCTTTCTATTGTTTGTAACTGTGCCATAAAAGAAAACAGTTTTCTATAGCAACATTGTGTTTACCTTAGCAATGTATACTAACGCACCAATTAGGTGTATGTGGAAAAGACTTCCTGGCTCTGGCTTACTAATCATCTGATTGGCTAAGGCAGAGATGACACTCCACATTCCTGAGCTTAGAGGTTGAACCGCTCCTGCTCTAAGGTCATTACTGCTGCCTGATTTATACAAAGCTGCTGATGAGCTCACCTGTTACAGTTGAAGGATTCTGTGATTTGTCAGTCCGTAGTTTTAACTTAAGGCCGGGAAAGCCACTCCCATTTACACAGAGCCACATGAATATAAGAAATTGAACAAAGCATGGTGATCAGTAAATCACAAGTATGAGAGCACACTCCTAACACAAACGTTTATTTTACATTCCAAAAGAGGAAAACAATAAAGCAGATCACCAAAAAATCATGTTCCTTTAACAGTACCCACCCCTCCAATTCTTCTGCCCTCTGCCCCCCAACCCCCCCCCCCCCGCCGGATGGTGTTCTCCCTCCAGGTCCAGTGAGGCATAGGGGATGGTGACCTACTTGGACCAGTGGCTAGGTATTGGGCTCTTTAGCCCTGGGTTACCAGACCCTTTGTCGGTTACATTGGGTTGGTAACCTGCAGGGGAGGGAGGAGCACGCTGTCTTTTTTGAAAAGGAAAACAAAGAGGTGATTTAACCCAGGGCACATGACACTGACCTTGTATGCTTTCATTCATTTGATACCTGCATTCACCAATTAAATGTTTGCATGCAGATGAAAAAAATCTGGCAATTCACACATCCATAAAAAAATTGCAATTTTGCTGGAGACACAGTATATATGTCTGATCTGCTCTTTAAGTTGAAAAAAATTCTCATGGTAGTAAAAAACTTAACTGAAATTGAAAAGTGAATTTTTAACTACCCTGAGATTTTATTTTTCAGTTCTTTTCAACTCTTTCTGTGTCATTTGTCTTGGTGCGACCTCATCTTTTTATATACATTTCCAGATCGGCACAGACAGTCTAAGCATTGGTTGTTAAATAATCACCTTTAATTGGTGCACTAGGTTTCTCCCTATTGGCCAGCCTGTGTCAGCTTCTATTGGACACCTATGCCAGTGCCAGTGCGGGACACTCTGTGGGTGCTGCATGCCATATTTTCTAACTTTAACCCACATAAAAGATTGGCGGTGCATGTAACATGTTCTGGTCAGAATGTCTTCATTACAGTTGCAAGATTTCACTGCTGCGTATAAAAAAAAAAACTTTACAGTGTGATTAGCCACAAGTGATATATTTGGCACCAATCGGCTCAGTGGTTAAAGTAGTTAATACAAAACCCAACTTGGTCGTCCCTGGTATCTAACCCAAATCTGGATTCCACCCTGTGTGGAAATTCCCCTTTTCCAGCAGCTCCCTAGACAAGGGGCCTTATTCATGGAGGGATAGCGTCAGGTAATGCCTTGTAAATGACAGGTAGCGACAGGTGAACGCTGGACACGGCACGCAATTACACATTTATCAAGCAGATTCTGTTGAGCGACTGGAATAACGCCATGTAGCGTCCGATTCATCATTATCCCAGCCTCAGCATACAGCGCCGGCACTCAGCCTTGCAGAGCGCCACGTATTACCTCTCACTACCTGTCGCTCTCCCATACATTTCTATGGACGTTCTTTTATTTCTCTTTAAACAGGGGGTTTTATTTTTTTTTTTTTTAAATCTCAAATAATGTCGTGACCTCTCCTGGCATAGAAAAAGCCAAAATTGAAAACAATTTTCATGTTTTATATATTTATGCAGAAATGAAATTACAGGTCTGGCATTAATGTGTTCATGTTACAATGTTATTACAATGTAATTCCATGTGTTTTCGCTTTGTTACGGTTGGATATGTGTTCAATAACAGCCTTTAATCACACAGCCTCCGGTGCTCTGGGCTACAGCGAAGCATTTTTGAGCGCCGGAGGTGTGTGAGGCTGTTTTTTTGATGAATATGTTGTGAGTCGGTCGCACTGACCAGTCGCTAACATTGGGAGGTGCTCCCATACAGCTCTGCACTGGTCATATAGTGAGTTCCCACAACGTATTCATCAATGCTGCACAGCAACTGAGGTGCTCAGAACTAGCGAACCACGGGCAAGCACAGTGACTACTAGCGGGCGCTCTGAAATGCCTGCTACAGACGCTCATCTGTCGCTACCTGCCGCTAGTAATGAATCAGCCTACCCGTAAACAATCCAGAGTGAAAGCGGTCACATCCCCAGTATCACTCCCGTGCCCAGTCCTTCAGATGGGGATCTGAAGATGCCACCGAGCATCAATATACATAGCATGCAACTCTGATTGAGCCGGCGCATGCACTGTAGGATCAGGTGCTGAGTGGATTGAAATGCCGCTGATGCTTCATAAATCGAGTTCTCAATTTCATTATCTTATAAATAGCAAGATTTTGGAGCTTAATTCAACTGTTTTTGTAGTGTTACCAAGTAATAACTTTGTCTATCTTTGTGTAGAGCGTGGTATCGATGGAATCATCCCACATATCTTCACTGAAGAACCAGTATTGTAAGATGGCAAATGAAACTGAAACAACTACTGAAAGTGCATTTATTAATGGCACTGTTACCAGTGCTACAGACTGAAAGCTACACAGCTTTGCAAAAAAAAATTCAACTGTCTCGTGGTCCTATTTATATTTTACTTTTTCACTGCCACTGGCTGTAACAAGACCACTAATGTAAAATAGGTTGTTTTTATGTAGATTTGACTTACTTTTCCAACCTCCATCTGTTCTCTCATTTTGCAAAATGCTTTATAGTTCACAAAAATTCTATTAAAATTATTTAAGCTTTTAATTTATATTTGTCAAGTGTGTTTCATTTTTAATTTACAATTACACTGTAGTTCTGAATATTGTATATTCTATTTTACAGAAATAAGGATAGGAAAAAATATGAAAAGCCTTGCTTCAATAAATTTGCTTTAATCCACTTTTGACTGAATTGAATTTTTTTTTAATTTTTGAAGCTGTATATTTTTCTGTGGCAAAACAATGTTTTAAAGGTTCTGAGTGGATCCAGCATTTTTAATTTTTTTTTATAATATTAGCAAATGTGTGTTTTATGGAAACAGTTTTCATCTGTAGCTAATGGCAATGTGCGCCAATAGCAAACTTGTTGTACGCTGCCAATGCCAACAGATTGCAGAACGTTGCACAGAACACTGCTGCTGGGCTTGTGTAAGTGTGAGTGAGCCCCCTTACCTCAGCAATGGCCAGCAATGTGTTTACAGGACTCACTTCTCTCTGCTCAGCGCACAGACTTGCTGATTCGTTACTAACACCAGGTAGCGACAGATGAGCGCCTGTAGAGCGGATTTTAGAGCGCCCGCTAGTAGTCACTGTGCTCGGCCATGGATCATTGTTTCAGAGCGCCTCAGTCGCTGTCCGGCATTGATGAATATGATATGTGAGTCGCTATACTACACTGTATGTGAGCGAACCGTAACGACAGCTCAGTGTGACTGACTCACACCACAGTTATCAAAAAAACAGCCACAAACAGTGCCTGCGCTCAAAATCATGTAGCCGGAGGCTGTGTGATTAAAGGTTTTGAAGTTTTTGAACATGTATCCACTATAACAAAGCGAAAACATATGGCATTTCATTGTTATAACATTGTAACATGAACACTTTAATACCAATACCTGTAAAGACAATTCTGCATAAAAATATTATTAATCCAAAAACTTTTCAAAAATGTAATTTTCTTGCCCAGAATACATGTCTGAAGGTTTTTGTTTTTTTTTTAGGGAAAAAAAAATTGGGATCAGGAAAGGGATTTAAGGATCGTCCATAGAAATGTATGGGAGAGCGTCAGGTAACTACAGGTAAGACTTGGCGCTCTGCAAGGATGAATGCCGGGGCTGTACGCTGAGGCTGGGATAATGATGAATCAAACGCTACATGGCATTGTTCTAGGCTTTATAAATGTGTAATTGCGTGCCGTCTCCGGTGTACACCTGACGCTACCTGGCGCTATACCTTTGAATAAGGCCCTTGGTTTACGTTGGAAATAGCAAAATTCTGGAAACAATTTATAAATATGTACCGTATTTGCCGGCGTATAAGACGACTGGGCGTATAAGACGACCCCCCAACATTTCCACTCAAAATATAGAATTTGTTATATACTCGCCGTATAAGACTACTCCCTCTTCCGCACACCTTCCACACACCAAATAAACAACAAACAAAAAAAAAAAACAAAGGAGAGTTTTGTGGAAACACGAGGGGGGTTGCACAAGGGGGCATCCCAAATCAGGCATCCCAAAGGATGGAGAAAACTGGCATTCCTGAATATACAGTCATTAAGCCCTCCCCGCAAACATATACATCAGTAACCCCCCACCCAATAAACCCCCAAACATATAGACCAGTTAGCCCCAGACACCAATTAAAGCGGAACACCAGGATTTTCACTATCATTGTCCCTTGGGCATCCCAAATCTGGATGCTCCACACAATGAGGCATCCCGAATCGCCCCAGATGCCCCAGGTGCACTAATTCAACCAGCACACATGTAGGCCCATTTTAACTCCCATACACTCCAGTTATCCCATAAACCGTTACCCACACCCAAGGAAGAGCTTACCTTTTCCTTTGGGGACTTACCTATGATGGAGCAAGATGGCCGAACTGAGGGCATGGGGGAGCCTGGCTCCCTCTAATCACAGGAGCAGTGCCGGCAACTGGGTCCGGCCGGGAGACATGATGGGAGGGCAGGCCATCCCATTGGCCTCTGCGGTGCCCAGCAGTCCCCAGTAGCATCACAGAAGCCACTATTAGTCTCCAGCAACATGGCAGCAGCCAGCAGTCTCTAGTAAAGTAACAGAAGCCACTATCATTCTCCAGCAACATGGCAGCAGCCAGCAGCCTCCAGTAACATAACAGAAGCCACTATTAGTCTCCAGTAATATAGCAGAAGCCACCAGTCTCCAGTAATACAATAGAAGCCACTATTAGTCCCCAGCAGCAGCCTCTATAGGCTCCAGTAACACACGCTTTCTCTGACTGACCTGTGGTGGGTGGTAAAGGCTGGTTGTGGGTCGGGTATGGGGCAGGAATTACAGCTAAATGTGTATTTGGGAGGGGGCATATATGCAGAGATATTCCCCGTGTTTTCCCTATTTACCTGAAGCCAGGCTGTGGGAGCAATGCGCGCTGCTCGCGGTCCCGTACAGCTCCTCACACAGTTCCACTGAAGCGCAGGAGCCTCAGAATTGCGCGCGGGTTCTTTCCTCCTGGCCACCGGCCCCGCCCCCTGTCTTTCCTCCTGCTCGCCGACCCCGCCCACCGGCTCCGCACGCAGTTTTTCCTCCTGGCCGCGGCGACGTAAGGCGTCTGTGCGCGGGCAGCAGACGGGGCTGCGCCGAGAGGCGCACCTTAGAGGGAACGCTGCCGACGGCCCCACCCGCTGCCTTCCATCCTGGTCGACGGCCCCGCCCACTGCCTTCTCGTCTCCGGGTTGCGCGCTGCCTTCCCTCCCGGCCGCCCCGGAATCCTAGCGGCCCCGCAGGTAACAGTGCTGTGCCGTGCACCCGGCGTATAAGACGACCCCCCCACTTGAAGGCAGGTTTTTCAGGGGCAGAAAGTCGTCTTATACGCCGGCAAATACGGTAGTTAGTCCCTTTTAAAAGTTCACTAGAAATTGAATTAAAAGCTGTTATACTTGCAGCAAAAAAAGACAGAAAGCAAAATGCAAATATGGTAGTAGACCAATAATTTAATATTTTGTAGTATGGGGGTTATTTAAGAAACGTTAGCGCCAGGTAGTGCCACGTAGCGGCATGTAGCGTTGGGTGAACGCTGGGCGCTGTATGTGAAAACCACATTTAAGAAAGAAAATCTGGTGAGCGCCTCTAACAGCGCCATGTGGCGTCACATGTATTACTAGAGGCAGCTCAGCGTATAGCACCTGCGCTCTAGGTTCAGGAGCGCCATGTAGTGCCTTTCCCTCAGTAGCACTCTGCCATACATTTCAATGGTGTTTCATTTGGTTGTGTTTAAATAGTGTTTTGCTATAGTAAACTTTAACATTTTTGGCTCAAATCATTGTGTGGCCTCTCCTGCCCTGCAAACAAACACTTTCATTGTTTTTTTTATTTATTTAAGCAGAATTGTATGTGCAGGTCTGACTTTGTCACAGTGTTAAAACAATGTTATTCCATGTTACATTTTCCACACAGCGCCTGCTAGAGCACCCAGCTTTAGAGCGTCTTACTTGGCGCTACATATCGCTCGCTGCAGCGTTGGCTTGTTGTTATATGTAGCGTAGCCTTGGGTGCTATGACCTTGGGACACCACTTAGCATTCGCGATTGCCTCTGCAGTGAATCAGGGGGAGCGCTTCTACAGTGCCCACCAGACATCACATTTATCAATGCTGGACAGGATAGTACAGCGCCACTTGTCCACCCACTAAGCTAGGTTATAGTGCCTGACACCCACTTACAGGGTCTACTAGTGGTCGATCTAAGTGCCGCTATACAGACATTCACATGACGATACGTGGTGCTAGTATTAAATCGGCCTCCAAGTCTCTTGTTCTTCTCAGCATTGAATGTACCAAAGGCTTGCTGTAATCAGGAGAGATTTCATTGACCCAGGCTGCCTTAATCAGGTCATTGATGTACCAGCAGTTCTTGATGATATCGAGATCAAACAAATTACCTGCCCATGATCCCAACGAGTCGTATTTGCTGGCTGCCAACCATTTCTTAACAGGCTTCACATCATGACATGGTTCCCATCTTGTTGGAAATACCCACATCCATGAAGTGTCATGAAAGTTTGAAGCTTGTCTTTTAAGCTCCACTTATTGTCCCTTTCTTAGGCATAAAGTTCACCTCGACCCGCAGCTGCAATATTTCCCCAAACTAAATTATACTGTTAGATTAACAAAGTGGTTGTCATATCTTTCATCTGGTCTCCTTATGTGTCTTGTGTAGTTACAGAGCTGTGTAAAGGTTCATTCATCAGATTTAGATGCATCAGAAAACATTCCCATAGCTTGACTGTCCAATCCTCGTAGAGACAACAACACTTCTGATGATCTCTAATGTTCTTTGCTGACAGCAGGACCGGCGCTAGCACCTGGCAAGGTCGGGCATCTGCCGAGGGCCCCAGGGAAGAGAGGGGCCTACTGACAGGTGGAGGTTAGAGATGAGCGAACTTTTGAAAAATTCGATTCGACTGATTCGCCGAATTTTCCGACAAAAATCGTTTCGAGCCGAATTTATTCGCGGAGAATCGCTATTAAAAACGGCTATTTCTGAGCCTCCTAGAGCCTCAATAGGGTTGTAAACCATTCTGCCTTGCTGTAACACGCACAGGATGCGTGCTGGGTTAGTTAAATAATACTTTGAATAAATATCACATGCAGATCAGAGGCATCGCTAATAGAATCGCAGAGTGGCACAATTGCAGAGAGTTGAAGTGGCATCACTATGAGGGGCAGAAGCCCAAACATTGCTTTAAAGAGACACTGGAGTTGGCAGCAGCAGGAGCCCAAAAATTGGATGAATCACACCCTGGAGATGCAAGCAGCAGCAGGAGCCCAAACATTGGCTGAAAGGGACACTGGAGTTGGCAGCAGCAGGAGCCCAAAAATTGACTGACACACCCTGGAGTTTCAAGCAGCAGCAGCAGCAGCAGGAGCCCAAACATAGCTTGAAAGAGACACTGGAGTTGGCTGCAGGAGCCCAAAAATTGGATGAATCACACCCTGGAGTTGGCAGCAGCAGCAGCAGGAGCCCAAACATTACTTTAAAGAGACACTGGGGTTGGCTTCAGGAGCCCAAAAATTGGATGAATCACACCCTGGAGTTGGCAGCAGCAGCAGCAGGAGCCCAAATATTACTTTAAAGAGACACTGGGGTTGGCTTCAGGAGCCCAAAAATTGGATGAATCACACCCTGGAGTTGGCAGCAGCAGCAGGAGCCCAAACATTACTTTAAAGAGACACTGGAGTTGGCTTCAGTAGCCCAAAAATTGGATGATTCACACCCTGGAGTTGGCAGCAGCAGCAGCAGGAGCCCAAACATTACTTTAAAGAGACACTGGGGTTGGCTTCAGGAGCCCAAAAATTGGATGAATCACACCCTGGAGTTGGCAGCAGCAGCAGGAGCCCAAACATTGGCTGAAAGAGACACTGGAGTTGGCAGCAGCAGGAGCCCAAAAATTGACTGACACACCCTGGAGTCTCAAGCAGCAGCAGCAGCAGGAGCCCAAACATAGCTTGAAAGAGACACTGGAGTTGGCCGCAGGAGCCCAAAAATTGGATGAATCACACCCTGGAGTTGGCAGCAGCAGGAGCCCAAACATTACCTTAAAGAGACACTGGGGTTGGCTTCAGGAGCCCAAAAATTGGATGATTCACACCCTGGAGTTGGCACCAGCAGCAGCAGGAGCCCAAATATTACTTTAAAGAGACACTGGGGTTGGCTTCAGGAGCCCAGAAATTGGATGAATCACACCCTGGAGTTGGCAGCAGCAGCAGGAGCCCAAACATTACTTTAAAGAGACACTGGAGTTGCCAGCAGGAGCCCAAAAATTGGATGAATCACACCCTGGAGTTGGCAGCAGCAGCAGGAGCCCAAACATTACTTTAAAAAGACACTGGAGTTGGCTTCAGGAGCCCAAAAATTGGATGATTCACACCCTGGAGTTGGCAGCAGCAGCAGCAGGAGCCCAAACATTACTTTAAAGAGACACTGGAGTTGGCAGCAGGAGCCCAAAGATTGGATGATTCACACCCTGGAGTTGGCAGCAGCAGCAGGAGCCCAAACATTACTTTAAAGAGACACTGGAGTTGCCAGCAGGAGCCCAAAAATTGGATGAATCACACCCTGGAGTTGGCAGCAGCAGCAGGAGCCCAAACATAGCTTGAAAGAGACACTGGAGTTGGCTGCAGGAGCCCAAAAATTGGATGAATCACACCCTGGAGTTGGCAGCAGCAGCAGGAGCCCAAACATTACTTTAAAGAGACACTGGAGTTGGCTTCAGGAGCCCAAAAATTGGATGAATCACACCCTGGAGTTGGCAGCAGCAGCAGCAGGAGCCCAAACATTACTTTAAAGAGACACTGGGGTTGGCTTCAGGAGCCCAAAAATTGGATGAATCACACCCTGGAGTTGGCAGCAGCAGCAGGAGCCCAAACATTGGCTGAAAGAGACACTGGATTTGGCAGCAGCAGGAGCCCAAAAATTGACTGACACACCCTGGAGTTTCAAGCAGCAGCAGCAGCAGCAGCAGGAGCCCAAATATAGCTTGAAAGAGACACTGGAGTTGGCTGCAGGGGCCCAAAAATTGGATGAATCACACCCTGGAGTTGACAGCAGCAGCAGCAGGAGCCTAAACATTACTTTAAAGAGACACTGAGGTTGGCTTCAGGAGCCCAAAAATTGGATGATTCACACCCTGGAGTTGTCAGCAGCAGCAGCAGGAGCCCAAATATTACTTTAAAAAGACACTGGAGTTGGCTTCAGGAGCCCAAAAATTGGATGATTCACACCCTGGAGTTGGCGGCAGCAGCAGCAAGAGCCCAAGCATTACTTTAAAGAGACACTGGGTTTGGCTTCAGGAGCCCAAAAATTGGATGAATCACACCCTGGAGTTGGCAGCAGCAGCAGGAGCCCAAACATTGGCTGAAAGAGAAACTGGAGTTGGCAGCAGCAGGAGCCCAAAAATTGACTGACACACCCTGGAGTTTCAAGCAGCAGCAGCAGCCCAAACATAGCTTGAAAGAGACACTGGAGTTGGCTGCAGGAGCCCAAAAATTGGATGAATCACACCCTGGAGTTGGCAGCAGCAGGAGCCCAAACATTACTTTAAAGAGACACTGGGGTTGGCTTCAGGAGCCCAAAAATTGGACGAATCACACCCTGGAGTTGGCAGCAGCAGCAGCAGGAGCCCAAACATTACTTTAAAGAGACACTGGAGTTGGCAGCAGGAGCCCAAAGATTGGATGAATCACACCCTGGAGTTGGCAGCAGCAGCAGGAGCCCAAACATTACTTTAAAGAGACACTGGGGTTGGCTTCAGGAGCCCAAAAATTGGATGATTCACACCCTGGAGTTGGCAGCAGCAGCAGGAGCCCAAACATTACTTTAAAGAGACACTGGAGTTGCCAGCAGGAGCCCAAAAATTGGATGAATCACACCCTGGAGTTGGCGGCAGCAGCAGGAGCCCAAACATTACTTTAAAGAGACACTGGAGTTGGCTTCAGGAGCCCAAAAATTGGATGATTCACACCCTGGAGTTGGCAGCAGCAGCAGCAGGAGCCCAAACATTACTTTAAAGAGACACTGGAGTTGGCAGCAGGAGCCCAAAGATTGGATGAATCACACCCTGGAGTTGGCAGCAGCAGCAGGAGCCCAAACATTACTTTAAAGAGACACTGGGGTTGGCTTCAGGAGCCCAAAAATTGGATGATTCACACCCTGGAGTTGGCAGCAGCAGCAGGAGCCCAAACATTACTTTAAAGAGACACTGGGGTTGGCTTCAGGAGCCCAAAAATTGGATGATTCACACCCTGGAGTTGGCAGCAGCAGCAGGAGCCCAAACATTACTTTAAAGAGACACTGGAGTTGGCTTCAGGAGCCCAAAAATTGGATGATTCACACCCTGGAGTTGGCAGCAGCAGCAGCAGGAGCCCAAATATTACTTTAAAGAGACACTGGGGTTGGCTTCAGGAGCCCAAAAATTGGATGAATCACACCCTGGAGTTGGCAGCAGCAGCAGCAGGAGCCCAAACATTACTTTAAAGAGACACTGGAGTTGGCAGCAGGAGCCCAAAGATTGGATGAATCACACCCTGGAGTTGGCAGCAGCAGCAAGAGCCCAAACATTACTTTAAAGAGACACTGGGGTTGGCTTCAGGAGCCCAAAAATTGGATGAATCACACCCTGGAGATGCAAGCAGCAGCAGGAGCCCAAACATTGGCTGAAAGGGACACTGGAGTTGGCAGCAGCAGGAGCCCAAAAATTGACTGACACACCCTGGAGTTTCAAGCAGCAGCAGCAGCAGCAGAAGCCCAAACATAGCTTGAAAGAGACACTGGAGTTGGCTGCAGGAGCCCAAAAATTGGATGAATCACACCCTGGAGTTGGCAGCAGCAGCAGCAGGAGCCCAAACATTACTTTAAAGAGACACTGGGGTTGGCTTCAGGAGCCCAAAAATTGGATGAATCACACCCTGGAGTTGGCAGCAGCAGCAGCAGGAGCCCAAATATTACTTTAAAGAGACACTGGGGTTGGCTTCAGGAGCCCAAAAATTGGATGAATCACACCCTGGAGTTGGCAGCAGCAGCAGGAGCCCAAACATTACTTTAAAGAGACACTGGAGTTGGCTTCAGTAGCCCAAAAATTGGATGATTCACACCCTGGAGTTGGCAGCAGCAGCAGCAGGAGCCCAAACATTACTTTAAAGAGACACTGGGGTTGGCTTCAGGAGCCCAAAAATTGGATGAATCACACCCTGGAGTTGGCAGCAGCAGCAGGAGCCCAAACATTGGCTGAAAGAGACACTGGAGTTGGCAGCAGCAGGAGCCCAAAAATTGACTGACACACCCTGGAGTCTCAAGCAGCAGCAGCAGCAGGAGCCCAAACATAGCTTGAAAGAGACACTGGAGTTGGCCGCAGGAGCCCAAAAATTGGATGAATCACACCCTGGAGTTGGCAGCAGCAGGAGCCCAAACATTACCTTAAAGAGACACTGGGGTTGGCTTCAGGAGCCCAAAAATTGGATGATTCACACCCTGGAGTTGGCACCAGCAGCAGCAGGAGCCCAAATATTACTTTAAAGAGACACTGGGGTTGGCTTCAGGAGCCCAGAAATTGGATGAATCACACCCTGGAGTTGGCAGCAGCAGCAGGAGCCCAAACATTACTTTAAAGAGACACTGGAGTTGCCAGCAGGAGCCCAAAAATTGGATGAATCACACCCTGGAGTTGGCAACAGCAGCAGGAGCCCAAACATTACTTTAAAAAGACACTGGAGTTGGCTTCAGGAGCCCAAAAATTGGATGATTCACACCCTGGAGTTGGCAGCAGCAGCAGCAGGAGCCCAAACATTACTTTAAAGAGACACTGGAGTTGGCAGCAGGAGCCCAAAGATTGGATGATTCACACCCTGGAGTTGGCAGCAGCAGCAGGAGCCCAAACATTACTTTAAAGAGACACTGGAGTTGCCAGCAGGAGCCCAAAAATTGGATGAATCACACCCTGGAGTTGGCAGCAGCAGCAGGAGCCCAAACATAGCTTGAAAGAGACACTGGAGTTGGCTGCAGGAGCCCAAAAATTGGATGAATCACACCCTGGAGTTGGCAGCAGGAGCAGGAGCCCAAACATTACTTTAAAGAGACACTGGAGTTGGCTTCAGGAGCCCAAAAATTGGATGAATCACACCCTGGAGTTGGCAGCAGCAGCAGCAGGAGCCCAAACATTACTTTAAAGAGACACTGGGGTTGGCTTCAGGAGCCCAAAAATTGGATGAATCACACCCTGGAGTTGGCAGCAGCAGCAGGAGCCCAAACATTGGCTGAAAGAGACACTGGATTTGGCAGCAGCAGGAGCCCAAAAATTGACTGACACACCCTGGAGTTTCAAGCAGCAGCAGCAGGAGCCCAAATATAGCTTGAAAGAGACACTGGAGTTGGCTGCAGGGGCCCAAAAATTGGATGAATCACACCCTGGAGTTGACAGCAGCAGCAGCAGGAGCCTAAACATTACTTTAAAGAGACACTGAGGTTGGCTTCAGGAGCCCAAAAATTGGATGATTCACACCCTGGAGTTGTCAGCAGCAGCAGCAGGAGCCCAAATATTACTTTAAAAAGACACTGGAGTTGGCTTCAGGAGCCCAAAAATTGGATGATTCACACCCTGGAGTTGGCGGCAGCAGCAGCAGGAGCCCAAGCATTACTTTAAAGAGACACTGGGTTTGGCTTCAGGAGCCCAAAAATTGGATGAATCACACCCTGGAGTTGGCAGCAGCAGCAGGAGCCCAAACATTGGCTGAAAGAGAAACTGGAGTTGGCAGCAGCAGGAGCCCAAAAATTGACTGACACACCCTGGAGTTTCAAGCAGCAGCAGCAGCCCAAACATAGCTTGAAAGAGACACTGGAGTTGGCTGCAGGAGCCCAAAAATTGGATGAATCACACCCTGTAGTTGGCAGCAGCAGGAGCCCAAACATTACTTTAAAGAGACACTGGGGTTGGCTTCAGGAGCCCAAAAATTGGACGAATCACACCCTGGAGTTGGCAGCAGCAGCAGCAGGAGCCCAAACATTACTTTAAAGAGACACTGGAGTTGGCAGCAGCAGCAGGAGCCCAAACATTACTTTAAGGAGACACTGGAGTTGGCTTCAGGAGCCCAAAAATTGGATGATTCACACCCTGGAGTTGGCAGCAGCAGCAGCAGGAGCCCAAACATTACTTTAAAGAGACACTGGAGTTGGCAGCAGGAGCCCAAAGATTGGATGAATCACACCCTGGAGTTGGCAGCAGCAGCAGGAGCCCAAACATTACTTTAAAGAGACACTGGGGTTGGCTTCAGGAGCCCAAAAATTGGATGATTCACACCCTGGAGTTGGCAGCAGCAGCAGGAGCCCAAACATTACTTTAAAGAGACACTGGGGTTGGCTTCAGGAGCCCAAAAATTGGATGATTCACACCCTGGAGTTGGCAGCAGCAGCAGGAGCCCAAACATTACTTTAAAGAGACACTGGAGTTGGCTTCAGGAGCCCAAAAATTGGATGATTCACACCCTGGAGTTGGCAGCAGCAGCAGCAGGAGCCCAAATATTACTTTAAAGAGACACTGGGGTTGGCTTCAGGAGCCCAAAAATTGGATGAATCACACCCTGGAGTTGGCAGCAGCAGCAGCAGGAGCCCAAACATTACTTTAAAGAGACACTGGAGTTGGCAGCAGGAGCCCAAAGATTGGATGAATCACACCCTGGAGTTGGCAGCAGCAGCAAGAGCCCAAACATTACTTTAAAGAGACACTGGGGTTGGCTTCAGGAGCCCAAAAATTGGATGATTCACACCCTGGAGTTGGCAGCAGCAGCAGGAGCCCAAACATTACTTTAAAGAGACACTGGAGTTGCCAGCAGGAGCCCAAAAATTGGATGAATCACACCCTGGAGTTGGCAGCAGCAGCAGGAGCCCAAACATTACTTTAAAGAGACACTGGAGTTGGCTTCAGGAGCCCAAAAATTGGATGATTCACACCCTGGAGTTGGCAGCAGCAGCAGGAGCCCAAACATTACTTTAAAGAGACACTGGAGTTGGCTTCAGGAGCCCAAAAATTGGATGAATCACACCCTGGAGTTGGCAGCAGCAGCAGCAGGAGCCCAAACATTACTTTAAGGAGACACTGGAGTTGGCTTCAGGAGCCCAAAAATTGGATGATTCACACCCTGGAGTTGGCAGCAGCAGCAGGAGCCCAAACATTACTTTAAAGAGACACTGGAGTTGCCAGCAGGAGCCCAAAAATTGGATGAATCACACCCTGGAGTTGGCAGCAGCAGCAGCAGGAGCCCAAACATTACTTTAAAGAGACACTGGGGTTGGCTTCAGGAGCCCAAAAATTGGATGATTCACACCCTGGAGTTGGCAGCAGCAGCAGCAGGAGCCAAAACATTACTTTAAAGAGACACTGGAGTTGGCTTCAGGAGCCCAAAAATTGGATGATTCACACCCTGGAGTTGGCAGCAGCAGGAGCCCAAACATTACTTTAAATAGACACTGGGGTTGGCTTCAGGAGCCCAAAAATTGGATGATTCACACCCTGGAGTTGGCAGCAGCAGCAGCAGGAGCCAAAACATTACTTTAAAGAGACACTGGAGTTGGCTTCAGGAGCCCAAAAATTGGATGATTCACACCCTGGAGTTGGCACCAGCAGCAGCAGGAGCCCAAATATTATTTTAAAGAGACACTGGGGTTGGCTTCAGGAGCCCAAAAATTGGATGAATAACACCCTGGAGTTGGCAGCAGCAGCAGGAGCCCAAACATTGGCTGAAAGAGACACTGGATTTGGCAGCAGCAGGAGCCCAAAAATTGACTGACACACCCTGGAGTTTCAAGCAGCAGCAGCAGCAGCAGGAGCCCAAACATAGCTTGAAAGAAACACTGGAGTTGGCTGCAGGGGCCCAAAAATTGGATGAATCACACCCTGGAGTTGGCAGCAGCATCAGCAGGAGCCTAAACATTACTTTAAAGAGACACTGAGGTTGGCTTCAGGAGCCCAAAAATTGGATGATTGACACCCTGGAGTTGGCAGCAGCAGCAGCAGGAGCCCAAATATTACTTTAAAGAGACACTGGAGTTGGCTTCAGGAGCCCAAAAATTGGATGATTCACACCCTGGAGTTGGCAGCAGCAGCAGCAGCAGGAGCCCAAGCATTACTTTAAAGAGACACTGGGTTTGGCTTCAGGAGCCCAAAAATTGGATGAATCACACCCTGGAGTTGGCAGCAGCAGCAGGAGCCCAAACATTGGCTGAAAGAGAAACTGGAGTTGGCTTCAGCAGGAGCCCAAAAATTGACTGACACACCCTGGAGTTTCAAGCAGCAGCCCAAACATAGCTTGAAAGGGACACTGGAGTTGGCTGCAGGAGCCCAAAAATTGGATGAATCACACCCTGGAGTTGGCAGCAGCAGGAGCCCAAACATTACTTTAAAGAGACACTGGGGTTGGCTTCAGGAGCCCAAAAATTGGATGAATCACACCCTGGAGTTGGCAGCAGCAGCAGCAGGAGACCAAACATTACTTTAAAGAGACACTGGGGTTGGCTTCAGGAGCCCAAGAATTGGATGAATCACACCCTGGAGTTGGCAGCAGCAGCAGCAGGAGCCCAAATATTACTTTAAAGAGACACTGGGGTTGGCTTCAGGAGCCCAAAAATTGGATGAATCACACCCTGGAGTTGGCAGCAGCAGCAGGAGCCCAAACATTACTTTAAAGAGACACTGGAGGTGGCTTCAGGAGCCCAAAAATTGGATGATTCACACCCTGGAGTTGGCAGCAGCAGCAGCAGGAGCCCAAACATTACTTTAAAGAGACACTGGGGTTGGCTTCAGGAGCCCAAAAATTGGATGAATCACACCCTGGAGTTGGCAGCAGCAGCAGGAGCCCAAACATTGGCTGAAAGAGACACTGGAGTTGGCAGCAGCAGGAGCCCAAAAATTGACTGACACACCCTGAAGTTTCAAGCAGCAGCAGCAGCAGCAGGAGCCCAAACATAGCTTGAAAGAGACACTGGAGTTGGCTTCAGGAGCCCAAAAATTGGATGAATCACACCCTGGAGTTGGCAGCAGCAGGAGCCCAAACATTACTTTAAAGAGACACTGGGGTTGGCTTCAGGAGCCCAAAAATTGGATGAATCACACCCTAGAGTTGGCAGCAGCAGCAGCAGAAGCTCAGACATTACTTTAAAGAGACACTGGGGTTGGCTTCAGGAGCCCAAAAATTGGATGAATCACACCCTGGAGTTGGCAGCAGCAGCAGGAGCCCAAATATTACTTTAAAGAGACACTGGGGTTGGCTTCAGGAGCCAAAAAAAATGGATGAATTACACCCTGGAGTTGGCAGCAGCAGCAGGAGCCCAAACATTACTTTAAAGAGACACTGGAGTTGCCAGCAGGAGCCCAAAAATTCGATGAATCACACCCTGGAGTTGGCAGCAGGAGCCAAAACATTACTTTAAAGAGACACTGGAGTTGGCTTCAGGAGCCCAGAAATTGGATGATTCACACCCTGGAGTTGGCAGCAGCAGCAGCAGGAGCCCAAACATTACTTTAAAGAGACACTGGGGTTGGCTTCAGGAGCCCAAAAATTGGATGATTCACACCCTGGAGTTGGCAGCAGCAGCAGGAGCCCAAACATTACTTTAAAGAGACACTGGAGTTGCCAGCAGGAGCCCAAAAATTGGATGAATCACACCCTGGAGTTGGCAGCAGCAGCAGGAGCCCAAACATTACTTTAAAGAGACACTGGAGTTGGCTTCAGGAGCCCAAAAATTGGATGATTCACACCCTGGAGTTGGCAGCAGCAGGAGCCCAAACATTACTTTAAAGAGACACTGGAGTTGGCAGCAGGAGCCCAAAGATTGGATGAATCACACCCTGGAGTTGGCAGCAGCAGCAGCAGGAGCCCAAACATTACTTTAAAGAGACACTGGGGTTGGCTTCAGGAGCCCAAAAATTGGATGATTCACACCCTGGAGTTGGCAGCAGCAGCAGGAGCCCAAACATTACTTTAAAGAGACACTGGAGTTGGCTTCAGGAGCCCAAAAATTGGATGATTCACACCCTGGAGTTGGCAGCAGCAGCAGGAGCCCAAATATTACTTTAAAGAGACACTGGAGTTGGCTTCAGGAGCCCAAAAATTGGATGAATCACACCCTGGAGTTGGCAGCAGCAGCAGCAGGAGCCCAAACATTACTTTAAAGAGACACTGGGGTTGGCTTCAGGAGCCCAAAAATTGGATGATTCACACTCTGGAGTTGGCAGCAGCAGCAGGAGCCAAAACATTACTTTAAAGAGACACTGGAGTTGGCTTCAGGAGCCCAAAAATTGGATGAATCACACCCTGGAGTTGGCAGCAGCAGCAGGAGCCCAAACATTGGCTGAAAGAGACACTGGAGTTGGCAGCAGCAGAAGCCCAAAAATTGACTGACACACCCTGGAGTTTCAAGCAGCAGCAGCAGCAGGAGCCCAAACATAGCTTGAAAGAGACACTGGAGTTGGCTGCAGGAGCCCAAAAATTGGATGAATCACACCCTGGAGTTGGCAGCAGCAGCAGCAGGAGCCTAAACATTACTTTAAAGAGACACTGAGGTTGGCTTCAGGAGCCCAAAATTGGATGAATCACACCCTGGAGTTGGCAGCAGCAGCAGCAGGAGCCCAAACATTGGCTGAAAGAGACACTGGAGTTGGCAGCAGCAGAAGCCCAAAAATTGACTGACACACCCTGGAGTTTCAAGCAGCAGCAGCAGCAGCAGCAGGAGCCCAAACATAGCTTGAAAGAGACACTGGAGTTGGCTGCAGGAGCCCAAAAATTGGATGAATCACACCCTGGAGTTGGCAGGAGCAGCCCAAACATTGGCTGAAAGAGACACTGGAGTTGGCAGCAGCAGGAGCCCAAAAATTGACTGACACACCCTGGAGTTTCAAGCAGCAGCAGCAGGAGCCCAAACATAGCTTGAAAGAGACACTGGAGTTGGCTGCAGGAGCCCAAAAATTGGATGAATCACACCCTGGAGTTGGCAGCAGCAGCAGCAGGAGCCCAAACATTACTTTAAAGAGACACTGGGGTTGGCTTCAGGAGCCCAAAAATTGGATGAATCACACCCTGGAGTTGGCAGAAGCAGCAGCAGGAGCCCGAACATTACTTTAAAGAGACACTGGGGTTGGCTTCAGGAGCCCAAAAATTGGATGAATCACACCCTGGAGTTGGCAGCAGCAGGAGCCCAAACATTACTTTAAAGAGACACTGGGGTTGGCTTCAGGAGCCCAAAAATTGGATGAATCACACCCTTGAGTTGGCAGCAGCAGCAGGAGCCAAAACATTACTTTAAAGAGACACTGGAGTTGCCAGCAGGAGCCCAAAAATTGGATGAATCACACCCTGGAGTTGGCACCAGCAGCAGGAGCCCAAACATTACTTTAAAGAGACACTGGAGTTGGCTTCAGGAGCCCAAAAATTGGATGATTCACACCCTGGAGTTGGCGGCAGCAGCAGCAGGAGCCCAAACATTACTTTAAAGAGACACTGGGGTTGGCTTCAGGAGCCCAAAAATTGGATGATTCACACCCTGGAGTTGGCAGCAGCAGCAGGAGCCCAAACATTACTTTAAAGAGACACTGGAGTTGGCTTCAGGAGCCCAAAAATTGGATGATTCACACCCTGGAGTTGGCAGCAGCAGCAGCAGCAGCAGCAGGAGCCCAAATATTACTTTAAAGAGACACTGGAGTTGGCTTCAGGAGCCCAAGAATTGGATGAATCACACCCTGGAGTTGGCAGCAGCAGCAGCAGGAGCCCAAACATTACTTTAAAGAGACACTGGAGTTGGCTTCAGGAGCCCAAAAATTGGATGAATCACACCCTGGAGTTGGCAGCAGCAGCAGCAGGAGCCCAAACATTACTTTAAAGAGACACTGGGGTTGGCTTCAGGAGCCCAAAAATTGGATGAAATACACCCTGGAGTTGGCAGCAGCAGCGGCAGGAGCCCAAACATTACTTTAAAGAGACACTGGGGTTGGCTTCAGGAGCCCAAAAATTGGATGATTCACACCCTGGAGTTGGCAGCAGTAGCAGCAGGAGCCAAAACACTACCTTAAAGAGACACTGGAGTTGGCTTCAGGAGCCCAAAAATTGGATGAATCACACCCTGGAGTTGGCAGCAGCAGCAGGAGCCCAAACATTGGCTGAAAGAGACACTGGAGTTGGCAGCAGCAGAAGCCCAAAAATTGACTGACACACCCTGGAGTTTCAAGCAGCAGCAGCAGCAGGAGCCCAAACATAGCTTGAAAGAGACACTGGAGTTGGCTGCAGGAGCCCAAAAATTGGATGAATCACACCCTGGAGTTGGCAGCAGCAGCAGCAGGAGCCTAAACATTACTTTAAAGAGACACTGAGGTTGGCTTCAGGAGCCCAAAATTGGATGAATCACACCCTGGAGTTGGCAGCAGCAGCAGCAGGAGCCCAAACATTGGCTGAAAGAGACACTGGAGTTGGCAGCAGCAGAAGCCCAAAAATTGACTGACACACCCTGGAGTTTCAAGCAGCAGCAGCAGCAGGAGCCCAAACATAGCTTGAAAGAGACACTGGAGTTGGCTGCAGGAGCCCAAAAATTGGATCAATCACACCCTGGAGTTGGCAGCAGCAGCAGCAGGAGCCTAAACATTACTTTAAAGAGACACTGAGGTTGGCTTCAGGAGCCCAAAAATTGGATGAATCACACCCTGGAGTTGGCAGCAGCAGCAGGAGCCCAAGCATTACTTTAAAGAGACACTGGGTTTGGCTTCAGGAGCCCAAAAATTGGATGAATCACACCCTGGAGTTGGCAGCAGCAGCCCAAACATTGGCTGAAAGAGACACTGGAGTTGGCAGCAGCAGGAGCCCAAAAATTGACTGACACACCCTGGAGTTTCAAGCAGCAGCAGCAGGAGCCCAAACATAGCTTGAAAGAGACACTGGAGTTGGCTGCAGGAGCCCAAAAATTGGATGAATCACACCCTGGAGTTGGCAGCAGCAGCAGGAGCCCAAACATTACTTTAAAGAGACACTGGGGTTGGCTTCAGGAGCCCAAAAATTGGATGAATCACACCCTGGAGTTGGCAGCAGGAGCCCGAACATTACTTTAAAGAGACACTGGGGTTGGCTTCAGGAGCCCAAAGATTGGATGAATCACACCCTGGAGTTGGCAGCAGCAGGAGCCCAAACATTACTTTAAAGAGACACTGGGGTTGGCTTCAGGAGCCCAAAAATTGGATGAATCACACCCTGGAGTTGGCAGCAGCAGCAGGAGCCCAAACATTACTTTAAAGAGACACTGGAGTTGCCAGCAGGAGCCCAAAAATTGGATGAATCACACCATGGAGTTGGCAGCAGCAGCAGGAGCCCAAACATTACTTTAAAGAGACACTGGAGTTGGCTTCAGGAGCCCAACAATTGGATGATTCACACCCTGGAGTTGGCGGCAGCAGCAGCAGGAGCCCAAACATTACTTTAAAGAGACACTGGAGTTGGCAGCAGGAGCCCAAAGATTGGATGAATCACACCCTGGAGTTGGCAGCAGCAGCAGGAGCCCAAACATTACTTTAAAGAGACACTGGGGTTGGCTTCAGGAGCCCAAAAATTGGATGATTCACACCCTGGAGTTGGCAGCAGCAGCAGGAGCCCAAACATTACTTTAAAGAGACACTGGGGTTGGCTTCAGGAGCCCAAAAATTGGATGATTCACACCCTGGAGTTGGCAGCAGCAGCAGCAGAAGCCCAAATATTACTTTAAAGAGACACTGGAGTTGGATTCAGGAGCCCAAAAATTGGATGAATCACACCCTGGAGTTGGCAGCAGCAGCAGCAGGAGCCCAAACATTACTTTAAAGAGACACTGGAGTTGGCTTCAGGAGCCCAACAATTGGATGATTCACACCCTGGAGTTGGCAGCAGCAGCAGGAGCCCAAACATTACTTTAAAGAGACACTGGGGTTGGCTTCAGGAGCCCAAAAATTGGATGATTCACACCCTGGAGTTGGCAGCAGCAGCAGCAGGAGCCCAAATATTACTTTAAAGAGACACTGGGATTGGCTTTAGGAGCCCAAAAATTGGATGAATCACACCCTGGAGTTGGCAGCAGCAGCAGGAGCCCAAACATTGGCAGAAGGAGACACTGGAGTTGGCAGCAGCAGGAGCCCAAAAATTGACTGACACACCCTGGAGTTTCAAGCAGCAGCAGCAGCAGCAGCAGGAGCCCAAACATAGCTTGAAAGAGACACTGGAGTTGGCTGCAGGAGCCCAAAAATTGGATGAATCACACCCTGGAGTTGGCAGCAGCAGCAGCAGAAGCCCAAACATTACTTTAAAGAGCCACTGGGGTTGGCTTCAGGAGCCCCAAAATTGGATGATTCACACCCTGGAGTTGGCAGCAGCAGGAGCCCAAACATTACTTTAAAGAGACACTGGGGTTGGCTTCAGGAGCCCAAAAATTGGATGAATCACACCCTGGAGTTGGCAGCAGCAGCAGGAGCCCAAACATTACTTTAAAGAGACACTGGGGTTGGCTTCAGGAGCCCAAAAATTGGATGATTCACACCCTGGAGTTGGCAGCAGCAGCAGGAGTCCAAACATTTCTTTAAAGAGACACTGGAGTTGGCTTCAGGAGCCCAAAAATTGGATGATTCACACCCTGGAGTTGGCAGCAGCAGGAGCCAAAACATTACTTTAAAGAGACACTGGAGTTGGCTTCAGGAGCCCAAAAATTGGATGATTCACACCCTGGAGTTGGCATCAGCAGGAGCCCAAAAATTGGCCTAACGACATAAATATGTTTTGCACCATTTGGAAAGTGTAAAACGTGGCACCATGCTGAATCTAGTCGCATGCATCAGGCATTGGTGGGTGGAAATCCTGGCTGATCCATCCTTGGTTCATTTTGACAAAGGTGAGTCTCTCCACATTTTTAGTTGACAGACGAGTTCTCCTCGCCGTAACTATGGCCCCCGCCGCACTAAACACCCGCTCAGATGGCATGCTACTTGCCGGGCAGGACAGCTTTTCCAGGGCAAACTCTGCTAGTTGCGGCCACAAATCAAGTTTGGCTGCCCAGAAGTCCAGCGTATCCTCAAGGTGTGTTGGCATGGTCATGTCAAAGTATGACATGACCTGCTGGTTGAGGTCCTGCTCCAGGTCTTCCTGCTGCTCATGAGTAGCCTCACTATGCGGGTGTAGAAAGCTACTCATTAGCGACTGAAGACTGAGGCTGCTGCTGATGGAGCTGCTGCTGCTGCTCCTGCCAACCCCCCCAGCGGCCATGGCAGTGGAAGGTGAGCGCAGAGGTCCCCTCGAGTCAGACCTGCGAGAGTATGGACCATGGCGCAGATAGGCATCGGCTAACTGCCTACGTAGAATGTCTTTGTAGTAGTTCAGTTTGTCCTCCCTCTCGGTGGGTTTAACCCTTTAAATGCCAAGCACGTAGTTTCTACGTGGTTGCTTCTCCTACCGTTAAGTGCCAAGCACGTAGAAACTACGTGCCTGGCATTTCCCCCAAACAGTTAAAAAATAGAAAAAAAAAATCACTTACCTCCGGTATCCCTGTGAAGCCTGGGGTCCCCTCTTCCTTGGGGGGGCATCCGATCGCCCCCCCGTCGTCCTCCGTCTTCGGGGGGGGCCCGAAACCAGCCAGCGCTGATCGCCGCTGTAAAAAAAAAAAAAAAATAAAACTGTCATTTACTCACCTCCGCGCCCGAGCCTTCTGTCCGGGTCTCCTCTTCACCAGGGGGGGGTCCGATCCCCCCCCTGGGCTGCGCAGTCTTCAGGTGAGGACCCTCTTCCGGGTCCTCACCTCTCTTGTAATGGCGGCGATGGCCGCCGCCGCTTAGCCCCGCCCATTGTGGGAGGAGCGGGATGACGTCATCCCGCTCCTCCTATACCCCCTCCGAGCTCCGGCATCTGTCAGATGCCGGTGGTGATCGGAGCAGGGCGGATGTCAGGTGAGGAGGCTCCGATCGGAGCCCCCTCACCTGTCACCCACCCTGCGCCGATCACCACCGGCATCTGTCAGTGAGGTGATCGGCGCGGGACAGCGGCGAGGGACGTCGGATCGGAGGTGAGTATGGTGTAAAAAAAGAAAAATAAAGATTTTTTTTTCTCTGTGTGTGTGTCATTTTTTTACTATTAACCCCTTGTGAACTGGTAAGGGGTCCATGACCCCTATACCAGTTCACAAGGCTGGGGGGATGGCAAGCCACCTGCGCTAGCGGGTGGCTTGCCATTAACCCCTGGCACCCCTATTACCTGCCTCCCCAAAGGCCAGGGGGGGGCAGAAGAGCCCGGGCCCACATGGGCTATGTGGGCTCGTAGGCTGCAGGGTGGGGGGGCCACAAAAGCTGGCCCCCCCACTCTGTGCCTACAAGCCCCCATAGCTGGTCCCGGGCTGGTTACTGTGGGTAAGGGGGACCCCACGTCAATTTTTTTTTTGATTTTTAAGGGTTTTTAACCCTTAAAAATCAAAAAAAAAATGGGGTCCGCCCCCCCCTGGGAGGGGGGACCCTATGTCATTTTTTTTTTTGATTAACCCTTTGTAATCTGTCATCCAGCAGCTATAAAAGGCTTCTAGCAAGTGAGCAGAAGCCAGTGATCGCCGAGGGACAGAGTGCTCCAGGATGGATGGGAGGTGAGTACAGTGTAAAAAAAAAAATAAAAATTAATAAAATATTTTTTTCTTTATGTGTGTCTGTGTCATTATTTACTTTTAACCCCTTGTGAACTGGTAAGGGGTCCATGACCCCTATACCAGTTCACAAGGCTGGGGGGATGGCAAGCCACCTGCGCTAGCGGGTGGCTTGCCATTAACCCCCGGCACCCCCATTACCTGCCTCCCCAAAGGCCAGGGGGGGGGCAGAAGAGCCCGGGCCCACATGGGCTATGTGGGCTCGTAGGCTGCAGGGTGGGGGGGCCACAAAAGCTGGCCCCCCCACTCTGTGCCTACAAGCCCCCATAGCTGGTCCCGGGCTGGTTACTTTGGGTAAGGGGGACCCCACGTCAATTTTTTTTTTGATTTTTAAGGGTTTTTAACCCTTAAAAATCAAAAAAAAAATGGGGTCTCCCTCCCCTGGGAGGGGGGACCCTATGTCATTTTTTTTCCCGATTTAACCCTTTGTAGTGTGGATGGTTTTTGTATTTTTTTTGTGAATGTTATAAAATACTTGTTTCAGTTAGGGGGGTCTCCTGGGCAGGAACGGGGGGCTACCGATAAATATGTGGTACCGTTCTAATCGGTAGAAATGGGGCTTTCACATGCAATATGATTTTCCTTAATAAAATACATTTTTTATTTAAAATAAAGGAGTCAATTTTCTAAAAAAAATTTTTTATTTATTTATTTTTTTTTTCACTTAATAATATTGTAAAAAAAAAAAAAAAAAATTACAAACAAGACATTTCATGTTAAAGTCTAAACTCTGCTGCAAAAAATATATATATAATTTTTCTGAAAGTTACAGCAAAAATGGCGCAAAACATGTCGCAAAACGACGCAAAATGGGGAAAATGGCCTGTCAACAGAGGGTGACAAAATCTCAAGTAGGCTGGCAATTAAAAGGGTTAATAGTACCTATGCATGTTGGGTATTGTTCTGTTCGGGGGACCTTGCGCTTTCAGACTTAGCTTGTTTTTTCTGGTTTGCATATTTATATTTTAGGAAAAGGTGTTTTTTATTCAGCTTTTTTATAAATTTTTTAGGGAAACCCTGCGCAACCAAAGAATTCTTTGAGGAATTAATTCCAGAAAGATGAGCCCACTACAACAAGCTGGGTACCCTTAAAAAGCTTAACGTGTGTACTTTCAGGGAATATATGGTTTATGGGGGATATTCCAAATGTAAAGGGTTGTTTTGGTTGAAAAATCGCAAGGTGCGCACTTTGTCTGCAGAGCTGAAATTTTCAAGTAAAATTACCGTTATGCGCATGCTTTACTTTGGGGTGTTTGGCAACTCTTCCCTTGACAGAACCTATGCATGTTGGGTGTTGTTCTGTTCGGGGGATGTTGCGTTTTCAGATTAAACTTGTTTTTTCTTGTTTGTATATAGTTTTTTTAGGAAAATGTGGCTTTGATTCTGCTTTTTTATCCTTTTTTTAGGGAAACTCTTTGCAACCAAAGATTACGTTGAGGGATTACTTCCAGAAAACTATGGCCACATCCACAAGCCTGGTACGCCTAGAAAGCCTGAGGTGTGTACTTCCAGAGAATATATAGTTTGTTGGGGGTATTTCAAATGTAAAGGGTTGTTTTTCTGGAAAAACCGCAAGGTGCGCATATTGCATAGCATAGTTGTATTTTATCTGAAAATCTCCTAAAGCGCTGTTTCAGTTTGGGGGAGTCTCCTGGGCAGGAAAGGGTGTCTACCAATACATATGTGGTACCGCTGTAACCGGGAGAAATTGGGATTTCACACGCAATAAGATTTTATTGACAAACTTACATTTTTTATTCCAAAAAAAACTACAATATGTAAAAATTTTTTTTTTTTTTTTTTTTTGCACATATTTCACCCAAAAATATTAAGAATACACCTAACAAATGACAAACAAGACATTTCATGTTAAAGCCCAGACTCTGCTGAAAAAAACAATATATCATTTTCCTGGGAAATCCCTGGAAATCCCTTCAAAAATCACATTTGAACATGGGGAGCGCAAAATAGTGCAAAATGGTCTGGCAACAGAGTGTGACAAAAACTCCAGGTAGGCTGGCACTTAAAGGGTTAAAAAATGCCCCCATTTTGTGCCGGAATCGAGGGTCCAATAAGGTGGACAGCCAGAAGTCATGCCGCCGACAGATGGAAACAATTCTGGGGTTACTACGCAAGCACGTGAGCATGCTTCCTGCCATTTGCGCAAGTGACTCGGATGGACTACCTGTCTCCATCTTCACTGCATACTGCCACGGTGTGCCCGAGTCCTTTGTCTCGCCTTCCTCAAAAACCTCTAGCTCCTCTGGCTGCTCCTGCTCCTCCTCTCCTGTCCGCTGACTAGATAAACCAGCCATTTCGCCAAGCCTAAACTGTGTTTCGCTGGGCAACTCCTCCTCCTTTTCCTCCTCCAGTTCAGCTCCAACGGGGTTCATGTGGCCGTAAGATGTAAACGCCATGTCTCCAGTGCCCTGACCAGCCATGGTTTCCAACATGTGCTGTAGTACATGAAGCAGTGGAATCACGTCGTTCATCCCGTAATCCTGCCGACTGACAAATAAAGTGGCTTCCTCAAAGGGCCTGAGCAAACGGCAGGTGTCACGTATGAGCTGCCACTGGTTGACATTGAAGTTACACAGGGGAGTCCCCCTATCTGCTTGGATCATCAGGAAATCCGTGATGGCTTTTCTCTGTTCATATAATCGGTCCAACATGTGAAGGGTGGAATTCCAACGGGTGGAAACATCGCAAATCAGACTATGTTGGGGGATACCATTCTGACGCTGTAGCTCAAGAAGGGTGTGTTTGGCGGTGTATGAGTGGCTGAAGTGCATGCAAAGTTTCCTTGAAGTTGTTAGGATATCTTGCAGATGGGGGGAACACTTCAGAAACCACTTGACAACCAGATTGAAGATGTGAGCCATGCAGGGGGCATGGGTCAGGCTTCCTTGGCGCAGCGCAGACAAAATGTTCTTCCCATTGTCGGTAACCATGATTCCCATTTTAAGTTTTCTTGGAGTAAGCCATGTTTGGATTTCCTGATGAATAAATTTAAGCAGTTCCTCCCCTGTGTGACTCCGTTCGCCAAGACAAACCATGTGAAGCACTGCGTGACACCTCCGTGCCCTGCACACATGGTAGACTGGAGGGGCACTGAGACTTGAGCCTACAGTGGAGGGTGAGGAGATGGCGGAGGATGAGGAGGCCGAGTCGCACAATGTCACAGGCCCAACGGGCAGGGAACGCGGAGGCCGAAGCGGCGTGACCTGTCCAAGTTGCTGCTGCTGCTGCAAAGGGACCACATTCACCCAGTGGGCCGTAAACGACATGTACTGTCCCTGACCGTAGTTACAGCTCCAGACGTCGGCGCTGCCATGCACTTTGCTACACACCGACAGGCTCAAGGACTGGCCCACCTTCTGTTCAACAAAAGTGTGCAGCACTGGTACTGCCTTCTTGGCAAAGAAATGACGGCTTGGGACTCTCCACCTCGGCTCGGCACAAGCCATCAGTTCTCTGAAAGGTGCAGAGTCCACCACCTGAAAAGGGAGCGACTGCAGCACCAGCAACTTGGACAGGAGCACATTCTTCGCGCTTCTGCGCCGTAGGATGAGTGGGCGCATACTGCTGTCTCTTGGACATGGCTTCGCTGATGGATTGCTGGCAGGATGCATGACTTGGAGGAGGAGGAGGAGGAGGAGCAGGAGCGACAGAGGATGGGTATGACGCACAGCTGCCTTCGGCTGAGGTGCTGGAGCCTTGGCTGGCAGAAATTGGGAGCCGCGTGCCACTTGGTGAGTAAGCAGACTGGACCACCCCTTGGGAGCCTCGGTTCTCCCAGGTCGCTTTATGGTGACGCATCATATGTTGACGCAGGGCCGTGGTGCCAACATTTGGACCCTGGCCACGCTTCACCTTTTGCCTACATCTCTTGCATGTGGCGATGTTACCCTCCTGCTTCAGGAAAACTGCCACACTGCCGAGTAGCTACTTTTCCCACCCCCCCTGCTCCACTACCTCCCGATAAGGTAGACTGCCGCACAGCAGGTGCTCTACCCCGGCCCCGGCCCCGGCCGGCTCCAGCCTTTGGAATTGTGCCCCCATGCTGACTGCTACCACTTTGCTGCCTCAGCTGCTGACTCCGGGGCAACCTGCGCCCCTCTTCTCCTGATGATGACGATGAAGCCCCTTCATCACCCGGCTCCCAAGTGCGATCGGTTTCATCGTCATCATCATTATCACCGAGTTGTGGCTGTACGTCACTGATGTTCGTGGATTCGTCAACAGTGTCTGGCGCAGGAGCTGGAACGCTCGCAGCACCCACGACACTGTCCACATCACTATTTGTCTGCCTAGCTAAAGAAGCCACCTCCATTTCTTGGCTGGACAGTAGCTGCTGACTGTCCTATATCTGATGGTCCTCCTCACTAAAGAGTGGAGCTGAACCCAAAGCATAGGATACGTCCCTGGGGGAGGGAACGGCGTACGACAGAGGCAATGGGAGGACAGGGACTGCTCTCGGGGCATGCCAACTCAGGGTTGTGTCAGAGGAACCTCCCGACCCTAGACTCAGACGTAAGTTGTGATGATGTTGTTGATGAGCGCGTCAACCAATCTACCACGGCAGATGCGTTACTGGTGGAGACCCGACCACTAGCAGATACTGGCAGATTAGGTCTCTCAGCATGACTCCTGCTGCTACTGGCCCCCAGTCTGCTGCGACCTCTGCCTGCGGAATCTTGGCCTCTGCCACTCCTCTTTTCACTTCCAGGCACTTGTCTGCCCGACATAGTCTAACTGGCGTGGTAGTAGGTGATATTTTAAGAACCCCCAGGCAGCAGTGGGTCTATATGAAACAGAATATAATGCACACCAAAAGTGAGCAGTAACACTCAGCCTCCAACAGGCCTGCTTAGTGAAAATAAGAGAGCTACTTAGTGTAAATAAAGAGGGGTATGGTATGTTACAGAATGGGATGCCCCAACAGCAGAGCACCTGGGAGCAGTAGTACTATGCACAGCAAAAGTGTGTTTATCAGGCCAAATTTCTATTAGAATAAGTGCAAAGGGTTATAGGAAATAGAGGCTGGTGTAGTCACAGAATGGGATGCCCCAACCAGAGAGCACCTGGCAGCAGTACTACTATGCAGAGCAAAAGTGTCTTTATCAGGCCAAATTACTTTTAGAATAAGTGCAAAGGGTTATAGTAGTAAATAGAGGCTTGTGTAGTCACAGAATGGGATGCCCCAACAGCCAGCAGTGCACCTGGGAGCAGTAATACTATGCACAGCAAAAGTGTGTTTATCAGGCCAAATTTCTATTAGAATAAGTGCAAAGGGTTATAGTAGTAAATAGAGGCTGGTGTAGTCACAGAATGGGATGCCCCAACAGCCAGCAGTGCACCTGTGAGCAGTAATACTATGCACAGCAAAAGTGTGTTTATCAGGCCAAATTTCTATTAGAATAAGTGCAAAGGGTTATAGTAGTAAATAGAGGCTTGTGTAGTCACAGAATGGGATGCCCCAACAGCCAGCAGTGCACCTGTGAGCAGTAATACTATGCACAGCAAAAGTGTGTTTATCAGGCAAAATTTCTATTAGAATAAGTGCAAAGGGTTATAGTAGTAAATAGAGGCTTGTGTAGTCACAGAATGGGATGCCCCAACAGCCAGCAGTGCACCTGTGAGCAGTAATACTATGCACAGCAAAAGTGTGTTCATCAGGCCAAATTTCTATTAGAATAAGTGCAAAGGGTTATAGTAGTAAATAGAGGCTGGTGTAGTCACAGAATGGGATGCCCCAACAGCCAGCAGTGCACCTGTGAGCAGTAATACTATGCACAGCAAAAGTGTGTTTATCAGGCCAAATTTCTATTAGAATAAGTGCAAAGGGATATAGTAGTAAATAGAGGCTGGTGTAGTCACAGAATGGGATGCCCCAACAGCCAGCAGTGCACCTGGGAGCAGTAATACTATGCACAGAAAAAGTGTGTTTATCAGGCCAAATTTCTATTAGAATAAGTGCAAAGGGTTATAGTAGTAAATAGAGGCTTGTGTAGTCACAGAATGGGATGCCCCAACAGCCAGCAGTGCACCTGTGAGCAGTAATACTATGCACAGCAAAAGTGTGTTTATCAGGCCAAATTTCTATTAGAATAAGTGCAAAGGGTTATAGTAGTAAATAGAGGCTGGTGTAGTCACAGAATGGGATGCCCCAACAGCCAGCAGTGCACCTGGGAGCAATAATACTATGCACAGCAAAAGTGTGTTTATCAGGCCAAATTTCTATTAGAATAAGTGCAAAGGGTTATAGTAGTAAATAGAGGCTTGTGTAGTCACAGAATGGGATGCCCCAACTGGAGTGCACCTGGGAGCAGTACTACTATGCACAGCAAAAGTGTCTTTATCAGGCCAAATGACTTTTAGAATAAGTGCAAAGGGTTATAGTAAATAGAGGCTGGTGTAGTCACAGAATGGGATGCCTCACAGCAGACTTGAGATCAGTTCAGTATATATGCACAGTAAGTGTATAAGCAGCCTGAAAACGCTAACAAAGCCAGTCAGCCAGCCAGTAACACTCAGGCTGGATGAAAAAAAAAAAAATCTCCCTGTGACTGCCTCCGATTTTTCCTAACTTTCCCTGCTTTTCGCTGACTTTCTGCCTGTCTCCTGCCTGTCCCTGGCTCTCTGCCTCTCCCTCACTACAGCAGCGTCCTGTCTCTCACGAATGCAATAGAGAAATGAGGAAAAGCAAGATGTCCGCCGACTTAAATAGCGCTGTGACGTCACCGGGCTTGCTGGCTGCTGATAGGCTGCATGTGACTGCCCCAGCTTGCACTGGCGCGGGGTAGATGTCTGGACATGTCCCGTCCGCCATCTTAAAATGCCTGTAATGTAAATGAATGGATGTTAAAGGAAAACTTCGAGCGATCGAAGCACGGGGAAATTCGGATTCGATCCAAATCGAATTTTTCATGAAATTCGGATCGAATCCGGGTTCGTCCGGATCGATTCGCTCATCCCTAGTGGAGGTGAGGCACAATTCCCTGAGTGAGTGCTAAGGGGGAGGAGGACATTCCTCCCACATTGAAAAGCCGGCATAGCTGGCAGCACAAGAGGGCGCCGCCAGCGTGTACATTGGCTGAGTACTGGGGATGGGAGCGAGCAGCCACTGTATTGCAGAGTGCGGTGCTGGGAGCAGGCTGTAAACTTGCCCCCTCGACTCTGCTTTCAGCTCTCCCCTGCACCGCTCATTGAAATGACAGAAGCTCTCACATGCAGCTTTTGTCATTTATCAGCCTTGCAGGAGAAAGCCGAATGCAGAGCCAAGGTGTGAGCAGGGGCGGGCTGCCATCCGGCTGCTTCCGGTAATATGGACGACGTCACCCTCACATCCTGTGTGTGAATAATTTGCTGCCCCAGCATTGATGTGGAGCTCCTGGGCGGCTTTGTAATTCAGTGTCGCTCAGCTTAGCAGCGCAATGTGACTGCCGGCCTGCCAACAAGATGACAAGCCAGGAGGAAGAGTAAGTGGGGAGGAAGGGAGAGGAGACCGTGAGAGGGTTTATGACTGGAAAGCTGCAAGAGGGAGCAGGGGAGGGGAAGGGAGAAGATAGGAATAGGAAGATAGGGATAGGAGGGGATGGGCGAGAACACAGGGGATGCCTCTACATTTTTGTGTATCTCTGCACTGGTTGCTTAGCTGCTGCTCCTTCTCTTCCCTTCCTTGCTATCCCAATCTCCCGCCCCAACTACTCACTCACCTACTTACCCAAGCAAATACCTACCTACTCCCACACTTACCTAGCCACCCACCTACCGAGCTATTCACTAACCTACCTACTTTTAGCCACCAACTCAGTCACCCACCTATCTACCTATCAATACAACCTACCTATCAATACAACCAAAACACAGCGGAACAAAACCCACCAGGGTAAAACCTAGGGGTTTTAGTTGACAATAAGCTCAACTGTAGTAATCAATGCCAGGCAGCTACTGCCAAAGCAAATAGGATCATGGGGTGCATCAGGAGGGGCATAGGTGCTCATGACCAGAGCATCATTTTACCCCTGTACAAGTCACTGGTCAGACCCCATATGAAATACTGTGTACAGTTCTGGGCACCTGTGCTTAAGAAGGACATATCAGAACTGGAGCGCATTCAAAGAAGGGCAACAAAGTTAATAAAAGGAGTGCGGGGACTAGAGTACCCTGAAAGATTGTCAAAGTTAGGTTTATTTAGTTTAGAAAAAAGACGCTTGAGGGGTGATCTAATAACTATGTATAAATATATTCAGGGTCAATACAAAGATCTGTCCCACAATCTATTTATACCCCGGAGTGTAACCATAACCCAAGGGCATCCACTAAGGTTAGAGGAAAGGTGCTTTCTCCACCGACATAGGAGGGGATTCTTCTCTGTAAGAGCAGTGAGACTATGGGACTCGCTGCCAGAGGAGGTAGTTATGATGGATACAGTAAAAACGTTCAAAAGTGGCCTTGATGCCTTCCTGGCATGTAATAACATTTCCAGCTATGGCTACTAGACCACTGAAAGGAGTTAAACAGGCTGAACTGGATGGACTAAAGTCTTTATTCAGCCTTACATACTATGTTACAATGTTACTATGTTACCAGCAGCTGGTGGGTAATGCCCTGAATTGGGATGCCCCACTGTGTGAAACCCCCCACTCTGTGCACACCCCCACCCACCTATACACTTGAATAGGTGGGTAGCACACACACAGAGCAGGGGAAGTCACTCTGTGCACAGTCTGTGCGGCAGTCACAGGAGCACTTGGGACAGTGCAGGGTATAACCTGTCACGGGACCGGGGAAGGGGGCCCACTAAGACCCTGTCGCCCAAGGGCCCACAAAACCCTAGAGCCGGCCCTGGCTGGCAGTTTGCTTTTTTGGCTGGTTTGTAAGATTTGAGCCAGCTTTGGTGTCCCCTGGCCCTGCAGGCTACGAGCCGGCCTAGCCTATGGCCACGGACTCTTTTTCCCCCCTCTGGGCTTTGGGGAGGCAGGTAATGGGGGCTCAGGGTTAATGACAAGTCACCCGCAGGTGACTTTCCAGACCCAGTGCCTTGTGAACTGGTATAGGGGGTCACATAGATCCCTTACTAGTTCACAAAGGGTTAACAGTAAAAAAAGACAATTCTGTGAGTACTCACCTGTAGAATTGCTTTTACTATGCATGGCATGGCCTGCTTCCAGAATTCCTTACAAATGGGTTATTCCGCCACAAGGTGGCGCAGTGTACTGCAGAAGAGTTGTGGCCCCTCCCGGTACCAAATAAGAAACGGAATCACCATAGACTTATCCAGTGTAGACAAGCAGTTAGCAACCTTATCCTGATGCCTTTCAAAATAAGGAGGTTTGATGGAAAGCGCCGCCAGCTCAGAGACTCGCCTGACAGAAGTAATGGCCACCAAAAAGGCCACCTTAAGAGTCAGAATGGGCAAGGCAGCCCCACGGACAGGCTCAAAGGGGACCCTGCAGAGCAGATAACACCAGATTCAGGTCCCAAACCGGTAGCATAGGCTTACGGGGTGGACGCACATGAGTAACTCCCTGGAAAAAAGTCTTAACCAACCGATGATTGGCAAAGGATCTTTGGAAAAAAATTGCCAGGGCTGACACCTGTCCCTTGAGGGTACTAAGTTGAAGGACCGAATCCAAACCCTGTTGCAAAAACTCCAGAATCCTGGGGGTAGAAAACACCCGACAAGGAAGAGACTTGGACTCACACCAGGTAATGTAAGCATGCCATATCCTGTAGTAGATAAAAGGCGAGGACTTATTCCTAGCCCTAATCATGGTATCAACAACAGAAGCCAGCAAGCCCTTATCCATCAAGATGGAGGTTTCAGCAGCCAAGCCGTTAAAGCCAGCGTTTGAAAATTGGGATGGCACAGTTGTCCCTGAGTGAGCAGATCTGGAACCTTGGGCAAGGCGTACTGATCTACTGCCAGCTGCACGACGTCTACGAACAACACCCTCCTTGGCCAACAGGGGGCCACCAGAATGGCTGGTACCCCTTCCTGGGCTATCTTGCGCAGCACCCTGCCCAGCAGAGGGAATGGAGGGAACACATAGAGGAGCCAAAACTCCGTGGCGAAGGCCAGAGGGTCCTGTGACAGGGAGACAAACCTGGGAAGCTTGTGATTGTGGCGGGACGCAAACAGGTCCACATCCGGCTGACCCCAGCGGAGACACAGGGAGTGAAAAATCTTGTTGCTGAGGGACCATTACCCCAGCCGAGACGTCCCCCTGCTCAGGGAGTCTGCCTCCTGGTTCTCCACCACCTGAATGTAAACCGTCGAGATGCAAGGGACATTCTCTTCCGCCCAAGACAGTATCGGAGACACTTCCTTGAGGGCTCGCTTGCTCCGAGTCCCTCCCTGATGATTGATGTAGGCAACCGCCGTCTGGTTGTCCAAGCGGATCTGAACAGTCCGACCACGAAGGTGCTTGGTCAGCTGAGAAAGAACCAACCTGATCTCCCTCAATTCCAGGACATTGATGGGAGCATGGGCCTCCTGGGGGCCCCACCGACCCTGGAATTTCGGAGACTTCCAAAAGCCCCCCAACCGGTCAGACTGGCATCTGTGGTGACAGTGTCCCAGCACGGAGGCAGAAAAGTGCTGCCCACTAGAAGATTCCCTGAGTCCAGCCACCACGAGAGGGACTGTCTGGCCAGGGGGGGACAAAGCAAATTCCTGATCCAGGGATACAGGGTCCTGACAAACTGACAAGAGGTGCAACTGAAGAGGTCTCATGTGAAACTGAGCAAAGGGGACCGCCTCGAAGCAGGACACCATCAGGCCCACTAACTGCATCCCTTGCCGATTGGGATGGGGACAAAAGAGCAGAGTCCATGCCTGCTTCTGAAGGCCCTCCACTTTCTGCTGAGGCAGGAATACCTTGACCTGACAGGTATCCAGAGTCATGCCCAGAAAGGACCTCACCAAAGATGGGGACAGTGAAGACTTGGGATAGTTGATCACCCAGCCGAAGGACTTGAGAGTGGAGGTCACCACCAGAGTATCCTTCTCGGCCTGATGAAGTGAGACGCAATCAGAATGTCGTCCAGGTAAGGGAGGATGCCAATGCCCTGATTCCGCAGCAGAGCCATCACGCCTGCCAGCACCTTGGTGAACACCCGAGGCGCCGAGGTGATACCGAACGGTAAAGCCACAAACTGGTAATGCTGATCCTCTAGAGCGAACCTGAGAAATTTCTGATGATCTGGAAAGATTGGCACGTGAAGGTATGCATCCTTGATGTCTACGGAGGTCATGAAGTCGCCCGGGCGCAGGGTACTGACCACCGAGCGTAGAGTCTCCATGCAGAAGTGCTTGAACCTGACAAACTTGTTCAAGTCCAGGATGGGCCTCAGGGACCCGTCCTTTTTGGGGACCGTGAACAGACTGGAGTAGAATCCTCGACCCTGTTCCTGGGAAGGCACCAGGCAAATGACTCCTGACTCCAACAGACGTTGAACCGCAAGGCGCAAACCCTGAGCTGACAGAGGGTTTTGAGAAATCCGGGCTCTGATGAATCTTGGGGGCGGCCAGGCTGAAAACTCGGAGGACCCGGAGGACACCACCTCCTGAATCCACCGGTCTGAGACGCGTAGCCTCCAGACTTGAGCAAAGAGCTGAAACCGTCCCCCCACCCGGATGGGTGAGGGCGCCTCCTCATGCTTGAGGGGGCTTGGGAGAAGGTTTGGGCTTGGGGCCCCATGAGAGACCGGGACGACCACGTGGTCTGCCACGGCCCCAAGAATCCCTGTGGGTACCTGAGAAGAGGGAGCCACGACCTCCTCTGGGAGCACGAAAGGAGGGGAGGGAAGAGGAGGGCCCCCGAAAAGGCCGAGGCTGTCTGTATAACCCCCCCCCCGCTACCAGACGTAGCGCCATTAAGGAGATGCTTGAGCTGTTTCTTAAGGGCAATAGCTGTAATGGCAGCAGCGCAGACCGGACGCAGCCCAGCCCCCACACATATAAAAGCATGGCAGGCCAGCAGATCCATGCGCCGGTCCTCGCTGTCCCGTAGTGTAGTAGTGTCAGGGGAAGGCATGACCGAGGTGTTGGACAGCCCTAGAACGGGAACGTCCACCTCAGGGGGACACGACCATCGCTTTACCAGGTCGGCAGGAAAAGGATACCTCTTATCCAACCTCTTGGGCACAGCGGGCAATCTACTAGGATGTTCCCACTCCTTGAGCACCATATTAGTGAAATGGCTCTGCTCAGGGAACTCCAGACGCTGTTTATCAGGACAAAAGAGCTCACCCTGCTTCCTCTTAGCCACCTCATGGGGGACAATGTGCAAGATTTAAAAAATGTGAGCCACAGGCTATCAGTGTCCACAGGGAACCATGAGTCCTCCCCAGACGCAGACCCAGGGTCACTGCCGTAACCCTCCTGCTGGTCCCCAGAGGAGTCAGAGTCCTGGAAGAGTTTCCCCACCTCTAGGGGGTAAAGGCCAACAAAAGCATCAGGTCCCTCATCCTCCTCAGGAAAGAGGGATGGCACGGGAGCTAGGTGCCGCTTCTTGCCAGAGGCCTTACGTGGAACAGGCCTGGCAAGCTGCCTTTCAATGCTGGCCACACGCAGTGCCAGATCAGACTGTGACCCCCCGCTAGTATCCCCCTCACTGGGGGCTAAATGCAGGCGCGGGGGGGTAGGCGATGCCGAAAGGGTCGCAGAGCTGGGAAGCGAAGCAGGTAGCCCAGCCTGGGCGCGCGGCACACACACCGTGGAACTGTTACTCAGAGGGGATGTCCCGCACATGGCACAAAGCCGGGATTGCCCTGAAGGACCCCCAAGAATGCTATCCCCAGAAGCCTCCATATGGTGATTAACACAGGCGCAATAGGCCAGCACAGGGTAAGGGCTAATAAAAGCCACCCGGGATGCCCCCCCAAGGGATGCCCCCAGAATCCAGTAAGGGAAGATGAGGGAAGGTAAGGGGTAGGACCAGGAGAAACCACAACCCAGAGTTGTCCCACCTGAAAGACATAAGTAAAGACACATAAGCATCCCGCAGCACATGCCCCAAGGAAACAAAAAAAAACCCAAATGGGACTCATGGACCAAGCAGGGCAAAGGCACCAGCCGCCAGACCACAGGAGGAAGCGACAACAGACAGAGATCACCGCCGCAGCTCCGGGATGAAGAAGAGCCCCAGACGTGCAGCAGAAGCAAAATGGTGCCGACAGAGGAACCTTGAAGGGCGGGCCGCGGGAGGATGATGCTATACGCGTCATCCTCCGGCCCCGCCCCCCCCGAAGAACGCGAAAACGGCGCTCGCGTGACGTCATCACACAGTAGAAAAAACGCCTCACAGTTATAGAGCCGCCGCCACGGAGCCTAGTCCAAAGTGGCGACAGCTGTGAAAACACAGTTAAAAACAGATTAAACTAATTAAACACCCTCGCCGCTACCACCTGCCCCCCCTCTCCCCCGAACACACGACGAGCAGGGGGAGAGGAAGGCGAGCGGGCAGCGGCGAGAGCCCAGGCCAGAGATGGGGGGCCCAAAACGCCAGTACAAGTACATAGTCCCCAAAACACTCACCCCCTCAGAAGCTAGGACGGGAACTCCACATCCCTAGTATGCTCACCATAAAGCCTATGGCCGGCTACCCTTTGTGGTACAGGGTCTGCGGCTTGGAGCAGTGCTCCTTGAGCACTTGACCCTAGTGCTCCTCTACCCTCACCCGATCCGTCAGCCGAGGCTGGGAGGCACAGAGGGTCCGGAAACGGGTGGAAATAGCCATGCAGGGCCGCAGGCTTGGTTGACCCGCTCACCTGCGCAATATAAAGAGCCATCTTCTATCTTCTATCAGAATCACTGCAGAGAGAACACTGGATAAGTCTATGGTGATTCCGTTTTTATATGGTACCGGGAGGGGGCCACAACTCTTCTGCAGTACACTGCGCCACCTTGTGGCGGGATAACCCATACGTAAGAAATTCTGGAAGCAGGCCGTGCCATGCAATAGGAAAAAACGCCCAAATCATCTGTAAGCTCTTCACTTGCCTCTTGTGAAAGCCCGTCATCACCACAACTCTGCAACTGCATACTAATGTAACTGATTATTGAGTCTCGGTGTAACTTACTCTATCCTGTAACGTCTCAGAACAGCATTTTGTATAATCTGTATCATTTCAAATTCCATCATAGCCAAATGTTTGTTATCACTGCCTAGTGTGCTTATAGAATTAAAACCTAAATTTTAACTTGAGCGATCTGTTTGCCTTAAACCAAGAATCTGTGTGTCTGCATGCTTCGGGCCTGGTATTCCTGATAGGAGGGACTCGGACAAGGTTTTCTTGGGAACGCGGTCTGTGTGTACGGAGGTCCCTGGTTTATAGTTGGATCATGTGACCCGCGGTTCCCTGACAGCGATACTTTACAGAATCGATTTTTTATGACATCCCTAGAGTGAACGCATTCCCATCTCTTTTTCCCATGAAAATTCTAATTTTTCAGCCTTTTTCGTTCTTGTGCAAATCATCCAAACCATTTTTGGGTGATACAATTTTTCAGGGGGGGATTTTTCATTTGGAATTCTCGTTTCCAAATGAAAAATCCTGTAAAACCAATAACCACAAAAAATTCTCAATGCATTAATTGTCTATCATATATTGAATGAGGGTTGTATGGTGGTACACTGAGGCCCTTATTTAACAAGGGATAGCGCCAGGTAGCGAAGGGTGAGCGAACGATAATGACGCTCACCGCCACGAGAACGCCGGCTCCCCTCCGCAATCACACATTTATCAAGCCGATCCTGCTTAGCGACTGAGAGAGCGTCAGATAGCGAATCATTCATCATTATCCCAGCCTCACCCCACAGCGCCAGCGAGCGACCTTGAACAGCGACAGGTATGACCTCTCGCTAACTGGCGCTCTCCAATGCATTTCAATGGAGCAATCTTTAAATATTCATAATTAATTGCTATTTTTTTTTTTTTTTTTTTTTAAATGTCAAAAATTCTGTGACCACTTCTGCAATGTTAGATATTTTTTTTAAGGCAAAAAAAAATAAAAAATTTGTGCAGAATTGATATTACAGGTCTGATATTAATGTATTCATATTACAAAATGTTGTGAAAAACATGTTTTTTTTTTTTTTCTAAAAATATGGTTGTTTGAGGGTTAAAAAAACTACTTTTAACCCATCGCCGCCAGCGCTCTGGGGTTTAAACAAGCATTTCACAGCGCGAGAATTTTTGGAGCGTGATTTGTTAATGAATATGCTGGGAGCCATTCGCTATGGCCGTTCACTGTCATGCGCTCCCATACAGCGTGGAGCCTGTCAAACAGCGACTCCTAACCCCGTATTCAACATTACTGCACACCGACTGAGTCACTGTCAACAGCCGAACAACGGCCAAGCACAGCGAATACTAGCGGGCTCTGTGAAAATAACGCTACTGTCGCTCATCTGTCGCTACCTGGCGCTATTAATGAATCGGCCTCCCCGTCTGCTATATATGCTATGAATAAAGCCAAAAAAAGAGCCAGTTTCCACCTCTTTGTTTTATATTATATTTAGCAGTCTCTCATTGGCAAAAGTGTATGCCAGTTAATACTCTATATATAGGAATATAAAAAGTGTTGTTACCACTGATCCTTTTTCTAGGTCCCTGTGACCTCAGGAGACCAGACAATGCTCATGTTGCTATGGTTTCCTTGGGACCACCTGTTGATATTCTGTTGCTCGCCTGGCCACTCACAAAGTCTGTATGCTGCCGCGATCTTGCTGTATCTGTGGGGGTAAACGCTGCCCAGTAACACATTTCTTCCACAGATGAAATCCTCATAACATATGTTACAAAGCTTAAGAAGAACCCGCACAGCTGAATATACTATACTACAGGTGCTGGCTAGGTGAGAGGGACCCTTGTGAAGGGCCCGTAATCATAGACAATGACCAGGGCGGTCTGCCAGTGTCAGACCACTATTTACTCACCAAATATTGAGCCGCACTCAAAATGATATAATAATACTTAATTTTATTGTACCATAAGATTATAGACACATAACATACAATGACATCAACATGATTAAAATATTTACACAAACCAATAAACAGGTGCTACAGGGGACCCAAATGGACTATTTCATCATATATAAATTTTTCTTTAAAAATAGAAAATATTCCTCCAAAAGTATGCCAGATATATACAATCTACTGTTTGAAAAGTGCACAGTGCATATGTGCATATGTTAATTGGAATACATGCATTATAAAGCGCGACCCCACCACTAGTGGGTAAGAGATAGAGTGCTAACAAAAGAATAAGATGAAGAGATAGATAGATAGAGCCCCAGACAATACTGGGGTTTAAAGTGCAAGTGCAAAGGGTGACCAACAGTGTAATAACAGTGCGATTGGTATATCAAGGCATAAGCAAGTAAATTGATTTCTCCTATAGATAAGAATAAATGGATACTATCACCGGTAATAGAGTCCAGGTCCTCCTGTATGCACCCGTTCACCAACACCGACGCGTTGCGTGAGCAATCACTTCCTCAGGGTGTTGTTCAATGTTGTCCTCCCTGGATTCCCCCCTAAATACCTGTACACGGGGATCGCACCCACCTGCCTGTAATTGTTTCCTGTCTGCCCCGCAACTTCCGGTAGGAAGTGCGCCTGGATGCTGGGAGTGATTCTCTCCCCAAGACTTATTAGCCACGATGTTCATTTCAGTAATACCTTTTATGAGTGGGGTGATGGGGTTGTGAATCCTTTAAGGCTTTATGGCGCCAGCTGCGTTTTCTCGGCGCCGCATCCCCCACTGCGCAAGCGCAGTAGACAGTGCGCGTCACCCGCACCTACACCCAGGGCGCCTGCGCAGTGCCATTCTGGCCCAGTCCAGCATACACCCAGTGCGCATGCGCCCTATGTCTCCCGGGCGGTGAATTCATCATTACACAATCCTCGCTGGTCAGAGTGCAGGCACCCCTAAGGCTGTTTACTATTTGGACAGGGCGGAGATATACAATAATCATCGAGACCCGCGCGCTCCGCACACGATGTGCGCGCGCCGGATCTCCAGGCAGTGATGTCCGTGCGCGCGCGCTGCCGCCACGTAGGGCGATCGCGCATGCGCACAAGGCGCATTCCCCGTGTATACAAGGCAGGGGACCAAGGGTGACAGCAAACTTAAGACTAGACAACAATAACACAAAACATATAATACATTCTAAAATAAACAGCTCTATCTACCTGTGTCTATATACATATATACATACATAAAAAGAGCCAGTTTCCACCTCTTTGTTTTATATTATATTTAGCAGTCTCTCATTGGCAAAAGTGTATGCCAGTTAATACTCTATATATAGGAATATAAAAAGTGTTGTTACCACTGATCCTTTTTCTAGGTCCCTGTGACCTCAGGAGACCCAGACAATGCTCATGTTGCTATGGTTTTCTTGGGATCACCTGTTGATATTCTGTTGCTCGCCTGGCCACTCACAAAGTCTGTATATATATATATATATATATATATATATATATATATATATGTGGACTGCTGTGTGTGACAGCTAGATTATCTCACTATAGGATGTTCAGGGATGGGGGGGGGGGGGAGGAGGAGGGGGAGGGGGAGGAGGGGAGGAGGGGGAGGGAGGGATACAGAATATGTGTTGCATGTATACATATTCAGTAAATAAAAAGTGGCAGTGAGTAACAAGGAAACGAGGTCATATACCTTAGACATACTCATTTAAGCAAGGTGAGTTGGAGTGTGAGTGTGAAAAATTAATATTAGCATCAATATCAATATTATTACATTAATAAAAAAGTGCTTAAAAATTAAAATTAGAATTTTTAAAAAATTAAAGGTTGAGAAGAACATGCCCACTAATTCCATCCCTGGGTTGTTGTCTGAATAGCCCATACCTAGGGGGCCCTCCAAGATAATGGTCTATGCTTTTATCCTGGGTGTTCCAAATTGATGATCTTTAAGGGACTCAAGTGGATTCACTGATCATACAATAAGCACTATGTATTCTTTCACTGTTCAAATGTGCTCCCTACTGGCCCACTAATGGGTTCCTAGAGGATATGCATTTCTTTCTCCCAGTGATATATCCATAGATGTAGGTGTGATCCTTCTGTAGAAAAAGCTGGGAAAGTTCCATCCCAAATATCCTTGCTATACATGTCCATCAGGAAAAAAAGCCCAAAATGGGTGGTAAGGTCCTTGTTGTTCAAAAGTTCTCCATGCGAATAGATATACTGCAAGAAAATTTCCAATTCCTTGTGATTCTCCAATGTGTATTGGGCTTGTTGCCCCCAAAGTCCAGATTCAAGATGCATACATCCAAGTATATCGCCTGCTTCATCCACCTCCTGCACCCTATTACTTTCAATAGCTCCAAATCTCCTTACATTGGTGCATATGATCTCCCACTATCCACATGATTCTCTTTCTTCTAAATCATGTGGAGGGTGCAAGTAGGGCATTATGAACTACCTGATCCATCCTCTGTTCCAGGTACGCTCAAGGATCCAGGTCCTCCTTCTGGTATTCACCTCAGGATTTTCTTTGTTTCCAAGTGATTGGTTCCTTCTTTTTGCTCTTCCAACGTCAAGGAGGGAAGGGGGGGAAAAGAGGGCCAAGGGCTCGTCATAGATGTCTCATTCTAAAGTGAACAAGAAAAACGTGAGAAAAGTGCCTATCAAGATACAATAATATAAAAAATTATTCAAAATTAAACATTGAAAATTAATAGTTAATTAGCTAAAGTTCACATAGCATCCAATGTGAGATACCAACCTGTGCAAGAGTAATGAACTATACAAAAATAGCAAAAATTATGCCAGCTTATTATTTTCTACAGAATACCAGACCAGTGATAATTCAATCCCGCCCCAAAAAAGGTGCAAATGAAGTATCTTCATTTAAGCCTAACGGTGCCCGAGTGCCCAAATTATATATCCACTCTAGTTCCCTTTGTAATAACCTCTTTTTAATATTGCCTCCCCTGCCGCCCATGCTCACCTTATCCTTATCATAACATATGTTAATACATGCTTTAATGTTAAACTCCAAATACAATCACAAAGAAATTATGGCCATGAGCCATAAAAGCAAGGTTGTTAAAATTGTTCAATATAGTCCTAAAAGTTAAATGAAGTTCAATCGGGGTGCCATAGCTCTCCTGGCTAACGCGTTTCATCCCCGTCTGGGTGACGTTATCAGAGTCTGCCCCAATCCATATGCTGCATATCTTTATTGTTTAGTCACTCCCTATGCAAATCCCCAAGTGGCCATGAGGATTCTGGAAGTTAATTATGTATAAGCACATTCCAGATACACAGAGCTAAATTGAACATTATTATCACCTTCTAACAATTTACGCAAACTGTAATCAATAATTCCATAAAAGATTTCCACAACTCTCCCTAAGTAAAACTTTCAAAATATAGTAGTCCACTTATAAAAACTCATAAAAGAAAGTTCACAAAGTTCACATCTTGTGGGCGATTGTAAAAAGATCTTTCCGATTTTTCCTTTGCGCTGTGTCTCAGCTTCGAGACCAGCAGACATCCTGCTCTAAGTGCCACCCATTTGCCAGCAGGGATGATGAATTGATTTACTACATTAAAAGTTATACATTTTAAAAGGGAGAATTCTAGATGTATTATAAAAATATCTGCATAGGTCAAAACATGACAATCAATAGAAAGGTTTTTTTTCTAAAGAGGTAGAAAAACTTAATATATCCCTGTAATTATTTGCACATTTATATAAAAGAAATGTTTATATTTCCCAAATAAAACTATTTAGATCTATATCAATATTCAGTCCACTTGGCTCCAGGGTTTCTAAAGTAAAGATCCAGTACATTTCTTTTTTGATATGTCCTTCTCTATGCCCGAGCTTCTCCGGTGTTCTCTAATTTGCATTTATTATATTTCACACCTCTAGGATTTTGATTATGGCTATTTTTAAAATGGGCAGATACGCTATGTGTCAACACACCTTTTCTTTTGTGTTCTGCCAATATTACTTTAAACTTCCAACGTACTGTTGTCCGCAGGGGAATTCTAGTAGATAGACAACCCCTGTTCTAATGCAGGTGAGGGAGCCTTCAATAGGATATTCCTTCCCTTTATTTTTTTAATTAAAAGTTTATTTTCTTTCAATGGTCTGGCTCGTCTTACATCCAACACACATCTTACATGGAAAAAAACCCTTTAGACAGTCACCCAACAGTGATCTATCCATCTATAGCTTTAGGTGGGTCAATAAAACTTTTTGTGACCAATGATCCCACATTATTAAATCTGTTCACAAAACATACATTGGCATCCTTCTCATTGCAGGGTTTCTTCTTCCCTTGCATCTTATTTCTCTCCTCCAGTCTTTCTTTCTTACTCTTTTTGCTACATTTTCCAATACATCTTCTTCATACCACTTTTCTTTAAATTTAATTTTCATTACTCTCACCTGCTCCTAAAATACAGAATCCTCGGTGCAGTTTCTCGCTAAATGGGCAAACTGTCCATTAGGAATTGTTCTGATCCATGTGGGATGGTGACAACTGGTTGTTGGTATGTATCTATCTGTTGGTTTAAAATATGTTTTTGTTTACCATTTTCCATCCCTTTCATGTACTGTAATGTCCAATAAATCTATCTGTGTTTTACTATATTGGTAAGTAAATACATTATTTCATTGATTTTGATTTAACTCTTGCATGTACTCTTTCAAACCTTCTTCTGTACCGCTCCATATAAAAAAATGTCTATGTATTTTTTAAAAATCATAAACTCTTTTGGTGGTTCTTGGTATACTTTTTCATTTTCCTAATTACCTATAAAAAATTAGCCAAGTGCCCATACCCAGGATTTTGACTATCCTGGGTTTTGGTCCTTGCCCCCGGGGCAACCCAATCAGGGGTGTCCTGCTGTGTGAGCCCCCTCCAGGTTGCCCAAACTCACCTCTTCCCTGTCCTACAATGCATGCACGGTCACTTATCCAATCAGCGCGCTCAGATTCGCTCGAGCCCCTGCGTCCAAGAGCTCGTCTAATGCAAGCAGATCCCAGCGCATTGTCGGCCACATCCCCCGCTACCCTCTGACAGGGACCACGCCGGCCATTTACAAATGCCTGGTGTAGGCATGCGCCCTGCTAGAGGGATAGCGGGGATGCGGCTGCAGCTCGCGCATGTGCCGTTGGACTGGGAGAGAAGGTGAGTTTCCAGGCGACCTGGAGGGTTTCATACAGTGGGGAATCCCAATTCTGGATACCCAGGGGAAGGAAATCCAGTGGCCCTGGAATGTTATAGATTTCAGGGCGGATGGAGTGTGGGTTTTTTAAGGTTGTTTTGGTATTTCACTGTAAGGTTCTCCTTTAAGATCTTATAAGTGTTCTTATCCTCCAGCAATCTCCAGCATTATCTCTGATGTTGTCTAAGATCACCAACCCGACCCCTCTGATCTTTGTAGTATTTTCCTAATTATTTCTCTTTCATGCTTCTTTATATTCTTAATATTTTTTTCTTCCTTTATCTTGATCAGATCTTGTACCACACAATGCTTGAATGTTTCCATGGTGTAATAATTGCCTGGGGACTGAATAATGATTTATTTTTCACATTTGAATGGGTGTAATCTCCTGTTGTGGAACATCTAATTGTGAAGTATTTTCTTTTGGGTCATATGTATCTTCTTTATTGTCATTTGCCCAAAATGTCCTTATTTTTAGTTTCCTTGTAAGCTTCAGAGTAACTATACTATAGAGTAACTAAAAGTCCTTGTTCTTTTTCCGTTGTTCTCTTCTCCCTGCTCTTGCTCCTCTTCCCCATTTTTTTTTTTTATATTAGGGCGCTCCCATCCGGATCTCCAGCCAGAGCCCCCGATACTGCAAATGTTTTGTATTTCTTTAAATTTTAGGCCGCTCTCACCCTTGCCTGCTGGCAGGGCACCACTCAGGCCCCAACCTGTGCAGTGAGCTGGAAAAGATTTCTGACTGCTCACATTGGTGGATCAGTGTGGGCCCTGCCCCATCATGTGAAGGAGCATGGCTGCAGCACTGGGGGTACAGGAGAGTGCGATGGTGCCAAGCTGACAGAGCCGATCTGAACCAAGGTAGTGTGCAGCCAGGCCCAGGTAGCTTCCCCAACTTGCTTCGCCCTTTGCTGATGCCCGCATTGTGCCTGCCCATCGCCAGTGAGGCGTCGGTGTGGGGCTGCCTGTGAGCATCATCTTTTCCTCACTAGGCTAGTGCTTTAAGGCCGATGCGCACTGTCTGGCTTGAGCAGCATTTAGACTAGTCAGACAGTCAGGGCGAGAGATGCGGGAGGCGACACAGTAGTGGCAAGAAGGGGGTGAGGGGCACAGTCTGTCTGTAAGTTTTTTGTGACATGACTAGTGTAAAACTTTGGTCGGGTAGGGGTTAATTGGCTGTTTGGGGGCATGATGTTTATCGCCGGGGAGGGGCACCATGTGGCTTCTTTAGATTCCAGAGAAAGACCGCATGGGTTTTGTCCAGTTAAACAGCTGCATGATGCCCCTCCCCCTACCCCAGGACCCAATAAACTGCATGAATTAGGATGTTGAATTGGGATGCCCAAGGTGAATAAAACAAAACCTGGGAAAGTCAAATTCACGGGTTTTGTTTTGCTATAAACTTAAATCCATCTGTGGATGCCCCACTGCATGAAACCCCCCAAATCACCCAGTAAAACTTACCTCTCCTCTGGGACTTTCCCATCTTTTCAATGTTGGGCCTTATTTTTTTCTGTTTTTTTCATCCAGCCTCCATTTTTCCATGCTCTATTTCTATATGTATTTCTATATCTATCTTGTGTTTGATTTTTGCAATTTTCATATTGTCTTTTCTTCCTTTCTCTCATGTTTGATCTGCTTGTTTTGTTTTCTGTTCCCTTTGTTTCTGTGTCTTTATTCCTTTTGTCACTTATAGGTCTCCTTTTTCTTGAAATCTTCCACAACTCGAATATACTGCTGATGTTTCTTCCTTTTTATATCTCTCTCAATCTTCTCCAATTTATCTTTTATCTGTCCAGATGCTACAATGTAATCCAGTAACTCTTCAAAAGGTTCAACTTTCTGTTCTAAATCCTTACTCTTCCTTTCCACTTCCACACTTCCAATAATTTCCCCCTCCTTAGTGCTAAATATAATAGTTCTGTGTAGCCGGTGTGTAGCTGGTATGTGCTTATACATAATTAACTCCAGGATCCTCATGGCCGCTCTGGGATTTGCATAGGGAGTGACTAAACAATAAAGATATGCTGCACATGGATTGGGACAGGCTCTAATAACATCACCCAGACAGGGACGAAATGCATGTCAGCCAGGAAAGACAGGGTATTCGGTTAAACGGTATTGGACTTTTAGGACTATAATCCTTTAATACCCAGGATTTCTTTTTGGTTTTATTTGGAGTTTAACATTTAAGCATTTATTAACATACATTACAAGGGTTTCATCTGTGGAAGATATGTGATACTGGGTAGTGTTTACAACCACAGACACAGCAAGATTCAAGTGGCATACGAACTGGGTGAGCAGCCAGGCCAGCACCAGAGTATCAACCAGCCATCCCAAAGGAGCCACATTAAAGGCAACATGAAGGTTGTTTGGGTCTCCTGAGGTTATGGGGACCCGGGAAAAAGGGTAAGTGGTAACAACACTTTTTATACTACTGTGTATTAACTGACAATGGCTTTTGCCAATGAGAGACTGCCAAAGATAGCAGCCACTCTAATATAAAACAAAGGGGTGGAAATTGGCAATTTATTTGGCTTTATTCATAGCCTGTAAAGCGCGCTCAGTGTACCACCATACAACCCTCATTAAATATACGAAGGATGAAGTTTAATTCTGACATAAAGAAAGGGAAAAGAGGTTGTGGACTATTAAAGTGCTGAGCATCTATATAATATTTTACTATAATGAATGGACATTTTTTTGCTCACGGTAGCTTGGTAGATCACATAAATCACTTCACAGATTTCATTGTATCTCCTAGCACATACACACATTGCATTGTTTCCAATTCCCCTATGTGTAGATGACCCTGCACAAGTCAGGGGAGGTTCCACAAGCCTGATTGGGTGGCGCAGATCCCAATAAAAAGGAAACCGCACCAATGTGCAGAATCACACACATCATGGGAGCAGTGGTAGTTGTATGGTAGCAGCAGCAACGTTGGCAACATTAAAAAAAATGTTGGTGGCAGTATTACAGAGCAGGGCTGCCATCAGTGTAGCTGAGTCGGTGCTCAGGCCTCGGGCCCAGTACACCTGTCCTGACTCTCTTGTCCTGACGGCAACACTGCCCTACTCCCAACTTTGTGGACTACAATTTCTGGTTTAGACAGGAAGATGTGCAATACAACACATTAGCCATCTTGGATTGTCTGGTACCCATTGTTGAGTGTGGGAGGCTTGAATCAGAAGTCCTCAGGAAACTTACTCACATAGACCAGTACCTGCAGTTTGACTCCCACCATCCTCCAGAGCACAAACTGAGAGAAGATGGAAAGCAGGACAGGGCAAAAAATATGGTCGTCCCATATGTAAATGGAGAGTTGACAAAACATTAAATGTGTAAAATCTTTAACAAATATCACATCTCTGTCTGCTTTAAACCTGGAAACACATTGAGACAACAGCTGGTTCACCCAAAAGACCTAGCATTGAAGCACAAGAGCAAGTAAAAAAGCCCCATTAGATGTAAACTTCAATTCACACCCAAGAGCACTCCCAAAGATAACCTTGCTTCACCAGATCATTAGCATGACCCCAAATGTATTTCAACAGTGCAATGGTCAGTGCCCAGACAGGTATGTGGGTGAAATCAAACAGCAGTTACATCTGAGAATAGGGCTGCACAAAATACCAATTCCTCTTGTACCTACATCTGAAGAACAAATAACTTTCACAGTAAAGTTTGCACCTTAGATACTGAACAAGATTGGTATAAAAGAGATATGAAAGGAGGCGGGGAATCCAACACTTACAAGGCCATGTTAACACTCTACCCTATGCAGTCACCACTAAGTCATGCTAATGCAATCAGCACCTGAGTTTTATACTGTTATAGTAGAATACTTTACAAGTCACTGTGAATTGAAAAAGCCAATTGGATGACTAGTGAAACATCTTCAAGTGAATAAACAGATGCAGCAACCATTAACTAACACATCAGAGCTCAAGATTTTGATTATCTCAGCACAAAAGCCATTGAAAAGCATTGAAGGTTTAAAAATAGCACAATGCAGCAAGTTGAGTTTTAAAGAAAGTAGCATCTGCATTACTACAGCTATGATGTAGTGCTGGAGTGGTTTGGAATTGCTCCAGGTAGTTTACATTCCAAGCTGCCTAGTAGGATGTCCGGGCACGCCATCCCCGCTTGACAACCTGATGCACTAGGCCAGTACGCAGCCTGGTGTGGGGACTGGGGAGTTCCAGAACCAGTGGAAAGTAAATGAACAAAGAGAAGAGGATGCAATAGTGCATTCTACCTTGGAGAAGAGGTCTTTCAAAAATGGAATACATGGGTGTGCTGTTGCTGAGCCCTAGGAGTCCTAGGAGTGGCTCATCCATTAGCTTTTTTACTGTCTGCTATTTTACTTTTTTTTATCACTGCATTTATTGATTGGGGATTGTCTATACCCATATTTCTATATTGACATTGCACTACACACACACTGTATATAGCACTAAATTCTACATATTTATTTACTATGGCCTTGCTGGTGGGGGCATCCTCCAACATCAACTTGCAGCAGGTTTTGAAGGATGGAAGGATTCCCTCTCTTGCAGACTTGAAGAGAACAGTATCAGGGAGCCATATATCTTGGTTGCTACATGGTCAATTAATGGCCTTTGTATCTAACCAAAATCTATTGCTGGGACACATTTTGCCCCAACATTATCACAGCCCCACCCCCCTTACATACCATCTCTGTCCTACACCAAATACTTATGGGGGATATATTCCATCTCTCTGTACAAGGTGGAGGTACAAGAGTGAGACAAGTAAATACTTATAATACAACAATGACAATGATGCATCTAAAACACACCATATTATGAATCAAATGTAAGAGACAAGTAAATAAACACAAAGATGCCAGAATACATTAGGAGAGAGGGCCCTACCCCTGCGAGCTTACAATCTAAAGGGAGGGGGATTGAGACGATAGGCTGGGTCACAAAGGGTATGCGCTAAGCATTTGCCCAGAGGTTCTGAGGGATGATAAGACTGTAAGATGGATGGGTTAAGTCAGATAATAGGCTCTTCTAAATAGGTGGGTTTTAGGGAGCTTTTAGAGATTTTAAGATAAAGGAAAGTAAGGAATTGCATGAGAAAGGGCATTCCAGAGGAGTGGAGTGTCACGTCTGAAGTCCTAGACTCAAGAAATGGGAAGAGTCGTAAGAAATAATCAAGGACAGGAGGACTGCACCTGGGTTGATATTTTTGGATTAGTGATGAAATGAGGAGGCTTCGTTGTAGAGAGCCTTGCAGCTTAGGGTTAGTAACTTGAACTGAATCCTTTCAGAAAGTGGGAGCCAGTGAAGTGATTGACAGAGAGGATCAGCAGAGGAAGAGCAAGAGTATAAGATTATGAGGCAGACAGCAGAGTTGAGGATTGATTTCAGGGTGCCAGTCTTGCAGTAGTCTAGGTGGGAGATGATCAGGGCATGAACTAGAATTTTCCAGGTATCAGGTGAGAGAAAGAGATGGATGCGATAATAATGCAATTTTGTTGAGTTGGAGGCGACAGGAGGTGGCCAGTGACTGAATGTGTGGTGTAAACGAAAGGGAGGAGTTCAGTATGACGTGCTTGAAGAGCTGCTGTGATAGAGACGTCACTGACAGAAATATGTATGTTGGAGGTGGAAGCAGAATTGTATGGTGGGGAGAGGACAAGCTCTCTTTTGTCCATGTTCAGTTTCAGAGCACGAGAGGACATGAATAAATATATAACCGTTAGACAGTCAGGCACCTGAGATAGGAGGGAGAAGAGGTCAACGCCTGAGAGGTAGATTTCGGTGTCATCTGCATTAAAGTGGTGTTGGAAGCCAAAAGTGTTTATAAGTTGTCCAAGGTATAGACTGAAAAGAGTAGAGGTCTGAGGACAGATCCTTGTGGTACCCCAGCAAATAAAGGGCGAGGACCCTTGTCAAAGTGAGAAATGCTAAAAGGTTACAAAAGTTTAGTGTCCTTTTGTTTTGTTATATCGGTGGTCAATCCCCTTCTATGATTCTAAAATTCTATGAATATTAGAATGTAGACTCCTTTGGTTTATAGGCTTCAACCTTACAGTTTTTTATGCAAAATATGTCAGACATAATTAAAACAAATTACCATGTAATCTTTGCTGGTACAGAAAGAGAAAAGGAACAGTCGAGGATTTTTGTGGAGCACTGTACAATGTAAATGATTAAATATGTAAATTATATACATGTATCATAGTAATTGTGTGTGACTGTATGGAGCACAACTTGATGTCAGGGTGAATTTATCCCATTAGGGGTAAATTAGCCTGACTGTGTAGGTGACCCATCCTCCGTCCTGATTAGTAACCATCGGACCCAGCGTACCCACTACACCTCTATATACTTTCGGTTATTTGTTTAACCATTCTTTCATTTAAAATCTCATAGGTACAAAAAAGATATGACATACATTGGGTTTGTACAACTTCCCATTCGTTTGATATATCAAACTTATTTACATAATAGACATACTTGCTTCTCAAAAACATACATTTATATACAACACTGATATTTTAATACAATTTCTAAAAACCAAAATGGCTATTTTTTTGTCTTACTGGTCCGATGATTGGCCATACAGGGCAGACATGTTTCGCCATGTAGGCTTCCTCAGTGCCCTCATTTGTGTAACAAAAAAGAGAAGGGGTATGTTTTAGCGTAATTGTAAATGAATATATGGGACTATATGTCACTTAAGGTATACATTACTTAGTCCAATATTCAGTATTCTTGCCTTTATGGCATGTTATGAAAAAAGCCCTATACACCATACATTACACTTATTCCTTTATTGTATATCAAACCAAAACCCAATGGGTAAAGATCATATTTAATTACCTGATTTCAAAATATTGTCAGAGAATGTCGGATCTTGGTGGAGATAGAGAGCTTCCTCCTATCCCTCTTTATATCTCAAGCTAATATATGGATATTTAAATCTATAGAGGAGGGGAAACAAGAGAAAGAGTCCCCTTAAATACCAATATTTCCATTGTGCTCAATCATATTATTGTCATTAATATTCTTGTATTTGTTATTATTATATTATTATATTGTTATTATATTATTATATTATTATTGTTGTTATTGTTAACATTGGGGTTACCTTGATCTCTATGTGCCTGCCGCACTATAAATGTCCTCCTCCCCTATGATGCAATGTTATGAATGCCCTTGGTAATCTGTGGAGGGAGATATATTTATCAGCTATGCATGGTTTAATAGACTCCTTGAGTTCATCCCAATCCTAGCTGATTTAATAGTTAAATTCCCTTACCTCCATATGTCACACAGGTGCCATTCCGTAACAGCTGCAGTGCAGCCAGCGCGATCTCAGCGTGTGGAGATATGTGTAATAGTATGCATGTCGGGTCCTCTCGCGATTGCGTCCCCGCCCGCTCCATATATGCCTCTCCGAGATGGTTAAGCTGGGGGAGAAGAGAGCCCCCTCTGCACGCGCTGGCTGACGGCGCGCGAATGTCAGTGCTCCTTATTTGAGAGCACTGAAAGAAAACTCCCAGTCAGCTGACCGGAAGTGACATTGTGCGCCGTCCCTGTGCTCGTTGTTGTCTGACTATATGCGCCATTTTATTGTAGTCTTAGCCCTTACATTATCCAGCGCCTCAGATGCGCTTTTGCTGGTATTATTTTTTAATGTTAATAACTGTAAAATACTCATATTCGCGGTCTCCATAGTGCCACCTGTTATTAAGGACATTAGGATATTCCGCCCGCCCTCACAGACTGTCTCTCCACTTACCCCTGATTTGCATATGTGCGCCATTTTCTTGTAGCCCTGATTCATATGTTCTAATAGCAGTAGATTTATTAGTGTAGTCTCCCCCAACATATCCCCAGGTAAAGAACAATTATCCCACAACCTAGATGCTTAAGTAAAGATGATTATCTCGCCCCCTAATCTAATGTTTAACACTAATTGTATCTGTAAATACATTGATTAATTATTTTATTTCATTTTATTGATTGGAAGGATCCTAGTCTGCTGACTCTGCGGTTTGATTATTCCTTCCATAAGCCCCAGCCCATTGGCCTAATTTTATGTATAGTGACTATTCTAGCCTAATAATATCTGGGAGTGGTTAACACCCTGTCTACTTGAAAGGTTAGTAGTGACATTGTTTATGATGGTTATCTCACTATCTGGTTAAATAGATGGTTATGGAGCTGTCTGTAAACCAGTTACTTCCAAATAGATTCCTTTATTTCTTGGAGTAGTTCTAACCATAATGGGTTTATGGGCTATTTTTTGTATCCAATCACTCCTAACTCCTTGGCCTAATTTTATAAATAATGGACATGAGGCTTGTTAGCCAGACAACATAGGCACATCTTGGGCACTGCAGTAATTTCCTGTTACTTGGCCCATAGTGTTTCGAAATTGGATCTTTAGTGTATGTGATTTACGTAGCTATGGGGAAGCTATAACCAGATAACTCTACATATCCTCCCCATCAGTCCCCGACATTCTCTGACGTCTTGTGGTTGCCTACTGGCCTCCCACATTGAACAAAACAAAATATTTTCCTTATTCATAGAAATGGAGCAAAAGTTAATGTCTCATTTAGACCTGGGTATTTGTGTGCCTTGAGCCGAAATATCCACCGTGTCTCAATTTTTAACGTACCTTTTTCTAGGTTACCTCCTCTGATGGATGGGTGTATCCTATCTAGATCCTGGCATTTTAGCGTAGCTGGATTACTGTTATGATACCTTTTAAAATGCCGTCCTACTGGAGTTTTTTCATTATTTCTTTTAATGCTGTATTGATGTTCATACAGTCTCTTTTTTAGGGGGCGATTTGTCTTCCCCACGTAAAAGCCACCGCACCCACAGGTAAGTAAGTAAATAACATTACTTGTGTTGCAGTTAATAAAATGTTTCATTTTATATTTTTCCCTGTTGAGTATTGTATCTGTTCCCGGTAGTATGTATTGACACATACTGCAATTACCACATTGATATGTGCCCCGAACTTTACAGCAACCATCTCTCTGCTGTTCAGAGAAATGGCTGTATACAAGTTTATCCTTCAAATTATTAGGTCGCCTAAAAATTATTTTAGGTTTTGGGGGTAAGAAAGTTTTTAGGAAGGGATCATTCAAGAGTATAGGCCAGTTTGTCTGAAGGATTTCCTGAATTTTAGCATGTGTATCCGTATAGGTAAGTATTAGCGCTGGGCCAGTGTCTTTTTTTTGCCACTTTAGGTTTATATAGTAGATGCTGTCTGTCGAGGCGGCGGGCTTTTTTGTAGGCAGCTTTTAAGATTGGCCTGCTGTACCCCCGCGCCTGTAATCTTGTCCAAATTTTTTTGGCTTCAATTTTGAAAGCTTGTATGGAAGAACAATTACGGCGTGCCCGTATAAACTCACCATACGGAATGCTACGTAATAAGTGAGCCGGATGTGAGCTAGTTGCTCTCAGCATCGTATTGGCTGAAGTATCTTTTCTATATAGTGCTGTACTAATTTGGCCTTGCTCGTCCTTCCATATTTCTAAGTCAAGGAAGGTGACACAATTTTGGTTCCAATGACTCGTGAATTTTAAGTTTAAAGCATTATCATTGAGCCTATGGACAAAATCATTCAGTTCCTCCTCCGGCCCCTCCCATATCACCAAGATATCGTCTATGTACCTGTGCCACGCCGAAACGTGGCACAGGTACTTGGCCATGTCGTCCTCCGCCCACAATTCCCTCTCCCTCCACCCCAGGTACAGGTTAGCAAACGACGGGGCACATGTCGTCCCCATCGCTGTTCCCTGTACCTGGTGGTAGAGTATTCCATTAAAAAGGAACATATTGTGGGTGAGGACGAAGTTGAGGAGCCGGAGGAGGAAAAGATTATGATTGTGTTCCACCACATCCAACTCATTCAAAAAGATTTCTACAGCTCTCAAGCCCTGAGCATGGGGAATGCTCGAGTATAGGGCCTCCACGTCCAGGGTGACCAAGAACGCCCCGGGATCCACCCACATTCCATCCAGGACACGTAGAATGTGACCTGTGTCCTTCACATAGGATGGCAGGCTCACGACCAGGGGCTGAAGATGATGGTCCACATACTTGCTTGCATTCTCCGTGAGCGCCCCTATGCCCGACACAATTGGTCTTCCTGGAGGTGACACCAACGACTTATGCACCTTTGGTAGGACATAGAACGTTGGTGTTGTCGGATGAGGTGCCTCCAGGAATCCAGCAGTACGTGAGTCAATCGCCCCCTGGTCGTGGGCCTGTTGTATGATGGCGTGGTATTCCCGGGCGTTGACTGCCAGCCTGGACGTGGGGGCCCTGACGTACCATTCCTTATTGTTCAGAATTCGTAAGCACATATCGATGTACTGATCCTTAGACATAATTACTATATTTCCGCCCTTATCCGCAGATTTTATAATCAAGTCATTTTTTGACTCCAATTCCCGAATGGCGGCTACTAGTTCCTTCCCCATATTTGATGTTTTTTTCGTTCTTCTTTCGTTCGATACCGTTAGATTAACAAATGTTGCTACATTATGGTTAAGGCCTATGGGAGGGTAGTACGTAGAGGGCTTTTTAAATTGGGTCAGTGGCTTGTCCCACGTACAATGACCAGCTACTTCCAATCCTAAGTCCATCATATTTTGTTCCAACTGTGACTCTGACAAAGTTGGTGGATCTCTTGGTATTTCAAATGGCCCTTCCTTGTCCATAAATTGAAAGCGACATAATATTTTCCTGGCAAAGAGATGGATGTCCTTGGTTATACCAAACAGATCTAACCCTTTCGAAGGACAAAAATTGAGTCCAAGTCGGAGCAGTTGTTCCTGATCCTTCGTTAAGGTGAAGTTAGTCAGGTTAATGATATCCATCTCTTTGTCGGTTTCCCTCGCTTGTGAAATATTAACATCTATCACGTCTGTACTGATGGAACAGTCTCCGATTTCTCTCTGTCTGTGGAGTTGGAGGAAATGAGGGGGCAGGATTCTTTATGGTGCTTTCTTCTTGCCTTATCTCTGCGTTTATTGTGGCGCGCATTGCGCCGCCATCTAAAAAATCTCTTCTCGGTCTTTCATTTCCCTCCTCAGGGGAAGGTGGAGTTCTTTGGTCCATTTTGCGTTTTTGTAAATATTTCTGTTGTTCTCCCTGCTGTGGACGAGGGTTATCCCATCTCTGGGGACCCTGTTGGTTCTCTCCTCGTCTGTTGAGGGGGGGGAACCTTTTTCCCCATGTTTGTCTCATTTGTCTCGGACCTCTTTCCCTCGAGGAGGAAGTATCTGAAGAATTGCCCTGTCTATCAGGTCTTTCCCTTCTTCCCCTTTGTCCTTGTTGTATAGTTGGCCATGCATAGGCCTCATTATTTTTATAGGCCGAATTGCGGAACACTTAGCTTCCGCGTCCCTGGAGCGCCTAACATCCACCATGGGGGTGATCTAACTAGTCTTAGATGGGTACCCATTGAAAAAGTAGCCTTAGGTCCCAGGGGTGGCGATCTTACGGATAAATTGTTACAGCGGGAGGTCTTTTGGATTTTCACATTGGGCACCCGTAGCCCCAAGGGACTTAATGCTAGGTGGGATGTGGATTTGTTCCTGAAGCATAATTAGGACGACCAGAATCTATTTATTTAGGTGTGTTTAGTTTCATCTGCCTTCAACCTTTAATATTGAAACTGTAATTTTTAGATACAATGTTTAAATGATGATTTAACTCAGCCCTCGGCGAATGACATGTCCTATAGAATATATATATGAGTTGGGCTTTACCCTGACAGGGCTTGTTTTGTGTTTTGATAATCACGTTTACCTCTTAATGTCACTTTTACTGAGACATCAGGGTCGATTCAAAGAAACATGTAACAGCTTTGATTTTGGTGCCGATCATCCTATTTTTCCCGTACGCTCGTGCGTTCGTATGAACTTGCGAGTGATTCTATAAGCAAATACGTTTCTATCCTAAAATGTACGTCCGTTCGTATGGCAGTTCGGGAATCAGGCCTATGTCAGTTTCCATCCTGAATTTTCCGTTTCATTTCTCAGGTTGCAACATTGGTTTTGCCCTTTTTCCTTTTTTGTCTGGACGTAAATCCTTCTGATCTTGCGGCTGCGCACTACAAACTTACCTCATTACAGTGCATTCTAAATATTTGGTCTTTTATTTTTCTTTATTTCATTCATTTTGTAGTAACCAACCATTAATGAATGCATTTGCATAAGTAAATCTTACTTTGTTTAATTTTTAGTTAACTTGCATTTTTTACTTGAGGATTTAATTTAAATATTTTGGCTTCAAATGGTACAACTTAAAATTTTGTGTGTGGTTACCCACACCCTCTACATACAGATTTGCTCTCAAAAATTAAAAAACACCCAGCAACTTCTGCATGTTATGAGCCTAGAAACAGCCAAGATGGCGGCTCAGGTATTCTCGGGCAGCCTGCAAACAGAAAGGGCCTTGTGACTGTGTTGCTCTGCATTCTTTGATTTCTGACCTTTCCGTGCCCCCAGCTCTGCTGTGTCTGTGCAAAATACAGCAGTAACCCGCATCCTGCACTTTATCCCGCTCTCCTCTCCTCAGTAAGTGTGATGCATCTGACCAAAGATGTGCTTAAATAATTAAACAAAGCAAAGGTAAACAACTACACCAATAAATTCAATCTAAAAATATTATTCTAGTACATCAATTTAAAAATAAATAACAAAGTTTCTTTAATTAACGCAAATATATGGATGTATTGCAAAATAAAGGTTTACATGCAAAGGACTAATTAAGGTCCACATTAAAATGCTTTTATAAGGCATACATGAATCAGGTATGCATTGCCATACAATTTATGGCCTCGGCCATGCTGATACATGCAGTTCATTGGAGCTCAAGACGCGCAGACTCCTCCACATAGCCAAAAAACCTGTTCAAGAACAGCAATCCGACTGCTAAAAGGTGTCGGCAGTGGCTTTCTTTTAAAACGTATTTAGAGGTTTGAAAACTGTTCTCTGAATCACACCTAAACACATCCGATTATCCTAAGTTTTACGTTTTGATCCTAAGTTTTAGGATTTGATCCTAAGTTTTACGTTTTGATCCTACAATTTAGGAACGAACTTCCGATGTTCGTAAGAGCATATACGCATTCGTACGTAGGCTCGTGCGAGTCGGAAATGGCCAAAAAAACAGGAAAAAATGACTAACACCCACCCAAACTTACGATTCTCGATCCGAAATCAATTAACTTTTGCTCTTTGAATCGAGGGGATCCTGTTTATAGATTAGATGTATGTTAATATGCGGAGTATAGCAGCTCGGCTGTCATTCTGATCCGCACGGTGTGATTGCCATTAATGGCGCCCGCCATGGGTGGTTATGTCTTGCCAGGTCTTTGACGTCCTGACAGGCTCCACCCTTGGGATGATGTCCTGCAATGGCTGCGTAGCGATTGGCAGTCAAGTGTGCTTCCCTGAAGTGACCCGGAAGCACTGGCTTCACATTGAGATATGGCTTTACACATGCAGCGGCGGATCAACATCACGGCCCACAGGTATTTGAATTAGTTTAATTAATACCAAACTATGGAGCTTCTGTATGCGGCGTTTGTTTAGTAATTAAGATCTATCAGGTGTCTCATTAGGCTAATTGTTAATGTGACTATTTATTGTGAACCGGGCGGTTACCTTGCTGTCATGATTAAGAGCGTAGGCTCGAAACGCGTTGACGCGATGTCTGCCTGAATATGCTCTCAATGCTGTTTTAAGCTGCGGTGCTGTTTTATGCAAGAAAATAAAGAATGGATGATTTTTAACCACCTTGGCTGCGGGCTGGCTCGTCTTGTCTTTGGATCGCCTCCAGCATTTGGGTGAGCCCCTTGTGCCGTGCCGGCAGCGGGTGTGTGTTTCTGTCCAGGGAGTGAAGGCTGGCAACATTTGACTTTTACATATTTTTATAGGCCTGCCTATCTCTGAATAATTTTTGCTCTTTCATCTGAATAATCTCTTTATTCAGTTTTTCAATGGACTCCTTAATCCCAGAGTCCCGTTGTTTAAACTGTTCATTTTTCTGTTTAGTGTGTAACTCTGTTATAGTTGATTGTATTTGGGCATTCAGTATTTCCAGATGCTCTGTGTGATAATTAATTAAAAGCTTAATAAGTTGTAATGAACAGTTTTGGAGGATCCCCTCCCACTGTTTTTTAAATTGATCACTAGGATTGGGTAATTGGGGAAATAGACGAATCCTCAACCCCTTAGGTACTAGACCCTGGTCAAAATACTCCTGGAGATATTGAACATCCCACCATGTTTTGGACTTTTTTGCTAGCGCTTTATATAGTGAGTTGAACAATATATTTGTTTGTTCCGTTGTTTCAATAATATCTTTATTCGATACCCTGCATTGGGTCAGGTTTGTCATCATCGTGTCCCAATCATTAGTCCCTAGTTGGGTCATTTTGATGATTAAATGTTACTTCCGTATTCTCTTGTTTAGAATCAATAGTTGGTGCCAATATTAGGGGGTACACCAGGAGGAAATATTTTATCCTCCTAACCTTTTAACTAACCACAACTTGATGTCAGGGTGAATTTATCCCATTAGGGAAGAGGGGGTTTGGTGCCTGCTGGTCCGATATAAACTATACAACCAAAAATTTCAGAACTAGGTCTAGTCCTGATTAGTAACCATTGGACCCAGCGTACCCACCACACCTCTATATACTTTTGGTTATTTGTTTAACCATTCTTTATTTTGGTACAAAAAAGATATGACATACATTGGGTTTGTACAACTTCCCATTCGTTTGATATACCAAACTTATTTACATAATAGACATACTTGCTTGCTTTTGTTTTGTTCAATGTGGGAGGCCAGTAGGCAACCACAAGACGTCAGAGAATGTCGGGGACTGATGGGGAGGATATGTAGAGTTATCCGGTTATAGCTTCCCCATAGCTACGTAAAGCACATACACTAAAGATCCAATTTCGAAACACTATGGGCCAAGTAACAGGAAATTACTGCAGTGCCCAAGATGTGCCTATGTTGTCTGGCTAACAAGCCTAATGTCCATTATTTATAAAATTAGGCCAAGGAGTTAGGAGTGATTGGATACAAAAAATAGCCCATAAACCCATTATGGTTAGAACTACTCCAAGAAATAAAGGAATCTATTTGGAAGTAACTGGTTTACAGACAGCGCCATAACCATCTATTTAACCAGATAGTGAGATAACCATCATAAACAATGTCACTACTAACCTTTCAAGTAGACAGGGTGTTAACCACTCCCAGATATTATTAGGCTAGAATAGTCACTATACATAAAATTAGGCCAATGGGCTGGGGCTTATGGGAGGAATAATCAAACCGCAGAGTCAGCAGACTAGGATCCTTCCAATCAATAAAATGAAATAAAATAATTAGTGTTAAAAATTAGATTAGGGGGCAAGATAATCATCTTTACTTAAAGTGGACCAACACCCAGGATTTTGACTATCCTGGGTTTTGGTCCACTTCGGCGGGGCACCCCGATCGGGGGTGCCCCGCTGTGTGAAACCCCCCAGAAACCCCAATAAACTCACCTCTCCCCGCTCCCACGTGACTGCCCGGTCCAATCCCCGCCAACGTCCAGGCGGGGAACAGGAACGTCCAAGCGGCTTCCGCCGCCGCCGCCTCCCTCGCGTCACTTTCGGCGCGCGCGCCCGTGCCGGCCATTCACAGATGGGGCGCGAGGGAGGCGGCGGCGGCGGAAGATAAGGTAGGTGATTTGGGGTGTTTGGGGGGGTTTCACCCCGCGGGACATCCCGATCTCGGATGTCCCGCGGGGTGGGAGGTGATCGGTCCGGGAATCTTATAGATTTCCGGGCCGATCACCTCTCGGTGTTGGTCCACTTTAAGCATCTAGGTTGTGGGATAATTGTTCTTTACCTGGGGATATAGTGGGGGAGACTACACTAATAAATCTACTGCTATTAGAACATATGAATCAGGGCTACAAGAAAATGGCGCACATATGCAAATCAGGGGTAAGTGGAGAGACAGTCTGTGAGGGCGGGCGGAATATCCTAATGTCCTTAATAACAGGTGGCACTATGGAGACCGCGAATATGAGTATTTTACAGTTATTAACATTAAAAAATAATACCAGCAAAAGCGCATCTGAGGCGCTGGATAATGTAAGGGCTAAGACTACAATAAAATGGCGCATATAGTCGCGCGATGTCACTTCCGGTCAGCTGACAGGGAGTTTTCTTTCAGTGCTCTCACATAAGGGGCACTGATATTCGCGCGCCGTCAGCCAGCGCGTGCAGAGGGGGCTCTCTTCTCCCCCAGCTTAACCATCTCGGAGAGGCATATATGGAGCGGGCGGGGACGCAATAGCGAGAGGACCCGACATGCATACTATTACACATATCTCCACACGCTGAGATCGCGCTGGCTGCACTGCAGCTGTTACGGAATGGCACCTGTGTGAATACATATGGAGGTAAGGGAATTTAACTATTAAATCAGCTAGGATTGGGATGAACTCAAGGAGTCTATTAAACCATGCATAGCTGATAAATATATCTCCCTCCACAGATTACCAAGGGCATTCATAACATTGCATCATAGGGGAGGAGGACATTTATAGTGCGGCAGGCACATAGAGATCAAGGTAACCCCAATGTTAACAATAACAACAATAATAATATAATAATATAATAACAATATAATAATATAATAATAACAAATACAAGAATATTAATGACAATAATATGATTGAGCACAATGGAAATATTGGTATTTAAGGGGACTCTTTCTCTTGTTTCCCCTCCTCTATAGATTTAAATATCCATATATTAGCTTGAGATATAAAGAGGGATAGGAGGAAGCTCTCTATCTCCACCAAGATCCGACATTCTCTGACAATATTTTGAAATCAGGTAATTAAATATGATCTTTACCCATTGGGTTTTGGTTTGATATACAATAAAGGAATAAGTGTAATGTATGGTGTATAGGGCTTTTTTCATAACATGCCATAAAGGCAAGAATACTGAATATTGGACTAAGTAATGTATACCTTAAGTGACATATAGTCCCATATATTCATTTACAATTACGCTAAAACATACCCCTTCTCTTTTTTGTTACAAAAATTAGGGCACTGAGGAAGCCTACATGGCGAAACATGTCTGCCCTGTATGGCCAATCATCGGACCAGTAAGACAAAAAAATAGCCATTTTGGTTTTTAGAAATTGTATCAAAATATCAGTGTTGTATATAAATATATGTTTTTGAGAAGCAAGTATGTCGATTATGTAAATAAGTTTGGTATATCAAACGAATGGGAAGTTGTACAAATCCAATGTATGTCATATCTTTTTTGTACCTATGAGATTTTAAATGAATTTTCAAAATAAAGAATGGTTAAACAAATAACCGAAATATAGAGGTGTGGTGGGTACGCTGGGTCCGATGGTTACTAATCAGGACTAGACCTAGTCCTGAAATTTTTGGTTGTATGACTGTATGGAGGACAACTGTGCTAGATCAGTCTGTGTTGCAAGAACCCCCAATCTGAATTTCTGCCAATTAACAAATGGTCACCATTTTTCTAATTTAAAATAACTTTTAAAACTACAACCATATTCTTAGCTTTAACGCATCCTGACAGTATACCTATTGACATTGCTTCTGTATTGTATCTGCTGAGATATGATGTGTCCTCTTAGCATTTATCTAGCCCGCTAGGCAAACGATATCCAATGAGCATTATACTGATTTGATTTGTCATGTTCCTAGGGGCTTGACATAAAATAAGGAAGCATGTCACTAGCTTAAAGTATTTTTCTCTTTTCTTTTCTCCTCCATGCGACATTGAATCCTGCATCTTTTATAGTGTATCACAATTCTGATTTTACAAACAAGCTAGGCATGTAAATTGTTTAGGATATAAGACATAATACGCCAAAACGTTGATGCTCCTATTCACACTTTAGAAATGCTGACCTACATTATTGTGTGCTATAAACCAGGCCTGTAAAAGTTTAAAAGCTAGTCCACACAACAAAAAAAAAATCTTCTTTAAGTTAGAAAAAGAGAAAATAAGCACTATTTAGATTACTAAAACATTGCTTAGCATAAAAGCAGTCCTGAAGTCCATTTTTGTGCCTGGTCTACCCTTAGCACAAATAGGAAGATAAAAAAAACACAGATGATTCAGAACTGTTCCAGCCGCTAAAACCAAGAACGGCACAAGTTTTATATATTCAATATAAACTGTTTCAAAACTGGCCATTTGCGGAGTGTGTTGGGAAGGCTGGGGTGAGGGCTCAAATTCCAGTCACAGAAGGTAGAAAAGGCGCTATTGCTTGTCTCTGCTGCACAATTTTCTGCTCCAAAGAGCTGCTGATTTTAATTCAACCAACTCATGCTAGGTTTTCATATGTATGCCACAAAAATAGCCACTTTTTTTCACTATGCAAGTTTTTTTACACATTTTGGGAAATTTTCACTGCCTTTACTTCACTCTAATCCCAGACAATGGAGCATGTTTTAGCTGTAAAGCCCCGCCTCTTCCATTTATTACCACTGTTGCGTGTGGCAATGATGTCATTGCCACACCTATGCAATGACTGATGGTTGCCATCTTACAGAAAGGAACAACAAAGAAATCAGTGTCCCAGGACGATTCAAAGGACAATTCAAAAAGTGAAAATATCCATTTCTAGTTCTACACCCTAAAAAGGAAGTATCTGCAAGGGCTTTGGCCAAATGTATTTCACAAGTTCAGTGGGTTTTGGTCTACTTTAAGCCCCATGGCTGCTGCTGGACCATAAGTGACTATCTTGTCACCAATTTAGTTCAGCAGCAGTGGTACTGCTGCCACTGTGAATGAGTGAAGAGATTGTCCGTGAAGATCTTCAGCAGCTGGGCAGACCAGCTTCCACCATGGGAGACCAGGGGTGAAATCAGGGACCAGGTGAATGTCTGTTTTTGTTATGGCAGGCCTTTGGGGTGTGCCAGTCATATTGCAGCACAGAGGGGCTGTTATTATAGGGGTGCCATAGTACCCAACAGCCTTTTTTTTTATATTTTAGCAGATGGGCAAAATACCAGTTCTGAGCAGCTGCATATGTTGCCCGGCACTGTATAGAGCCTGAAAGGTATATACCTAATTTTTCAAAAGCCGGGGGGAAAATGCCCTTGCGTCTTATGAAGCAAAATGTAAATGAAAAAAACTTACATCACTGGCGCTCCTGAGGCTTCTGCAGTAGCCCTGGCTTCCTTTTGTTTCTTCAATGGGTGGGCATGACCTACATGCAGGAGGGCTTGACCTAAGTGTTGGTGGGCGTGGTCTATGCACGGCCAGCATACGATCACAGACCATAAATTGGTCATGCCCACCCGCCGAAGGAAAGAATTAAGCCCAGCTGCAGGAGCCTATAGGTATGTGTGTGTGTGCCTGTCTGTGTGTGTGTGTCTGTCTGTGTGTGTCTCTCTGTGCGCATGTGTGTGTGTGTGTGTGTGTGCATGTGTCTCTGTGCCTGTGTGTGTGGAGGGATGCCGCCCACTGGCTGTAATGGGGAGTGCCACACACTGGCTGTAATGAGGGATGCCTCACACTGAAATAAGGGATGCCGCTCACTGGCTGTAATTAGGGATGCTGCTCACTGCCTGTAAAAAGGGATGCTGCTCACTGGCTGTAATGAGGTATGCCACTCACTGCATTTGATTAGGGATACCGCACACTGCCTGTAATGAGGGATGCCATGGGAATCCAGCAATGTGATTGGTTGCCCATGGCTCACGTGGGTAGTAAGCACCGCCATTGCTCCGGGCACTGGAGTGCCCTGCCCACACCGGCGGCGGATCATGGCGCTGGATTCCTGGCAGAGTATCAAAGCTAAGGTAAGGTTTACAGGAGTTCAAGGAGGTTATGTGTTCCAGCATTCTTGATGCCCCGTAGAGTAGCAAATGTGGCTTTTTACTGGATTTGAGCACATGGTGACAAAGGGCTAAGTGAGGCACTGCAGCCAAAAGCAATGGAGGAGAGAGGTGGAGTCAACAGGAGGAGTGAGCTGACAGGGTTGCAGCATTGCGTGCTTCCATTCCTTTATTTTAAAGTGAGAATAAAATCAACCACAAAAAGGTAGATGTTGTGGAGACTCTGGAATTGCTAGATTAATTACAGTATAGCCCCCTCTGTTTAATATAGAGTGGAGCTATGTTTGAACCAATTTGCTCAGTAGGGTTATCCCACTCTGAGCCTATGTACATACTGTAGATTTGAGGATAATAGCACTGGGACTATTTGAGCGGGCTCACACCAGGGAGACAATTGTGCTGTGATTTCTCAAAATCACTGCGTGCAGAATTTTTGCTTAAACACAGCACAACCACTCTTCCTGCTGTGAATTAGCCCCTAAACTGACAAGGGCAGGGTTGCCAACTTGTGATCATTGAAAAACACAGTCACAGCCACAGAGCACTGCAGACTTTGGTGTGAATGAGGAACACACCTAAAGAGGAGTCCCCCAGGTTTGCCCCCCCCCCCCCCAGAAGGGTAGCGAGCTGTTTGAACTTTTTTGTTGTATTGTCTGATCTGAGTCCAGCCATATAGATAGGCCAGACGGGCAGAAGCGCGCACTCTGTAGTGGAGTCGGCGCAAGGTTGAAATCAGTGGCTTTATGCCATGTATTAATATGCGCCGCATAAAGCGCTGATTGGACATGTGCCTGCACATGCACTGTGGAAACGGCAGAAAGGTAAGTGAAAGTGGGTGATCTGGGGGTTATACATAGGGGAGCCTCCTACATCGGGATGCTCCTGCGGCAGGGACCAATCGCCAGGATAGTCAAAATTCTGGTGATTGGTCGACTTTAAGCTGTCAGCAGATTAGTTTGATACAAGTGACACATCAATTCAGATCTGAGAGAATGTATAGCTCCAACTTTACACTCTGGATATTACAATCCACTTCAGAAACTACTTTTAAAAAGAATACCAAAAAAAGAAAGGACTATAAATATGTATTTATAACTGCACCATCTAACCCCACTAGGGTTAAAAATCTGTTATATACAGGGATACTACAAATTCTCTATTGCAATGGTAAACTGCCGATCCACATTCAGGCCCAATGGGCCACATGCCTGTGCTGATCAAATGTGGCGATGAGCATCCCCATCCCAACACTATGAATGCCCCCAGAGGTGTAGCTAGGCTTTCTGGCACCCGGGGCAAAGATTCGAAATGACGCCCACCCTATCTGTACTCTGGGCCTCCATTTGGTGCCCCCCTGACCTGCTGCAGCCGGGGCATGTGCCCCCCTGCCCCTCCCTAGCTACACCCCTGCGTGCCCCCCTGGCAGACCAGCAGAGAGCTGGAATATCACTACAGAGGAAGCCCCTCGGATTTTGCACAGCATAGGATGATTCTATTTTGGCTTTAAAATTGACTGAATCCTGTGATTTTGACTATCCCTATCTGATATAGGATACAACCCTGTGTGAAACCCCCTGCCACTGTCATCTACCTCCCATTGTGTCCTTTACCCCTGCCACTGTCCTCTACCACTCACCTAACCTAGCAGAAGGCTCAGCAGCAAGGGCCCTGCAGCAGCAGCTGCAGCAACATGTGTGCTTTAACCAAAGGGAAGCCAGAGTTGGCAGCTCTGCCCATATGTGCATCATGGGAACCTTGAAGAGAGTATACTAGGCAATCTAGAGCATTTCACACCGGGGGGAATCCTAATTTGAGATTGGGAATCAGAAGGCCCTGGAGTCTTTAAGCACCTTACTTTACCAAGAGGTCTTGGCTAGAGATGAGCGAACTTTTGAAAAATTCGATTCGACTGATTCGCCGAATTTTCCGACAAAAATCGTTTCGACCCGAATAAATTCGCGACGAATCGCTATTAAAAACGGCTATTTCTGAGCCTCCTAGAGCCTCAATAGGGTTGTAAACCATTCAGCCTTGCTGTAACACGCACAGGATGCGTGCTGGGTTAGTTAAATAATACTTTGAAGAAATATCACATGCAGATCAGAGGCATCGCTAATAGAATCGCAGAGCGGCACAATTGCAGAGAGTTGAAGTGGCATCACTATGAGGGGCAGAAGGAGCCCAAATATACACTGGAGTTGGCCTCAGGAGCCCAAAAATTGGATGAATCACACCCTGGAGTTGGCAGAAGTTGGCAGCAGCAGCAGCAGGAGCCCAAATATACACTGGAGTTGGCTTCAGGAGCCCAAAAATTGGATGAATCACACCCTGGAGTTGGCAGGAGTTGACAGTAGCAGCAGCAGGAGCCCAAATATACACTGGAGTTGGCTTCAGGAGCCCAAAAATTGGATGAATCACAACCTGGAGTTGGCAGGAGTTGACAGTAGCAGCAGCAGGAGCCCAAATATACACTGGAGTTGGCTTCAGGAGCCCAAAAGTTGGATGAATCACACCCTGGAGTTGGCAGGAGTTGACAGTAGCAGCAGCAGGAGCCCAAATATACACTGGAGTTGGCTTCAGGAGCCCAAAAATTGGATGAATCACACCCTGGAGTTGGCAGGAGTTGACAGCAGCAGCAGCAGGAGCCCAAATATACACTGGAGTTGGCCTCAGGAGCCCAAAAATTGGATGAATCACACCCTGGAGTTGGCAGAAGTTGGCAGCAGCAGCAGCAGCAGGAGCCCAAATATACACTGGAGTTGGCTTCAGGAGCCCAAAAATTGGATGAATCACACCCTGGAGTTGGCAGGAGTTGACAGTAGCAGCAGCAGGAGCCCAAATATACACTGGAGTTGGCTTCAGGAGCCCAAAAATTGGATGAATCACACCCTGGAGTTGGCAGGAGTTGACAGTAGCAGCAGCAGGAGCCCAAATATACACTGGAGTTGGCTTCAGGAGCCCAAAAATTGGATGAATCACACCCTGGAGTTGGCAGGAGTTGACAGTAGCAGCAGCAGGAGCCCAAATATACACTGGAGTTGGCTTCAGGAGCCCAAAAATTGGATGAATCACACCCTGGAGTTGGCAGGAGTTGACAGCAGCAGCAGCAGGAGCCCAAATATACACTGGAGTTGGCCTCAGGAGCCCAAAAATTGGATGAATCACACGCTGGAGTTGGCAGAAGTTGGCAGCAGCAGCAGCAGGAGCCCAAATATACACTGGAGTTGGCTTCAGGAGCCCAAAAATTGGATGAATCACACCCTGGAGTTGGCAGAAGTTGACAGTAGCAGCAGCAGGAGCCCAAATATACACTGGAGTTGGCTTCAGGAGCCCAAAAATTGGATGAATCACACCCTGGAGTTGGCAGAAGTTGGCAGCAGCAGCAGCAGGAGCCCAAATATACACTGGAGTTGGCTTCAGGAGCCCAAAAATTGGATGAATCACACCCTGGAGTTGGCAGAAGTTGGCAGCAGCAGCAGCAGGAGCCCAAATATACACTGGAGTTGGCCTCAGGAGCCCAAAAATTGGATGAATCACACCCTGGAGTTGGCAGGAGTTGACAGCAGCAGCAGCAGGAGCCCAAATATACACTGGAGTTGGCCTCAGGAGCCCAAAAATTGGATGAATCACACCCTGGAGTTGGCAGAAGTTGGCAGCAGCAGCAGCAGGAGCCCAAATATACACTGGAGTTGGCTTCAGGAGCCCAAAAATTGGATGAATCACACCCTGGAGTTGGCAGGAGTTGACAGTAGCAGCAGCAGGAGCCCAAATATACACTGGAGTTGGCTTCAGGAGCCCAAAAATTGGATGAATCACACCCTGGAGTTGGCAGGAGTTGACAGTAGCAGCAGCAGGAGCCCAAATACACACTGGAGTTGGCTTCAGGAGCCCAAAAATTGGATGAATCACACCCTGGAGTTGGCAGGAGTTGACAGTAGCAGCAGCAGGAGCCCAAATATACACTGGAGTTGGCTTCAGGAGCCCAAAAATTGGATGAATCACACCCTGGAGTTGGCAGGAGTTGACAGCAGCAGCAGCAGGAGCCCAAATATACACTGGAGTTGGCCTCAGGAGCCCAAAAATTGGATGAATCACACCCTGGAGTTGGCAGAAATTGGCAGCAGCAGCAGCAGGAGCCCAAATATACACTGGAGTTGGCTTCAGGAGCCCAAAAATTGGATGAATCACACCCTGGAGTTGGCAGGAGTTGACAGTAGCAGCAGCAGGAGCCCAAATATACACTGGAGTTGGCTTCAGGAGCCCAAAAATTGGATGAATCACACCCTGGAGTTGGCAGAAGTTGGCAGCAGCAGCAGCAGGAGCCCAAATATACACTGGAGTTGGCTTCAGGAGCCCAAAAATTGGATGAATCACACCCTGGAGTTGGCAGAAGTTGGCAGCAGCAGCAGCAGGAGCCCAAATATACACTGGAGTTGGCCTCAGGAGCCCAAAAATTGGATGAATCACACCCTGGAGTTGGCAGCAGCAGCAGGAGCCCAAACATTACTTTAAAGAGACCCTGGGGTTGGCTTCAGGAGCCCAAAAATTGGATGAATCACACCCTGGAGTTGGCAGAAGTTGGCAGCAGCAGCAGCAGGAGCCCAAATATACACTGGAGTTGGCCTCAGGAGCCCAAAAATTGGATGAATCACACCCTGGAGTTGGCAGCAGCAGCAGGAGCCCAAACATTACTTTAAAGAGACCCTGGGGTTGGCTTCAGGAGCCCAAAAATTGGATGAATCACACCCTGGAGTTGGCAGAAGTTGACAGTAGCAGCAGCAGGAGCCCAAATATACACTGGAGTTGGCTTCAGGAGCCCAAAAATTGGATGAATCACACCCTGGAGTTGGCAGAAGTTGGCAGCAGCAGCAGCAGGAGCCCAAATATACACTGGAGTTGGCTTCAGGAGCCCAAAAATTGGATGAATCACACCCTGGAGTTGGCAGAAGTTGGCAGCAGCAGCAGCAGGAGCCCAAATATACACTGGAGTTGGCCTCAGGAGCCCAAAAATTGGATGAATCACACCCTGGAGTTGGCAGGAGTTGACAGCAGCAGCAGCAGGAGCCCAAATATACACTGGAGTTGGCCTCAGGAGCCCAAAAATTGGATGAATCACACCCTGGAGTTGGCAGAAGTTGGCAGCAGCAGCAGCAGGAGCCCAAATATACACTGGAGTTGGCTTCAGGAGCCCAAAAATTGGATGAATCACACCCTGGAGTTGGCAGGAGTTGACAGTAGCAGCAGCAGGAGCCCAAATATACACTGGAGTTGGCTTCAGGAGCCCAAAAATTGGATGAATCACACCCTGGAGTTGGCAGGAGTTGACAGTAGCAGCAGCAGGAGCCCAAATATACACTGGAGTTGGCTTCAGGAGCCCAAAAATTGGATGAATCACACCCTGGAGTTGGCAGGAGTTGACAGTAGCAGCAGCAGGAGCCCAAATATACACTGGAGTTGGCTTCAGGAGCCCAAAAATTGGATGAATCACACCCTGGAGTTGGCAGGAGTTGACAGCAGCAGCAGCAGGAGCCCAAATATACACTGGAGTTGGCCTCAGGAGCCCAAAAATTGGATGAATCACACCCTGGAGTTGGCAGGAGTTGACAGTAGCAGCAGCAGGAGCCCAAATATACACTGGAGTTGGCTTCAGGAGCCCAAAAATTGGATGAATCACACCCTGGAGTTGGCAGGAGTTGACAGCAGCAGCAGCAGGAGCCCAAACATTACTTTAAAGAGACCCTGGGGTTGGCTTCAGGAGCCCAAAAATTGGATGAATCACACCCTGGAGTTGGCAGAAGTTGGCAGCAGCAGCAGCAGGAGCCCAAATATACACTGGAGTTGGCTTCAGGAGCCCAAAAATTGGATGAATCACACCCTGGAGTTGGCAGGAGTTGACAGTAGCAGCAGCAGGAGCCCAAATATACACTGGAGTTGGCTTCAGGAGCCCAAAAATTGGATGAATCACACCCTGGAGTTGGCAGGAGTTGACAGTAGCAGCAGCAGGAGCCCAAATATACACTGGAGTTGGCTTCAGGAGCCCAAAAATTGGATGAATCACACCCTGGAGTTGGCAGAAGTTGGCAGCAGCAGCAGCAGGAGCCCAAATATACACTGGAGTTGGCTTCAGGAGCCCAAAAATTGGATGAATCACACCCTGGAGTTGGCAGGAGTTGACAGTAGCAGCAGCAGGAGCCCAAATATACACTGGAGTTGGCTTCAGGAGCCCAAAAATTGGATGAATCACACCCTGGAGTTGGCAGGAGTTGACAGTAGCAGCAGCAGGAGCCCAAATATACACTGGAGTTGGCTTCAGGAGCCCAAAAATTGGATGAATCACACCCTGGAGTTGGCAGGAGTTGACAGCAGCAGCAGCAGGAGCCCAAATATACACTGGAGTTGGCTTCAGGAGCCCAAAAATTGGATGAATCACACCCTGGAGTTGGCAGGAGTTGACAGTAGCAGCAGCAGGAGCCCAAAAAATGGCCTAAAGACATAAATATGTTTTGCACCATTTGGAAAGTGTAAAACGTGGCACCATGCTGAATCTAGTCGCATGCATCAGGCACTGGTGGGTGGAAATCCTGGCTGATCCATCCCTGATTCATTTTGACAAAGGTGAGTCTCTCCACATTTTTAGTTGACAGACGAGTTCTCCTCGCCGTAACTATGGCCCCCGCCGCACTAAACACCCGCTCAGATGGCACGCTACTTGCCGGGCAGGACAGCTTTTCCAGGGCAAACTCTGCTAGTTGCGGCCACAAATCAAGTTTGGCTGCCCAGAAGTCCAGCGGATCCTCAAGGTGTGTTGGCATGGTCATGTCAAAGTATGACATGACCTGCTGGTTCAGGTCCTGCTCCAGGTCTTCCTGCTGCTCATGAGTAGCCTCACTATGCGGGTGTAGAAAGCTACTCATTAGCGACTGAAGACTGAGGCTGCTGCTGCTGATGGAGCTTCTGCTGCTGCTGCTGCCAACCCCCCCAGCGGCCATGGCAGTGGAAGGTGAGCGCAGAGGTCCCCTCGAGTCAGACCTGCGAGAGTATGGACCATGGCGCAGATAGGCATCGGCCAACTGCCTACGTAGAATGTCTTTGTAGTAGTTGAGTTTGTCCTCCCTCTCGGTGGGTTTAAAAAATGCCCCCATTTTGTGCCGGAAGCGAGGGTCCAATAAGGTGGACAGCCAGAAGTCATCCCGCCGACAGATGGAAACAATTCTGGGGTCACTACGCAAGCATGTGAGCATGCTTCGTGCCATTTGCGCAAGTGACTCGGATGGACTACCTGTCTCCATCTCCACTGCATACTGCCACGGTGTGCCCGGGTCCTCTGTCTCTCCTTCCTCAAAAACCTCTAGCTCCTCTGGCTGCTCCTGCTCCTCCTCTCCTGTCCGCTGACTAGATAAACCAGCCATTTCGCCAAGCCTAAACTGTGTTTCGCTGGGCAACTCCTCCTCCTCCTCCTCTTCCTCCTCCTCCTCCTCCAGTTCAGCTCCAACGGGGTTCATGTGGCCGTAAGATGTAAACGCCATGTCTCCAGTGCCCTGACCAGCCATGGTTTCCAACATGTGCTGTAGTACATGAAGCAGTGGAATCACGTCGTTCATCCCGTAATCCTGCCGACTGACAAATAAAGTGGCTTCCTCAAAGGGCCTGAGCAAACGGCAGGTGTCACGTATGAGCTGCCACTGGTTGACATTGAAGTTACACAGGGGAGTCCCCCTATCTGCTTGGATCATCAGGAAATCCGTGATGGCTTTTCTCTGTTCATATAATCGGTCCAACATGTGAAGGGTGGAATTCCAACGGGTGGAAACATCGCAAATCAGACTATGTTGGGGGATACCATTCTGACGCTGTAGCTCAAGAAGGGTGTGTTTGGCGGTGTAGGAGTGGCTGAAGTGCATGCAAAGTTTCCGTGAAGTTGTTAGGATGTCCTGCAGATGGGGGGAACACTTCAGAAACCGCTTGACAACCAGATTGAAGACGTGAGCCATGCAGGGGGCATGGGTCAGGCTTCCTTGGCGCAGCGCAGACAAAATGTTCTTCCCATTGCCGGTAACCATGATTCCCATTTTAAGTTTTCTCGGAGTAAGCCATGTTTGGATTTCCTGATGAATACATTTAAGCAGTTCCTCCCCTGTGTGACTCCGTTCGCCAAGACAAACCATGTGAAGCACTGCGTGACACCTCCGTGCCCTGCACACATGGTAGACTGGAGGGGCACTGAGACTTGAGCCTACAGTGGAGGGTGAGGAGATGGCGGAGGATGAGGAGGCCGAGTCGCACGGTGTCACAGGCCCAATGGGCAGAGAGCGCGGAGGCCGAAGCGGCGTGACCTGTCCAAGTTGCTGCTGCAAAGGGACCACATTCACCCAGTGGGCCGTAAACGACATGTACTGCCCCTGACCGTAGTTACAGCTCCAGATGTCGGCGCTGCCATGTATTTTGCTACACACCGACAGGCTCAAGGACTGGCCCACCTTCTGTTCAACAAAAGTGTGCAGCGCTGGTACTGCCTTCTTGGCAAAGAAATGACGGCTTGGGACTCTCCACCTCGGCTCGGCACAAGCCATCAGTTCTCTGAAAGGTGCAGATTCCACCACCTGAAAAGGGAGCGACTGCAGCACCAGCAACTTGGACAGGAGCACATTCAGCTTCTGCGCCGTAGGATGAGTGGGCGCATACTGCTGTCTCTTGGACATGGCTTCGCTGATGGATTGCTGGCGGGATGCATGACTTGGAGGAGGAGGAGGAGGAGCAGGAGCGACAGAGGATGGGTATGACGCACAGCTGCCTTCGGCTGAGGTGCTGGAGCCTTGGCTGGCAGAAATTGGGAGCTCACTTGGTGAGGAAGCAGACTGGACCACCCCTTGGGAGCCTCGGTTCTCCCAGGTCGTTTTATGGTGACGCATCATATGTTGACGCAGGGCCGTGGTGCCAACATTTGGACCCTGGCCACGCTTCACCTTTTGCCTACATATCTTGCATGTGGCCATGTTACCCTCCTGCGGATGCCTCAGGAAAAACTGCCACACTGCCGAGTAGCTACTTTTCCCACCCCCTGGCCTCACTGATTCACTGCTGCTGTTGCCAACTCCAGGAACCCCTGCTCCACTACCTCCCGATAAGGTAGACTGCCGCACAGCAGGTGCTCTACACCGGCCCCGGCCCCGGCCGGCTCCAGCCTTTGGAATTGTGCCCCCATGCTGACTGCTACCACCTTGCTGCCTCAGCTGCTGACTCCGGGGCAACCTGCGCCCCTCTTCTCCTGATGATGACGATGAAGCCCCTTCATCACCCGGCTCCCAAGTGCGATCGGCTTCATCGTCATCATCATCATCACCGAGTTGTGGCTGTACGTCACTGATGTTCGTGGATTCGTCAACAGTGTCTGGCGCAGGAGCTGGAACGCTCGCAGCACCCACGACACTGTCCACATCACTATCTGTCTGCCTAGCTAGAGAAGCCACCTCCATTTCTTGGCTGGGCAGTAGCTGCTGACTGTCCTCTATCTGATGGTCCTCCTCACTAAAGAGTGGAGCTGAACCCAAAGCATAGGATACGTCGCTGGGGGAGGGAACGGCGTAGGACAGAGGCAATGGGAGGACAGGGACTGCTCTCGGGGCATGCCAACTCAGGGTTGTGTCAGAGGAACCTACCGACCCTAGACTGGGGGTCTCAGACGTAAGTTGTGATGATGTTGTTGATGAGCGCGTCAACCAATCTACCACGGCAGATGCGTTACTGGTGGAGACCCGACCGCTAGCAGATACTGGCAGATTAGGTCTCTCAGCGTGACTCCTGCTGCTACTGGCCCCCAGTCTGATGCGAGCTCTGCCTGCGGAATCTTGGCCTCTGCCACTCCTCTTTTCACTTCCAGGCACTTGTCTGCCCGACATAGTCTAACTGGCGTGGGAGTAGGTGATATTTTAAGATCCCCCGGGCAGCGGTGGGTCTATATGAAACAGAATATAATGCACACCAAAAGTGAGCAGTAACACTCAGCCTCCAACAGGCCTGCTTAGTGTAAATAAGAGAGCTGCTTAGTGTAAATAAAGAGGGGTATGCTATGTTACAGAATGGGATGCCTCAACAGAAGTGCACCTGGCAGGCAGCAGTAAGCCTATGCCCAGCAAAAGTGTCTTATAATATAAATATAATAAGAGCAAATGCTTATATGGTCTTAAACAGAGGCTGCTTTAGTCACAGAATGGGATGCCCCCAAAAAAGATCCAGTAGTACTATGCCCAGCAAAAGTGTCTTTATCAGGCTAATTTCAAATATGATAAGAGCAAATGCTTATATGGTCTTAAACAGAGGCTGCTTTAGTCACAGAATGGGATGCCCTGGCAGGGACAAGTAGTGCTATGCCCAGCAAAAGTGTCTTTATCAGGCTAATTTCAAATATGATAAGAGCAAATGCTTATACGGTCTTAAACAGAGGCTGCTTTAGTCACAGAATGGGATGCCCCCCAAAAAAGATCCAGTAGTACTATGCCCAGCAAAAGTGTCTTTATCAGGCTAATTTCAAATATGATAAGAGCAAATGCTTATACGGTCTTAAACAGAGGCTGCTTTAGTCACAGAATGGGATGCCCCAACAGGAATGGACCTGGCAGGGTCCAGTAGTGCTTTGCCCAGCAAAAGTGTCTTTATCAGGCCTAATTTCAAATATGATAAGAGCAAATGGTTATATGGTCTTAAACAGAGGCTGCTTTAGTCACAGAATGGGATGCCCCCCAAAAAAGATCCAGTAGTACTATGCCCAGCAAAAGTGTCTTTATCAGGCTAATTTCAAATATGATAAGAGCAAATGCTTATACGGTCTTAAACAGAGGCTGCTTTAGTCACAGAATGGGATGCCCCAACAGGAATGGACCTGGCAGGGTCCAGTAGTGCTTTGCCCAGCAAAAGTGTCTTTATCAGGCCTAATTTCAAATATGATAAGAGCAAATGGTTATATGGTCTTAAACAGAGGCTGCTTTAGTCACAGAATGGGATGCCCCAACAGGAATGGACCTGGCAGGGTCCAGTAGTGCTTTGCCCAGCAAAAGTGTCTTTATCAGGCCTAATTTCAAATATGATAAGTGAAAATGGTTATACGGTCTTAAACAGAGGCTGCTGTAGTCACAGAATGGGATGCCCCAACAGAAGTGGACCTGGCAGGGTCCAGTAGTGCTATGCCCAGCAAAAGTGTCTTTATCAGGCCTAATTTCAAATATGATAAGAGCAAATGCTTATATGGTCTTAAACAGAGGCTGCTTTAGTCACAGAATGGGATGCCCCAACAGGAATGGACCTGGCAGGGTCCAGTAGTGCTTTGCCCAGCAAAAGTGTCTTTATCAGGCCTAATTTCAAATATGATAAGAGCAAATGCTTATATGGTCTTAAACAGAGGCTGCTTTAGTCACAGAATGGGATGCCCCAACAGGAATGGACCTGGCAGGGTCCAGTAGTGCTTTGCCCAGCAAAAGTGTCTTTATCAGGCCTAATTTCAAATATGATAAGAGCAAATGGTTATATGGTCTTAAACAGAGGCTGCTTTAGTCACAGAATGGGATGCCCCAACAGGAATGGACCTGGCAGGGTCCAGTAGTGCTTTGCCCAGCAAAAGTGTCTTTATCAGGCCTAATTTCAAATATGATAAGTGAAAATGGTTATACGGTCTTAAACAGAGGCTGCTGTAGTCACAGAATGGGATGCCCCAACAGAAGTGGACCTGGCAGGGTCCAGTAGTGCTATGCCCAGCAAAAGTGTCTTTATCAGGCCTAATTTCAAATATGATAAGAGCAAATGGTTATATGGTCTTAAACAGAGGCTGCTTTAGTCACAGAATGGGATGCCCCAACAGGAATGGACCTGGCAGGGTCCAGTAGTGCTTTGCCCAGCAAAAGTGTCTTTATCAGGCCTAATTTCAAATATGATAAGTGAAAATGGTTATACGGTCTTAAACAGAGGCTGCTGTAGTCACAGAATGGGATGCCCCAACAGAAGTGGACCTGGCAGGGTCCAGTAGTGCTATGCCCAGCAAAAGTGTCTTTATCAGGCCTAATTTCAAATATGATAAGAGCAAATGGTTATATGGTCTTAAACAGAGGCTGCTTTAGTCACAGAATGGGATGCCCCAACAGGAATGGACCTGGCAGGGTCCAGTAGTGCTTTGCCCAGCAAAAGTGTCTTTATCAGGCCTAATTTCAAATATGATAAGTGAAAATGGTTATACGGTCTTAAACAGAGGCTGCTGTAGTCACAGAATGGGATGCCCCAACAGAAGTGGACCTGGCAGGGTCCAGTAGTGCTATGCCCAGCAAAAGTGTCTTTATCAGGCCTAATTTCAAATATGATAAGAGCAAATGGTTATATGGTCTTAAACAGAGGCTGCTTTAGTCACAGAATGGGATGCCCCAACAGAAGTGGACCTGGCAGGGTCCAGTAGTGCTATGCCCAGCAAAAGTGTCTTTATCAGGCCTAATTTCAAATATGATAAGAGCAAATGCTTATATGGTCTTAAACAGAGGCTGCTTTAGTCACAGAATGGGATGCCTCACAGCAGACTTAAGATCAGTTCAGTATATATGCACAGTTAGTTACTATAAGCAGCCTGAAAACGCTAACAAAGCCTGTCAGCCAGCTAGTAACACTCAGGCTGGATGAAAAAAAAAAAAAATCTCCCTGTGACAGCCTCCGTTTTTCCTACCTTTCCCTGGCTTTCTGTCTGTCTCCTGTCTGTCTCCTGCCTGTCTCCAGCCTGTCCCTGTCTGTCCCTGCCTGTCTAACTGCCTCAGCTACACAGCGTCCTGTCTCTCACGAATGCAATAGAGAAATGAGGAAAAGCAAGATGGCCGCCGTTAAATACCGCTGTGACGTCACCGGGCTTGCTGGCTGCTGATAGGCTGCATGTGACTGCCCCAGCTTGCACTGGCGCGGGATACATGTCCAGACATGTCCCGTCCGCCATCTTAGAATGCCTGTAAATGTAAATGAATGGATGTTAAAGGAAAACTTCGAGTGATCGAATCGCGGGGAAATTCGGATTCGATCCGAATCGAATTTTTCCTGAAATTCGGATCGAATCCGGGTTCGTCCGGATCGATTCGCTCATCCCTAGTCTTGGCCAGTAGACCTAAAATGCACCTAATTCACCCCCCAACATGCCTGTCCCCTTACTTTCCACCAACAAATCAGCCTCTCTGTGACCTGCCGCCCACTGACTCCTCTTTCTGTGTTGTGTATCCTTTTAATGAAAGAGTTTCTATTGGCCAGGCTCGGACTGAAGCACAGGCATACCAGAGGATCTTCCAGGGCTCCAGAGGTGAAGAACAACAGGAGCACAGGCTTGATTTGTGGCAGACTGGCAGCAGTTTCAGAGCTTTCCCGTCAAAAAATATCACAAAGGTAAGGGGGCAGCCCCAGCGCAACATAGCAAGCACCTGCCGACAAGCGAGTGTTCTTCATTCTGCAATCAGCCCATGTGGAGAAGATTTAGTATGACAGAGGGGAGACACAGTCCCTGCTAGCCAGACAGCAGCACCTCCTGACTCTGTGGATGAAAGGTCAGGCTGGGAAGCCAACACTTGTGTGTCTTAGTCACGCCATTATTGCTGCAGGTGTAAACTAGGCTGCCAGATAAAGTCTAATTGGTAGTTTGGTGGTCTTTTTCTATTCATATTCTTATTCTTATTCCACCACCTAGGCTTTCCCATTTGTTCCAGAAGAGGCTATTAAACTGATGGTTTTGCTTCAAAGTCTAACTGACCTCCAATTTAAAAGCAGACAAAAACTCAATTTAGCTTACCTGTTTTTTTTTCCACATTACAGTGTGTGAAACCCCTGGATCAGCTGTTTACCCACCTGGATCGCCGCTCCCACAGGGCATGCACTGGCTCTCATCTAATCAGAATAGAGCGCAATGTATATAAATCTATCTCTGAATAGATTGTCAAATGCCTCCCACCCCCCTCTGCAGTACACAAACCAGCAGTGCATTCCTGAGGAGATCCAGTGATCCAGGGGCAAGCTGTAACATGGCCCTTAAAGAAGAGCATAATCCCAAAAACTCCAGGACCATCTGAGTTCCACTCCTTGGGGCACCCCGAATTGGGATGCCCCACTTTGTAAAGCCTCCAGAAGCCCTATTTCACTCACCTTGTCTCGGGGCCCTTGTCGCGTCTCTGCACAGCGATCCTTGGCGATCATCCAGAAGAGGCTATTAAACTGATGGTTTTGCCTCAAAGTCTAACTGACTTCTCTGACTGACAATAGAAGAGAATAGCATTGTTTTAAACACAGGCCTGCCTAATTTGATTGTAGTAGTGAATGCGTAGGCATAAACTGTCACTTAATTGGAAATAGTTTTCTGAAAAACTTCCTCACCCGGGGCTTCTTCCTCCCTTTCAGGTCCAACCAATGCTGGGTGATCTTGGTTTAAGTGGAATGTAGTTGGTGTCGGTCTCCTCCTCCAGCGCAGCTACTATGTCAAGTGCCAAAATCCTATGTTGGGCAGGAAGTCATATCGGTATATCATCATCATCTAAAATGCAGAACAAGTACATATTATTAAAAAAAAAGAAAGAAATAATATACATATTGATTGTTACCAGGCCACACCGCTCATACACTTTAGTTCAGTATTAAGGTATTTTGCCATCCTTGTTAATATTGGGTAGTGTTTTTAACACCTGGGCTGCCCCCCCGGTATGTGGCTGCCACACCCAGCTATGCATCAAGAGATCCACCTTGCCCCAAACAGCCCTTGTGTGGTGCCCATGTGTGCACTCGCTTTCACCTGTTTTATTCTGAAAATGGTGGCGTTCTTTCCATCCTGCCTTCCTAGACACTTAGGCCCCAGTCTAGCTATGCCTGATCGGCCTGACTGCCTATACACTTGTGACCCTGATTAACTAAACCTATTCCTACGCGCTTGCAAATGCAGGCGTTTGGTGTACTTACGCACATGATGGTGTCCTGCTGGCTGCAGGTGAACAGTGAGGGTGCCATTTTTGAAGGAGGTCTCTACGTCATCTGATGCGCCCCAGCAGATCCCGGAAGTTGGCATACGTCAAAACTTCAGTGCGTAGGCATACGCAATTATGTATTAGGGAAGTATAAATTGTTAAAGACACACACTTACGTGTGGAGAGGGCAACACTCCACTACTGCAGTTTCTATTGTGAGATATGTCTGGGAAAAAAACGCACACACAAAAGCCGTAGATCTGAACCAAGCCATGCCCTGCTGGATTATCGCCAAGGATCACAGTGCCACAGCCCGTCTGCAAGTCTATGCCAGCACACACTCAGGCAAAGTCAGAGCAGTGGCAGGAAAAGTGCTAGGGCAAGCCCAAGCAGTCCCAGTCATAGTGCCAAGCCAAGCAAGAGCTCTTCCAGCAAAAGTGATAAGGCTAAGCAGAGCAGTGTTAGGCAAAGTACTAGGGCAAGCCAAAGTAGTCCCAGCCATAGTGTTAGGCCAAGCAAGGGCTCTTCCAGCAAAAGTGATAAGGTTAAGCAGAGCAGTTGCAGGCAAAATACTAGGGCAAGCTAAAGTAGTCTCCGCCATAGTGCTAGGCCAAGCAAGAGCACTTCCAGCAAAAGTGCTAATGCTAAGCAGAGCAGTGGCAGACAAGGTACTACAGCAAGACATAACAGCCCCCCAACAACCCCCTCTCCCAATGGAGCTTGCACCCCTACTTCTTACCGTATCAGATGCAGCAGGGGTCTAAGGCAGCGGCAGGACAGCCCCAATCTGGATACCCCCCTCTTCCCATCAGCATTCACTCCAGCATAATCATGGCCCACCCTTGGCCAGACACCAAGCCCCCCAGCCAGCCCTGTCCAGTCACCAGCCAGTGACCAATCTACCCCCTCAGGATCTTTCTAAACACTCATAGCTCAAATGTCCCCTATTTAACCAAGTACACCGGAAGATGATGGCGCCAATCCTATGTTGGCCTCCCCCTGTGGCCAGGCACCCTGAGTGGCAGGTTTAATGATGCCCAATGTATGGCTTTAGGAGCTGGTGTGTCTGGTATTGGCGCAGTTCGAGAGCTATATCAAATTCTGTTAAGTACCACCTGTGGGAGGCCATCACCAGGCCGGTTAATAGTGCTGGACCAGAGCGAAAGGATGTGGATCAAGTGCAAAGGAAGTTTGCGGACATGAAATATGCTGTTAGAAATAAATTACAAATGCAGCAGCAAGGGTAAAAATGCTTTGTGCTGTTGTGGATGTTGTTGTTAGGCATGACATGACAACATCCTCGTTCATGTCACATGTCCTGCTGGGTCAATGGAGGGAGGGGAAGGAAGAAGGCTGATTGGCCCGAACGCCGAACGCGTGCATGGATCCGTATTGAAATCCGTGTTAGGCTTCATACGCATGAACCTGCAAAGTTCAGATCCATGCCGGATGTGTGCTCGGAAGCCTGGAAGCCCCCCCAACCCCTCCAGCTCCTGTAAAAGATGGCTGGTGTCTATAAGGAGGGCTGGGAGCCTAAGAACCAGCGGTCAAAGGCAGTAATCAAGCCACTGGCCCAAGCGTTCAAGTAGCCCCCCATACCTACTACAATAGGTCTTCACTTGGGAGGTTTGTCCCCTTTGAGGAGTGGAAGATGATAAAAAACTGGGACAATAGAATAGTCCACTTGTAAATAGTCCAATTCCTTGGGGGACCTTCACTCAGGAACTTGGATAATAGTACCTTCGTCGGAACCTTCCTAAATTTTAAATATGTTTGTGAGTCCCTTTCTTTTTAATTGCTACCAAAATGTCCTACAGTACACAGACAAATACAAGAGGACATCTAACATCCTAAAATGTGTGGAAGGGGTGGGCGCATCCACTGCAGCCAGCCCTAAGTAAAACAATAAAGCACACACACCTTACGTCCATGTGTCTCACTTTCCATCTGGAAAGCCAATCAGAAAGGCGGGGGTGTGTCAGCAACACAACTCACATCAGGCCAATCCCCCCCTAGCTGAACAGCAAATTAACCCATTACGGCATGACCATATCTAAAAAGTAAGTCTAAAAAATCAGATTCTTAAAAATGCACACATAGGAGATTATAAAAATAACAGGGTTAGCAACACGATATTGAAAAGCAATTTTTCTATGAGGTATTGATAAACCAATTTAAATCAAAATCTATATTGAGTCCCCCAGAAGCCCTCCCGTTTGGACAGCTCTCTGACCATATTGGATCATCTCCAATGATGCTGGATCCTATCCAATCCTTTAAAGGACAACAGGCTTGGGTTGGAGGAATGTACAGATTTAAAATGCGAGGACACGCTGTGCGCCTCGAAGCCCCGACTGATGTTGTACAGGTGTTCCCTAATCCTGATTTTTAATTCCCTAGTGGTGTGTCCCACGTACAATAAATTGGATTTTTGGGACCTGATGTTATTGGTAGTAGTACGGCAGCCACAGCATGTCCCGCATCTATAAAAACCCTTCATCGGGGTGTTGATCATAGACACGGGTCCTGGGAGGGTCAATAAAGCTTTTTGTTAATTTGTCCCTCAAACTTGGTGCCCTGCGGAATATGCAAACTGGTTTGTCTGGCATACTAGGGCCCAATACGGAGTCTCCCTTAATAATATGCCAGTGTTTGTTGAGGACCTGCTTCAATTGCCGATGTTGAACACTAAAACCAGTAATAAACGCAGCCTGGCATCTCTCTGACTTCCTACTTGCACCACTATCAACCATCGATTTCCGATCGGTATTCCCTGCTAGCTGGTATTGGCGTTCTACCTCTTCCAAATCGTAGCCCTTCGCAGCAAACCTCTGCTTTAGGCTTGCTGCCTGTCAAAATCAACCAAGTGGCTACAATTACGCCTAAGGCGCAAAAATTGGCCCTGTGGAATGGCTTTATGCCAGTTTGGATGGTGGCAACTGTTTGACGGCACATAGCCATTCCGATCCGTGGCTTTGAAGTATGTAAGCGTCACAAGCTGGTTGTTTTCTTTCCTAATGGTAAGATCAAGGAAGTTAACCGTGAAGGCATCAATTTCACCTGTAAACTCCAAGTTGCACTCGTTGGCATTTACTTCCTTGAAAAACTCCTCTAATGAGGATTGTGTGCCCTCCCAAATGCCCAGCAAGCACTTTTCAATGCACATACTGCTTCCCTTGGGTAAGGACCTCTGGCCTTCACCTCTCACCCAGGAAGCCTCAACTTGCTGCCGTATCTGGGTCACCTGACTTTTTCTGCCTATCAATAGGGCTAAATATAGTTCCTCTTAGTAATGCCACAGATAAACATTTTCTTATATAATTAAGGAACATATAGTAATAACTTTACAAATAACAATCATTACCAATGTAACAAAATTCGCCCCATAAACGTGTACACTAGCTTAGCTCTGCTGAGAAGTTACAGGTTCCTATCAGTCTATGGCTCAGCTCAGAAACAAGCAGGGAGGTTTGAAAATGAGCAAAAAGGAGAATGCCCAACAGCATGTTGACAGAATTTACTGAAGCATAAGAAAAAGACAGATTTGTGCAGGGGAAAACAGGCACAGAATAAACAGTGAAAACAAAGGAAACCAAAGGAAAACAAAACAAATCAACCACTAGGTAAGAAAAAGACTTGGGTGGTCACTTACTGTGTGCCAAAATGTCCTCAGCGGGCTATTTTTTCTTTTCTATTTATTTGCAGATCTGTGTTTACCTTAGCGATGTAGCGATGTACACCAAAGTAGCATAGACTTCTTGACTCTGGCTTGCTAATCATCTAATTGGCTAGGGCAGAAGCGACACTCCACCCTCCTCAGCTCAAAAGTTTACCCCCAGATGTAAGTCAGATTGTTCAGATGAGGGGATTACAATCTTGTGTTCCAGTAGCTAAAGGGTTACTGGCAGTGTTCTCGCCTGTGGCGGTTGTTAATGTTGCTTAAGGCCAGGAAAGCCATTCTCACTTAGCAACACAGTGCCACAGAAATGTAAGAAACTTGGAAACAGCATGTTGGTAAGTAAATCACAGGTATGTGGGCACAATCCTAACACAAATGTTTATTTTACATTCCAGAAGAGGAAAACAATAAAGCAGAACACCAAAAACCTGACAAAAAGGGACTTTTTCTATAAAGCAACATTTCTTCTTTAATACGGATATTTGAGGCTCTGAGAGCTATAGAGGCTAGAATATGCCATGGTCACGGGGCTTTACTTTCCTCAGGCTGTGCTTGTGAAGTGAGCATCAGCAGGAGGAATGGTGGGAACACCAAGTATATTGGGTGATTGGGAGGGATTACAAGGAACAGGAAATCCTTTTTTTCACTTGAGGTCCCCGCAAACTGACAGAACAGGGACATCCCCATTTAGGATTCCCCACTGTATATCCCCCTTATCAGTTCAAGAAATGGCAGCCCCATACATACAGATTTCACATTTCTTGCAATACATGTGACCGCCAGCAGTCTACTGCGTTTTTGCAGATATATAAGACCCGGCCAAGACATAGCCTTTCCACTTTTGATTTAGACTTCGTTGGGACCAGTGGTGCACAGAGGATTTTGTTCTAGGGGGGTCCAATTGGGGTGTGGACTGGAAGAGGGTCTAGCACCTTGTGCTTGGGCCTTGAAGACGAGAAGGCAGGGGAGAGGAAACTTTTTCTTCAATAAGGCACACCCCCTGGTCATGCCCATGCCACACCCCTAACTCCTAACTACAAGAGCACCTGGAACTCCAAAGTCCCCCTTGTAGAAAGATCATGAATGGAAAAGGTAAGTATCTACCTAATGTCAGGCTCACAAATGGCAGAAGGAGGTTAGTTAGGGTGCCTCTCTCATGAGGGAGGGGTCCTGGTCCACAGTGTGCTTAAAGACTCCAGTGCCTGCTGATTCCTTATTGCAAAATGGATGCCCCCAGATGTGAAATGCTCCAGATAGCCTAGTATACTCACCTCACCAAGGTTCCCAAGATGCACAAGCGGGCAGTGTTGCCATCTCTGGCTTCCCTTTGGTTGATGCATGCCAGGTATTTTTAAATGATTGGCATGGCTGTACACAGCCAAAGGGGAGCAGCCAGATGCTCATGCTCTGTTCAGCTTTACCAAACCACTCTTATATCAGCTCTGTCAGAGTGGCTTAGTAAAGCTGATTGGAGCACTAGCCACTGATTGGAGGAGAGCATGAACATGTGCCATGGGATCACTGGCATGGTAAGAATTATTACATTGGTATGCCTTACTAGAAAGAGATAAAATCCCAAGGATGGTGAAAATCCTGGTGATTGTCCCTTTTTAACCCTCTTTAAACCTCCTCCTTCTGCCACCTATGAGCCATGCAGTGCAAAGATACCTACCTTATTTGAATGGGGGTCTAGAAATGGTTGCACACTGGAATAGGTCTATTTACAGTCACGCGTGTTGCATTGTGGGTCAGCTTCTCAGTACTCACAACCACTTATAAATCTTTGTTGTCAGTTTCCCTTTTCTGCAGGTATTTGCCTTTCGGTACTTGCTATGCCATTTGGGCGTCCAGTTTTTGCCCCTCCTACCCTGTTTCTGCAGCTGCTGCTGCTGGGCCCTTGCTGCTGAGCCTTTTGCTAGGCTAGGTAAGTGGTAGAAGACAGCAGCAGGCATGGAGCGGTTAGGTGAGTGGCAGGGGGTGGAGAGGTTAGATTGGTAGAGAACAGCGGCAGAGGGTAGATGACAGTCACAGGGGGTTTCACACAGCAGGGAACCATAAATCAGATAGGGAAAGTCAAAATCGCAGGGTTCAATCCATTTTGTAAGTGGATGGCTATTTTTGTATTTCTGATTGTCTGCAGCCCTAGGTTATAGATATGGACATGGTAGGCCCATACTAGCATGCTATTTTATGATTTACTATATTAACTAGATTTACTACTAATCTGCATCTAGCCACGTGTACAGCTAATACTATCAGTTATTGCAGGTATTTGCTCACTGTATATCCTGCTGTACTATGTTGTATAATCAAGTCTACTGATTGCATATTTTATTGCATTTCTTAGGAGTTTTACACCATACCCATGGCTGATAATAAATCTACAGACCATCATCCATTCTCATTTTTTGATCTGTGGGAGGTAATTTAGCTTCCTGTCAAGCCCCACATAGATATGCTACCACAGTGAACTATAAAATTGAAGTGCAGCTTGTAGAACACCATTTTCTAGCAGGAAGAAAGCATAGCTTACTACAGGATCGCTACTGCCAGCATAGGCCTCTGCATATGGCCACCACAGTGAAACCCTATACAGTCAAGCACCTCCAGTGATAGGACAGCTCCCAGCAAGTAGAAAGGGAACCGAAAAGACAATACACGTGGCCTGCTACAGTCAGCACAGCCATCTGCAAAATTACTCAGTAAAGCCATGTCAGGGAGCCAGACATCTTCACTCAAGACAAGGTCCTAAGTCAGTGGCTCTACCAAGTCTTCTATTAATAATGCTGCTACGATTGCAAAAGTGAAAGCTCTAGCTGCCCAGGCATGTTCATTATTTGCTAAGGGGGAGTGCCTGCTAAGAGAGTGCTTGTCTTGAGGCCGAAATAAAGCAAGAGAAGGCTGCAAGAGAACAAGAAAGGGTAGGCCTAGAATCTGAGAGAGAGCTACAGAGAGTCCTTTTTGAAGCAGACATGGAGCACAGAGGATCTGTGGAAAAAGCGACTGCTGCTGCCAGGACCGCAGCAGATTTTCTAGAACTTGCTGCACCAAGAGCGAGAACAACAAGAAAAGCCATGTGCTTAGTGCAGGACCAGGATACACTGCAGCAAACATCACAATATGTCCATCAACACTTCATACCTGTCAGCGACCCTCGGGCTGAGCAAGAAACAAAGAATGTCCTCTGTGAAACCAAAAAGGTACAGTGAGCAAAGCAGGAAGCAGGCCTTGAAACTAAGTGCTACAAACAGGAAAGCCTAGAACAACATGACCTTGCCTACACCCACTACTTTGCACAGCAAGCATCCCAGCCTATGCTCCAGTATTTGGAAATGCGCACGCCAAGAAGATATGACACCAGCTGGCTGCAAACAAAGACCCTTACTGGTTATGAATGCACACCGCACACACACATCATGGCAATGCACTAGTGCTAGTGCTAACCAGACCACAAGTTCCTCTCGTGGTGTGAGTTCAATCAATAAGGATTGTGAAGTTCATTGATCGCCCTGAAAATTGCAGGACATGGTGCTCTACCTTTCAGAATTTAACCACAGACTTCAAAGGCAAGCCTCTTTCACATGCACTCTCGCATGTGTTTGTGTACGTTTTGTGAGTTTTTGCACGCTTTTTTGGAATTTTCGGTACTGTTTTCAAGCGTATATGCGTTTACGCTAACATGAATATGCATTTTCGATGGTCGTATGTTTATCGTAAAATTTCGGTTATGTCGGGCAACTTACGTTATTGGTTTGGCCTTGCGCTTGATTCAAAGCCTTGATTGTTGATTACAACCCACCCAATAAAACAGGTTTGTTTCCGTTCAACTTACGGGGTCGTTTTGTAGGAGAAAGTTAGCCGTTGAGATCGGAGATGATGTTTGCTGAGTACGTGGAGGAGTACGAGCGCTTGCAGCTAAACGGCATGCTCTGCATCAGCATGGCCAAATCCAGATTGCACCGCGCATGGACATTGATCGCATGGATGATGTTGAGCTGTTCGAGCTCACCCGCCTTAACTGCGTTTCCCTCCATAACTTGTATAGTGAGCTGCGGCCATGGTTAGCCCGCACCACAAGGAAGGGGCATGCAATTTCAGGTATGACCAAAATGCTTTATGCAATTTTTGGCGAACGGCTCGTTCCAGAGGCTGGGTGCCCTCTCCGTGGGGATGTCCCAGCCTACGCTGAGCCGCGCGCTCAACAAGTTTTTGGATGGCATGGCTACCCTGTGTCCAAAATACATATATTTCGCTGACAACATGGTAACCAGGAATGCTCTTAAGTTGTTTTTTTTTTATCTAGCCGACATGCCCAACGTCATGGGTGCGATTGATTGTACGCATGTTGCGTTGGTGCCTCCAGCAGCTGATGAATATCTCTTTAGGTATGTGGTTTAGGTGAACCTTATGATTTGTATTAACTCATTCAATCACAGTATGTTTTAATTTATATCTAAATCAATGATTTTCATGTAGCCCTTAATTACTCCTTATCATGTAGACCTTAATTAATCATTTTTATGCAGACCTTAACTAATTATTTTCATGTATTCCTTAATTATTCCTTATCATGTAGACCTTAATTAAATCTGAGTGCCCAACTATTAATTATTGGTTGTAGTACTAATTATTCTTTATAAAAAATCAATCTTTAACAATAAGGATCCCTTATTTTGTTGGTGTTAACTTGGTTATTTGCTTGATTGTTTTGGTGTACTAAATACCTGTATTTCTGTTTTTACAGGAACCGAAAGATGGGCCACTCTATTAACGTGCAAGCTGTGGTTGGTCATGGCAGGGTTTCCTGGATCCACCCATGAAGCGTATATCTTGAGGAATTCGAGCCTCTATGGTTGTTTTGAATCAGGAAACTTGTCTGGTGGTTGGCTACTGGGTAAGTTTTTACAAATAGTTCATTAGGCTTTCACTGTATGACTAAGAATGTTTTTGGATAACCCTGTCTCAACATATGGATGTTCTTTCATGATGTTCTGACATGATATACAATGTAACTAAGAAGTAGACACTAACTTTGTGTTTTATTATTTTCAGGGGATTCGGGTTATCCACTACTGCCATGGTTGATGACACCAGTCCTGCGGCCTCAGACTCAGGCACAGGAGGCCTATAACCTTGCCCATAGGAAGACCCGGGTTGTGGTGGAGAGGACCTTCGGCCTGCTGAAAAGCAGATTCAGATGCCTGGACCAAACAAGGGGGGGGGGGTAGGGGGCCTGCAATATGACCCGAACAAGGTCATAAAGATAATTATTGCCTGCTGTGTCCTTCATAATTTTGCAGAAGGTCCCCTGATATGTCGACGTGTCCCCCTCTCCAGCAGTCATGGACATTCCAGACGAATTATATGAGGGCATCCAGAGTGCTTCTGGGCAGTCTGTCCGGGCACACCTTATTACCAATTTTTTTCCTAAACTTGATTCATTTTGGTTAATTGTTGGTGTCATGATTTATGTTATTTCCTTGTGATTGAACAAATTTCTATTATTTATACTTTATTTGCTTATGGTCACAAACTAATACAAACAAACTTTGGAACAGATTTGAGCGTAATGCATTTTTATTGTCAAATATTTCCTTCAACAACACTCATCTTTTTGTAACCAAAGAGATCAAAAATGGCTAAAAATAACACAGAACAGAGAAACTTCATTATAATAATTTACTATTCCATAGGAATGGGAAGGGCAATCGCAGCCTACGAGGACATCCACTAGGCAAAGGAAGGATCCATTTGGGCAGACTCCAGCCCCCTCAAAATTTGGCACATCCAGGATGTCCAAGGAAACTTCCTCCAGCCAGAATGCTCCCTGTCCACCAACATCCAGAACCATAGGGAGCACTAGTATTAAGGGCAAGGGGAACAGTAGGGCCTGAATCCATAGGCCAACAATAACACCCTCTCCTGCTCGAGGCCTATTTCAGCATTACAATGTAGCGAGCCCTGAGTCAGCGGCCAGCTCAATGGCTGCAAGTTATTGGGCCAGCCAGCCTATGACACCCAGCCCCAAGCAAGTCCAGCACAATCCTTTCAGACAAAAAGTTTTGCTATTAGTGGGGTGTTAGGCAGCCAAGAATGTCACCAACTATTCCACCAACCCAGGATGAGGCAGCCAGGATTTCATTAGGCCTAAACCTGCTGCGTGGGAGCTTGAGCGGGTGCTTTAACCTTTTCAGTGCCAAGCACGTAGTTTCTATGTGCTCGCTTCCACTCCACTTAAGTGCCAAGCACGTAGAATCTAAGTGCTTGACTTTCCCCCCTGCTAGTAAAAAAAATAAAAGTCAAAAATACTCACTTGACCCCTCGTTGGATCCGGCCGGGTCTCCTCTTTAATTTGGTGCCATCCGATGGGGGTCGGATGGCTCCAGGAGAGCCCCCGGAATAGCCCCCCCCCCCCCCCGTTTGGCAGCAGCAGCTGCTAACTGTAAAAAAAAAATGAAAAATAAAAATCACATTTACTTACCTGCAGTCGCGCTGCCTCCCTCCGGGTCTCCTCTTCACTGGGGGGGGTCTCCGATCGCCCCCCAGCCTCTTCAGCTTCAGGGGAGAGCCTGAAAGGGCTCTCCCCCTCCTCTCCCAACGGGCGCCGCCATCTTGCTGTTAAGCCCCACCCCCTTTGGGGCGGGGCTTATGACGTCACTCCCGGGCTCTTGCTGCCTCCCCTCGGCTCAGCTGTCAGATGCCCTGGTGATCGCTGGGCAGAGCAGTGGAGGGGCAGGGGATGCTCTGATCCCCTGCCCCCCCCTCCTCTGGCCAGCGATCACCAGGGCATCTGACAGCTGATGAACACAGGAGCTGACAATCGGGTGAGGTGAGTAAAGTGTTTTTTTTTGTTTTTTTAATTTTTTTAATAAAGGAAATTTTTGTGTCTGTCTTTTTTTTACTGTTAACCCTTTGTGAACTGGTAAGGGGTCCATGAGACCCCTTATACCAGTTCACAAGGCTAGGGTCTGGCAAGCAACTAGCGGGTGGCTTGCCATTAACCCCCGCACCCCCAATTACCTGCCTCCCCAAAGCCCAGGGGGGGGGGGCAGAAGAGCCAGGGCCCACACAGGGTATGTGAGCTCGTAGGCTGCAGGGTGGGGGCCACAAAAGCTGGCCCCTCCACTCTGTTCCTACAAGCCCCCATAGCTGGTCCCGGGCTGGTTGTGACGGGTAAGGGGGATCCTACGTCATTTTTTTTTAAATTTTAAGGGTTAGGGTTAGACTAACCCTAACCCTTAAAATTAAAAAAAAAAAATGGGTTCCCCCCCCTGGGAGGGGGGACCCTATTTTTAAGGGTTAGGGTTAGCTTAACCCTAACCCTTAAAATTAAAAAAAAAATGGGTTCCCCTCTACGTCATTTTTTTTATTTTTATGGGTTAGGGTTAGCCTAACCCTAACCCTTAAAATTAAAAAAAAAAAAAAGTATTTTTTTTTATTTTTACAGGTTAGGGTTAGCCTGATCCCCAAAATTCAAAACATTTTTTTAAGGGTGAGGGTTAGGGTTAGGCTAATCCTAACCCTTAAAAAAAAAAAAAAAAAAAATGACGTACGGTCCCCCCTCTTTTTTTTTTTTTTTTTTTTTTTTTTTAAGTGTTAGGGTTAGGCTAACCCTAACCCTTAAAAATAAAAGCAGAAATATTCAAAAAACAGTAGAAAAATTACAAACAAGACATTTCATGTTAAAACCTAAACTCTGCTGCAAAAAAATGTATATGTAATGTATATAATTTTTCTGGAAATTCCAGCAAAAATCACGGTTAATCATGCCGCAAAATGGGGAAAAATGACCTGTCAACAGAGGGTGACAAAACTTCAAGTAGGCTGACAATTAAAAGGGTTAATAGTAACTATGCATGTTGGGTATTGTTCTGCTCGGGGGACCTTTCAGATTTAGCTTGTTTTTTCTTGTTTGCATATTGATATTTTAGGAAAACATGGTCTTTATTCTGCTTTTTTTATAATTGTTTTTAGGGAAACCCTGTGCAACCTAAGAATTCTTCAATGGATTACTTCCAGAAAGATGAGCCCACTACAACAAGCTCAGTCTTCTTAGAAAGCTTAACATGTGTACTTTCAGGGAATATATGGTTTATGTGGATATTCTAAATTTAAAGGGTTGTTTTGGTAAAAAAATCGCAAGGTGTGCACTTTGTCTGCAGAGCTGAAATTTTTAAGTAAAATTACTGTTATGCGCATGCTTTACTTTGGGGTGTTTGGCAACTCTTCCCTTGACAGTACCTATGCATGTTGGGTATCGTTCTGTTCGGGGAATGTTGCTTTTTCAGATTTTACTTGTTTTTTTCTGTTTGCATATAGTTTTTTTTTAGGAAAATGTGGTTTTGATTCTTCTTTTTTATTCTTTTTTAGGGAAACTCTGTTCAACCAAAGAATTGATTGAGGGATTACTTCCAGAAAATTGTGCCCATGTCAACAAACCTGGTACGCCTAGAAAGCCTGAGGTGTATACTTCCAGAGAATATATAGTTTGTGGGGGTATTTAACATTTAAAGGGTTCTTTTTCTGGAAAGACAGCAAGGTGCGCTTAGCGCGGTGCATAGTTGTATTTTATCTGAAAATCTCCTAAAGCGCTGTTTCAGTTTGGGGGAGTCTCCTGGGCAGGAAAGGGTGTCTACCAATACATATGTGGTAACGCTGTGACCGGGATTAATTGGGGTTTCACATGCAATAAGATTTTATTGACAAACTTACATTTTTTATTACAAAAAACACTACAAATTGCAAAAAATAGATTTTTTTGCACATATTTCACCCAAAAGTATTAAGAATACACCTAAAAAATTACAAACAAGACATTTCATGTTAAAGCCCAGACTCTGCTGAAAAAAACAATATATCATTTTCCTGGGAAATCCCTTCAAATATCACATTTGAACATGGGGAGCGCAAAATAGTGCAAAATGGTCTGGCACCAAGGGTGACAAAAACTCCAGGTAGGCTGGCAGCGAAAGGGTTAATGAGCCCCAAACTATGGCATTGGCAAGTGGGGTTTATGACCACTATCATGAGCTGTATGGGTGAAATTCTAAAGCCACCAGCAAAGGCACAAATACACAAATATGGGTGTAGATCACCAGACAGGTAAATAGTGTTGGGATGGAGAGGAAAGATGTGGAGAAAATAGAATGAAAATTCTTAATATGGTGGATTCCCATAATAAGGCTGTTGTTGGGCTTGTAGCATGGCCAACACATGTGCATGGGTGGCATTCATCATCTGCCACTGCCCCAGCATCTGCCTGTTACTAGTCCTAATTTCATCCAGCAGGGTGTTGAAGTTGTTGTTGAAGTTTTGTAATTGTGCAGACAGCTGCTCATTTAATCTTTGGTTTACTTCCCTGAAGTAGCTGCTGTCATTTCGCCATGCTGTCTCCAGGATCTGCATACGCCTCACCTGGGTTACATGGCGACGTGGATGAGGGCGTCCTCCACTTCCCCGGGTTTGTGTGCGTGCATATGATGGAAGTCTAGGCCTAGCAACAGGAGCAGATGGTGTAGGCAAATCCTCTGCAGCAGAGCTAGCACATGGGACAGTTGGTTCTGTCTCTTGCTGCTGGCCATGCTGGTCTGTCAGCAGAGGGCGTGCTTGACTCTGCTGTAGAGGAATGGTGGGCAGCTGCTTCTGGTGCAGTGGCAGATGATGATGCTGGGTTAGCATTTGGGGGGGCATGAAAATGTTCTCCTCCTCCTCCATATGATGTATTGCTTCCATTATGGGTGATGTCTGTAGGGACGTGAAAAAAAATGTGGGAGATAGTTGCTGAAATATATGTTGATGCAAGTAGTCATCTTCCTTCACATGCATCACCAGTTAGTGCAGAGTACACTTACCAGATTGAGCTATTCCTGTGTAGGATATGTTGTTAAGGGCTGGCGGGACGTGGTGGCAGAGGGCAAAGAGGTGGAGGGTTGTACAGTAGCTTGAGTATTTTGAGGTGCTGGAATGTAAAAGGAAAGACAAGTTAACACATAAACATACCTTGTGTACCCATAGGAGTCACTAGGCTTTATGACACCCGGGGTAAAGATTCAAAATGGACTCCCCCACCGGTCTTCAGGACCCCCTTTGGCGCCCCCCTGAACTTCTGCACCCAGGGAGCGTTGCCCACCCCTGTTCCCCCCTAGCTATGGCCCAGTGTGTACCGAGGATTTTAAACTTCATTTTGGAAAGGCAATGCAAAAGAACCATCCCTTAAAATAACAACCTTCTGGCATGACATTGTCTATGGCCCCGGACAAGCCCTGTAGTGAAGACTGGCGTATTAGGCCCAGAACAAGCTCCTCAGCTGCGCTGTACTGGAGTTTAGTTGGAAATCCACCTCCTGTTTGCAACCTTTAAAACAAAGATAAAACATTACTTATAAGGTCATGCTTAACCACAACCTGCCCAACTCAAACACCCATCTGTTCCCGTGCTGCCTGCTTTTATTTCTCTTCTGGCGGACGGTATATTTTAGGTCAGAGAATTTTCACTGGATCTGCTACACATTTTCCTCTCAGTCCCAGCACAATTCACCTGTCTGGTGATGTCCTCCCAGATTTGTGTCTTGCGCACTTTGCTGGTGGCTTTAGAATTTCTCCCATACAGCTCATCATAGTGGTCAGATACCCCACAAGTATAACTTCTCTCAAGGGACACTTTATAATAAACAGCAGATGGAATCTTCACAGGTATCAATGAATTAATCAGCATTTACTTCCTCCATTTTCCTGTGTGGGAAAGTGTCACTACGTTGTTAGAAGCAAGGAGGAATAGGTGAGACAGCAAGTGCTCTTTACCCCGGCGTCCGAGGGGGTTGAGTGCGGTATCCGCTTCATTGAGTTGCTCAGCGCTGCAAAGGCTGGCCTCAGCTGCGAGCGCAGCCTGATCTCACTTAAGGGAAATTATCTGAAGGCTTACAACACTGGATCAGCGTCTAATTGTGATATGCAAGTTACTTTTTTTGTTCTGGTAAGCAACTATTAAAAGTGGGCAGGTAGCTCAGCGTTTTAAGGATCTTATGCTATGTTAGTCTAATTTTTTCACATGTGAATTGCGCAATTGGAGGGGATTGATCCCTAAAGAAGTACCTATATTATATTGGATTCCCACATTGTCAAGTGGATAAATCACAAATGTTACATGTTCAAAATAGGGACACAAACACACCCTCTCCTGCTTGGGCACATTTGCCACAGGCACAGGTTGTAAGCAGACATACCTATGCCACATCTACACCTGTTACTCAGTGGCCCACCCAAACAAGAACACCCAGTCCCAATCCAAGTCCAGTAAAATCTCAGCCAGGGGCCAAGGTAGTAGTTTGGCAGTCCAGAATGTCACACAATCATGCCTACAAACAGGAGGAGCCACAACCAATGTAATTAGGGCCAAGGCTGCAGCGCAACAGCTTGAGTGGCCGGTTCAGTGAGGCTTGACCTCTGGCATTGGCTAGTGGCCTACCTCAGGACTCTAATGAGCTATATGGGCGCAAATGCAAGGCATACAAGCAAAGCCATACCAAAATGCTATATTGGTAGGGCTCGCCAGATAAGTCAATACAGTGGGGATGTAGAGCAAAGATGTAAAACAGATTCAGCCCAAATACACCTTAATATGGGGGATGCCCATAGAACCCAGGTTGGGGTCCTTGGTGGTGAGCCCTAACCTGGGCCTGTGTGGCATTCAGAATCTGCAACTGTTCCAAAATGTTTCTTTGGTTAGATTGCAATTCAGCCATGCTTGCCCTGAATTCGGTTGTCAAGTTGGCCATGTGGCTGTTATGGGTCCTAAATTCAGTCAGCATGGCACTTAAGTTATTATTGAGGTTCTCTAATTGGGCATTAATATGCTCGTGGTTTTGTTGATTTTGGCGCCTCTCATGGTACCATGCTGACTCCATCATCTGCACGCCCCTCCCCTGGGAAACTGGGCGACATTGCTGAGTACGCCTCCCAATTCCCCGGGTTGTGGGGCGTGCAGATGATGTTGCTCTAGGAGCCCCAACAGCCACAGGTAAGCTGGGCAAATCCTCAACAGCAGATCTTAAACTGGGGACTGGAGGGTCAGTCTCTGCATGCTGCCCACGATGTGCAGGCAGCATGCAGCCAGCTTCCCTCTGCTGCTGAGGATTTGTCGGAGAAACATTTTGGGACTCTGGCCCAGATTCTGGCCCAGGGGGAGATCTTCATAAGGTCCAATGAAGGATCCATCCTCCTCCAGCTCCTGGATTTCCTACATCAGTGTGTGGCTCTGTTGGGACATGTAAATAAAAAAGGTTCAGTGTGGGGAATACATATGTAATTCAGCAAAAAGAAACATGGCAAGGCACATGCATACACAACATCATAAAAAGACACTTACCGTAGATATCGGATCATGTGTCCGGGGCAGCACGGAAGTGGACGGCATTGTAAAACTGGCAGAGGATTCCACACTAGCTGAGGGATGAGGCTGGGCTGCATTAGAAGAAAACAAACAATGTAAACACACAACTATGCATTGGTGATGCTTAATAACACATATGCTTAAATCAAACACGTGACCAAGCTGGAATGGCCACCACCACAACGGTGCAACTTGACCTTCAACATGAATGCCATTATCTTGAAAATGGATTTTGAAACAAGTACATATACATTGGTGACATAAAGCCAACAAAACATGCAAGCACTGCCTGTTGTGTGTGTTTAAACATCCCTTATAGGCCATTAAGTGAACACACTCAGCTGGCAAATAGCAGTTACAATATGATTCTGCTTGTTAGCATTGTATCTATGAAAACATTGCAATCACCCCATCTTAAGCCGTTGTGACCCAAGCACAGCTCAAACCCAAGTGGGCAACAGAAAAAGATGTAAGTGTTGGATGTGATTGAATAGAAATACATATCACGCAGTCCTTTGCTAATCTCAATACTTTACTACTCTTCCTAAATGTTCGGAAACGTCATGTATGGGCAAGCAAATTAAAAAATTATCTGTCCACACACATGACACACCCTGGTCAAATTGTTCACTCCACTACAAGGCACACCCTAGGGGCATGTGTTTAGATATGCCTTGCTGGCTAATTTCACTGGTTGCCCAATTTTTAGGGAAAATCACATATTACTAACCTGCAGAAATTGGCGGGTTGTCCGTGTCCTGTTGTGCCGAGTGTCCCTCTAACGCAACAGGATGTAGCAGGCCCAGCACCATCTCCTCAGCCTGGGTAAATTTCAATTTAGTGGGGAATCCTCCACCAGTTTGTAAGCTGCAAAACATAGTTACAAAAATTAAGCTCAATGATGTCTATACAAGAAGAATAAAAACCCAAAAATAACATATGTACCTGTACTGCCACCTTTTATTCTCTTTCTTCCGTGCGGCATATTTGAGGTCCGATATTTTCCGTTGAATCTGTTCTACATCTGAGCTCGTCCCCCACTGCATTGACTTGTCTGGTGAGTACGGCCAAAATCTCCTCTTTGCGCTGCTTGCTTGTTGATTTGGATTTGCTCCCATATAGCTCATCATATTATAACTTGAGCCCATTAGCCCATTAGCCAATGCCAGAGTTTGGGCCTCACCAAAACGGCCACTCAAGTGGCCTCTGCGCAATGTGCGCCCTGTTTGTGGTGGTTGTGGCTCCTCATTGTTTCCAGGCAAATGGGGTGACATTCTGGCCTGGGTGTGTGTTGGAGAATTCAAGAACTGCAGGCTGGCTGCTGATCGAACTGGACTGGGAAAGGGACTGGGTGTTCGTGGCTGGGTGGCCACAGAAGTTGCAGGGGTTGATGTGACATAGGTTGTTTGCCTGCCCACCTGTGCCGTGGCGAATGTGGCCGAGGAAGAGAGGGTCTGGATGAGCTTGAACTTGTGCTTGGGGCCCTGTGGCTCTGTGGGCCCTTGGAAGGAGCATGGCCCTTGGAGGTACTTGGCTGGTCCATGGGTGACCCAGAGCTTGTGGTTCTGCCACTCTTGCCCGTGAATTGGTAGCCCCGTGCGGGTGGGGATGTGGAGCTTGGGATTGTCTGCCTTTTAGGGCTTTTGCCCCTGCTGTGTCTTCTGGGCCGTCGGGGGCTTCTGGCCCTGCTGTGGCTTTTTCTGCGTCTGGGGCTTCTGGCCCTGCTGTGGCTTCTTGTGCGTCTGGGGCTTTTGCCCCTGCTGTGTCTTCGGGGCCGTCGGGGGCTTCTGGCCCTGCTGTGGCTCCTTGTGCGTCTGGGGCTTTTGCCCCTGCTGTGTCTTCTGGGCTGTCGGGGGCTTCTGGCCCTGCTGTGGCTTCTTGGGCCTCTGGGGCTTCTGGCCCTGCTGTGGCTTCTTGGGCGTCGGGGGCTTCTTTGCCGGCTTGGGCTTCTTTCATGGTGGGTTTTGGATTTGAACACTGCCTTGATGTCACATGGGGGGGGGGAATGTGGGGCTTCGCACCCACTTACCAAGTTTTAGCACCTCCCTTGTGGTATGCTTGGTGGCCTGCGTCTTTCGCTTTGGTTGTGCCTCCTTTTTTTTGGGAGTAGTGGTGGGTTGCTTGGCCAGAGCATTGTTTTTTTGCCGCAGTTTAGCTTTGGGCATTTGTGATCGAGTTTTGGGCCCTCGTGTGCTCGTGCGTACGGCCGTTCGCTCGGCCGTGCGGAACCCGGAAACCGCTGGGGCATTACTTATCTGCTGCGGAGAAGAACAAAGATGGCGCCCACAATCTTCACCCGCCAACAAGAAGAGATCATCATGCTTGTAAGTGTCTTTTTATCAGTTTGATTTGACAGCTAAATGCATGTCTACCCATTAAAGTGGACCAACACCCAGGATTTTGACTATCCTGGGTTTTGGTCCACTTCAGGGGGGCACCCCGATTAGGGGTGTCCCGCTGTGTAAAGCCCCCAGAACCCCGAAAAACTCACCTCACCACGCTCATGGACAAGCGGCGGACAAGACAGCGCGCCCGCCGCCGCCTCCCGCACGTCGCTCTCACAGGGCGCGCGCCCACACCGGCCATTCACAAACGGCCGGCGCGGGCACGTCTAGAGGAGCGCGCGGGAGGCGGCGGCGGCGGCATGAGGTGGGTTTTTTGGGGTTTTGGGGGGGTCCCTCACCGCGGGACATCCCGATCTCGGATGTCCCGCGGGGAGGGAGGTGATCGGCCCAGGAATCTTATAGATTCCCGGGCCGATCACAGGAGGGTGATGGTCCACTTTAAGGAAGCGCAGTAAGTGCTTTATTTAAAAGTGGCTACAACTCCATGCACAACCAAAGTCACGGCACACACGTGCAAAACACCAGTTCGGCCAGCTTCAAGGATTTGATTAGAAATGTGTGTGTTAATGTAATTTAGTCCAAGGATCTATATTTGACAGATATTGTTAGCCAATTGTAACTAAATGCTATGTTTGCTTTATGTTTTGTAGACCATGCTGGAGCGCAGGTACGACTACCTGCCCAACTCATTTGAGAAACGCAATGTCGCCCTGGAGATCATAGCAGAAATCCAGCAGCTTACCAACACCACCTTCACCCACACGCAGATCATGCAGCATTGGTTGGACCTGAAGCGGCTGCACATGCCCCGGGTGCGGAGGTTTTTCGGGATCCATTTCCCTAGTAAGTACATAGCGATTGCATGCCAGATGTAACTAAGACACAAGGTAGGCCTTTAGTTAAAATGCCTTTTCTTTGGTAGTGTTGGAAATGGATTACCGTATACGCCGCACCCGGAGGCGCACAGGCCGACCAGTGCTGCATGAAGCTGCAGCTGGAAATGAAGGTGGTGGATCTCCAGGGCGACGGTCCTACCCCTGTTGGGTCCTCCGACCAGCCCCTGGACCTTTCCACAGAGGAGGGGCGGCACGGCGTGGGCAGGCAGTCGTACCCTGCCACGCATGCAGGAGCCTCTGGTATGTCACTCTTCATGTATACGCACACACATATACATGCTAGTTCGTACTAAATTGATTCCCTTAATCTGTTTTTCTAGATGCTTCGGGAGCGGGTGAGGTGGGGGAAGAGGCAGCAGATCTGCAACAAGCAGAACATGGAGAAGGTGAGTGATGTGACCCAGACATTTCAAGAGACCTTTACTGTTCAATAAGACATTAAAACTGACCGTATTTCCCATGTTTCTACAGGCACTTCTTCACAGCAGAGGCAGGACCCAGGACATCCTGTTGTCCCCAACGAGCCATCTCTCGGCCACCAACCAAGTAGTCATGCCATTATTTGCATTTATGTGGTACTTGACTCAACACACAGATACATCAAGCCATAGTCAATGGCAATATAAGACTGACCTGTGGCCACTTCCTTAGCTTAATGACTTGACAGACTGACCTGTGGCCGCTTCCTTAGCTTAATGACTTGACAGAATTACATATGTCGCCTTTATTTAATTTTGTAACTTAAAAACATTCAATCCACAGGTGGCAAACATGTATTTGTATAAAAATAATGTTTTTTTTCTCTATTTGTTACAGGGACCAGACGCCAAATCATTTTGGAAATGAATCGGAGGGTCCTTGCGTTGGTGGCCGATATGAAGGTGATGGTTGACTCGTTGGGGACAACAGAAGAAGAAAACGAAGAAGATTAGAGTCCTGGGTCCTGTCCCTGTTTTGTTTTAAACGTTTTTCTTGAATGTTTACATTTACAACCTTTTTCACCCAAAATTTTATGCCCCCAGTTTGTAAATATGCCAACTTTTTATTAAATTTTAATGTCAAAAATTTAAATATTTAAAAAACCAAAAGAAAAAAAGTTTCATTGTCATTTATATCAACACATACATTTACACAAAACAAAGGGTCAAATACATTTTTGGATATCAATATTCAGATGTCCGTGAAGTGGAAGAAGAACCTAACCGCGAAGTGGTTTGGGTAAATTTAGGGGCATAAAATGGAAGAAGAACCTAACCGCGAAGTGGTTTGGGTAAGTTTTAGGGGCATAAAATGGAAGAAGAACCTAACCGCGAAGTGGTTTAGGTAAGTTTTAGGGGCCTAAAATGGAAGAAGAACCTAACCGCAAAGTGGTTTGGGTAAGTTTTAGGGGCCTAAAATGGAAGAAGAACCTAACCACGAAGTGGTTTGGGTAAGTTTTAGGGGCATAAAATGGAAGAAGAACCTAACCGCGAAGTGGTTTGGGTAAGTTTTAGGGGCATAAAATGGAAGAAGAACCTAACCGCGTGGTTGGGGGTGAGCTTTAAGGGTCCAAAAAGGAAGATGGAGGATAGCGCTAATTGTTTTGGGTGAGCTTTAAAGTGGACCAACACCCAGGATTTTGACTATCCTGGGTGTTGGTCCACTTAGGTGGGGCACCCCGATCGGGGGTGCCCCGCTGTTTGAAACCCCCCCGATCGCCGCAAAAACTCACCTCTCCCCGCTCCCACGTGACCTCGTCCGGCCAATGACAGCGCTCAGAGCCGCTCTGGTATGCGCGTCCAAAGCAGCTTGGACGCGCATACCAGAGCGCTGTCATTGGCTGCGTCTCTCGCTTCCCTCTAACAGGGAGCGCGCCTGCGCCGGCCATTCACAAAACGGCCAGCGCGGGAGCGCGCCCTGCTAGAGGGAAGCGAGAGACGCGGCCGCGTCTCGCGCATGCGCCGTTGGATCGCTGGTAAGGTAAGGATTGTGGGCCTCCTGGGGGGTTCCTCCCCGCGGGACATCCCAATTTCGGATGCCCCGCGGGGAGGGATCTGATCGGTCCGGGAATCTTATAGATTCCCAGGCCGATCCCCCCTGGGTGTTGGTCCACTTTAAGGGTCCAAAAGGGAAGATGGAGGATAGCGCTAAGTGGTTTGGGTGAGCTTTAAGGGTCCAAAAGGGAAGATGGAGGATAGCGCTAAGTGGTTTGGGTGAGCTTTAAGGGTCCAAAAGGGAAGATGGAGGATAGCGCTAAGTGGTTTGGGTGAGCTTTAAGGGTCCAAAAGGGAAGATGGAGGATAGCGCTAAGTGGTTTAGCTAAACATTGGAGTAGGAGTGAGGGTGTCAAATATGTAGGCGAGCACTTTAATGAGTTAAGTTTGTAGTGCGCAGGCGCAAGATCGTAAGGATTTTCGTCTGGACGATTATTTTTGGAAAAAGTGAAACATAATCTATCGGGAAACGCAAAGGATTCGTGGAAGAAGACGATGGGAAAAGTGCTAAATCGAAAGCCTACGTTGTAACCTGAGAAAATGAAACAGAAAAGTCACGAAGGAAAATGAAATCCTCGTACTCGTACTCTGGCGACGGAAACTTTACAGAAGGTTTGCAATGCATGCACAGAATCGCTCGCACACTCATACGAGAGCGGGAAAATTTGAAAGTAATACGAAATCGGCACTAAAACTGAAGTTTTTTTTGTCTCTCTGAATCAAGCCTATTGTTCTGTTCAGGGAACCTTGCACTTTCAGATTTAGCTTGTTGTTTGCATATTGATATTTTAGCAAAATTCTATTCTGCTTTTTTATACATTTTTTCGGCAAACCCTGTGCAACAAAATAATTTGTGAACTTTCTTCCAGAAAGATGAGCCAACTACAACAAGCTGGTTACACCTAACAGCTTAATGTGTATACTTTCAGGGTAATATATGGTTTGTGGGGGGGTATTTCAAATGTAAAGGGTTGTTTTGGTTGAAATTTGAAATTACCCCTGTACGCATGCTTTACTTTGGGGTGTTTGCCAACCCTACTCTTAAAAGTAGCTATGCATGTTGGGTATTGTTCTGTTCGGGGGATGTTGCCTTTTCAGATTTAACTTTTTTTTTTTGTTTGCATATTTGTTTTTTTAGGAAAATGTGGCTTTGATTTTGTTTTTTTATTCTATTTTTTAGGGAAACTCTGTGCAACCAAATAATTCATCGAGGGATTACTTCCAGAAAACTGCCTACGTCACCATGCCTGGTACGTCAAAATATTGTGATGCGTGTTCTTCCAGAGAATATATAGTTTGTGGGGGATATTTCAAATGTAAAGGGTTGTTTTCCTTGAAAAACTACAAGGTGTGCACAGCAGTTGTATTCTATCTGAAGATCTCCTAAAGAACTGTTTCAGTTTGGGGGAGTATCATGGGCAGGAAAGCATGTTTACCAATACATATATGGTACTGTTGTGACAAGGAAAAATTGGTAAAAAAAAATAGATTTTTAAAAATCTTTTCACTCAAAAATATTGAGAATACACAAAAAATTACAAGGGTTAAATCAAGATAAGATAACAATAAGGATGTAGTTGAACACCAAAGAATGATTAAAATCAACACAAATGCAAGGAAAAAGCAGGAAGAAGGAGTTCAACATATAGCAATGTGTGCCTGCTCACAGCATACTGTATAGGATACACTGTGGACCAATTAGCTATATCTTACAAACACCCAACACAATGTTATGCAAAAGGTGACACGTTTTTAATATAGGTAACAATGTGACATACAAAATATTATAGATTTGGCAATAAATGTAGCACAAGCATGCAGTATAAAGTACCGTATTTGCCGGCGTATAAGACGACTGGGCATATAAGACGACCCCCCAACACTTCCACTCAAAATATAGTTTGTATATATATATACTCGCCGTATAAGACTACTCCCTCTTCCGCACACCTTCCACACACCAAATAAACAACAAACCAAATAAACAACAACCAAAAAAACAGCCTGAGCATGTTAGCAGGGCTCACCTGAGTAAAGTGTCATGGCGACATCCATTCCTCTCTTCTGTGCTGGAACCAGAAATCCATTTAGCTGTCCCTGGGTCACCTCCACTCAAATCCCATCTACCAATAGGAAGAGGCAACAGCCCGGCCGCGCTGTCTGCTGGGATAGGGAGTGGGGGCGGCGAGAGCAACCCCTGCGGAGGATGCATAGCTGCATGGTTCTTTGTGCAGAGCACCACCTGCAAACAACCCCCTGACCAGTGGTCTACAGCATCATGGCGGACGCTTCCCATTGGCCATGCCAGAGCCGAGCCACAAGAAAATGGCCGCCACTCATTAATAATAAACGGGCACAGGAAGAGGTGGCCACGCCCTCAACCCACAAACCATACCCACTTGTTGCTCCATCGTCACATCCTCACTACCGACGGCGACAATGCGTGGACGACAGGCGCCGCTGCGCGGGGGAACAGTGGCATGCACCCGGCGTATAAGACAACCCCCCCACTTGGAAGCATGTTTTTCAGGGGCAGAAAGTCATCTTATACGCCGGCAAATACGGTATTTGCCAATAAGAACATAAGATGTCGCTACGGTATACATTTTTATTACACCCTGTGTCATCCCCAGGCGAGGCAAGCTCAGGTTGGCAGAGTTAACCCTGACTGCATAGTAGTAGCAGTACAGAGATGTGGTGATAACACAGTAGCTTTTAACATTAAAAAGAAGCAACAATGCAATAATCTGCCGGCAGCAAATTAAGCATTAAATGCAAATAAGGACGCCGTTTACCTGATAGGGATGACAACCGGAACCCTCAACATTTCGGTAAACACCTTCGTCAGGAGGGAGAGCTGTGACAAATTATTCATCATCCCCAAGAAGGACGGCACAATGCAGCACATACTGGATCTCAGACAACGCAACAATCATAATTGTACAACCAAATTTAAAATGGAACCATTACGGACAGTGGTGTCAGCACTCAATCAGGGGGATTACCTGGCAACTATAGACATCAAGAATGCGTATCTTCACATCCCGATCTTCCAGGGGCTTCACCAATTTCTTTGGTTTGCAGCGATTCTGCACCATTATCAATTTGTGGCACTTCCTTTCACGATGTCATCAGTTCTCAGGTTATTTACCAAACAGTTTATGGCGATCCTCCTTTGTCAGGGGGTTTGACATATCTGAATGACCTATTAATCCAGGTTCCCTCTTTGTTGGAAGCACATAGGGATGTGCAAGATATGCTGGACCCTTTAGTTAGGTTTGGGTGGTTGATCAATTACCCTAAGTCCCATCTAACACCTTAAAAAAAATATTCCACAGCTACACATATTACATGACACAATACAAACCTTTGAAATACATGTACACATAACAAACAAGTGACAAAAAAAAGTGACCAAAAGACCAGTTTGTATACCGGAACTGTATAACCTCCTAAACACACTAAAGCAAACCAAACTCTTTCTACTGTGTGAAACAAGTGCAAGCTAGACTGTCTTATGTCCAGTAACTAGCTCACCTTCTGGAAAACCGTTACGAGAGTCAAACAGTGGTATGAAATTGACATACTTCACAAAAACCAACCCAAAATCTAAAAGAAACCTATACCCACCCACATAACTTACCTCCCAGACCAAATCTTATGTCATTAAATGCTCACCCTGAAAATCCCCCCAGAAACTCCAAATTCACTATGATTATGACACCCCACCCACTCCTAAATCAACTATACAATATAAATAATGAACATCTTTACCTCAAGAATGACCCCAAAGAAAACTTGATTTAAACCATGTGGCGTACAAGTGTCCAATATGTATATCCATTGACTTTCCAATTGTCTTAATCTACGTTTCAAATTACCTCCTCTTACGGTGAGTAATGCTCTGTCTATTGCTCGAACCTGCATACTCGCAATGTTGCCCTGATGTATGTCAAGCCAATAAATCTCAAAGGCAGTCAGAACTCTGCCCTCCCGTCGATCCCTTAGGCCCAATCTAATTGCGGAATTGTCCAAATGTCGTTGGAGCCATTTCTTGAGAAGTTGTGTGGTTTCACCCACATATATCTTGGAGCATCCCCACTGTATAGTATATATAACCCCCTAGTCTAACAATTCATGTGAAACCTAATGTTGTACTTTTCTTGTTCAGATAGTTTACCAAACTTGGTAGAAGGGATCACGAACTGGCAAATATTACAAGATCCACAAGGGAAACTGCCCACTAATATCACACCAGTACCTAATCCTACAGTGTGTAAAAGCTCTTACATAGTGAATCCCATAGATTCCTTGCTCTTTTGGCCGTAATGTGTGGAAAATTACCAAAACATGCATGGATATCCAGGTCTGTCCCAAGCACTACCTATGTTTTTGCGTAAAAACCTTCATATATCCCTCCAATAGTGACTATAGGTGGTAATGAACCTAATACAATCCCCCTTCTCTCCACTCATCTTAGTTTGCAATAACTGTTCTCTGTCAGTTTGGGACACTCTGAGGAAAGCCCTATTGATGATCCAGTCGGGATACCCCCTAAATCTTTCTCCCAGTTTCTGAGCTTCCTGTTGAAAAGCATTCTCCCTGGAGCAATTTCCTTTGAATCTCAAAAACTGTTCTGGTATGGATTGTTTTAACCTCTTGTGTGTGCACTATGGAAATGTAATAGGCTATTTACCGCCATAGGTTTGCTATACAGGGTAGTGTGAATGCCTCCCTCCTCATCTATCAAAATGTTTAAAGTCTAAAAATTCTACCTTCTCATTAGACAAGTGCAATGTCAAGTAAATGTTCAGGTCATTAGTATTCAATATGCCAATAAATTCTTCACAAACTTGGGGTGACCCCTCCCAGAAAATGAGGCTGTCGTTTATGAAACGGTATCACCCCAAAAATATAGGGGTGGTACTTTTTCATCAAAGACCGGAACACTACCTCCTTCTCCCACCATCCCAAGAAAGGATTGGCTACTTAAAGGGCACATCATGACCCCATTGCTACACCGCTCAATTGCAGAAAATACTTGAGATCAAAGATGAAGAAATTAAGCTCAAGCACAAATCGTAACAATGCAAGCCAAAAAAAACATGGAAACCAGACAGCTCAATAGTTTCATTGTTCAAAATGTATCTAATAGCCCGTAGCGCATGATCATGTTTTATATTAGTATATAAGGATTCCACATCACATGTCACTAAACAGGTGCCAGGAGTCAGATGTATACCCTGAATCTCATTCAATAGATCACTGTAATCTCTAACATAAGAATCCAGTGTGATTACATGTTTCTGTAAAAAGAAACAATAAAATGACTACAAGTTTCAGTTAAACCCTCCTCCTCGAGATAATGGGTCTGCCCAGTGGCTTTTCCCTAGACTTATGTATTTTAGGTAAAATATACATCGTCAGGGAAATCGGGGTAGTGACATACATGTACTCAAATTCCTTCTTAGTTATGATAATACAATCAAAACCTGTCTGTAGTAACCTCTGTAGTTTATTCTGAAAAACCTGGGTTGGATCAGAAAGTAAGGGCGGTAAAATCTATCAAGCTGTCTCACTATCTCCTGTCTATAGTTATCAGACAACAACGTTTCCACCCTTGTAAGCCTACCTTGCGATTATGGTGTTGTCATTCTGTAGATCTTTTAAAGCATGCCTCTCTTCTTCACTAAAATTATGACTTGTTTTTTTTTTTTATCTCTTCACTCACCAATGAAAAGAAGATCTGTACAACTGAGCAAACAGAGAAGGGCGGGAGTAAACATAGATTTCCTTGCAGTTGGTAGTCCTAAATGTCAAAAGAGTTATTTACTCACGTGTTGGTATCCAGTCCCAAATCAATCAATTTCTTAAGCAGCAATTTTTCTACAACAGAAAAACAAGTCTTTGTAAAGCTCAAATTTATCAAGTAGTCCATTAGGGGAAAAAGAAAGTCCCCTGGACAACACTAAACTCTTGGTGGGCGAGAGATTACGTGCAGATAGATTGATCGCTTCTAATTCCTGGGAAGGATGCCTTTGGTTTGCAATGATTCTGAACCATTATCAATTTGTGGCACTTCCTTTCTGGAAGGAAGTGCCACAAAGTCCACAGCACCCAGGCTATTCACCAAGGAGTTTATGGCAATCCTGAATTGAGGGTTTGACAAAATACCATTTTGTGAGTACTCACCTGAAAAATGGATATTGTCAGTGTGCCACACACCCCGCTTCCCCTTTAATTCTTCACGATTGGGTTACTCACCGCCAGGTGACGCAGTTGCAGAGAGGAAGTCTTGTAACGAGCCCCCTTCCGGCCTATATATACCTGGTACCTCCCACTTAACACCAGTGATTTAAAAAGCAGAAAGACAAGGTACTAGTAAATCTAAAGGTAACCTCAAAATAAATAAAAGCTTCACCATATAAAGTATTCGGGATACCGAAAAGGGCGGGGGTGAAGCGGGGTGTGTGGCTTCCCCTTTAATTCTTCATGATTGGGACATCCAAAAGCAGTGTCCACAAGGGATGGGTATCCGAAGGCAAAAAATGAAGCATAACTTAAATGACTGCAGTCTGCAGAACTTTGCGGCCAAAAACAGCATCCGCTGAGGCCCGCACATCAACTTTGTAAAACTTAGAAAAAGTATGAACAGAAGACCAAGTAGCGGCCTTACAAACTTGTTCAACAGAAGCTTGGTGCTGAAAAGCCCAAGACGCTCCAACGGCGCAAGTAGAATGAGCAGTGATACGAAAAGGGGGAACTTTCCCCTTAGCAGAATAGGCCGCAATAACGGCCTGACGTATCCATTTGCTAATGGAAGATTTGGCCGGTGCCAAACCCTTCTTAGGCCCATGGGGCACAACAAAAAAGGCATCCGTTTTACGAAAAGGAGACGTAATAATCAAATAGTACTTAACACAGCGTACTACATCCAAACAATGCAAAACCCTCTCTTTGTCATTCTTAGGATTAGGACACAAGGAGGGAAGAACAATATCCTGATTCAAATGGAAAGCAGAAACAACCTTAGGAAGAAAGTCTGGTTTGAACCGAAAGACCACTTTATCCTGATGCCTCTCAAAGTAAGGCGCCTGGATAGACAAGGCCGCCAACTCCGAGACACGCCGGACCGAAGTGATAGCTACCAAGAAGACAATCTTCTGAGTCAGGGTAGACAAAGCAATATCTTGCAAAGGCTCAAAAGGAGGAGCCTGAAGAGCAGAAAGAACCAAATTCAAATCCCAAACAGGGAGTAATGGTTTCCTGGGGGGCCGCACAAGCGTAACCCCCTGGAAAAAAGTTTTAACTAAAGGATGAAGCGCAAAACGCTTCTGAAAAAAGATAGATAAGGCAGAAACTTGCCCTTTCAACGTACTTAGCTGAAGACCAGAGTCCAGGCCAGATTGTAAAAACTCCAGAATCCTGGAGACCGAAAAGACCCTACAAGGAAAAGATCAAATCTCACACCATCCTATAGTAGATGATAGAAGAAGACCTCTTCCGGGCACTGATCAGAGTCTTAACGACTGAGTCAGAAAGACCCTCCTCCTTCAAGATGGAGGTTTCAGCAGCCAGGCCGTCAAACCCAGCGCTGGTAAATTGGGGTAACACAACCGACCCTGAGTGAGCAGATCGGGCCGAAGAGGCAGAACGAACTGGTCCACTGCCAGCCGAACGATGTCTGCGAACCACACTCGCCTTGGCCACTTTGGAGCCACGAGAATGGCGGACACCCTTTCCAGAGCCAACTTCCGAACCACCCTGCCCAGCATGGGTATCGGAGGAAACAGGAATAGAAACCCCAGATCCCCCCAGCTCAGGGACATGGCGTCCACTGCCAGAGCCAGAGGATCCTGGGACACGAAGTTCGGGAGCCTGTAAATGTGACGAGAGGCAAACAGGTCCACCTCCGGCGTCCTCCACCGGAGACACAGTGAGCGAAAAACCTGAGGATGGAGAGACCATTCTCCCAGACGGGAAGAGCCCCTGCTCAACCGGTCCGCTTCCTGGTTCTCCACCCCTGGAATGTACACCGCCGAGAGACAAGGAACATGGGCCTCCGCCCAGGTCAGGATCAGGGACACATCTCTGAGAGCACCCAGAACTGCGATTCCCTCCCTGATGATTGATGTAAGCAACCGCTGTTCGATTGTCTGAACGAACCTGGACCGGAAGGCCCAGAACGTGTTGGGTCAGGAGAGCAAGAACCCGACGGATGGCTCTCAGTTCCAGAACATTGATGGGTAAGTGGGCCTCTTGAGGTCCCCACTGCCCCTGGAACTGAAGCTCCTTCCGGAATCCCCCCCATCCCGAAAGACTGGCGTCCGTGGTGACAATTTCCCAAAGAGGGGTCAGGAAAGACCTGCCCCTCACGAGATTGGCCCAAGACCAACCACCACTGGAAGGACTGCCGGACCCGGGAGGACAACTGGAAGGGCTGATCCAGCGACCGAGGCTGCCGGTCCCAGGACGCCAACAGATAGAGCTGAAGCGTTCTCGTGTGAAATTGAGCAAAAGGAACTGCCTCGAAGGAGGCAACCATCAACCCTACCAGCCTCATCCCCAGACGGATGGACGGCCGAGGATTGGAAAGTAGGACCGAACCAACTCCTGAATCAGATGAATTTTGGACTGGGGGAGAAACACCCTGTGTTGACGAGAGTCCAACTGCATCCCCAGAAAGGACACCACCCTGGCCGGAGCGAGGGAGGACTTGGGGAAGTTGATCACCCAGCCAAAGCTTTCCAGCATGGAGACCACCATCCTGGTGTCTGTCTCTGATTGATCGAGTGACGGAGCCATGATGAGAAGGTCGTCCAAATAAGGTACGACACGAATGCCCCGAGATCTGAAAATGGCCATCACCCCTGCCAGCACCTTGGTGAACACTCTTGGAGCCGAGGTAAGGCCAAACGGAAGTGCCACGAATTGAAAATGCTGATCTTTCATCACGAATCGAAGAAAACGTTGATGAGCCTGGCAGATGGGAACATGAAGATAAGCATTCTTGATGTCTATGGACGTCATGAAGTCCCCCTGCCGAAGAGAACCGATGGCCGTACGCAAAGTTTCCATGCAAAACTTCCGAATATGGATGAACTTGTTGAGTAACTTCAGGTCCAGGACGGGACGAACCGACCCGTCCTTTTTGGGGACTGCGAAAAGATTGGAGTAAAAACCGAGGCCCATCTCTAAGCACGGTACCGGCCGGATGATGCCATTTCTAAAAGATTCCTTACCGACGCCAGGAGCCCCTGTGCGGCCAAAGGATCGATGGGCACCCGAGACCGAAAGAACCGTGAAGGAGGGCAAGACTCGAACTCCAGTTTGTAACCGGACGACACCACCTCCCGGATCCATCTGTCCGGAACCTCCTGGTCCCAAACCTGGGAGAAGTGTCGCAATCGTCCCCCCACCCGCACAGGTGAGGGCAGCCCCACATTGCTGAGCAGGCTTACCGGCAGGCTTGGGCTTGGCGCCCCAGGACTGAGTGGGACGGCGACGGCCCCTCCCCCGGGACCAACCTGCACCTCTGGTAGCGGGAAAGGAAACCCCCCTGCCCGCTCTAGATCCCCGAAAGGAAGGCCTAATGGTACTTGCACCCCGAAAGGGGCGACGAGGCCTCTTGCGTTGAGGCATTTTACCACCTTTTGCAACTGAATCAATTTTATCACCAAACAGTCGCAAACCCAAAAAGGGAAGTGCTGTGAGCACCATTTTAGAAACTAAGTCCGCCGACCACTGGCGCAGCCATACTGACCGACGAATAGCCACCAGCATTGCAGCTGTCCTGCTACTCATTGCCAGCGCATCGTCCTGGGCGGTCAGAACATAGGAAATAAAAGAATCACACTGCTTAAGAGCACTAAACTCATTACAAGCGGGATCAAGATCTGCGCATAGATCCTGAATAACGGACCTAACCGCCAATAGAAGAAGCGCCGAAGCACACACCGGCCGCATCGTCGATCCGGCACTAATAAAACCATGGCGAGCATACTGGTCAATCCGACGATCCTCACCATCCTTAATGGCAGTGGTCTCAGAAGACTGTAACATAGCCGTGCTAGAGAGCCCTAGCACAGGGGTTTCGACGTCAGGGGGAACCGACCAAAGCTTCACCAATTCTGCCGGAAAAGGATAGCGTTTATCCCAACTGGAAGGAATCCCAGTTAGTCGCGTGGGATGTTCCCATTCCTTAAGCACAACCCTCTCAAAGTGTTGTTGTTTGGGAAACACCAAACGCGGCTGAGGCACATTAAACAGCTCACCCTTTGGCAGGGCGACAGCCTCAGGCAGATCTAAATTCAAAATTTCAAACATTTGAGCCAAAATGGAGGGGGTGTCAAGGGATACCCCCCCGCAGCCAGATCGCCAATAGCATCGATCTCAAGCTGGTCTGCAGGCTCATCTGACTCCACAAGGAGTTCCCCCTCCTTGTCCAGGGAGTAATCGGACCAATCCACAGGTTCGCATCCCCCATCCTGTGAAGCAGGAGTTACAGGAGAAAGGTGTTTCCGTTTCGCTGTAGCCTTCTGACCTACTTTGGCGGAAACTATCTTCTCGAGGTTGGACAATCGTGCAGACACCTCGGATTGCGAATCCCCACTTTTGACAATGTCACACGGGGTCCGGAACAGGGAGGGGGGGTAGGAGATGATGGAAGTTGCATAATATAACATCATTGCCTGGGAGCGGAGTCCCACAGCCCCCACACAGCCTGGATGGCCCAGAAGAGCCATTTCCGGTATTATCGGAAGCCTCCATATGGTGATTTATGGTATTCGCACAACCGTGGGTTTTAGGCATAAGCCACCCGGGATGCCCCTTTACATTAATGTCCCGGGAGGGAGGATTTAATTTATGATTCTAATTATATAATTACCAATAAATATATATATATATATATATATCCCAATTTAGAATAATAGGACTAGCCAGGTATAATAGAACCGGGAAGCCACTGCATTGAGGGAATCCCAGGATCTGTGGGGAAAGAACAACAGTAAGATCCCCAGAAAAAAAGGGGCAGCATGCAGTACAACATTCATGCAACAGCATATACCAACACATAGTAACAACACATAGTAAATAGAAAACACATAGTGCTTAAAGAGGTCAAAAGAATTTGAACCAGTTTTTTTTTATTTTTATTTTTTAAAAAACAATCATGAATATAACAAGAGACGGCCCCACACGAGGTGAGGCCGCTTACCTGCCCAAGGCTGAAAGCAAAGCTGAGCGCAAGGACAGCAGCAGCAGCAGCAGGGATAATTCACTTCCTGCGGCTGAGTGCCCCGCAGCTGACTCCTGATAAGAGGGAGGAAGTGCGGCTGGGGCCGAGCTGCACGTCGACGCCGCTCCAGCCACGCCCCCTCTAACGTCATCCGGGCCCCGCCCCCCCTAGATTCAAACAGTGCGGCCTGCCAAATGGCGGTGCCGCAAAACGCGATGGCGCCCAGCGCCTTCAGTAAACGGAGGGGAGGGAAAGCCTTTACTAGGAGTTTCAGGCTATGCCATCCTGAACCGCCGACAGTGAGGCCCGCCGAACGGCGGTGCCGAAAACGAGAGGGCGCCCGGACAATGGGGGGGGGGGGGGGAGAGCGTCACAGGCAGCTTCAGCCATGCCTGAACCAACAGCACGGCCCGTCCCGGCCACCCTAAAGCGGAGCTAAACTCTGGCCGTTCAGGCCCAACAGCGCGGCCCGCACAATGGCATAGCCGCCAGAGAGAGAGAAAGCTAATCAGTGTGGGCAATCTGTAAAAAGAGAGTGTTAACCGGTCAGGCCGTGTGCACCCATCCTGCGGTGCTGACCTGAAAACTGACAAAGGTTATCCATACAAGTAAAAACACACAAGTAAAAACACCACATGCATATACACATCCCCCAACCCCCCCCATAGTGAAGGGAGAAGGGACCGTAACGGGAGAGAAAGGGGCCAAGGGAAATCTCGGGACAGGGGCATCCCAAATCCGGATCCCCATGCCGGATAGCCGCATTGCCCCCAAGCAAGAGGTCGAGCGGAGGAGATAGGCTCCTAGGCACCTATAGTGCCATCTACCAATTGCCCAGTGAGCAGCCTGAGCTGGGAGGCTTCCATTTAACCAAATAATCAAAAACTGGGCAGAAATAGACCCAAAGGGGGTGCCGGGGTAAGACCCCGGCTACCTGCAAGCAGGAGACTTCATTCTTCTGTCTTGTCGTCATGCAGAGAGAAAAACACTGGTGTTAAGTGGGAGGTACCAGGTATATATAAGCCGGAAGGGGGCTCGTTACAAGACTTCCTCTCTGCAACTGCGTCACCTGGCGGTGAGTAACCCAATCGTGAAGAATTAAAGGGGAAGCGGGGTGTGTGGCACACTGAGAATATCTGGATGACCTGTTAATCTGGGTTCCCTCTATGTTGGAAGAACATAGGGATGTGCAAAATGTGCTGGACCCTTTAGTTTGGGTGGTTGATCACTGATGCCCACAGCACCCAGGTTATTCACCAAGGAGTTTATGGCAATCCTGAATTATCAGGGGGTTTGACATATGTGGATGACCTATTAATCTGGGTTCCCTCTATTTTGGAAGAACATAGGGATGTGCAAAAGGTGCTGGACCCTGTAGTTAGGTTTGGGTGGTTGGTCAATTACCTCAAGTCCCATCGAATACCCTCAGTAAAGTACTTAGATACAGTTCAGGCTACGATATTTCTACCAGAACTCAAACTTTGAAAACTGCAGTGGTAGTGAACTTGTGCTCCAGGTGTCAGCCCAGTGTGATGCAGTGTATGCAGCTTCTGGGCTTGGTGGTGGCATCCGTTGAGGCAGCCTCCTATGCCCAAATTTACACAAGGGCTCTGAAGTTTGCCATTCTCTCCCGATGGGTCAGAGAGGAGTATGAAACCAGTTCAGAAATGGTGGGCATAGAATGTATCCTGCCCTCCATTCAACATCCTGGACATATTATTCACCCTGGTGGGAGTAGTTTGATAATCTCTGGAGTGGTGGCTGCAGTCTCCATCTCAGAATCATGGTCACTCCTTCACTCCTTCCTGATTATCTGGTGGAAATTGATCATCAAAGATGCAAGTCTGATGGGCAGGGGAAGAGCATGTATCCTGGCTTCCATTCAATGCCCTTGAACTTAGGGCCATTTTCTTGTGTCTCTCCCATTGGACCAGCAGGCCAGCAGATCCAGGAGTAACAATTGTTAAAATGTTATACATAAGACTGTTGAAAATGACCATACAATCAAAACAATCAAGGGCACTCACCAGGGGACGAGATGTTGGAGTTTTTCCAGGAAGGGCTCTGAGTAGAAGCAGGGGTGCCTCTACTCCTCCTATTGGGCCTAGCAGAGCCCAACTCTGAGGGGCCACCCTCCTCCCTCTCACTCCCGGAACCCTCAGGGAGTGTGGTGGAGTCCCTTTCCTCCTGCACACCGGGACTCCCCACCTGAGAGTGGCCCCAGCGGTAGTCAGACTCTGCTGAGTCCACATCAGAGGAGCTGAGGCTTCACACCACCTTCACATCAGCAGCAGGCTCCACTGGGACATCAACATCCTCATCCCCTTCCTCCCCTGTGTCCTTGAATTGGCCACATTGAGAGGGCCCCTGCCCCACTGATTAATCAGAATCGACGACTCTGGTGCGGGGGAAAACACCCTTCCCAGGGCCGGCGCTAGCACTCGAAAGGGTTGGGCATCTGGCAAAGGCCCCAGGGAGGAGGGGGCCTACTGGTGCTGGTGGGAGGTGAGGCATAATTTTCCTGAGCGCAGGGGCGTTGCACTGACCTGGGCATTGTGTTGTCTGGAGGCACCAATTAGATGAAAGGGCAGTAGGAAGGGAAAGCCAGGCTCTGTGCGGTCGCACAGGCAGAGAGCAGTGACTTCCTGATTAAGCAGGCTCCGCCCCCAGATGCATCATCATTCTGTTGCTTGTGTCTCCAGAGCTGTGAGGAGGAATTGTGCAGTACTGCTAAGGTAGAGTTGTCTGTGTGTGTCTGTCTGTCTGTGTGTGTGTGTCTATGTGTCTGTTTGTGTCTGTCTGTGTGTGTCTGTCTGTGTATGTGTGTGGGTGTCTCTGTGTCTGTTTGTGCATGTGTTTGTGTCTATGTGTGTGTGTGTATCTCTGTGTTTGTGTGTGTCTATGTGTCTGTGTGTGTCTGTGCGTGTGTGTCTATGTGTGTGTGTGTCTATGTGTATGTGTGAGTCTCTCTTTCTCTGTCTATGTATCTCTCTCTGTGTCTGTTGGACTTTATAGCCTCGATTCAAAGACACATTCGTCCGGACTTCCGTAGCTGTCTGTGAAAGTTTTGGCGGGTGTCATTTTTTTGCTTTTTTTCGTTCATTTTTCATTCGTACGAACGTTCAGGAAAATGTGTATATGCGCTTTCGATGAACGGAAGCAAATCGGCACATAGTTCGGATCATTTTCCGAACAAAATCTGATATTTTTAGTTCGTTCAGATAACTTACGTTGTTGGGATGGGCTTACGTCTGATTCAGAGAGCTGATTTCCGACGGATCACCACCCTATAAATCCGTTTCATTTCCGATCCACTTACGGGACCTTTGAGGGCTCGGATTGCTATTGTTGAACATGTTTTGCGGCTATGTGGATGAGTCTGCGCGCCTTTAGCACCAAGGCATTGCATGTATCAGCATGGCCGAGGCCATAAATTGTATATCAATGCATACCTAAATCAATACATTTCATGTATGCCTTATAGAAGCATTTTAATGCTGACCTTAATTAGTCCTTAGCATGTAAACCATTATTTTCCCACACATCCATATAATTGCTAGATTTTTTTAGACTTATGTCCTTTGTGAATTATATTTGGATTGTTGAACTTGAATCTTAATTTGTTGTAGGAGTTATTGTTTTAACTGGTTACCTTTGCTTTGTGTAATTATTTTATATTTGGTTGCAGGAACCGCAAGATGTGCCACTCACACAACATACAAGCAGTCTTTGGTCCAGCTATGCGATTCCTCAGTGTTCTTGCAGGGCATCCAGGGTCGTCCCTTGATGCTTATATATTGCAGAGCTCCGGCTTATTTTGTCAGTTTGAGTCAGGAGAATTATCTGGTGGATGGCTCCTGGGTAAGTTTGCTCACATTCCATCAATCCATTTTCACTGTATGGCAATAAATATAGTTGATGACTTATGTCTTAACCTATGGCTGTTTTTAGCCCTTGATGACATGTTAAACAATATTGTAGCTTAGAATGTGTATTTTATGTTATTATTTTTAAATTCTTTCAGGGGATTCTGGATATCCACTCCTGCCCTTGCTCCTGATGCCCGTTCTTTGCCTGCAGAATGCGGGCCAGGGGTTCTCTAATCGGGCACTATGCAAAACCCGGGTCGTGGTGGCGAGGGCCCTCTGGCTTTTGAAGTCCAGATTTAGGTGTTTGGACCATACGGGGGGGGGGGGGGGCACTGCAGTATGACCTCGAACAAGGTTATACCAATATTTTAATTTACGTTTTTTAACAGGGACCACACGTGCCAGAGTGGCACAACTGAGTGTCAGGGTCCTTCAGTTGGTGGGCGAGATGCAGGAGCTGCGTGACTCATTGAGGACCACAGCTGAAGGATGTTATGTTGCCTGCCATTGCTATGTATTTTGTTTTTTATAGTTGTAAAAATTCGAAATTTTCTAAATTTTTACAAATTTTATATTTTATGATGGAATCCAAAAAAAAAATGTTACAGTGTCATTTCATTTACAAAATACATTAACACAAAACTAATGGGCCCAGAAATATTTAAAGATGAATATTCACATGACCGAGAAGTGATTTGGGTGAGCTTTAAGGGTCCAAAAGGGAAGATGGAGGATAGTGCTAAGTGATTTGGGTGAGCTTTAAGGGTCCAAAAGGGAGGATGGAGGATAGTGCTAAGTGGTTTAGCTAAACATTGTAGTAGAAGTGAGGGTGGCAAATATGTAGGCGAGCACTTTAATGAGTTAAGTTTGTAGTGCGCAGGCGCGAGATCGTAAGGATTTCCATCTGGACGAATATTTATTGAAAAAGGGAAACAGAATCTAACGGGAAACGTAAAAGATTCGTTGGAGGATACGATGGGAAAAGGGCAAAAACGAAAGCCTACGTTGTAACGTGAAAATGAAACGGAAAAGTCACGCTGGAAAATGACACCCTCGTATTCGTAATCTGCCGTACGAACGGACGGAAACTTTACAGAAGGATTGCAATGCATGCATAGAATCGCTCGTACACTCATACGAGAACGGAAACATTTCACACAAAAAACAGATCGGCACTAAAACGGAAGTTTTTTTTTTGTCTCTCGGAATCGAGCCTTATGTTTTTGCCATTTACTAAAGCAATGAGCAGTGTGGCTATGGTTTAGATGATGGCGCCCTGATTAAAGTGGAACAAAACTCAGCAGTGGCCGGTATGGAATCTAAAATATTTCAAGGCCAGCTGCTGGCTTTTCCCAGAATCGGGATACCCCACTGTGTGACAACTCTCCAGACACCCAGAAAAACTCACCTCTCCCTGCTCCAATGGCGCATACGCAGGCTCTCGTCCAATGAAAGCCACCTGCCAAATGACATAGTCAAGGCAGACAGCTCTCATTAGATGAAAGCCCACACATGCACTGTTAAAACACGGAAGAGGTGAATGAATAGCGTTGTTCTGGGGGTTTCACACAGCGAGGCATCACAAACTGGGATGCTGCACTGTGTGAAAACGGAACAAGACCCATGTGGTCTGGCAATGGAATGGATGCTGGCTTTTCCCCAGGGGCATCCCAGATCATGTGATTATGTCATTCAGCAGGAGGCTCTCGTTGTTGCTCATGGCAGTGCGGGGGATGCGGCAGTGCATTCTCCCCATTCTAGCCCATGAGAGCCATTTGATGAATGACATAGTCATGGGTGCAGCCATCTTAGTTCTGATGCACAGAGCAGTCCCCCCCCCACCCACCAACCTATACACTTGAATAGGTGGGCTAGCACGCACACAGAGCAGGGGAAGTCTGTGCGGCAGTCACAGGAGAACTGTGGACAGTGCAGGGTATACCCTGTCATGGGACTGGAGAAGGGGCCCACTGAGACCGTGTCGCCCAAGGGCCCACAAAACCCTAGAGCCCTGACCCTTCCCATGCTTTCCAGGGGAGGATGCTGTGGAGACAAAAAAAACAACAGAAAATACATTAAAAAATACAGCAGGTTAAAGTGGGCATATCTAAGAATTGTGTGTTTGTATGTGTAGTGAACTTACTAGAAGCTTAGGCGTCATACAGCCTATAAACACTTTCGGGATCCCGGCACTTAAAATCCAACCATCGCTGCCGGATCAACTTGGGCCGAAGAGTCGGGACACCGTCGCCTTCACTACCTCCACAATGTTGGCCTTACGGGTCAGGGCGTAGTCATATTCAAACACACAGAAATCCTAAATGCACAGAAAGGAAATATAACAAAAGAAAAAAATACATTAAGACAGAAAATACAAATATATAAATACATATTAGTTGACATTTATTTAAAGTGTAACCAAAAACAACTAATTATATATCCTGGGTTTTGATCCTTGACCCCGCCCAAAACGGATTTGGGGTGGCCCACTATGTGAAAAACCCCAGGTTGTTAAACCACAAAAAATGTATTCCCAGTCCAACAAAGAATGAGAGGCCTCTCCTCCAGTCACCGTGGTCAGATCCACTCCTGCCCATTCATCTAAGCCTTCATGTAAGGAAAGTGGATCTGAGTGTTCAGGCGGACATATACCACACTACCATCCAAGAAGGAGCATGCCTCCCCAAGACAATTAGAAATGGGTGGCGCACACAAACTTCTAGATAGAGGGCTAGTGGGGATGCACTCTTGTACCAGTAAAGAAGGTAAGTTTATGGGCAACCAGGGGATTTCAATACAGCGGCCCATCCCGATCTGGGATGCCCTGGGGTATAGAAATGATCAGCCCCATAAACGAATACATTACTAAGATCTGTTCCGTGGGTTTGGATCCATTTTAATCACACTACTAAATATTCTAACATTTACATTTTTAAACAAAAATTCCTAGCAGAATTTACAATACATTTGCACTAAGCAGTAAAAACGCTAAAGTGTAAAAATTACTGCACAAATATTAAACCATAAATGCTAAAAAAAACAGCCAGAAACGCTAACACATTTAAAGTAGGACCCCAACACAGCAAAAAAATCCTTTAAAAAAAAACAAAAAAAAAACATACCTTCAGAATCTGCCCGTTAACTCTGGGGTCCACCAGCTGCCTCTTCCTTCTAGGCAGATCATCCTCTGATGATGAGGATCTGCTGGGGAACTTGGAGAAATGGCACTTGGTGGGAGCCATTGTTCCGCAGAGGAAAATCGGAAGTGCATAAAGAGAAACTAAAAGCAAGACCTTTCAACCTGTTGCAAGGTACGAATGTTATGAAGGCCAGAGCTCCCAAGACTACGCTACGTCTAACAAGAGGACAACAATGCAGCAAAGGCTAGATGGTGTCCCGAGGTCATGGTGCCCAAGACTACGCTACATCTAACAACAGGACAAAGCTGCAGCGAGCGATAGGTACTGCCAGTTTAGTGCACCAGGCACTCGGCACTGAAGCCCGTATTCAAGAAAAAATTACACACAAGCAGTGCTGATGCTCTAAAACTGGGTGCTTTAACATAGAGTGCCAGACGCTGTGTGATCAAGGTCTGTTTCTCAACACATATACAAGCACCAGAGTGAAAACATATGGAATGACATTGTTTTAACATTGTGACAATGATACTGCAATGTCAGACCTGCACATACAATTCTGTATAAAAATTCAAAAACAAAACTATAAAATTGTTTGTTTGAAGGTCAGGAGAGGCCACACAATGATTTGAGTCAAAAATTAAAAATGTTACTATAGCAAAACACCATTGAAATGTATGGCAGAGCGCTACTGAGGGACAGGTACTACATGGCGCTCCTGAACGCCAGCACTATAAGCTGAGCCACCTCTAGTAATACATGTGACACTACGTGACGCTGTTAGAGGCACTCACCAGAATCGCTTTCTTAAATGTGGTTTCAAATACAGCGCCCAGTGTTCATGCGACTCTACGCGCTGCTGCGTAGCACTACCTGGTGCTAGCGTTTCTTAAATAACCCCCATAGTATCTAGTGTACATTGTGGCACAAACATCTTATCCAACTAAAAAAATTAACTGAAAACAAAATCTTTAAACTTCAAACACAAAGTATGTATCATCATTGGTAGGGTGGTTGTCAGCACAGTATGCTGGTTGTCTGGATTGTTGTGCCACCAGCTGGGACAGGTTATCATTGATCATCTGCAACTGTCCTACCATTGTGTCCCGCTGACAGGAGTTGTTATTAATAGCCTCCACCAACAAATGGATCTCTTGGTGGATCATACTTAAATTTCGGTCTATGGTTTGCCGGAACTGAGCACTGTTTTGCCTGGCTCTCAGCTCTCCAATCTGCATCCACCTCACCAGGGGAAGATGGCGATGTGCCTGAGCTTGTTGCCCTCTTCCCTGGGTAGGGGCACTTGCAGATGGAGTATGACTTGGCCTTTCAACATGGGTAATGCATGTTGAGGATGAGGCCAAATCCTCTGCAACAGAGTTGCCCCATGGAGGTGATGCATCTGCTCCTCACGCTCCACCTGCTGTTCGTGCTGGAGCTGTGGATCCAGCTGCTGATACACAGGGAGTGGTGGGGCTGCTGCTGCAGTGGCACATGTAGTTGCTGCTGCTGCAGCATTGGCACATGTTGCTGCTGATGCATTGTCATATGTTGCTGCTGCTGTTGAAGTGGTATCTGTTGATGCTGCAGGAGCATCTACAGTGGCAACTGGTGCTGCATAGACTGTTGATGCTGCTGTTGTGTTCAAAGCTAATGCAGTGGTTCATCCTCCTTAAGATCTTGTATGGCAGCCAGTAACAGGGGTGTCTGTTGGGCCACACAAATCAATTAGATTGTTGATATTATATCTACACATTCAAGCTTTTAATTAAATAAGCATGTTTTAGCATGCATTACCAGTTTGCACACATTAGACTTAGCATATCCAAATCTTCATTTGCTACAATCCTTGAATAGGCATTCATTGAAGAACTTACACCAGAACTTGGTAGTTGTAGTTCCTGGGTGCCCATGTGTGTTGTTGTTTTGCTACAATGACAAAAGGGTGTAATGTTAATTATGCATACTTTGTGTGCATAAACAATGGCTAATCCATCTGCTTCCACAAGTTATGAATGTATTGGAATAGACATATTAACAGTTATTAAATTAACAGTTCTTAAATGAGTTGGCATGTTTTTTGTTTTCTCTTATCTTGGCCTTTGATAGTCCACCAACAACACCTAGGCCATGATTGCATAATTAACTAGACAACTGTAATGATTCATATGTCTTTGGATACAAAGCAACACAAGCATTAGAACTACTTACCTACTGCAGCAGCATTCAGGGTGGAATCAGTTGTCCCTGGCAAGCCCTGGAGTGTGGTACGGCGTAATAGTCCATAAAACAGTTCTTCTGCCAGTGTAAATTGTAATTTTAGTGGTAGACCACCTCCGGTTTGCAACCTTAAAGAAACACAAAAATAAATATTGTTATGCCAAGGTCACACCCAACATCAACATCCACAACAGCACAATGCATACTTACCCCTGTTGCTTGCACTTGTTTAGTTACTGGCGTACTGCATACTTCATGTTCGCAAATATTCGTTGGACCTGATCCACATCCTTTTTCTCCGGCCCCGCACAATTCACCTGCCGGGTGATGGCCTCCCAGATGCAGTATATTACTGATTTAGAGGATGCTCTTCAACTGCAACCATACAGCTTATCGAAATGGTCACACACAGCACTTGCCAAAGCCATAGATTGCAAGTCACTTAATCTCCCACTCAGAGTGCCCCGCCAATGGTCAGACACAGCACTTGCCAAAGCCATAGATTGCAAGTCACTTAATCTCCCACTCAGAGTGCCCCGCCATAGTTGTCGGCAAACAAAGCTTTGTGCATCATCTCCCTGTGTGCTTGGTGGAATGGGGGACATTTGGCCCTGAGGTTTTGTAGAGGAATCTGAGTGGGTGGATAGTTGTGTGGCAAAAGACTGCACAGGGCTTGCTTGCGAGCTGGGAGTGGGGTCTTGGGTGGCCCATGTTGCAGGAGTGAATGGTGATGGTAAGAGGGGGCTCTCCATATTTGAGCTGTCTTGCTGAGCTGCAGTGGGAGAGGGGGTTGTTGGGGGCTAATGTGTCTTGCCCTTTCCTCTTCTTAGCCTTACCACTCCAGCAAGAGGTTTTGCTAGGGCCAGCACTATGGTTGGGGCTACCAGTGGTTTGCCCTAGTACTAGGCCTGCCTCTGCTCTCCTTTGCCTTGTCACTCTTGCTGGAGGAGCTCTGGGCTGGACGTCCACTCTGGCTGGGGATACCAGTGCTTGCCCTAGTAGATGTCCTCCCACTGCTCTCCTTTGCCTTCCCAATATTGGTGTAAGTGGACTTGGATGGCCAAGCAGTATGGCTGCATGCCCTGGTAGTTGGCTGCCCCTGCTGGCTGGTGTTTGCTGGCACAAACTTGCAGACAACCGGTGGCGGGACTCTTGGCGAGCGTTTCCAGTACCCGCATTTCTGCCTGGTTGCGGCTTTTGTGGCTGCATTTTTTCCCTGTCATTTTCACTAATATGAGAATGAAAATTGGTGTATGGGAGCAGAGCTGGATCCGCCTTAACAGCTTAAACTTCTCCACTACCTCACCACGTATGCCCATGCATGAGGTTTCAACACATGCCAAGTTCCGGGAACCACTGGGGCGCATCAGATGATGCATATAACATCCCCAAAATGGCACCTTCACTGTTCACCCGTGACGAGCAGGATACCATCATGTGCATAAGTACATGAAAATGGCTACATTTGCATATGCCTAGGAATAGGTTTAGTTATCCAGGGTCGCAAGTGCATAGTCAGACAGGGCGATTGGGCATAGCTAGTTGGGGCTCAAGTGTCTAGGAGGGCATAGTCCATTTTCTATGCACTAACAAGCAAAAGCTAGTGCGCACAAGGGCACCATGCAGGGGCTGTTTGGGGCAAGGTGGATCTATTGGTGCCTAGCTGGGTGTGGCAGCAAGATACCAGAGGGCATGCCAGGTGGTAATAACAATGGCCACTAAAATCACAAATACAAGGATGCAGAAATACATTAATGCTGAGCTAAAGTGGTTGGGGGCAATGTAAATAACCTGCTAGGCCTATTTAGAATATATATATGATGTAGTTTATTAATTCCTATGTACTTGTTCTATATTTTATATGATGATGACATGCCGATACAACTACCTACCCGACATCTATGCTAAGAGGTCGTTGGCACTGGACAGCGTAGCAACACTGGAGGAGGAGACCAACACTACACATTCACGCAGATCATCCAGCATTGGTCGGACTTGAAATGGAGGAAAAAGCCCAGAGTAAGAAGGTTTTTCAGGAAACACTTTCCAAGTAAGTGACATGTCTTGCCAATACATTTACTACTGCAATCACATTAGGCAGGCCTATGTTTAAAAGAATGCTATTCTCTTCCCGGGTCAGAATTCCGCACAAGAGTGCGGCCCACCCGGAGGTGACGAGGCCGGCCAAGGTAAGATTTGGTAGACGTGGAGGTGGTGGCAGACAAGTGCCAATGACCTCCGGCTCCTCTGCAGGTGAGCTCCAAGCTCACCTGCACCAACCTGCAGAGGAGGAGGCACAGATGTCAGGCAGGGAGTATGAGGATGATGGAGGACAGGAGGACTAGAGTATGAACATCAAACACACACACAGGAAAAAACACAGACTAAACACACACACATATGTCTTGTGTAATTTTGTGACATTTCCTTCTAGATGGCCAAAATGTCCCCGCGGGTGAGCAGCGAGAGGGTGGAGGTGCACAAATCCCCCAAGATGAAGAAGAAGGTGGGTAACATAGTAACATAGTATGTAAGGCTGAATAAAGACTTTAGTCCATCCAGTTCAGCCTGTTTAACTCCTTCCAGTGGTCTAGTAGCCATAGCTGGAAATGTTATTACACGCCAGGAAGGCATCAAGGCCACTTTTGAACGTTTTTACTGTATCCATCATTACTACCTCCTCTGGCAGCGAGTTCCATAGTCTCACTGCTCTTACAGAGAAGAATCCCCTCCTATGTCGGTGGAGAAAGCACCTTTCCTCTAACCTTACACTCCGGGGTATAAATAGATTGTGGGACAGATCTTTGTATTGACCTCGAATATATTTATACATAGTTATTAGATCACCCCTCAATCGTCTTTTTTCTAGACTAAATAAACCTAACTTGGACAATCTTTCCGGGTACTCTAGCCCCCGCACTCCTTTTATTAACTTTGTTGCCCTTCTTTGAACATGCTCCAGTTCTGATATGTCCTTCTTAAGCACAGGTGCCCAGAACTGTACACAGTATTTCATATGGGGTCTGACCAGTGACTTGTACAGGGGTAAAATGATGCTCTGGTCATGAGCACCTATGCCCCTCCTGATGCACCCCATGATCCTATTTGCCTTGGCAGCAGCTGCCTGGCATTGATTACTACAGTTGAGCTTATTGGCAACTAAAACCCCTAGGTCCTTTTCCATTGTTGTTTTACCAAGTGTTTGTTTATTTAGTGTGTAATCATGACACAGATTTCTCCTTCCCATGTGCATAACCTTACATTTATCTGTGTTAAACTTCATTTGCCATTTAACTGCCCATGCTTCCAATTTATCTAAATCTGTTTGTAGCTGCCTGCTGTCCTCTTTTGTTTTAATTACTTTACTCAGCTTAGTATCATCTGCAAAGATTGATACTTTACTGTTTAATCCATACCCAATGTCATTTATATATATATTGAAGAGAATTGGTCCCAGAACTGACCCTTGTGGTACTCAACTAGTAACAGTGACCCAATCTGAGTGTGTACCATTGATAACCACCCTCTGCTTCCGATCATTAAGCCAATTTCCCACCCATCTGCACACATTTTCCCCCAGTCCAAGCATTCTCCTCTTTTGTACCAGCCTTTTATGTGGCACAGTATCAAATGCTTTAGAAAAGTCAAGATATATGATATCCAAAGACTCCCCCTGATCCAATCTTGAACTTACCTCCTCATAAAAGCTGATTAGGTTTGTCTGGCAGGAGCGATTCCTCATAAATCCATGCGGATATGGAGTAATAAGGTCATTTTCCCCAAGGTGCTCCAGGATAGTATCCCTTAAGAAACCTTCAAACAGCTTGCCCACCACAGATGTTAAGCTTACCGGTCTGTAGTTCCCCGGTTCCCCCCTAGATCCCTTTTTGAATATTGGCACCACATTTGCCAAGCGCCAATCCCTCGGAACAGACCCTGTAGTTTTTTTTTTATAAATTTTTATTTATGCATTTTAAGTTGTAACATACATATACATACATATGCAATCATCCCCTCATGGAGAGGAATCTTAACATTAAACATAAACCTTAACTTACACCAACAAAATAACCATATACTCATAAACAATATACTAAACTAAATTGTTCACACACACACATACACACACACCTACTCAATGCACACACACACCCGCCTGCTACTGGCATCATTTCTCAATAGGAGGTAAGTATTGTGAGGTCTAAGGGATAGATGCAGATAAATAACCAAGTCATTGATGGAGTTGGAGGCATTAAGCCATGCTCCCCATACCCGTTCAAATTTATTTTTGGCATCCCCTGGCCTCGTAGGTCATCTTATAAAGGACTAACCTCCCGTTTACCAGACTTTTCCAGCCTGATAGGGTCGGTGCACTCGGATGTTTCCATTTAAGTAGGATACATTTCCTTGCATAGAACATTAACAGCCGCAGTAGGACCTTCTGAGGGCTGTCATCTAGCATAGGTTCAACAATGCTTAACAGACAGAGGGTAGCTGCTTTTGTGATTGGCAAGCCTACAGACGTAGTTATAAAATTGAATACCTCCTCCCAAAATGACGAAATCATCTGGCATTCCCATATCATGTGTAGCAGAGTGCCTGGTCCGGCACTGCACCTAGGACAGATATCTGAATCTAGCAGGCCCATCCTCTTGAGTCTAACCGGAGTCAGATAGACCTGGTGGAGCCACTTAGCCTGAATCAATCTGTCTCTCGAGTCTATGACTGAGGAGTACAGATTGTCTACCGCTTCCTCCCAGTCATCTTGTTCCAGGTCTGGAATCAGTGTTCTCCATTTCTCCAGTGCTCTGTCCAGAGGGGAGGGAAGCCCCGAGAGGAGGGTACAATACAATGTTGAAGTGGGCTTACTTAGGTTAACGGTCCCTACCAAAGTTTCAACTGTCGATTCCACTAATTGCAGTCCCCCCAAGGGAATCTGACACCCGAGAGCATGTCGGAGCTGCAGGTATCGAGAGAATTCCCTTGGGGACAGTGCAAACACCTGGCACAACTGCTCATAGGACATCAGCGCCCCCCCCCCCCCCCCGAGAGTATCTGTGATAACAATGTAATTCCTCTCCTCTTCCAAAAAATTGTATCTGGGAGGGACATCAATTCAGGTAATCTGGGGTTGTCCCACAGAGGTGTATTAGGGGACAATTCTAGGGCAGGACGCAGAAAGTCAAATGTATCGTGCACCCGCTGCCATATGTGCAGAGTGGTCCTTATACATGTAGTGGCGCGCGGAAGACCCTTTGCTCGCCTATACACCAAAGCCTGCAGGGGAACCTTTGAACCCAGCAAGGAGGTTTCCAGGGAGGTTACCGGGTTAACTGCAGAAGGGTTTATCCACCAAGCAACGTATACTAGTTGGGCAGCATAAAAATATAGTAACATATGTGGCACTGCTAGGCCCCCAGATTGCAAAGGCGCTCTGAGAATAGATCTGTTCATCTTGGGGGGAGAGACACCCCAGATAAACTTAAATAGAATAGAATCTAGGAGCCGGAAATGGGAGGCCGGTAACACAATAGGCGACGATTGGAAGATGTATAGAAATTTAGGGAGGAAAACCATTTTGAACATGTTGATACGACCAATCACAGAGAGGGGGAGAGCTGCCCACTGAGTCACCTTCCTCCTGAGGGCACTAATCACGGGACACACATTTAATTCAATATATTTAGAGGGATCCCCGTGTATAATAACTCCCAGATATTTAAACCGGTCTACTACCTGGAGAGACGAGCTTGGAGAGATCTGGGTGTCCTCCGGCCTGTCCACCAGGTACAAGCTGGACTTTTCCCAATTGACCTTGACAGCCCAAATTTGGCTATTGTGCTCAGTAGGGCCTCTAGTGAACCATTGGCATCCGCCAAACAGACCAGGGTGTCATCTGCATACATGGAGACTTTTTCGATAGTGCCTCCCAGTCGCCACCCTTGAATCTCTAGGGAATCTCTAATCAGCGATGCCAGGGGTTCAATCGCAAGTGCAAACAGCAAGGGAGAGAAGGGACACCCTTGGCGCGTACCCCGATGTAATGGGAATTCAGTCGTAATAACCCCATTTACTCTCACTCTTGCCTTGGGGTTCTTATAGAGCAGCTGTATATATTTAATATAAGTAGTGGGGAGGCCAAACTTAGCCAGAACAGCCCACAAATAGGGCCACTCTATGGAGTCAAAGGCCTTTTCGTTATCTAGCGAGATAACCACCCTGCTTCCAGCGTTGTCATGCCGGATTTGCAGATTGCTAAATAATCTCCTCAAAAAAATACCTGTTGTTCGGCATGGCATAAAGCCCGACTGGTCAGCCCCTATGAGCGAAAGAATTACCATGTTTAACCGGTTTGCTAGAACCTTGGCAAGAATCTTAGCGTCCTGATTCAACAGAGAGATTGGCCTGTACGAGGCACTGGAGTCCCTGGGTTTCCCCTCTTTATATATTAGGGTGATGGTTGCCTGAGCAAAGGTTTCAGGCAGAGTCTCTGAGTGTAAGGCCTCAGAGAAGACCTCCAGCAGTCTCGACGCCAAAACCAAACCATTCTTTTTGTACCACTCTGAGGGTAGACCATCAGGCCCGGGGGCCTTCCGGCTAGACATTAGAGCAATTGCCTTTTCAATCTCAGCGCATGTTATGGGACCATCCAGCATTGCGCTATCTGCCTCAGATAAGGATGGGAGATTTATGGTATCGAGAAAGGCTGCCAAGTCTACCGGATCATATCGTATCCTAGAGGAGTATAGACAGCTATAGTAGTCAAGGAATTGCCTGGAGATCCCCTCCGAGTCTGTTATAAATTGGGCCTGATTCGTGATGCCCGCTATGTGCGTTTGCGGGCACTCTGTTCTTGAGGGATATGCCAGGGTTCTACCATTCTTATCCCCTTTTCAAATATGATCTGTTGTTTTAACAGTAGCACCTTCCTCGTAGAGTCAGTTAATGCCAGACTATATTCTCTTTGGAATATAGTCTGGCACCTAACCCCCCAACTGCTTCCCGGGCGCCGCAATTAGGGCAGCCCACCGCTCCGGGCACGTGTACACTCACTGCATGGAGGGGTTAAATGCGGAGGATGAATTCCTATGTGTGCACAAGCATACAATGGCCATCTATGCATTAAAAAAAAAAAAAAAACAGCCTTAAACGCATCCCAACGTGAATTGAGGTTTCTCCCCCATTGCATTGCCAATATCGTTCTTGGTCTTTTTCAAGTACACTGCAGACTTCCTCATCCTCCAGCAATAGGGGGTTAAGAGCCCACTTTCTCAGGCCAATTTGGTCCCTGGACATATGTAACGTCACCATCAGTGGCGAGTGGCAAATACTCACAAGCTACCACCTTAGATAGAAGACATCCAGATGCAAAAGCCAAGTCAATGCGGGAGAGCGATTTGTGGGGAATAGAATGACAGGAGAATGCTCTATCATTAGGATGTTTCCATCTCCATAGTTCAGTCAACCCCAGGGTATCCGCCCATGTTGCCAGTGGGGTAGTTGGTCCCACCCCTGCGGTTAACCGATCCAGAGATCTGTCCAGAATCATATTAAAGTCACCCAAAAGCATTAAAGGGTGAGGCGGGAAAGTGGCTAGTTTATCCATGACCTCCTGAAGAACTCTAGCATCGAAGGGGGGTGGGATGTATAAACCTACTATCACATATTTTTGCATGCACAATAACAAATCTACCTTTGGGGTCAGAGCATACCGATATGAGAGCAAAAGGGAGATGCTTAGCCACCAGGACCGATACCCCCCTGGCACAACTAGAGTAATGGGAGTGAAACAGATGTGCAATCCATGGCCTTTTGATTGACATCGATTTCTGACCCAACAGGTGGGTCTCTTGCAAGATTATAATATTAGGGTTGTGCCGCTTCAAGAATTGAAGTACTGAAGACCTCTTTATACGGTCATTGAGACCCCGCACATTCCATGAGATTACTTTACACTCCATACAACCATATGTAGTAGATATTTATGCCAAGAAAATGCTGAATATCCCAGTATCTCACAACCTCCCGTAGGACATTGTGGCAGCAGGCCAAGCCATTCATACCAACACATATCATACACTGCCCACACACACACAATTTACAAAAAAAAGGGAAAACCATTAACAATAACATTACCTTAACCTTAGGGTCTAGCAACCTCTATACCCAGCGCAACACTTCCCAACCCACCCGGCTCTACCTAATCCCAACTGTGGTGAGCTTAATCCCGTAACCTTGTAAACAATCAACACCGGTTAACTGTAGTGCTAATGGGACGCAGTCTCTGAGGCCAGTCACATAGAGGGTTAACATAGGATAAGTGATCCCCACGAAATCCAGTTATCATATCTCAAAGGGGGTAGGGACAGGGAAATCAGGGGATGGACAACAAGAACATTATACATGAGGGCTGAGGGGTGCTGGGTGGGAAGGGGGAACCAGTGACCCAAATATAGTACCACCTCCGCAAGGGGGTCTCCAATCTCTTCATGCCGGGGCCCCCATGAACAACAGCAGCATCAATTATTTAACAAAACTAGGTGGTAGGAGGCGCACCACCAAACCAAAACTCCGATGAGGGTCTCAATAAGGCTCATCAGTACCCAGCATAGCGTTGCTTCTGTTGGACCATTAACAGTCAGCCAGCCCTCAGGCCGCAGGGAGTGAGTCGATCCAGTCGCTGGCCTCCTGCGCCGTGTGGAAGAATTTAGAGGTAGCCCCATCCTGGACTCGGAGCTTAGCGGGAAATAGCATGGCGTACCTGATATTTTTCGCCCGGAGGCGCGCCCTCACCTCATTGAACGGCGCTGTTTCTGCACCTCCGATGTAAAGTCCGGAAAAAAGGACAATCTTGCACCATCAAATGGGACATCTCTCCATTTCCGTGCCGCCATTAATACAGTGTCCCGGTCTCTGAAATTCAGCAGTTTCAAGATGAAGGGATGGGGAGGGGCTCCTGGTGGTGGGGGCCTAAATGGGATCCAATGCGCCCTTTCAACCATGAAGAAGGGGGAGAGGCCCTCTGGCGCCAGCACATTTTTAATGAGATTTTCCGCAAAACTTTCGGGAGCATCCCCCTCTGCCCTTTCCGGTATCCCGATTATTCTAATATTGTTGCGTCGGCAGCGATTCTCAGCGTCCTCTGCCCAATCTGTAAGAATTTTCACTTGACGCTTCAGAGACTCCACCGCAACAGTTACAGTTGATAGCCCATCCTCAGTTTCTCCGATTCTTCTTTCCGACTCCTGCGCTCTATCCCTCATTTTGTCTAGGTCATACTTAAAGTAACTGAGTTGTTCTTGCAGATTATCAAATTTAGCTGTTAGGACACTTTGACAATTAGCGATAGCTGCCATTATTGCAGCATTATCCGGACCTGAGACAGGAGAAACAGGATGTTCAGCCTGGGATTCTGCCATGGTTTGCGTGCCACTATTTAGGAGCACAGGACGCCTCTTCTTGCCTCCTTTCATATAGAGATGGTAGCTGTTTAGTATGTCACACTGTCCCCTTTTGCTCCCTGGGGCGTGCAGATGCCAGATGGGCTCAAGAGATGCAGGGCATACAGAGCACCAACTTCCAGCTCACAGAGAAACTTGTGCCTCCTCTCAGACTCACACATATATGTAATGGGGTGCACTGCTAGCGGATTTCTCTCCTCACTTTATTCACCCTCCACTGTGCCACTCGAGGGGGGGATTAGGGGGGAAATCAAAAGGCTGTCAGGCACAGGGTGAGCTTGAGTTGTCCCCAACCCAGGACCAGCCAGGAGAATCTAATGCCTAAATAACACTGGGGATAGGGCGATTTCACTAGTCCCAGCGGCAGCCGGAGCTCAGATCACAGTAATGGGGGGGGGGGGGGCTGCGGCCACTATCAGACACCAGCGGGCAGGAGATGGCAGTCAGCGGTGGAGGGAGGAGGTCAACTGGCGAGCAGGAGGCTCTTCACTTGTAGCGGCAGCCAGCGGGGGAGAGGGAGAGCCGACCCGCAGGCAGGAGGCCCTTCATCGGCGGGGACAATCAGCGACGGAGGGGGCCGACCAGCGGGCAGGAGATGTTTCCCCGGAGACAACAGCTAGCGGTGGAGGGAGGGAGCCGACCGGCGTGCAGGAGGCACCTCGTCGGAGATGAGATGATGATGATGACAGTCACACCAAAGGCGGGGAAGAGCCGGTCGCCGAGAAGACGGCAGGGGTGCGCCCCGCAGCAGAAGACCGGCGGCGGCAGGCGAGCAGAGCTGACCTCGGAGCAGCAGACACCGCTGCAGCGTGTGGCCGCCTACAGGCCTGGCCCAGGTCTCACCCACAAGTCGCCTCCGGCAGATGGGGAGCCCGACGCTTCACCACTCTAGACGTCGGCAGCGTCCACACAACGGGAGGGCCAGCCAGCAAGCACACTAAGGTAGGCGCCTCCACTCACCCAAAATGGCGGGGGTCACCACGTGCGGGAATTCCAATTCTCACAGGGGGCCGGCAGATGGATCCTATCCCCACAGAGGCTAACAGGAGGGTCCAGGGAGATATACAGTACAGGTTCCCGGTGAATTTCCGGAGGATCAGCTCTGGATTTCAGGGGGTTTTCAGGATATTTACAGGAGCCCTCGTGCCACACGTCTGCTCAGCTCAGCTACATAGCCACGCCCCTTTCGAACAGACCCTGTAGTTATGGAATCCACAAATATTAGAAATAACGGCTTGTCTATTACAGTACATAACTCCCTTAAAACACGAGGATGTATGTCATCTAGTCCCGGGGATTTATCGATTTTTATCTGCCTGAGACGGTGCTGATCTTCTTCCTTGGTTAGACCAGTGACATTTAATGGAGGGTTTCGGTTATACCCCTGCATTTCACTCGGTATGTCAAATTCTTTTGTGAATATAGAAGCAAAGAAGTTGTTAAGCAAATTTGCTTTCTCCTCATTTCCCTCTATAGGGGTCCCCTCCTTGCTTTTCAGGGGGCCCACACCCTCATGTTTGTACCTTTTACGGTTTATGTAGCTAAAGTATAATTTGGGGTTAGTTTTACTCTCTTTCGCGACCAGTCTTTCTGTCTCCAGCTTAGCTGCCCTTATCTGTTGTTTACATTGTTTATTTGTTTATGTGATGTAGCACACACAAAAGAGAAGCCAAGAAACACCTCAAACACGTTCACTAACTATTGTTTTATTTTTCTTCTACAGACAAGGACCAAAGAGGTGTGGCAGGCCTCAGTCAGGAGAATGGCTCCCGAACCTCCCACCAGCCTAGTAAGTGTTAATACAAGTGACTCTTTACTAACATGGCTCCTTCAACAGGTTATCAGGAAGCAGAGGCTAGAGACTAATTGTTGTCATTTTTTCTTTTACAGTGCACACACAAGAGATGCAGCAGTGCCTGCAGGAGCTGACAGCTGCTGTGCATGGGCTTGAGGGGGATATTGAGGAGATGGCCACAGCCATGGGGAGCCCCCCACCTTAAGGCATTGGGAGCCTGCCACCTTCTTTTATCCACCCCCCAAAAAGAAATGTGTATATTGTTTATCAAAAATGTTAACCTATTCTTTTTATATGTTTTTATTTTTATCATTTTATATTTAAAAAAAAAATGTTTAATCCTCAACAAAAAAAACATTCACGATAAAAGATTAGAGAATTAAAAATTAAAAAATGCTGTGGTGTCTTTCATTAATATAATTAACAATCAGAGTAATGTTGACCTTATATCCATGTGGGCATCCCAAATACACAACTATCAAGGGGAATGAGCTTCACTTGAAAGAAGAAAGTGGTTAAGGTAAGCATTAGAAAGAAGAAGTAAAGAAGAATGCATGCTAAGCAGGAACGTGGTTAAGGTAAGCATTAGGAAGAAGTAATAAAGAATAAATGCCAAGCAGGAAAGTGGTTAAGGTAAGCATTAGAAAGAAAAAGTAAAGAAGAATGCATGCCAAGCAGAAAATTGGTTAAGGTAAGCATTAGGAACAAGAAGTAAAGAAGAATGCATGCCAAGCAGGAAAGTGGTTAAGGTAAGCATTAGGAACAAGAAGTAAAGAAGAATGCAAGCCAAGCAGAAAAGTGGTTAATGTAAGCATTAGGATGAAGAAGTAAAGAAGAATGCATACCAAGCATAAAAGTGGTTAAAGTAAGCTATAGGAAGAAGAAGTAAATGAGAATGCATGGCAAGCATGGCATGCTAAGTAGTTTGGAAAAGAAGAGACTTGGCACAGCAATAAGTAAGTAATGGGCTAGCAGGGCCACGGTATAGGAAAAAAAGAGGTTCGTATATGCGTACAAACCACCAAAAAAGCCAGCGTATGCATATAAATTTCACAAAAACAAAAATATTACAGAGTTTAGGGGCTAAATGAAGGGTAAAAACAGGTCTTTTTCGATGGGAACAAATAGGACTTCGTTGGGCACTAAAACATTTCATGGCAAGGTACGTGAAAAAATGGTAGAAAACCACTAGGAGAGTGTTTCACATCAATGTATACGAGAGTGTCTTCTGTGAAATATGCCTTCAGAGCCATACTCACAGCGCTCTCGATGACTTACGCGGCTACAAAACTAGTACAACGCGCACCCGATGAGGGCTCTGAATCATGCGGACGCACGTATACTTAACGAAAGCTATGTGTAATTTACACACTTAAAGACAAAAACTAAATGGAATATAGAAGGATCTGAATCAACCCTATAATGCGTGCACTACAATATTATTTGAAGAATACAGTATCTGTGAAAAAAACAGATGCAGTTTGCGGTTCCAACCGAGGGGTTTGGCGGTTTCAAAAACCACTATTAGCCATTGGATCAGACAGGCTGTTTCTTAGGCCTATTCTGCTAGGGGTAAGGACCCTAATTTCATAAATGACACATAACAGCTCACTCACTAAAGCTGTAGGTGCACCCTGGGCCTTTTCGGCACCAGGCTTCAGTAGATCAGGTGTGCAAGGTAGCTGCTTGGTCATCTGTCCACAATTATGTTTCTTTTTATAAGGTGGATCCAAGCATCAGTGTGGTCTTCAGAGGAAAGGATCTTTAAATGGTGGTTTAATTCACTACCAGGGTCTGATCTCTCAATATGGCTCCTTATGTACTTTTTGTTTTTGTTCAAATAATCTTTTTAGGTAATGTTTTGGATGTCATATCACTAATGAATTTGGTGCCCGTCCCTGTATGGACAATCTGACAGGGAAGACACATTTATGTACATAGCTTGTAAAATAGTTTTCCCTTTATATACGTGGAGGCTGATTCTCTACTAGCGCCACATATTGCCAGATGAGAGTATCTATAGCAGCGCTTAGAGCGACCGCTATTAGACGCTGTAAGCGGGTATCGGGCGCTGTAACCTAGCATTGCAGTCGCTGACGTGACGCTATAGTAATCAGTTTAGCAATGATAAATGTGATGTGTGTGGCGCTGTAGAGGCACTCTCCCTCATTCACTGCAGCACCTAACCATTCCAATGCTGCTATAAAACCCCATTGTTTTTAAAACTATCAGCAGCAGTGTTATTTTACATTCACATTACACAAATAGGTTTCTTGACCCCTGAGTTAAAATTTATTTTTTTCAATGTGGCTATTTTAAAATGTATTATTTTATATAAATAATGTTTTATTATTTTTTTTTTACTTTTGTTTGTTTTTGTTTTTTTTCTTGTGTTTTTTCTTTTTTTTGGTTAAAATTTTTTTTGTTCTTTTTTCTGTTCTTAATTTTCTTGGTTTTATTTTCATTCTTTTTTTATTTTCTTGTTTTCTGTTATAATTTTTTTTTTGTTCTATTTGTCTGTTCGTAATTGTTTTTTTTTTGTTTTGTTTTTCTTTTTTGTTCTTTTTTCTGTTCTTAATTGTTTGTTTGTTTTTCTTTTATTTTGGTTCTTTTTTCTTTTTTTTGTTCTTTATTGTGTTCTTAATTTTTTTGTTTTATTTTTCTTTTATTTTCATTCTTTTTTCTTTTTAAATGTTTTATTTTAAACCCAAGGTGCAAGCAAAAATACCTATTCCTGTGTGTGCGTGGAGACCTAAAATACTATGATAAATAAAATCAAAACAAAAATGTAGGTATCAAAATATAGTAAAAAAATTGTCAATAAAACACACAATATGCCAACATGGCATCAAACAAACAATGCCGCACAGCAACAATTTTAATCCCCCCTTCAGCAAATTGCCACAGCCTGTGATGCTCTTCAATGTAAGCTGTGGGAAAGAAAAGACACAATTAAAGTGGACCAACACCCACGGGTGATCGGCCCGGGAATCTATAAGATTCCCGGGCCGATCACCCCCCACCCCGCGGGACATCCGAGATCGGGATGTCCCGCGGGGTGTAACCCCCCCAAAACCCCCGAAAAACCCTACCTGATCTTCGGCGGCGGCCGGCCGCCGCCGCCTCCCTCGCGCCCCTGCAGGCGTGCGCGCGCCCGCGCCGGCCGTCTGCGAATGGCCGGCGCGGGCGCGCGCGCGTCAAAAGGGACGCGCGGGAGGCGGCGGCGGCGGCAGCCGCTTAGACGTCCTGGAATAGAGCTTGTACGTTGGCGCTGGGAGCGCGGAGAGGTGAGTTTTTCGGGGGGTTGGGGGGGGTTTCACACAGCGGGGCACCCCGATCGGGGGTGCCCCATCGAAGTGGACCAAGACCCAGGATAGTCAAAATCCTGGGTGTTGGTCCACTTTAAGTACTACAGGTCTACAACTACGGTATATCCCTATGATCTTTTTTCAACATTGATATTTCCCATAAAGTCACTAAAATGATTTTTTTTTTTTTTTCTTTTTTTTTTAAATTCTTTATTTAGATTTTTCAAAAACAAGACAATACAAGTAAGAAGTCAGAGTAAAGGCAGTACAAGGGGAGAAATAGGTCCAGCACGCAGGCCGGGTCGTGTTATAAGTCCGATGGCTTCCCTCGGCTCCTGTATTATACTTCCACTGTAAATTCGAGCAAACACGTGTTTGTGACATCATCATCATATAGGTCCAGGCTGAGGTCCGAGGGCGAGAGAGCTCCACCCAATCCGGACCCCTCCATATGGACCCTGGTTTCTATTCGCCTTTTCGGTCTGAGGCTCCCTTCCTGAAGCCCAGCTCGGGCGTCCACGGCGCCTCACATGTACTCTCCTGCTATTAGTTAGTAGAAGCCTAGAGTCAGGATTGGGTGTCTTAGTAAAGTAGAAGCCGGACGAAGGCGTCCTTCACCCTGGGTTAAACCTTTGGGGATTGTAGACAAGAGAAAGGAAAGTGAGGAGAAAAAAGGAGGTATATGGAATTAGAATGTAAGGAGGGAAGGGGGACATTGACCAGCTGAGAAGGATATCAGTGGAAAGCGGGGGGAGATGAAGAGAGGGGGGGTGAAAGGATAGCAGAAGGGCACAGGGAGGGGCAAAGGGGAAGGGTGGGATAGAAGCGTCGGAACCAGACAACCCACATCTGCGGAGGGGGGGAGCAGGCGGGGGGCAGCGCCCCAAAGCAGCATCACAAGGCAGTCTCGCTCCGTCACCCAGGTCGGCCCTGTGACCAAGATGGAGGATGGCGGGGCAGGACCAGCCCCTATTCCGTTGAAGTCCGAAACATGAACCAGGGTGTCCATAAAATTCTGGTCTCCTCCTCCTCTGGTCTCCTCCTCCTCTCTATCTTGGACTGCGGCCATTAGCTCCTCCATCTCCATTATTTTGTTCACTTCCCTAAACCAGTCATGTTCCGTCGGGACGATCTTGGATTTCCACAGTCTGGGAATCAGGGCCCTGGCGGTCTCAGGACCGATTTTCTATAGCTAGCAACACTACATCCAGAATGGTGCAAGAGCATTAGGGCTGGACAACACGGAACCTGTGAACCTGTTATTGTAGACATAATTTCCTCTATCTTTGTCCAAAATGAAGTGAGTTTGGGGCAAGACCATAGCATGTGGAGCAGTGATCCCTCGTCCGATTCACATCTCCAACAGACAGGAGAGGAACCTGGAAAGATGAATGCCAATCGCTTCGGGGTATAGTACCATCTGGATAGGTATTTGTAGTTGGTTTCTTGAGTTTGTGCAGACATTGACGATTTATAGGTCAGGGAGAAAATTCTCTTCCAGTCTTCTCCTGTAAATTTCCTACCCAACTCTCTTTCCCACTCCACGCAGAAAGCAGGAACCGCGTCTCGGTCCTCTTCTAAGAATCGATATATCTGGGAGATTACCCCTCTCGGTGGGTCTCCACATGTAGCGAGTGTCTCAAAAAGCATAAGGTCTCGCCCTAGCAAGTGTTTGGGCGCTACTTTCTGAAGAAAATGTTGGGAAAGGAGTAGGAACCAAGGATCCAGATGAGGGCTATTCCATGCCCGCCTTAGTTCTTCAATGTCGCACCAGTCTCGGTCCTTCAGAGGTCCTTTGCCCTAATCGTGCCCAAGTCCCTCCAACGCCCCATCGCCTGGGATTTCTGGCTAAGAGGGAAATCCGGGTTCCCTACTACTGGGAGTAAAGGAGATGGCCACGGCGAGATATCCTCTCCCTCTCTGATCCTATCCCAGACGTCAAGGGTGGCTCTAATCATCGGGTTGGGGCCCGCCCACTTGCCCGAGGTCGCTGACGACCAGGGGATCTCCTTCAACGGGGTGTCCGTAGATCCGGCTTCCACACCAACCCATTTCTTGGTCTCTCCATTCCTCATCCAGTCGACCAACCTCTGCAGGTGAGCCGCCTGCCAGTATCTCCGTAAATTTGGTACCGCTAGGCCCCCCCTGGTTCTAGGCCACTGCAATAGCGAGAATCTGATCCTCGGTTTCCTAGCCGCCCATATGAATTTTATCAAAATTGTGTTCAAGTTCCTGAAGTAACTTGCCGGTATGTGGCACGGGAGGGTCTGGAATAGGTATAAAATTCTAGGTAGGATGGTCATCTTTATAGCGCTCATCCGTCATAACCAGGTAAGAGTGAGAGCGCTCCAGCTCAGAAGGTCGGACTTAATTTTGTTGAGCAGTGGGACGAAGTTACATCGAAAGATGTTGCCGATGTCACTCGGAATTTTTGTACCCAGATAGGACAAAGACAATGGAGTCCATTTGAAGGAGAAGGAGGATCTAAGCGGCGACAGTACCGCTTCTGATAATCCTACGTTGAGCGCCTCGGATTTATCAAAATTGATTTTAAATTGGATAGGTGTCCAAAGGTTTCAAATTCCTTCATTAGGATTGGGAGTCCGACCGTTGGGTTGGAAATAAAGAATAGAAGATCATCCGCGTAGGCAGATACCTTATGCTCAAGTCCACTCACCTGGATTCCTTGAAGGTCCATGTTATTCCTAACGTGTCTCAGGAAGGGTTCCACGACCAGGGCGAAGACAAGAGGCGACAAAGGACAGCCCAGTCTGGTTCCGTTTGCTATCCGGAAAGGTGGAGAAAGGTGGCCATTTACCTTCACTCTAGCCTGGGGAGTAGAATATACGCTCAGGATGTAGTTAAGCGCCCTTCCCCGAAGACCAATGTGTCTTAGTACCTCAAACGCAAAGTCCCAGTCTACCCGATCAAACGCTTTTTCCGCGTCTGTGGATAATAGCATCATCGGGAGATTATCCAGTCGGGACCTGTGTATCAGATTCAGTGTCCTAATAGCATTATCTCTAGCTTCTCTGCCGGGGATAAAACCGCATTGATCTCCATCAATCAGGCTGGGTAGGAATGGCGCTAGGCGATTCGCTAGAATTTTGGTGAATAGTTTAAAGTCCACGTTCAGGAGCGAGATTGGGCGGTAGCTCCTGCAACTCAGGGGATCTTTGCCGGCCTTGTGAATAACAGTGACGTGAGCTTCTAGTGCTGCCCTAGGGAGCAACCCTGGCTCTTCATCATCTGTAGTTGCATTGGACAAAATGCTTATTTAAAATGTTCTCGAATTTTTTATAATAGGCAATGGTAAAGCCATCCGGGCCAGGTGATCGACCGTTCGGGGATGCTTTTATGGCTTGATGCAGTTCGGCCCCCGATATTGGTTCCCCCATCAGGCTGATGGCTTCATCCTCCAGTCTAGGCATTCCAGATGTTGCTATATACTGTTGCACGCGAGACAGGCCCCTCGGGCAGTTTCCCTCCTCTTGCGGCTTCAGATTATACAGCGTGTGATAGTATTCTTGGAATACCTTGGCGATGTCCTCCGATTTGTGGTGTTTCTGTTGTTTTGCATCCATGATGGCCTCGATGAAGTTGAGTGACTGTTGTTTCCTCAAGGCTCTGGCGAGTAGGGAGCCACTCTTGTTCCCCCATTCGTAGTAGTACCTTTTACACTTCTTGATGACAAAAGCTGCCCTTTTCAGGAGTAGGGAGTTTAATTGTTCTCTATAGGAGGTTAGCTCTTGAAATGTGGCTCGTATCTGGGATTCCTTATGCTTCCTCTCCAGGGTTTGAATTTGTGATAGAAGGAGGTCTCTACTTAGAGTGTGTGCTTTCTTTAATCTGGAGGCATGTTGGATAAAAATGCCTCTTATCACCGCTTTGTGTGCTAGCCAAACAGTCATTGGAGGTACCTCTCCTGAGCAGTTCAGCCTAAAGTAGTCAGAAAGGGCAGTCTGGACCGCCTGTTCCGTGACCGGATCTTTCAATAGGCTTTTGTTTAAACGCCAGGACCACTCTCGTTTGCTTTTTTCCATCGAGGTTAGGAGTAACCATACCGGGTTATGGTTCGATAAGGAAGCTTAACCTATGGCAGGATTTGTCACTCTGGGTAGGAGGGAGTGAGATACGAAGATGTAATCAAGCCTCGCGTAAGTTGCGTGTACTGTCGAGTAATGTGAGTAGTCCCTCTCCTTAGGGTTGAAGATTCTCCAAGGATCACATAGTTGTAGCTTATGTAGCTCCTGCTTCACCTTTCGCAGCCCTCCATATGGTATGGATGACTTGCCGGTCGACGAATCAAGAATTGGTTCCAGGGCAATGTTTAGGTCTCCGTCCAGAAGCACCCTCCCCTCCTGGAAATCTGACAGTTCCGACAGGAATTTCAAGAGGAAGTCTACCTGGCCATTGTTGGGGATGTATACAGAGGCCATGGTGTACATCTCTCCCGATATTGTTCCCTTGATCATTATGTATCTGCCCTCGCTATCAGTAGAAATGTCTAATTTCTGAAAGGGGACATCTTTGGCTAATAGTATAGCTACGCCTTTGGATTTAGAGACCGGGGAGGAACTTGCATATAGCTGGGGGAAGAATCTGGGAGACATTCTGGGACAGGTGTCCCCTCGGAAATGCGTCTCCTGCAGGAATATAATCTTGGCCTTCATCCTTCTGAGATCTTCGCTGATCTTTTCTCGGGGATATTAAGTCCCCTGCAGTTCAAAGACACAACCTTTAAGAGAGTCTCCCGTGGGTCACATGGGCCCCCCGCCCCCTCCCCCGCCCAAGCCGCCGGCATCGCCAGGAGCCCGACGCACCAAATAGAGCAGACAGCGGTTCAGCGAGGTAATAGGGGGGGAGGTATCAGGGAATCTGCAGTAGAGGATGAGGGGTAAGAAAAGGAAAAGAGTAGAAAAGAAAGGAGGAGCGGGGGAAGGGAAAAGAAAAAAGAAAAAGGTGAGAAGAAAAAAAAAAAAACGTTTTTTTTCCCTTTTTTCCCAAATCTGGAGAAGGCCTAAGAAGTCTTTAGGCTGGTAGGAACGTTATTAACAACTTCCCTAATATAGGGAAGTCTGGTCTCGTGGGTCCCTGGGAAGTCTCCGGAAGCTTCCCTCGGGAAAGCTCACGAGCCACTGGGGGAAATGGACACCAGGCGAAGAGGAACCAGATCCGGTGGGTTGTTATAACCAACGGTCTTTACTCTTCCATTTCGGCTTTCCCCTCCCTCATAATACATTAACAGAAAGACAGCAACCAAAGTATTATATAGAACAGCAACTATAACAGTGTATAGGTTCAATGCGCAAAACATTCCTATTACTAGGTCAGGCTTCATGCTCGGTGGCTCCCCCCCGCGGGCACGTCAGAGCGGTCGGCGATTTAGGGTAGGTGGCTCCCCCCCCGGGCACGCCCCAGATTCATGGCAGATTGATCGTAGTTTCCCCTCAAAAGGGGGAGTCCCAAGAAAGAGAGAAAGGAGCGTCTGCATAGATTTCCCAAATGGAATGGGTTCCCGGGCTACTAGGTCTTAACAATCTCCGCCAAGAGGATACTCTGGTTCACCGTACCACACGGCCCCATGGGGCAGAGGGGACGACCAGGGCCAGCCGACGCGCCCCCCCAATTCCCCTAGGACATACCCTCCTCATCCTAGGGCGGGGTCCTTGCCGCCACACGGGCCGGCCGACCCCCCGGGCCCCTGCCGCGCCCCACCCACGGACCAGACCAGCCCGCGAATCGCGCCACGGCGCCGGCCAGGGGGACGCCCCCCACCCCACCCCACTCATGGTAAAGAGTCAAGTGGAGAGTCGGGTCAAAGGGAGAGGGAGCCATCCCATGGAAAGAAAGGGCCGACACTATGTCCCCAGATCTGAGGACAACTACATTAAGTCCGGTCGGGGGAGCCAGCGAGGAATCCCCAGAGGTGCCCCCCTGGGAGGGGGACCCTCTGTAGATCGGGGCTCCCGAGTAGACACCAGGCCGTGGCCGACAGGTCGGCACCCGCCGGCGAGGAAAGTTCCCCACCGCAGGCTCCGCCTGGGGGCGGACCGCCAACCGCCCGACGAAAGCAGCGGGCCCACAGGCCCTCGCCCCCAAATGCGATGGGAGAACACCTCGTATCCCGTACATTAATTATCAACTTCTATGCATACATGAACCATAAACATCAGGCATATAATGTGAACATAAGGATCAGACTAGTATAAACGGCGAGTAAGCAGAGCCCTGAATTCAGTGCACAGATAGTACTCGCTACCTCTTTTTAACCGTCTATATGGACGGGATCTTTCTTGCGTTCTGGGCCGGGCCGGCGAGCCAGCCTCTCCTGTCACGGCCTCTTCTTCTGGGGCGCCGCGGGAGGGGATCCTCTCCCTGGTCGAGCTCCGGAGCCAGCCAGTCCGGGACCGGAATGGGTGCGGATCCCAGGAATTCAAAAAGACCCGCCAGTTGCTCCGGTGATCTCAGGGCAAATGATCGCCGATCTTTCCACACCAGAAGCTGAAATGGGTGACCCCAGCGGTATGTCGCTCCCTGGCGTTGAACGATATCCAAAAGAGGTTTCACTAATCTTCGCATATGCAGGGTTCTGCGAGATAGGTCCTGCAATAGAATGACATGTGCGCCGTTGAGATCGATAGGGCCCTTGTTCCAGGCTGCTCGCATGATTGCTTCTTTGATCTGAAAAAAGTGCACTCTACATATGATGTCTCTCGGTCTGCCGGGGTCACCGCCTACAGGTCCCAAGGCACGGTGGATTCGGTCGATTTCAATAGTCTCTCCCGAAGGGCGGCCCAGGAGGGTATTGAACAGATTACACGCCATTGTCTTCAGCTCCGCAGGGTGAACCGACTCCGGGATGCCCCGCAGTCGGATATTGTTGCGGCGGTTTCTGTTCTCCAGGTCATCTTGTTGGACCTGTAGGGTAGAGAGCATTCTGCGTGTGGTATCGCGCTCTTGCTCCAAAGTGGCAATCCTGGCTTGGATATCTGCCTGGGCGGCCGTATTGGTATCCACTTTGTCAGACAGATCTGCCATGGTGTTTTGCATGGATGTTATCTCTCGGCGGAAAGTTCCCTCCATCCTAGAAATGTAGGACTCAAAGTCTGCTCTTGAGGGCAGTGATTTGATGGCATCCATGATGGCGGAGATCAGATCTCTGGGTGAGAAAGCTCCCCAAAAGTCAATGCTCTCATACCCCGTTGGAGGGTCATCAGGAGTGGGGGGTCGGGGTTTCCATGCGCGGCTCATGGGAGTCGGGCTGCAGGGTCCCGGCGAGAAAGCTCCCTCCTGCCCCCAAGCCCCCCCTGGGACAGAAGGTTCATATTCTTCATAGTGTGTTGGAGCAGGGGTAATCAGTTCTCCTCTGGGGGATAGGGCAGGTATATAGGGCAGGCTAGGTGACAGGGTGAGGCCAGCAACCGTCTCTTTAAGAGCAGATTCTGCTCTGTTCACGCTATCACAGGGCTCCCCTGTTGGAGCAGGGGTAATCAGTTCTCCTCTAGGGCATAGGGCAGGTGTATAGGGCAGGCTAGGTGACAGGGTGAGTCCAGCAACCGTCCCTTTAAGAGCAGATTCTGCTCTGTTCACGCTATCACAGGGCTCCCTCCCGTCTTCAGCACAGTGTACCTGTGCTACTGTGATTGTTATATGCTGGCTCCTTGCACTCCTCTCCCCTCCCTTACCTTCATTCTGAATTGCTGGAGGACCGGAGACAGGTGGTGGGGTGGGGGAGACCGCTCACTGGCAGTTTCGAGGCCGCCTTCAGTCGCGCCCGTCTTCTCGGGCAGCAGGATCCACGGCCCGCAGCTCGACGCATTGGGGTCCCGGCGGTCCTGATCTGGAGCAGCGCCCGCCCCCGCCGGCTGCGGGGGAGACGGTGCCATCTTGTCCCGCGCCCTCATAGGACTCCCGGAGGGTCGCGGCGGGAGCAGATCTTCTCCTGCCGTCTGAGGGGGCATTGGATCCGGCCCCTCTCCGCTCGGACTCCGCCGATTAGGTAGGTCGGGCGGCGCAGCCGCCGAAGGATTAGGGGGTCCTCCTTCCCCAGCCGGGCACATGTGGGCTGTCGCCATTACCGGCAGCAGCGGTCCGGGATTATCGGGTGGGATAGCCCCAAAGAAAGTGGATATGGGGGTCCCTTGTGAGGATCTCGCCGCTCCTCTAGTCTTTCTCCTCTTAGACATCGCTTGTGATCGCGGTTGCTGTCCAGCTAATCTGCAAAATCTATGGGGATAACGGGGAGCCTCTTGGAATCGCTCCTCACGGTGCCATTAGTAGGCCACGCCCCCACTAAAATGATTTTTAACATACACAACAGGGCAACCTTTCATAGTTTTTGCTGGCAAATTACCTAAGCAACTGCTGCCTTTATCAGGTATGAGGCTATTCTGATACATTTCCCAGAACAAAACCTCTACAGGTATGAGTGTCAACATGGGCACATGGTCATGGACATGGTCATGGACACATACATATGCATGTCTACAAGCTTATTGTCACAAATCGCATTACTCACCATCACATACTTGTGACGTTGGCCCATGCTGCTGGAGCCTCCGGGAGCATGGTGGTGGCAAGATTGGGTGGAGAGATTGGGGGACTGGCTCAGGCTGCGTGGCAATATCTATGTGTAGGAAAAAGCACAACAGATCATAAGAACTTGTTATTGATTTTCAATGTTTTAACACATTTACTTCAGTGTGGCTAATTAATGTAACACACTTGGCAATATGTTAGTAATTATTCCCAAATGTAATGGGAGTGGGCCTCCCTAAACCCTTTGGTCGCATTGACCAAATGATCAATGGAACCAAAGGGTTTAGTGAGGCCCACTACCATTACTTTTGGCAATAATTGGTATTGTAATAAACCCTCCATTGACCAACTTAAAAGTGTAATTAAGCCTTTTTTTCACAATATTTGTCCACAGTCCAAGATTATAGCTTTTTGCACCATAGGGTTTATATAGGACTATAAGATACATGTGTTAGCAATAACATAACTACTTTGCAAAACACATGAGCAAGCCACATAATTGTGGGATATTGTTGGACTACAGAAGATACCCTACTGTTTTAAAGTCAACATGGGCACTTCACAACAGAATAGAATGTCACATTCTAAAATAATGATAAAGGCAGGCAACACAGGATGCATAGAGATGTTGAGCTTTATTAATTTCAACCTTACCTGCAACATGCTGGTTCATCTAGGGCATCCCATGCTGGCATCTAGGGCATCCCATGTAGTCTGCATGTCCTAGCACATACTTACCTTCTCCCCCCTGCTGGCACCTAGGGCATCCCATGTAGTCTGCATGTCCTAGCACATACTTCCCTTGACTTCCCTGATGGGATATAGGGCATCCCATGTAGTCTGCATGTTCTAGCACATACTTACCTTCTCCTCCCTGATGGGATATAGGGCATCCCATGTAGTCTGCATGTTCTTTCACATACTTACCTTTGTACCTTGGTTGCCATGTCATCTGCTTCTATCCACTGTTACGCACCTCCAACTTCGGCCACCTTCTGTTTTGGTGTTCTATTTTACACCGCTGTTTGATTGCTTTGCGTCTGCTTTATGTAGTTGCATAGAAAACGCACCACCATGCAGCATATAACTTAAAACATTTGACATTTTTCTGAGACCATCATGGCACCTGCAAAGAGGTAAAAATATATACATTAGCACGTGTTTGTCCACATGTGTGCCTGTACATGCACGCACATTTTTACATACTTACCCAAACAGGTTGATGCATATTTGTAGGGCGCCATCACTTGTGTTGTTTGTGTAATGTTTGGGTATTGTTCTGCTTCACTGGCTTCTGCCTCAGGTAGCCCCATCGCCGCGTCTTCACCCTCTGATAAATCTGTAAGGACAGAGAAGCACAACACACCAGCACAAACCACACAGCAGACCACGGCAAGTTGAGTGGCCCATGTAATGACCAGCTGGAGGTTGCCAAAAATGATGATCGACTGGTTGGGTCCCAGTCCCGCTCAACCCCCAAAGCTTTGTGGGATCAGTTATGGTTGGAACTATGGACACAAATAGGTAGCATGTGCCCACCAGTGGTAAGACTTGTTTGCAGATTTTAGTTTGGCACAGTGGGGGTAGGCCAACCAAACACGCCACCCACCAACCTTAGCTCTCACATGCACAGCCAACTTTGAGGGCTTGTCTGCACAACATATGTTGTGCGACAACACACACCAAGGGTATTAGGCATATATGTATGCATTTGTAACCCTTTGGTGTGAGCAGACCAAAATTTGGGGGCCCACGTCAATGTGGGACCCAGTGTGTAGCCCTTGTAGGTATTATTAAGGGGCTCCTATACTGTTAATAGGAAACTACCAGTGCACTTACCTTGACTTTGCAGCAACACCCCAGCCAGCAGCCCCAGCCAGAGAAAATCTAAACATCTGGATGAGACCCCCAATATCATCTGGACACCTCCACCAGATACTGGCACCATGGGCAGTGACCATCACTACTCCTCCCTGCAGCTACAGTTTCATTCTGCCAGTAGCAGCTCCACAGAGCGCCCAGGAAAAATACAGCCCTGCCAATAGCCACCTGTCAACTGTCAGCAAGGTTGTTTGGGGGGAGGGGAAGCTAGGCTAGCCTCAAGAGAGGATAGTGGACAAGAAGGAGGAGCAATGTGGACCTAAACAGACTGATACACTGGGAAGCTGTTTGGAGGGAGGGGAAGCTAGAGAGGAGAGTGGACAAAAAGGAGGAGCAATGTAGACCTAAACAGACTGAAATACAGGGTAGATGTTTGGGGGGGGGGGGGGAACTAGGCTAGCCTCAAGAGAGGAAAGTGGACAAGAAGGAGGAACAATGTGGACAGACAAACACAGGGGAGCTGTTTGGGGGGAGGGGAAGCTAGGCTAGCCTCAAGAGAGGAGAGTGGCCTACAAGGAGGAACAATGTGGACCTAAACATATGGAAACATATACTCCTGAGCAGCTGGGGAAACCAAGGCCACATGCGCACAATTGATGGCACCCATGACACTTGGCATATTCACAATGTGTAAAAAAAACATTCAAGTATTCATGCTAGCAAAAATATGGTGTAAGTTTGAATCTATGGCTTTTATAGGTCTGAAAACCCACAAATCGGGGCTCTGAATCCCATGCAAGCGCAGCCCAAACTCGTGAAATTCCGGATGCACGAGTGCACAGGCGTGCAGCGCGTGGATGGTCGCATAGGAACACGCTCCGCTGAAGCCTGATTCCCTGGCCCCTCAGACCACACAGCAACTAGCGGTGTGGGCAGAGGTGTGGGCAGACCCCAGGACCCCCCCATACCTCATTTCAAGTTGATTGGCACCGACCTCCGGAACGAGCTGGCACAGTGCAGCATAGAGGTGAGGGACGGCCGCCATCTTGCCTTCTGCTGTGCAGGAAGCAGCAGCTGCAGTTCCAGCGTGTGTCCTCTAGGGGCTCCCTCTGAGCACATAGGAGCTTCCCCTCCTGCATATGGGCACAGATTCAGCAAGGTTCCCCACATAATATCCTGCTGGGAAGGGGAATAAAGTAGTGGGTTCTTCCTCCCCTCTGGATCAGGCAGCAAGAGATGTAACAGCTCAGCCCTCCCACCCTCTCCTCCACAAGCTACAATACGGAGTTTACACACCACACCAGACTCCTTTCTTTTCACTCACACAGTCTGGGACTGCTTCTGCAATATATCACACCAAGCACAGAGTGACAAAGTTTGTCAGCCTTTTTGCATTGTCCCTCCAGTGTTTCTTACTATATGGAGACCTCCAGCAAGTTATAAGATCTTCTTAAAGGGACAGTACACTTTTTTATATCCTAATGAGTTTGAGACCCTTGTCATCCCCTTATAGTGCGGTTTGCTCCACCTGACCCGTTCAACCACTCAAGCTAATAAATTAGCCCTGTTTGTTGATTTTTGGGGGCCACCTCTGACCTCAGTTGTCCCCACTCCTCCGGCTTACTAATTAAACCCGTGGTCTGGCTTAACACTTCCACCAAGACTCGGCTACATTATGGAAACCTCCACAACGTCCCACAGTGACCCTCAAGTCTCCGCGGATCTTTTACCTGAGGACGAGTCCTGGATGGCTCACCAGCGAAGTCACAACCGCCACAGCTTGATAGATACGAAGTCATGCTTGAAAAAGCCCTCGAGCGGTGGGCCTTAAATATCACATCCCAGATTACTGTCAACCTCTCTGCTGAAATAAAGGTCGATGACCGAATGACCAAATTCCAGAACTTTGAGTATCAACTCTTTGCTGACCTGTCCCCCCAAACCATCACCAGAAGGCGTGCCATGAAACCCTCACTTGAAATCCTACAAGCAAAAGGGATCAGATATAAATGGGGATTCCCCTTCAAAATCTCCTTCAGTTATTTGGTTCAGCGTTTACGAGGCAGTCACCCCACAAGACCTGGAGACCGCTCTGACCTCTGCCGGCTTGAAGGTTCCTGCTGCCACCACAGTTGCTCCACCGCAAAAGAAGAGAGCGTTGTTATTCTCACCAGTACCCAAGGAGAAGTGGGGATTGCTTAGAGACAACCAGTCCACGAACAAAGCCGTGGGGGCACTGGCTCACAGGTTCGGTAAGCCAGTCGCGGAGGAGGGCTGACGGGCAGGATTCCCTGTGTATTATACGAGGGATCTTGCCCCTCACCCTCTCATCGCTGTGATCGCTTAGGATGCGTCCACTGATATTGGGACTCCGTTCTTTTTTGTTTGTTACTTTATTTCAAACCACAGGTGCCTCCAACGCATATTCCCCTTTTATACATGTCCCCTTCAGTCCCCTAGATGATTAAGCCCTGTTGGGTTCATTTATTGTTATTCTATATACATGCTTATTAATAAGTTACAGAATGTTACTTGAAACGTTGCTGTTTAATTGTTTTGCTTTCAGTTAAAGCGAGCCGGGCGCTCAGGTTCCAATGCCTGCCCACCCCTTGCTCCCTCTCTCGCCGGGAACCCGTTGAGACAGGAAGCCTCATCTCTGACCCCCATTGAAGGTCAGTCTACTCAGGCCGGCAGGGATCTTCTCTGGCCCCACTGTGGTAGAGGATCTTTTTACCCCTGTGGGAAATTTTCTAAGGAAGGTTTCATTTTTCTCATTGTTGTTGATTTAAAATGCTCTCTGCGTCTTTTCCCTCCTACTTTCTCTTTCCTTCTTCCCCCTTCCCTCCTCCTCAGGCGTCCAGCCTCCCTATGCTAACCGATACTGTATTGCTCATAAATGGTGGTTAAACTTGTTTCACTCAATGTCCAGGGCCTGAATGCCCCCCAAAAGAGGGTAAAGGTATTTCGTCAGATGAGGGGTCTACATGCCGACATTGTCTGCTTCTAAGAGACTCACTTTACTAAGAGGAACTCCCCAAAATTTCTTAGCTCAGACTACCTTCTCTTCTTTACAGCATCTGCAGACACCAAGCAGAGAGGAGTCCTCATCGCCTTTAAGCGCTCTTTTCCTTTCTCTTTGGAGCAGACAATACGGGACCCCCTTGGTCGCTTCCTCATCCTGATTGGCATGGCCCAAGACCAAGCAGTCACAATAGCTACATATTATGCCCCCAACCAGAACCAGAGTGCCTTTTTTGAAGACTCTGGACCTTCAGGCTAAGGGGCTCCTCATACTGGCGGGGGACTCAAACCAAGTCCTACATCCCACGCTGGATAGACAAACCGTGGGTCGGCCTTCGGATCGCCCTAGGGAGGCTCCCTCAGGAAAGACATTCTGCGCTCTCCTTAATCATTATCACTTGGTGGATGCGTGGAGAGAGGTCCACCCCACTAAGCGGGACTTCACTCACTATTCTCATCCGCACAAGGTCTTTACGAGAATAGATCACATCTTTTTGCAGCTGTCCTCCGTGCCCCACCTCTCTCGCTCCTCTATTGTTCTGATAGTATGCTCTGATCATGATTTGGTCGCTGTTGAGTTGATCTCTTTGACTCAGAGATCCTCCCAGAGGTCCTGGAAGCTCTACGACCCCATGTCGTCCGATGAGGTGCTTCTTGAACGTTTCCGTAAGGAGATAGAGAATTTCTTCAGCCAGAACGTGGGGTCGGTGAGCTCCGAGGCCTTACTCTGGGAAGCTCACAAGGCCGTAATTCGTGGACATTTTATTCAAGAATCAGCCCGGCACAAAGCCGCATATAAGGAAAAGCTCCTTTCATTGCTTGATGCATACTATTCAGCCTATAAAGAGCATCTGACCAGACGCAATAGAATCAATCTTAATCAAGCTGGCGATCAGCTTAACCTATGCCTCACAGGTGAAGCTGAGCGTCAAATTAATCGCTCTAGGTTTAAGTGGTACTGCATTAGCAACAAACCTAACACCCCTCTCGCCAGAAGACTTAAGGGAATCTCCCAGAGGGCTAAACCAGTGCGCATTAAGACCCTAGAGGGTACATTATCTAGCAATCCAGCAAGGGTGGTATCAACCTTCGGTAAACAGATTGAAGATTTATCTAAACCTAAGACTACGTTAGATGAGCGCCTAGCAGAAAAGTTGTTAGGACAACTTTCTCTACCTTCTCTACCGCCTGAGGCTAAGGCCTTCTTAGACAAGCCAGTTGAGCTTTCTGAGGTCCAGGAAGCCATTAGTTCCCTAAAGATTGGGAAACAACCTCGCCCGGATGGGTTCACTACCCTTTATTATAAAAAATTCGCCCAGGTACTCTCTCCGCGCCTGGTCCGGATGTTTAATTCTCTTAGTAACGGTGACTCTTGGAGCACAGAGGCGCTCACAGCGGCCGTCTGCATGATACCCAAACCCAATGTTGATACCACCCTCTGGTCCAACTATAGGCCCATATCTTTACTAAATATCGATGTCAAATTGCTCGCAAAAGTCCTAGCGGCACGACTCAATAGGTTTATAGCATCCTTAAGCTCTAAAGAGCAGGCAGGATTTATCCCTCAGCGGCAAGTAGGGGATAGCACATTATATGCCCTTAAAGCTTCCTCTGACTTCTCCTGGCAAGAGCGGTATATCAAATATCTAGGTGTAACCTGACAGCTAACTATGAATCCCTCTATGCCGCCAATTACCCCACTATGTTTAAGGACCTCCGCTCCCTGTTGTCCTCTTAGGCCAAGCTGCACCTATTGTGGATTGGAAGAATAGCTGCAGTAAAAATGACATGGCTCCCCAAAATGCTCTACTTCTTTCGGGTTTTGCCAGTTCCGATAGCGGCCGTATATCTGAAAGGCTTCCAATCCGCCTTAAACGCCTTTATATGGGGTAAGCAGAAACCAAGGATAAATCGTATGACTATGTATAGATTCAAACAACAGGGAGGCCTTGGAGTTCCTAATATTGCTCGCTACTACTTTGCATGTCAGATTGTGCAAATGTATATTCTCCATGCTGGGGATGATAGACCATTATGGGTAGACATTGAGTAGGCCAGTTGTACCCCGATAGCAATCTCAAACTTACTCTGGCTACATCCAGCAGCTCTCAAGGGTATTGACAACCCAGTCCTCAAACACTCCCTCAAAACCTGGAAAATTAACAGGTTAAAAGGCCATCTCGTCTCCCCCCAGACTCCTCTCCTGTCAGGTTTAGGTAACCCTGAATTTCTTCCGGCCTTCCTGGAACCAGCCTTGTTCAGCTGGTGGGAATCGCAAAACCTAATGAGGATTAAGGATTTTGTTCTGCATAGAGGAATAATCACATTACCCGAGCTCAAATCCTTTAGGAATATTCCGAACAGGGAATATTTCCGCTTTTTACAAATAACCCACTACATAGCCACCAAACTCAGGATGGGTGCTGCGCCAGGGCCGTCCTCATCATTTGAGTTCGCAGGCGGGACATACCCCCTTGGGAAGGGGATGATAGCCATGGTTTATAAGATGCTAAATGAAGACGTGGAGGCATCTCTCCCAGCCTACACGAATAGATGGGAAAATGACCTGGGTATAAGGTTAGCTCATTCTCGTGGTTCCTAAACGCCGGTGCCCAAGAGGTCAATACTAAGGTCCTACTCCGATGGTATCTTGTCCCAGATACAATCCACAGATTTTGTCCTTCTTACCCACCAGAGTGCTTTAGAGATTGCCGACTTCAGGGATCATACATCCATATCTGGTGGGAATGTAGGGTGGTTCGCCACTTTTGGGCTAAGGTCTATTATCTTTTAGGGAAAGCAACAGGCCTACACCTGACCCCCTCGCCCCAACTCGCCCTGCTTAATTTGAAACCTCCTGGCTGTACGAAAGCACAATTTGAGCTTATTAGACACATCCTGACGGCTGCCAAACTCGTAATTGCACGCTGATGGAAGAAAAAAACGATTCCTAGTGGGAGTTTGATCCCTCGCATCAACTAAGTAATGCTTTTTGAGAAGATGGCTGCTTCGATGCAGGGTGACCTCACCCTCTTCATGACTACGTGGGAGGGTTAGATTGCTCACTTTCATCCCAAGAACTTTGACCGATCCCTCCTCACATCTCATTGAGGTACTGTACACTCCTTAAGCTAAGTGTTGTCTGGTCACTCACCCCTATCCCTTTTCCCCTTCCTATTCTTCTCTTTCTATCTTTTTCACTCTAGTTTCCTTTCTCGTGCCTTCCGCCTTTTATCTCTGGGTACGTGGTCTTTTACTACGCGTACCTCATATTCTCCCTTAAAAGGCATTATTATTTGTTGGTCTACAAGTTTCATTTTCTTGTAAATTTTTTCGAACGTCTTCATAATAATCTCCTTAATAAAAAATATTGTTTAAAAAAAAGAAATTACGGATGCACAGATGCAAAGCCCATTATTTTGACTATACTGGGTTTTGTCCTGTGCCAAATTGGGATATCTGCCTGTTTGCAACCCTCCAGAATGCTTATACAAGCTCACCTTCCCACGGTTCTAGGGCACATGCATGGGTTCTCGTTTAATCAGAGCTGTTTGCCATGCATATGTAATGCTCGACAAACAGCTTTACATTCAGAGCTATGGCAATTGGGAGCACAGCTGAATGGCTGCAAATGGGAGCATGCTCAAAGCCAGAAGATGCGGGGATGCGAATGGGCACCAGAAAAAGGTGAATTCTGTGATTCCCTGGGGGGGGGGGTGTACACACCAATTTAGGATGCCCCTGGAGAAGGCCAGCAGTGAGCCCTGGAATCTTTATGATTCCAGGGTCGGCGGCAGTGGCGTTTGTTCCACTTTAAGCCATTAAAATTCTTTGGCCTTTTTCAGTTAATAAATGTATTTAAATTTGGGCAATTATCTCAAGAGACCCGGTCTCAACTTCAAAACCCGCAATAAGGAGGAGTCACAACTTGCTTCCTGCTATATTCCCACCTTTCAGCTACTAGTTAACCCATCAGTAATGAATTTGGTTTCCATGTATGGACAAGTAAGGGAAAACCATTTTACTAGGTATGTACAAAAGGTTTATTTTTTACACTCATGTCTTTCCAGCCACTTCACCCTATTGTCAAATTCAAATGTAACATTCCCAACATGTTACCAGGACACATTATAATTGCTTTGTTCTATATGTTCCATATGTTTAGCCTTTTCCCATCCAATCCATCTAAGCTGCCACCAGAAAAACGAAAACCTCATTATTGTACAAGACATTTCATCCAAGGGCTCCAACTTTATTGCTATCTGGGCTTCTTGGGATACCACCATCAATCAATGTCCTGCAAGTAGCCACTGACACCTCTATTTGCCAGTGCTACCCTCCAACTGTATATCACTCTTCTTGCAACCTCCCACCCCTACAGAGCCTCCAATTAATGCCCTTTACAAGCTAGTTTAAATTACCCCTCACACTTTCCTCTCAGCAGGTCAGGGGCTACATTAATGGCACCATATACATGCATGCTTACCTGTAAAACCAGATTGGTCACTGGCAGAGAGTGCATTAGATGCTGTTGATGCAGATCTGGAACATGGAAGGGTGCGTAATTCTGCTTAATTATTGTAACAACCGTTTTAGAAAATTGGGAGTTGATCTCAGCGTGGAGGCATCCTGATTGCTAATAACCCCCTGAACATTCTTACCCTCCAGGCCTTTTTTGGGCAGCTGCCAAAAACCTGGAAAGGTACCCCCCCAGCATCCAATTCACGATTACCAGATGGACAGTGAACTGTCTGCTGGTTCGTCATATGGTGCCCAATCTCACTGAAGGACTGAAGAAGATGTGTTCGGTGCCTGAAACCAGGCTTGCATGAGGGTATGCACTGTGGAGCATCAGAAATTGGGATGTCCTTTGCACTGTGACCATTGCTCATTTTATAAAAATAAATAAGTGTTTAATCACAAACCTTGAAGGGCATTTAAATCAGTATGCCCCAGGGGGGTTTTTTACAAGTAAATTATACTAATTTCTGATTAAAGATCTGTTAAATTAAAGCAGAAGATAAGGGATGTAGTGATGCTTTGTGGCTAGCTAGTGAGCCCATAGAAGTTTGGCCGAACATGCTGCTAAAGTTCGCTTCGGGTAAATAGGGACCTGAACTTGAGGGCCCAAAAATGTCTGTAAAGTAGGGTTAGAGGGCTGCAAATTGAGGGGAACACCAGGCACTGCACAAAATAGGCTAGGGAAAGTACTCAAAATAATATGGTACAGAAAACAAAAACATAAAATAATAAACATACAAAAATAAATTTAAAATAAAAATAAAATATTTTTTTCACAGGTGTCAGACTCAGAGGCCAGTTTGGGGGTAGCCCTGGGGCAATTGCCCTGCACAATATTGGCTAGTACTAGCTAGCACTCAAAATGAAAACTTACAATTTAGAGAATAGATTTTTTTTCTTTAATCAGATATACATCTTGTTCCTCATAAAAAAGAATCTGTTCTTCATTCTGGTGACTGGATAAGTAAGGGGGCAGTCCATTTCCAAAGCTAACTGTCCATTTCATTGCCCTTTCATGGATATCTCACATACTGAGGAACAGCTAGGGAGAAATTAACCTCTGCTAATTGTCCTTTACAGGCCACTTCCAGGGACAGTCTGCTGATATGCTGGGGGGGGGGGCAGGCTACTGTCAGTAACTTCAGTGAAGAAATCAGCAAAAAAGGGGATGTGGCCATGGCGCTACTGCTGGTGATGCAGGGAGAGGACGCATTAGATCTGTTAGATCTACATCTTCCTCTGATGCCAGCAGTCACCAGCATATTACTGTAGGCCCCAAAAACCGCTGCAAGGATGGAGGCCAGACCAAGTTGAGGCATTGATAGATTAGATGGCACGCAGTGCCTCAAGTTCCAGTTCGCCAGGGACCTGCAAAGCAAACAAAAAATGATTATTTTTATTATTGTTTTAATATAGACCGCTATTGTATTGCATGGTGCTGTAGAAACTAAAAATTACAGGAGGGTGGGACACTGAATAATCTTTACCACGTCCATGCCCAGGAACCTGCAAAGAAAACAGAAATACATTGTTAGTGTTATTAATATTGTTATAATTGGTTTCTTTTTTCCATCCCTCCCCCATTTATTTTGTCTTCAACCCACTCCAATTTTACAGAGCTCTCCACCTCACCCTTACTCAAATCAGCAAGGCTGCCTCCACCACATTCCATGGACCAGTGACTAATGCTCTTTGTTGGGATTCCATGGGTGATCCACCTGCCCCAGTCTCAGACATGGTGGTTCCCAGATGCCCAGGACAATGCGTGTTGGAGGATGAGCATGTGGATATTGGACCATCACAGGACATTTACGATGAGGATGAAAGCCAAGTGTGGCTTTCCGCAATGTGGAGGCTGAGAAGGAGAGTAGCGGGGAAGATCCGAGAGGTGATGACAAAGTCTTAGACCCAACTTGGACTGAAGGCAATCAGATTTCGGTGGAAGAGGTGGTGGCCTCACCACCACACACAGATAGCAGAAGAGCCCGTCGCCTGCAGAAGCATTTTGGGCCCAGCCTTGGGGCAACCCGGGTTGAGGAACATCTGTTGGCTGGCGCATGTGTTCAACTTGGTGGTACAAAGCTTCTCACCCTGCTGCTGCTCGCCTATCTGCATCGCAAAGGAACTTTAGCCTTTCCACCCACTGCACCATAGGTGATTTGCCAACCAGGTGGAATTCCACTTTACATACTGTATGTTGGAAAGGGTGTGTTAGCACCAGCAGCAGGGAATAGTGAAGTCACAGCTCCAAAATGCCCGGGTGAGTTGAAGTGCTGTTGGTCTTCACCACCAATAAGTGGTCCTCCATGAGAGACATTTGTGCATGCTGCTGTGCTCCCAATATGCCGCCGCTGATGAATGATGCCATCGTCAGCACTACTACCCCCAAGCCTCACCTGTTAGAAAAAAAAAACACTTCAGACCATAACGCAACCAACCTGAAAAGCACTACTGGCGGAGTTATAATCTGATACTCTTGCCTCAGTGGGGGCACGAAGCCAAGGAGGGGAAGGAGGAGGAAGTCATCAATGAAGAAGGGGCACCAGAACCACCTCAGAAGGGAGGGTAAGCATGCGCACAATGTGGGACACCTTGTTCAATTCTCTGCCGCATCCATCTCCATTGGGTACAGCCTGTATTACCAGGAGGCAGACTTGCATGATTGATTAGTATCTGTTGATGTGTCTGCTGGTACTGAGCAATTGGTCCTCCGCCATTGAATTCTTGGGATGGTAAATTGCACACGTGGCAAGAGCTTGCCCTCTATGCCTTGGAGGTGCTGGCATGCCCAGTGGCAAGTATCTTATCAGAATGTGTGTTCAGCACGTAGGGGGTGTCATCATCAACAAGAGGATCCATCTATCCACAGCCAACGTGGACATCCTTACATTCGTGAAGATAAAACAGGCATGGATCCCACAGGATTTGCTGTGCTAGCACCTGAGTGAGTGTTGGCTACCTTCATCTCTTCCACCTACACTGCCACATCCACCTCCCCCCAGACCTCTGACAGCTGTTAAAAAAATAGTTTTTTACTTTTTTGTTTTTAATTTGATTATAATTTATGTATTTATTAAATTTTTGTGCAGCTGCCATCCTCTTCAACTCGCCACCACCGCAGAACTTTGAAATTCCTACATAAACAGCTCTGTGGATGGCAGGATGTGTACGGACACTGCCATCTACAGCCTGTGCCCCCATACCCCCCCCCCCCACAGAGTGTTTAACAGAAAATTCCCTTTGTGGCAGGTTTTGGGTGTTTTTAATTATTGTCAATCAGTTGTGAAAGGATTGTGCCCCTATACCAGTGTTTTTATTTTCTACATGCCGTTTCCAAAATTCTCATATACCTAGGGCTCTGTGTTGCTAAAGTGGTAATGGTTTTCCTGGCCTTGATTAACCCCCCTGGCGTTATGATAGAGGCAAATGTAATGGTAACGTTACCATTACATTTGTCTCTGACGCACGGCTTCGCCCCCATGAGCCTCTGCGGCTCACAGAGACGGAACCAGGAAGTGAGGCGGACGCCGCACCTGCGATCGCAGCGGGGACATCGCTGGATCGCAGGGAGAAGGTAAGGAGACTGCGCCGCCCGCTCCTGCTCCCAAATCGATCCCGAGCGTGACTCGGGGTTACCGCCACTTACAGCGCAAATTAACCCCGAGTCACGCTCGGGATCACCACTAAGGAGGTTAAAAACTACTGACTGAAAGTCTAAGGATGTGTCCAATGTAACAAGTGAGTTTATTAGCAACTTTGGCTAAACTGAAGCAGAAGAAATGACCAGGTGAGAACGCTTCCAGTAACCTATTAGCTAATGGAACACAAGATTGTCATCCCCTCTATCTGAAGAAGTTGTATTAAAACAGAAGGGGTTAAATCTGCCATATCTACCTTAGCCAAGCATATTAATAGCAAGCCAGGGTAAAAAGTCTTGACCTAGACTGCTAAGGTAAACCACATGGTTGCTAGGGAAAAGGGTTTTCTTTTATAGCTCAGAGTTGCAAACAAATAGAAAAAAAATAAAAAGAAAAAAATAAACAGATAAGCTTGGCACATTGGAAACTGGCAATCGAAAGTGGAATTACCCTTTCAAGCTCGCCCCTGGATGTGCTATGAAAAGGACAACTAGCACGTTTTTTCTATGTGGCACCGTAGCTGTCTGTCCCTGGATAAACAATTAATGAGTGCCTTTTTCTAAGACCCAGTACGTTTTATGCAAGGGGTGCCAACAAGTAAGTACTTTTATCACTCAGTAAGCAGAATGCTGGTGGTGCAAACAAGTTAGTAGCTTTTTCTAACACCCAGTAAGAAGAAGGCAGGTGGTGCAAAACAAGAGAGAAGATTTTTCTAACGCCCAGTAATTGTTATGTAGGGTGTGCCAACAAGTAAGTAGTTTTATCAAAGCCCAAAAGAGTCTACTGCAAGGTGTGCCCACAAGTAAGTAGTTTTATCAAAGTATCATTTGTGGTATCAATAAAGAGCGACACCCTGGTTGTGTGTGACCCAACCACCTTAGATACAAACTGGTACAATCTCAAGGTTAAACAGACCAATAGTAACATATATATTAGGAAATAGTCTTGACTTTCCTCTTTGATGATCACTGCCAAGACCCACGGCTGGAGAATCGGAGGACAGTGACCGTCTATAGAATACTGTACGGGGATTCTTTGTTTGACACAGAGGACAGAGGGCAACCTTTCCTTCACCTGTGTTTTATTAGAGTGTATTGGACTGCATGCCTGATTTAATCTGCATCTGGTAAGCAACATTTTAAAAGGCCAGGCCTGACATGTATCCCAGTTTTTTAACAATATCACACTATTGCTGGTTTTATTTCTTTTCTATTTATGAACCTCTATTAAAAACGGAACGTAATAAACGTTATCAATGCTGAAAGTGTTTTTATGAATTCTCTGGGATAAGAAAACGTCAAATTAAAATGGAACCAAATTGATTGGTTGGGAGGGGAGATGCCACACTTCCTATGGGGAATGAGAGGGGGGATGCCACACTGCCTATGGAAATGGGATAGGGGGAATGCCACACTGCCTATGTGGAATGGGAGGGGGGAAGCCACACTGTCTATAAGAATGGGATGGGGGAATTCCACACTGCCTATGGGAATGGGATGGGGGAATTCCACACTGCCTATGGGAATGGAATGGGGGAATGCCACACTGCCTATGGGAATGGGAGGGGGAATGCCACACTGCCTATGGGAATGGGAGGGGGAATGCCACACTGCCTATGGGGAATGGGGTGGGGGGAATGCAGCACTGCCTGTAATGGGTGTTTTAGCACAACATTTGGTTTAGAATATTTTTTTTCTTATTTTCCTCCTTCAAATCCTAGGTGCGTCTTATGTGGCGAAAAATACAGTTGTTTTATCAAAGACCAAAATGGTCTAATGCAAGATGTGTCGACAAGTAACTAGTTTTATCAAAGCCCAAAATGGTCTAATGCAAGGTTTGCCAACATGTAACTAGTTTTATCAAAGCTCCCAGCTCCCAGTGGCAGATTGCGGCCAAAAATCAGCCCTGGATTTTACCAGCCCCTGACCAGCCCGGGCCACCCATGCTGAGGCCCCCCCCCCAAACCATGATGCCGGGGCTTTAGCATTGGGGCTGAGGTTCTTTGGCTTGTGGGTACAGCAAAGCTGGGTACAGGAGGCTGAAAGGGAGACTAAGTGGGCAGGGATTGAATGTGGGTGTTAAAAGCAGCAGCCCAACTGGCCCCAAAGCAGTGCAGCCCAGCGGGCATTGTCCCGGGTCTTCCTATGGTGAGTCCACCCTTGGCTCCCAGTTGGTATAATGCACGGAATAACAAAAAGTGAGTAGTTTTATCAAAGCCCAAATGTGTCCCAGCAGCTCGCCCGTTCTCAGGGTGCAATGAGAACAGGCAGATGTGCTGCTATGTCCCTCTCCCTAGCTGTCCCACAGTGACACCATCCGCTCTCTCTAGCTAGGTGTCCTAAGGACAGTTTGAGATACAGCCAGCCTCCTCTCCTAAAGAGGACAATTAAGTTTTGTTTTTTTTTTTTAGAAAGATGCCAAACCTGTCTCTCACTGAGCAGCAAACCTGTCCCTATCTACTGCAGCGCAGAAGCTTTTATATATGAGCCTTTTATATGGCGAGGTCACATGTCAAATCTGGCCATTGGTATGGCTGTGATTTCTAAATGTAAAAAGCTGGTTGATTAGCTGCTCAGCAACCAGTCAAACAGCTTCCCTGTTTCCAGGCTTTGGATAAACACTGAACCTGAGTATTGACTTAAATCTAAAGTCTGTGCTTGGATTTCATGGGCCCAAGCTTGCAAGGTTCAGTACGAACTCAAACTTTGTGGGCTGCTTATCCCTACTCATGGCCACTGCAGGGTATATACTTAAAGAGGGATTTCACGATACTTGAGTTCCACTCCTTGGGGCATCCCAAATTGTAATATGTGAAACCCCCCCCCAGAAGCCCCAATACACTCATCCTCTCTCTGAGCCCTCGCTGCATCTCTGCCTTTCTGAATTGGTGGAGCGGGCACACCATGGCTAGAAGATGAGTGGGGGGTGCGGCTGGCTGCACACTCAGCTCCCTTTGGCACCACTCGGTTGCTTGTCTGTCCAGTTTAAGTGAGCCGAAAGTGAGTGCAACAGTGTGCATAATCCAACCCAATCCCCTATAACAGGCTGTGTGGCAGACTCCCCCTCCAATCATCGCACTGAGGCAGAGTGGCTTCCCTCTTTTGAAGGACGTTTTGTAGAGTGAAAAAACATTTTTTCATATTAGATTATTTATTATTTTTTTAAAAAGCCAGTCGGTTGACTGGCAAAACCTCTTCAAGAAAAATACAGTGAGTTGCCTTGACTCAATACTATAGATTTAGCAAACATAATAAGCAAGGTATGAGCCCAGGGAGGGTTCTGCTTATAAGCACACTAACCTAACCTAACTTAACCCCTAACACCATCAACGAGCTCTAAATTAGAGAGGGACTTACGTTTTCCAAATGTGGTTTCAGCTAATGAGGGTCATTTTTGACCTTCGGTCAAACAGGTTTACAGGTTTACTAGGCGCTTACAGTGAACATGGCCAGGGTGTTCAAATGGAGTGGCCGTATAGGGTGCCATAATCCTAAAGGTGCCAGACTTTTTCCTCGTTTGGCAGTTTCTTTTTAAAATGCTGTTTGGTCTAGGTAGGGGTGAGGAGATGCCACCTTTCCAGATTGTCTTTTGAGGGTAAGTGGGGTTAATTGGAGGGTACACCGTTTGCTATGTCCTGGGGTCCATCCTGCAGTCTTGCACAGGGCATTGTTTTTTGAGGGTAAGTGGGGTTAATTGGAGGGTACACCATCTGCTTTGTTCTGGGGTCCATCCTGAAGTCTTGCACAGGACGGTTTCCAACTTAAAGCAAAACACTGGATATTGACTAACCTTGGTTGTTTTTCCTTGGCCCAGGGGCATTCCAATCTTGGATGCCCCACTGTTCACTGTGTGAAACCCTGCAGATCGCCCAGAAAAACTGTTGGCCGTGTATGTTAATGCTCGACAAACTGTATTGTCTATGGCAATTGGTAGCAACAGTGGATGCATCCCAAGATGCGGACACGCCCCTGCCTCCAGCCAATATGAATGGCTGGGGGCGGGAGTATGCGCACAGCCCAAAGACGCTGGTGATGCAGCTGCTGATATTTACCTCAATGAGGGAGCCAGGAAGAAAGTACATTTTGCAGTGACCCGGGAAGGGGGGCAGGGTTACCTCATATAGTGGTACATCCTGATTTGCGATGTCCCAGGGGAAGGCCAGCAGGTCTTGCTCCGCTTTAAAGCTGGCCCTTAGAGCCGAACCAAATGGCAAAATACACTTTTGGACCACTTGAAAAGCATGGGATGCTGGAGGTAGGGGATGCCACAATATCACATTTTGGTCTGCTTTAAAAAAAGACCCCTAAAAGTGGAGGTTCGCTAAAATCTTATTTAGAATTCCCCGCCATGCTGCCAGCACCAGGGTGGTACTTACCTACTTCTATGTTTCTTTTTTGCCTGGTGCGGTTTAGGATTTTGCCCCCCCCGGTTCTGGTATGTCCAGTAGGGATATCCTATTGTATGGAACTCCCTGGTTTGCCCGATAGTTAACTTAATCCAGTGATCCCAAGCGCATATGGGCCACCCGATATCCGCATCGTGAAAGTCCACCCAGATCACCTAAAGATCTAAATGACGCTAGGGCCAGCCGCAAGGCAGCCTATACCGGATGTCCCGCTGTGTGAAACCCCTAGTAATCACTGGTAATGGAAACGGTAATCTTACCTGATCCCGGAGGCTCCTGCGGCGTGGCCTTCTTCGGAAGCCACATCCCTGGCTTAATTGTAGCTGTGCGCACTTCCTGGGTCCCGCCATTCAGATAGGCCAGGTGCGCAGAAGTGCACACTCCACAGGGGAGCCAGGGATGCGGCGGCTGCTGCATATAAAGTTCAATTCGGCACCCTTATGCTGCGCATTAGTATGCGCCACTCACAAAGGGGAGCATCCTTTATCGGGATGCCCCTGGGGCAAGAACCAACCACCAGTATAGTTAAAATCCTGGCAATCGGTCTACTTTAAGTATTTTAATGTCCCGCTTCTATGGAAACCTATATAGTCCTGCATTACACTGAAATGCCCACCATACTCAGAGCTCGCAGTTCTAAACAAGCTTTAAAGTGGACCAAAACCAACCCTGGAGTTTATGAGTTCCAGGACAGGCTTACTCTCCCCGGGGCATCCCATTCCATTGCTCTTTAACCCCCCCCCCCCCCCCGACTAAGCCAATAAGCTTACCTTTTACCTAAGCGCATGGCACATGTGCGACTGGCATTACTCGCCTCCCGAGTGATGTCATTGCAAGTACGGCTAGGATTCCTTCCTTTTATCAGGCAAAAGCTATACTGACCTTTTTTTCCCAAGCAGACCATTGCTCCTAGTCCGGGGCAACAGTGCTCACCTGAAAGTCTGGATTCAGGTCCCTCACCCCCAGCACCTCGCGAAGCAACACTCTCTCGTCGGGCTTCTCTTCCCCTCTCGCTCTGATGTGGTTACGCTCCGGCCATCAGTCACAGAGAGCTGCAACACCCCCTCCATTGCAGTGAGTTAGAGGGGCATGGTAGCTAACCGCGACTGCCATCAATATCCATTTTTTTATGAAATGAGTGGTGAATAGCTGTAATTGATGAATGTGAGGGGGTTGAAGGGTATGTTAAAACACAAGCAGGATAAGTGGTGTAACAACCACGGTTACAGGGGTCACACTTGCCCCCGGGCCCATAGACAGATGGTCACGTGTGGGCCAAATGCTCACTGCATTCACTCGCAGCAGTCGTCCCCAGTCATGTTTGGGGTTATAATTGTGGGGTCTGGGTAGATATGCTACATTCACAGCTGACAGCAAGACTAGATCAGTTTTGACTCAAGCTCACTCTTGGTTATAAGTAAAAAAAATAGTTTATTTTGTGATTTCTCTGGTTATGATTTTTTCTGTGATTTCTGTGTGCACCTTCTCACTTATTCTGGTCTGAATATATATGTAGTAATAAGGCAAGGCAGCTGAAGTTAGCAGTATATTTCTTGAATACATTTTGCTAGTTGTCTAGCTTTCTAAGTTCCCACTCCCTTTCCTCTGCTAATAGATCAAAAAACCTGAAACGGTATGGATCAGATGTGAGAGCATACACAAAATCTTTGAAAAAGGCTGGGTGTAAACTAGTTTCAGTGGGTGAGAAATTTGGTGTGGCATGGAAGTAACCAGGTGTGTGTGGCTTAAGGGGCCAGTCTAGCCATTTTGAGAGTCCCCTACTCGCTGCCCCCTTCCCTAGCACTATAGGGAGGACAGGGGGGGGTTAAATAGAAAAATACCATTTTGTGAGTACTCACCTGAAAAATGGATATTGTTGGTGTGCCACACACCCCGCTTCACTTTTAAATATTCTTCACTTATTGGGTTAACTCACCGCCAGGTGACGTAGTGCAGAGAGGTCTTGTAACGAGCCCCCTTCCGGCCTATATATACCTGGTACCTCCCTTCAATCACCAGTATATTAAAAAGCAGAAAGACAAGGTACCAGTATTCCACCGGTAACCTCAAAATCAATTTTGATATAAATAAAAAGGCTTCACCATATAAAAACTTCGGTAATACCGAAAAGGGTGGGAGTGAAGCGGGGTGTGTGGCACACCAACAATATCCATTTTTCAGGTGAGTACTCACAAAATGGTATTATTCTTGGTGTGCCACACACCCCGCTTCACTTTTAAATATTCTTCACTTATTGGGACATCCAAAAGCAGTGTCCACAAGGGATGGGCAACTCAAGGCCAGGTGAAGCATAACTTAAATGACTGCAGTCTGCAGAACTTTGCGGCCAAAAACAGCATCCGCTGAGGCTCGCACATCAACTTTGTAAAACTTAGAAAAAGTATGAACAGAAGACCAAGTGGCGGCCTTACAAACTTGTTCAACAGAAGCTTGGTGCTGAAAAGCCCAAGACGCCCCAATGGCGCGAGTAGAATGAGCAGTGATACGAAAAGGGGGAACTTTCCCCTTAGCAGAATAGGCCGCAGTAACGGCCTGACGTATCCACTTGCTAATGGCAGATTTGGCTGGTGCCAAACCCTTCTTAGGCCCATGGGGCACAACAAAAAAGGAATCCGTCCTACGAAAAGGAGACGTGATAATCAAGTAGTACTTAACACAGCATACTACATCCAAACAATGCAACACCCTCTCTTTGTCATTCTTAGGATTAGGACATAAGGAGGGAAGAACAATGTCTTGGTTCAAATGAAAAGCAGAAACAACCTTGGGAAGAAAGTCTGGCTTGAACCGAAAGACCACTTTATCCTGATGCCTCTCAAAGTAAGGCGCCTGGATAGTCAAGGCCGCCAACTCTGAGACACGCCGGACCGAAGTGATAGCTACCAAGAAGACAATCTTCTGAGTCAGGGTAGACAAAGCAATATCTTGCAAAGGCTCAAAAGGAGGAGCCTGAAGAGCAGAAAGAACCAAATTCAAATCCCAAACCGGGAGTAATGGTTTCCTGGGAGGCCGCACATGTTTTAACTAAAGGCTTAAGCGCAACACGCTTCTGAAAAAAGATAGATAAGGCAGAAACTTGCCCTTTCAACGTACTAAGCTGAAGACCAGAGTCCAGCCCTGATTGTAAAAACTCCAGAATCCTGGAGACCGAAAAGACCCTACAAGGAAAAGATCTTATCTCGCACCAAGCGATATAGGCCTTTCAAGTCCTATAGTAGATGATAGAAGAAGACCTCTTCCGAGCACTGATCAGAGTCTTAACGACTGAATCAGAAAGACCCTCCTCCTTCAGGATGGAGGTTTCAGCAGCCAGGCCGTCAAACCTAGCGCTGGTAAATTGGGGTAACACAATCGACCCTGAGTGAGCAGATCGGGCCGAAGAGGAAGAACGACCTGGTCCACTGCCAGCCGAACAATGTCTGCGAACCACACTCGCCTTGGCCACCTTGGGGCCACGAGAAGGGCGGACACCCTTTCCAGAGCCAACTTCCGAAGCACCCTGCCTAGCATGGGTATCGGAGGAAACAGGTATAGAAATCTCAGATCCCCCCAGCTCAGGGACATGGCGTCCACTGCCAGAGCCAGAGGATCCTGGGAGAGCGACACGAAGTTCGGGAGCCTGCGATTGTGACGAGAGGCAAACAGGTCCACCTCCGGTCTCCCCCATCGGGGAGACAGTGAGCGAAACACCCGAGGATGGAGAGCCCATTCTCCCAGATGGGGAGAGCCCCTGCTCAACCGGTCCGCTTCCTGGTTCTCCACTCCTGGAATGTATACCGCCGAGAGACAAGGAACATGGGCCTCTGCCCAGGTCAGGATCAGGGACACCTCCCTGAGAGCACTCAGGCTGTGAGTCCCTCCCTGATGATTGATGTAAGCAACCGCTGTTCGATTGTCTGAACGCACCTGGACCGGAAGGCCCAGGACGTGCTGAGTCAGGAGAGCGAGCACCCGACGGATGGCTCTCAGTTCCAGAATATTGATGGGTAAGTGGGCCTCTTGAGGTCCCCACTGCCCCTGGAACAGCAGCTCCTTCCAGAATCCGCCCCATCCCGACAGACTGGCGTCCGTGGTGACAATTTCCCAAAGGGGGGTCAGGAAAGACCTGCCCTTCACGAAATTGGTCGAGACCAACCACCACTGGAGGGACTGCCGGACCCGGGAGGACAACTGGAAGGGCTGATCCAGCGACCGAGGCTGTCGGTCCCAAGACGCCAACAGATAAAGCTGAAGCGTCCTCGTGTGGAATTGAGCAAAAGGAACTGCCTCGAAGGAGGCAACCATCAACCCTACCAGCCTCATCCCCAGATGGATGGACGGCCGAGGATTGGAGAGTAGGACCCGAGCCAACTCCTGAATCAGATGAATCTTGGACTGGGGAAGAAACACTCTGTGCCGATGAGAGTCCAACTGCATCCCCAGAAAAGACACCACCCTGGCCGGAGCGAGGGAGGACTTGGGGAAATTGATCACCCAACCAAAGCTTTCAAGCGTGGAGACTACCATGCTGGTGTCTGTCTCCGATTGATTGAGCGACGGAGCCATGATGAGAAGGTCGTCCAAATAAGGTACGACACAAATGCCCCGAGATCTGAAAATGGCCATGACCCCTGCCAGCACCTTGGTGAACACTCTTGGAGCTGAGGTAAGGCCAAACGGAAGTGCCACGAATTGATAATGCTGATCCTTCATCACGAATCGAAGAAAACGTTGATGAGCGTGGCAGATGGGAACATGAAGGTAAGCATCCTTGATGTCTATGGACGTCATGAAGTCCCCTTGCCGAAGAGAGCCGACGGCAGTACGCAAGGTTTCCATGCGAAACTTCTGAAACCGGATGAACCTGTTGAGTAACTTCAGGTCCAAGACGGGACGAACTGACCCATCTTTCTTGGGGACTGCGAACAGATTGGAGTAGAAACCGAGGCCCATCTCTAAGCGCGGTACCGGCCGGATGACCGCCATCTCTAGCAGATTCTCTACCAACGCCAGTAGCCCCTGTGCGGCCAAAGGATCGATGGGCACCCGAGACAGAAAGAACCGTGAAGGAGGGCGAGACTCGAATTCCAGCTTGTAACCGGACGACACTATCTCCTGGATCAATCTTTCCGGAACTTCCCGGTTCCAAACCTGGGAGAAGTGTCGTAATCGTCCCCCCACCCGCACGGGTGAGGGCAGCCCCTCATTGCTGAGCGGGCTTACCAGGACTGAGCGGGACGGCCACGGCCCCTCCCCCGAGTCCAACCTGTACGACTGGTAGAGGGAAAGGAAGCCCCCCTACCCGCTCTGTATCCTCGAAAGGAAGGCCTACCAGAACCTGCCCCCCTAAAGGGACGACGAGACCTCTTGCGTTGTGGCATCTTACCACCCTTTGCGACTGAATCAATTCTCTCCCCAAACAGACGCAACCCCAAAAAGGGGAGAGCTGTGAGCACCTTTTTAGAAGCTGAGTCCGCCGACCACTGTCGCAGCCATACTGACCGACGAATAGCCACCAGCATTGCCGCTGTCTTGCTACTCATAGCCAGCGCATCGTCCTGAGCGGATAGAACATAGGACACAAAAGATTCACACTGCTTAAGCTCAGTAAACTCTTTACAAGCGGGATTGAGATCCTCGTATAGCCCCTGGATTACAGATCTGACCGCCAATAGAAGAAGGGCCGAAGCGCACACCGGGCGCATCGTTGACCCAGCATAAATAAAACCATGGCGAGCATACTGGTCAATCCGACGATCCTCCCTATCTTTAGGGACAGTGGTCTCAGCAGACTGTACCATAGTCGTGCTGGAGAGCCCTAGCACAGGGGTATCGACGTCAGGAGGGATGGACCAAAGCTTCACCAATTCTGGCGGAAAGGGATAACGCTTTTCCCAACTGGAAGGGATTCCAGATAACCGCGTGGGATGTTCCCATTCCTTAAGGACCACCCTCTCAAAGTGGTGCTGTCTGGGAAAAACCCAACACGGCTGAGGCTCTTTAAACAACTGGCCCCTTGGCAGGGTGACAGCCTCAGACGGATCTAAATTCAAAATTTCAAACATTTGAGCCAGAATGGAGGGGGTGTCAAGGGCAACCCCCGCCGACCAATCGCCAATCGCATCAGCCTCAAGCTGATCTGCAGGCTCATCTGACTCCAAGAGGAATTCTTCCTCGTCCGGGGAGCCATCGGACCATTCCACAGGCTCACATAACTCGTCCTGTGGAGCCGAAGGTACCGGAGTCAGGCGCTTCCATTTTGCAGAGGCCTTCAACCCTGCTTTAACGGGCAATACTTTCCGGAGGCTGGCCAACCTTGCCGCCACCTCGGATTGCGAATCCCCACTTTTGACAGTGTCATGCGGGGTCCGGAACAGGGAGGGAGAGGCAGGAGATGATGGAAGTTGCGACGGGCCAGCAGCCGGATCAACAGACTGACGCGCAATGCTCTGCTTTGCACAAGGAATGCAAATAAAGACATCATCAGCTGGGAGCGAAGCCCCACATCTTACGCACCCCCTGGACGGCTCAGAAGAGTCGTTTCCGGCAATAACGGAAGCCTCCATATGGTGATTTATGGTATCGCAATTATTTGGGCTTTAAGGCATAAGCCAACCCGGGATGCCCCTTTATTGTAAATGTCCCGGAAGGGAGGGTTTTTTTTTTTTTTTTAAAAGGAAGGTTCCCCTTAATAATCTAAATATATATATATATAAGTATATATATATTATATGTGTATATTTTATAATATAAAAATATCCCAATTTTCTTTTCTTTAAAAAGAAAGACTAGACAGGCAACATAGAGCCGGAGGGCCGCTATAATCAGGGATCCCAGGATCTGAAAGGAAAACAAACCATCAGATCCCCATATGAGTGTAACACATCAAAACATATCTTATGCATGGCACGAAGGTGCCTTTAAAAGAGCACAATAATAATAATAATAATGCCTCCTTAAAAAAAACTCGCTCCCATATTTATAAAATACAGACATAAAATCCCACTCTCGGCCCCACCACTGGGGCCGCTTACCTGACAAGGCCGAGCACAGAACCGGAGGGACGATGCAGCAGCCAGCAGCCACAAAAGTAAACAAAACCATGTGCTGCAGCGCGCCCCCCCCCCCCCCCCCCACGTGACCTCCTTTTACCCAGAAAGGAAGGAAGTAAGGCTGGGGCCGCCGCACGACGCTACCGCCGGCGCCACGCCCCCGTCACCGCGTCACGGGGAACCGCCCCCTTAAGCCCGGTCAGCGCGGCCAATTCATTCAGGGATTACAACCAGCTGAGCCGCTTCAACATCACACAAGGAAGGAGGCAGAGGAGGGGGGAGGAGAAGGCACAAGCGCAGCCACACCAGCTGCCGCACGGAGACCAGCGGGGGAGGGGGGAGGCGGGAGGGGGCTGAGGAGGCCCCAGCCGCCCCCCTAAAGCTGACCAAAACACTGGCCACACTGTTAATAAAAGGACCTGCCCGAGGAGCTCCAAGAAGAAATATCAGACTGAGTGCACCCATGCTGTGCAGTCTGTTCTATGCATAAAGTTAACACACATATGTTTATGATAAGTAATACAGTGAAATACATAATACACAACCCTCTACCCCCCCCCCCCCCCATAGTGAAGGGAGAAGGGACCGTAACGGGAGAGTAAGGGGCTAAGGGGACCCTCGGGACAGGGGCATCCCATTTCCGGATCACCATGCCGGACAGCCGCATTGCCCCCAAAAGAGGGGGTCGAGCGGAGGAGATAAGCTCCTAGGCACCAATAGTGCCGTCTACCGATTGCCCAGCGAGCAGCCTAGGCTGGGAGGCTTCCATTTCACCTTAAGGTATAAACACTCAAACCGGGCAGAAATAGACCAAAAGGGGGGTGCCGGGGTAAGACCCCAGCTACCTGTAAGCAGGAGACTTCAATCTTCTGTCTTGTCGTCAAGCAGAGAGAAAAATACTGGTGATTGAAGGGAGGTACCAGGTATATATAGGCCGGAAGGGGGCTCGTTACAAGACTTCCTCTCTGCACTACGTCACCTGGCGGTGAGTTAACCCAATAAGTGAAGAATATTTAAAAGTGAAGCGGGGTGTGTGGCACACCAAGAATACCTCACCTGCAATCCAATGGCGATGACTGGATGATGACTGGATGATGCCAGTGGCTGGGCCCTGCCATCTCTAGGCTTTCAAAACGGGCAGTATGGCTGGACTGGCCCTCGAAAACTTGGGAGGCATGCTTCTCCTGGCCAATTCCGTAACCCCCCCTCAGGGCAAAATAATGGGTGTGACACTGACTGTGCATACCCTAGCTAGTCGATGACAAATGCCTGGGGATGCTGCTATGGCCTGTGTATGTGTCATGGGATCTCCCACAGATAAGCATATTAGGTGACCCGGGGGATTTTACACACTGGAACATCACAAATTGAAATGCCCCAGGGATAAGGATAGGGAATTGGCCAGCCCTGTTGTGTGAAACCTCCCAGTTCACCCACTTAAACTTGACTACGTCATTCAGCAAACGTCTCCGATTTAATTCAATGGGGAGCTCCCGCCCCAGCCTATCTAAATGGCTGGGGCAGGAGCGCATGCATGTGTGCTTAGGGCCCGGATTATGAGGAGGGCGCAAGGGGCGCATGCCCCGGGGCCTCCACCAACCTTTGTGTTATGGTTTGGTCCAAGAGGCTTTTCAGTCTTTGGTTTGATGGGCCTGGGGCCAGCAACAAAGCTATCGGCAGCAGTGGGGACCCTCCACGCCTGGGTAAGCCTTTTATTTTTGTAGCGATAACCCTTATCGCCGGAGGGCTTCACCGCCCGAGACGTCCTTTTCCCAATTGTAAGAGGTGCTGCTGGAGTTCCAGAGTCGTCCGTGAGGAAACAGGAACAGCCCTTACAAGGGCTAGTGAACTGTAATATAGCGTTTCCCCCAATAAGAGACAGAACTCAGTATTGAGGGTGAAGATGAACTGAACTTTATTAGTGCCACACTGGGCCTTATATACACAAGTCTCCATTGCATGACACACACACCGACCAATAGCAGCAGGGCACACAATCCCTCAACTCTGCCGGTGACGCAATCAGCAATACACTAGACGTCTGTAATACACTCAATCCGAACAATGCCATTGTCTGTGACGTAATCAATCAATACAATGGCAGTCAGAACAATGAATAACGTAATCAATCAATACAATGGCAGTCAGAACAATGAATAACGTAATACACTGGCAGTCTGTAACATGCTTAAGAAAAGGAAAGTAATGAACCTGTGTAAAGTCCAAAGGGGCAGAGAGTCTGTCACAATTTTATTTTGCAAACCTGCAACCAAAGTCACCACAGGGCAAGATGGAGAGTCTAGAACAAAGCCGCCGTCAGCAATGCTACAATAATGGGTGCATGCAGAGCTGTCAATCAGCGGCTGCTCACTGCACATAAGCCAAGCACAGCCGCTGGCAGCTCAATGCAAGGAACTGTTCTCTGCTGGACCAGCTGGGCGACTACACTACCCCCCATCCAGAATGGCAAAGCAGGAGTTCCCGAGCAGCATGCACCCGCACAAGGGACTCGATCTGAAGTTCTAGTAGGCGGGTGCAAGACAAGCACCAATCAGTTACTTGGCTGGATTATTATTTTAAAGGAAAAAAAATACTCCAACAGATTTTGTGCCCAAGGGCCTCCCCCACACTTAATATGTGCGCTGCTGGAGCGGAGAGAGGTGAGTCTTTATGAGCCTCGGGGGGGGGGGGGGGGGGGGGGACCAGCAGCCACCCCTGGAATCTTTTCAATTCCAAACTTGCTGCTGGTGGGTTTTATTCTGCTTTAAGCCTCCAGAGTTTAAAGATGCTTTAGCCCTGCCCCTTGAAGGTAACTTAGCACATGCATGAGTTGTGTCATATCCACACTCGAGGAGTGCCAGGGGATGCGCTGCCCCCTCTAGCAGTGCACGCCCATGCTGGACAGATAGACGGCTGCAATACATGCACGAGCTGTGGGATCACCAGCTAGGTTACTATATATATATGTAACTATATATTTACAGTGTGCTGTAGAGGGGGCTAAAGTTTGTCCTGGGGCCCATAGGACCACTCAGAAGGATCACATACCTACCAACTTTTCAGGGTGGGAAAAAGGAATATTTGTTAAATTAGCCCCCTTATTGAGGGATGGATAGGACATAGTGTGTAACAGTTAAAACAATAGGCAAATGAGTCATTTACTGATGTAGATCTGCATGTTACACCTAAAAAAGGGACAAATGAGAACAACGAGGGACTGGGGGACATGGTCTTAAAAGAGGGACAGTCCCCCCAAATCAGGGACACATAGGAGGTATGGGATTCAATATGGAATTATGACACATAGTCCTGTTAGAAATCTCCAAAATGGGAGTAGAGCATGTGCGGAGATGGCATGTGCAGGATTTACAGCCCGTCCGAGGTGCAGAGGTGCAGTAGACGTGTCCCAGCCTTTCTTTGTACCTGAAGCAGCTCCACCTCTGCCTGAGAAACCCGCTCATCAGGAGAAGATTCCAGGCTGCAGGTCTGGAGACGCCGACAGGGGACAAGTCTGGACTGGGCAGGTATGTCATCCATTGTTCAGAGTGAGCCGCGAGGGGAGGGTTTCAAGCGCGCACACATGTGACTCATGCAAACTGGTTTCGAGCTTCCTGGGAAGGAGGATGCCAGCTTTGCGGGCACATCGGATGTAAGCCGATAGCCACAGGGGTGGGCGACACCGCCTTTCTCTTTCGCACGGTGTAACAAAGAGTTAAAGACAATGTGAGAGATCTGCTCCCTGGTCCGGCCCTCTTGCTTCCCAATCCGTGACGTCATGTGGAGAGGGGGAGGGGAGCCTGTAGAGTCACAGAGGGGCAAGGCTGGCTGCGAGCTGGGGCACATAATGTGCTTTAGAGAATGAGTGCTGAGAGATCGACACGCTGTGCAGCGTCTATGGAGAAGAACCGGTGACCGGAACCCAAAGCTGGTGCCCGAGACAGATCTGCGATCACTCTGCTGTGCTGGAGAGAGCTTCTTCCGCAGTCCCATTAGGAGAGTTGTATCTGCTACTGGAGGAGATTTATTCCTGCGACGCGCTTCTGGGGTGTGTGCTTGGATACGATGGTGGCTCCTGGCTGCGTTTTGTGGTGGCAGCTGGCTGTCACGCTGCTGCTGCTGGCTTTGGTCTCTAGAGGTAAGTTCAGCTCTGGTGATCCCAGCCAATCATTAATGCTTCTGTCTGCAGGAAAGTGGGCTTTCATCAGGACCTGGCTCAATATTGGCTGCATGTGATTGGTCAGTATGGTAAGCTGAAGCCCCCATAGCTCGCATCACACAGTCCACTCTAGATAACATTTTTGATAGTATATCGTTTTTTTTTTCTCTTTTAGTCAAATGGGTGTCCCAGGGGCTGAGCTGATCCTATATTTTTTTATGTTAGCAAATATGTGTTTTAGGGAAGCAAGATATACAAGAAGAGAGACATGGGCCCTGTACACCCAAAGCAATGCTGAAATGGCTGCTGAGGTGAGGGAGCTCACTCAACCCTACACATGCCCAGAAGCAGTGTTCTATGTGTACAAGACTCCCCTCTCTCTGCTTGTAGATCTTAGTGCACGGTTGCCAATCGCAACAGTTTGAAGGTAGTGATTCAAAAAAATCACATTTGCAAACATAAGAAAAGATAAAGCAAATAGTAGATAAGCTCAACACCTTGACAACATCATTATGGCAAATGCCATCGAAAGTGGCCATCGAAAGGAAGTGCCTTGACAGAGTCGCAAGCAATGATCACTACCCCATGACTGGTGACAAATACTGCAAATTGTGATTAATGGCCTCAACTTCTGCAACAGAATTGACATTGGTACTTTATGTCCTCTGTATTACCTGCAGAGCCTTTGCAGCCATATCCCAGGTTTCTTGATTTGTGATGCCTTTCTGCTCCTAACATGCTAGAAATGCCTAAACTGCATTTACAACTAAATTAGTCTACGCTCTGGCATGTGTCCCATGTAATAATTGCTCTATTGGTTGCTGGTAGTGATGGCCACTTATGTTTGTGCCTGCTACATACGTAGTTCTCACAGGGTCCCATAGCGTCTCCATTATGGCCCCCTCTAGCCTCTCCAGCCTACGGAACCAGGCGGAAACCTCCCCCCTCCTCTTGAAACAGGAAGATTGCATTGCGCAGCTCCAAAAGGAAGGTGCATCTATGTGTTACTTCAATCCCATGTACCCAAGACAGACCATGAAATTGCTCAATGCTGATGACTTTCTGCTTCCTAACCCCAAACCTGGACTGACCCTTCAGGCCCCTTTGTACCACGGCCCAGTGGCAAAGGCCCCCATTGTATGTACACCAGTGGTTGTTGATTTCTAGGAGCTTTCAGCAGACATGCATCGCAAATCAGTTGGAAAATCCCAGTGGAGTGGGGGTAAAATCGCCCTTTGGACCATTTTTCCTCCGGGTTATTCCAATTGGAATGTTCCTCTGTAAATTAGCAGGATGCTAGAACATTTTGCTGGATTACTTGCCTCTCGCATACTACGTGACCATACGTGCACATCTGCCTTGTGCGCGTGTCTGTGCCAGCCATTTGTGAATGGCCAGTGGGGGCACGCTCCCTGTTAGAGGGAGGCGGAGGATGCAGCCATCAGAGCCGCTGCTCTTAGACGCGCCGTGGGACCGGGAAGAGGTGAGTTGGCTGCAGTGTCCTCAGAGGTTTCACACAGCAGGGCAACCCCTGGGGGGGGGGATAATCCAAAAATCAAGATCAGTATTGCTAGTATTTTCAACAATATCTGCAATGGAACAGCCGGCTCTGGAATAATTTCGCTTTCAAGTCTGTTTTTCAGGCTTCCAGCTTATTTTTTACAAGGATGGGCATTCCTAATTGGGTATGCCCTGCGATCTGGCAGACATATAAAATATGAATTTAGTCCCCTTCTACAGGTCAATACTGTAAACGATGAAGGAGCACAGAACAGCTGCACACTATTGAAGGAGGTTAGACTTCTACACATGTACGCAGCTGTTTCATGTCCCCCCTTCATAGGTTAGGTTGGCTTAGTGTCTCTGTCGTGGACCTAAAGTTTTTTTTTTTATTCAATTTAGGCAACCTAGAGTATAGATTTTTTTTTTTTTAATCTTTTTTTTGCTGCAGTAGTATGTAGCCAAATGCTGTGGGCTTTATAAATGAAATGCAGTGCAACACAGGCAAGCACTGTACAAGCCCAAGGGCAATGCTTTGGCTGACTTCACTTTGCATCGTATGCAATACAGGCCCAGTGCACCAAGATGCTGCATTCTGGCCTTTCTGCATTGCTGTATAGCACACCAAACTTAAAGTGGACCAACACCGAGAGGTGATCGGCCTGGAAATCTATAAGATTCCCGGGCCGATCACCTCCCACCCCGCGGGACATCCGAGATCGGGATGTCCCGCGGGGTGAAACCCCCCCCAGACACCCCAAATCGCTTACTGTGCGCCGAAAGTGACGCGAGGGAGGCGGCGGCGGCAGCCACTTGGACGCTCCTGATCCCCGCCTGGACAATCGGGGTGCCCCGCCGAAGTGGACCAAAACCCAGGATAGTCAAAATCCTGGGTGTTGGTCCACTTTAAAGTGGACCAACAGTCAAAAACTGGACCAATACAATAAACAATGCTGATATTCATCCCTCCCCAGTGCAATTCAGCACATACAAAATAATTTTTTAAATCCTGCTGTGCATTGTCCGTTAAATCCAGGCCTTAACATGGCTGAGATGCTGGGAAAGGAGCCCCCAAAATGGATGTTACCACTAGAAAATGGGTGAGGCAGCGTTTTAACTCTGAATAGATGCAGGAGCAAATGTGAGTGCTGACAATGCTTCAGTATCATGCATGCAGATGGGGCAAGTGAGTTCTGGAGAGTTTTATTATCAACTGTGCCAGGCTGTTGGTCCATTTTTTTTAAGTGCAGCAATGCAAACTGCAAACTTTGCGCATGCAGCAATGAGGTATCTAATAGTTTATGTAATGTGATCACACTTAAAGCGGAACAAAACCCAAAAGTGACAGCAAATTGTGGCCACATCCCCAGTATTTTCAGGCTGTGTGTGCGCTCCCCTTCCCAGTTATGCTGGAGTCAGGAGCACACCTGCTACTGGGAATGCGGCCGCTCCTGATCGCTATAAACTGAGTAATTTGGCGAACATTAAATATGCATGGCAAATGGCTCTGATTGGACGAGAGCCTGCACATGCGTCGTAGCACCGGGGGAAAGGTTTTGGAGTTTTTCTGTGGGGTTTCACACAGCGGGGAACCCTAAGTGGGAATGCTCCCGGGGCAAACAACCAAGCCCGGGATAGTAGCCGGGGGCAAGGACCAAAACCCAGGATAGTCAAAATGTTTTTTTGGGGGGGGGGAAATTGTTCACATCAGACATGACTTTTTTTAGGCACTTAATGGCCGCACTGCTGCTGACAGGATTGTGCTAACAAAGATTTCACACACAGTGCTGTTATTGGGGAAAAGTTTATTTTGCTAAGGTCTATATTATAAGAACATAACATTTTCAGAGGTATCTAATAATAGTGGATGTGCATCTAACATGCACCTATAATCAGAGGGAAGTTTATGTCATCACCTACCATCCCCAGCTCAGTGTCCCAAAACTTTTTTTTTTTCATTTTTACTAAAGCCTTTGGCCAAAATTTATAACACAGGTGGCCATATTGCTCCCTGGCCGAGCAGCCCTGCCCCCAGTGATGATGCGTTCAGACACAGTACGCATAGCTCAGCAATGGGGAGCAGTGTAAGAAAACAGATTTTTTTACCTTGGCACAATTCAGCACCATGCTTAGCTGTGCAAATGTTTAACGTAAATGGGATGCTGCATTGCACTGCGGAAAAAAAAATCTTTTTTTTTTTTTTTTTTTTTAGTTTGTTTTTGTCAGAATTTTTTAATGCTTTTTTTTCCCTCCGTGCAATTCACCATTATTATTATTAGCTGACCAAAATATTTAAAAAATGTGCACAGCTACAATGGTGCTGAATTGTACTAAGAAAAAAATCATTGAAACAAATGTTTTTCTCACAGAAAAGCGTTGGGGGGGGGGGGGGGATATCACATTTTGATTCAGCCCTAATTAGTTTAGTTGTAGTTGAACTAATTAGCATATGGCAGGTCATTCACCATAATACTACTACCTGTTAGTCTTTTTATCAATATTGGGCAAAGGCTTTAGTGTAAAGAAACACTTGTTGTTTTAGGCCCTGGGCTGGGGATGGAAGGTGACAACATAAACCTATTTTCTTGCAGGTATTGTGGAGTTAATAAAAATTCCCCAAACCTGGCTTGCTAGGCCCCCTGCCCCTCTGGTTTATTATTTGACAATTTTAAACTTGCCTGTCCCACATCATCTCCCGACGGGCAGCGCCATCTTGCCGTCCCGTAATGCTCTGCTCCGCCCCTCAGATATCGTGCATGCACAGTGTCAATAGATAGGCCGCGATGAAACTTGCCGCAGATCCCCCAAAATTTGATGCGTGGCACTGGAGATTTGAAGAGGGAAGGCTAAGGGTGAGTATGGCTTCAAAAGGCAGTAAGAGAGGGGGGATTGATGTTTACAGAGAAACATCAGAAAAGGTCTGATCCTCTTTAAAGAAACAAAAATAAAAAATAAAGCAGTTTAACTGTGATGGAATAACCTCAGCAAACAAAACAAAAATACTGCAAGAAGTAATAAATAAAACTGATAGGTGTCATGTCATTTAAAGGGCCACTCCACTCTGCCTCCCTCTATTAGCGCTGAAGCAGCGCTATTAAGCAAAACAAGAAGAGACACTTACCTGCAGGCAGAATCCAGCGGCGAAATCGAGCAGTGCCGCAGATTCTGAAGGGATCTTCCGCCATCATGTTACTGAAGATGAGGCCGGATGCTTGCAGCACGGCCTACGCCAGGAGTGCCTGTGCCCAGCAGCTGACCTTGTCTTCAGCAGGATGGCGGTGGAAGATCCCTGCACAATCTGCGGCACTGTCCGATTGCATCAGTGATACCTTTGTGAGTGCCATAGCCTTTTAGATGAGCTTCCTGTTTTCAAAACGGAACATTTAACTGCCCTTACTATCTAAAACTACAAAGTAAATGACAGTTTGGGCTGACATTTGAGCCTACTAACATTCCAGGATGTGCCTCATTGACTTGTAATAGGAGCAACTTTCTCAACAGTGAATGCAATAACCCCCACCATGACAAAAACATAAAAAGAAAGAAGACAAATTCTCTGCAAAATGGCTGATTTTAGAGTAATATTTAGCTTGCTGCTCAAGCCTCCTGTGCTGTCCTCGGCTGATTCCGCTTTGTGCCCTGCCCCTGTATGATATGGGAAATTGGCCACACAGAAGGAACAGCTCAGGGCTGCCAGACACTTCCAATGCATGCTCTGCTGATACAGTATATTGCGAACGCCACCAACCGCAGAATGTCTCACACTGCCTGTCGAGGATTCAACATTAGCCCACCAACAGAACTGGTCAAATCACTGTCACCCAGCCTACACCTGCCACCATGAAGAGGGATATTCATCCAGATGGTTCTATTCTGAAAGTTTGGTGCGTCTTAAACCGGACCTTCACCATGATTTATTGAAAAGCCCAAACCCTTAAACGATTCCCCAGCATATAAAATTAATATATTTTAATTTTAGTCACTTACTTATTATTCTTCCCCCCACTGGGCTGCAACTCTGTTCAGGACTTTAGGATACGGGTGCCGCCATCTTGACTCAGAAGCATCACATTTACTGAGGAGAGTGGGATAAATTGCAGGGGGCGGGTTATAGCTGTGCTTTGCTCAGACAGAGCAGAGCTGGGGTCAGGAAAAGGTCAGCAATCCCAGAATGCAGAGCAGCACAGTCAGAAGGCACTTCGTGTTTGCAGGCTGCCTGATGTCCCATGAGCCGCCATCTTGGATGTTTAAAGGCTCATAACATGCAGTAGATGCAGGTAGGATGATTTTTAATGTGAGCAATCTGTATGTACAGGATGTGGGAAACATATAACATAGACTCATTCAGAGTGAAGGACCGCTTTTAGGTAGATTTCATTAATTATGTGCTATTCTCTGTTTTTAAAAAGTTTTGCTTCAGTTGCGCCCACCTTTTCATTTTCAAGTTGCTATTAAAAAGCCTATGAGAATTAAATCTAGTCTTCCTTTAGAAGATTTTATTTTATGAGAGGACATATAAAACAGGTTTACTTTACATCAATTTGCCTTTTTGGTTTTGGGGGTTCGTATGATGTAGCAATACACAGCGCATACATTCCGAAATAGTATGTGACTTTAATCTGTAAAAATCTATTCATTTTGTGCTCACTGGGAAACTGTTACCAAGGCTCCATAGAGCTTTGGGGTATGTTAGATGCACAAAGCGCAATGGGTCAGAATAATGAACAAAATTGCCCCATGTGATGAAGGCACAAATTTAATCATGTAAATATCTGCATCCAGTGAAAAGTACGGTATATGCTGATAATGTGTGTATTTATTTACAGCATGTTTGTGTGTGTGTATATACATACATATTTGGCACATTATTTCCAAGTATTGATGTGTCCAATGCTTAATAGATGGTCTCTCCAGGAAAAAATATTCTGTTTGCCTTTGCTAGACTAGGTAGGAACAGTAGTTCTTTTAGCCGGAATTGTTTGAAGCTGACATAAGTATTTTGATCTGGCAGAAAATGTAATTATCGGTACATGTAATATTTTCATTAGATTAGTATGCGCTTATAGCTTAAGCAGTTTTGTTTATTGCCTGAAAGTATATATCTAATAAAGGCTTCAAAATAGCTGATCTTTGTTTTGTTTCCCTGACAAGCCTGCAACACATTTTTGTTTTCATCTTCATTCGTTAATGATTTTTTTGCATCAGAAGAAAGAACTCTTGCATCAACGCTGCAGTTTTCTGCTGCAGCCCAGTGTGGGAAGCAAAGACCAGATAGTGGCCAGTTGGTACAGTTCTGCCATAGCCAGTGCTTCTGATTCAAGGAGCGAGCCGAGCTCCTGATGGTTTTGTTACTGCAACTGTAACCATATTTCATCTTTTCTGTTGTGTATTATGCATTACGCAACTCAAGGCTGCTTCATTGGAAGGTTTTTAATTTTTAATGCTGCACACAGATGTAAGTGTTGTGCTCATAAAAACTAGGTCTATTGATTAGTTGTACTTCAGTTTGCAAATGCTCAGGATTGTGCTGTAATGTGTTCCTGCAACCGTGTAATTCACACATTACTTGAGCACCTGCCATTTTCATGGTGACAGAGGTTTCAGTTTACCAGACAGGCCCTTATTGGAAAAGTCAGGAAAAGTTGGGACATTTATGAAAATATGCTGGTAATGGGACCTTTAGTTGTCTCTATATTACAGGGTTTATATACATTCTGCTCTTTGAGTATTAAAATTGGTGACGAAGGTACAAAAAACACTTATTACTACACCTGTACTTCTGAAACGCATACTCGTGCGATGGTGTCTGAGACACAGCAAACCTCTCATAGGCAGTCGACTTCTCAGAAAACTGTTTCATGCTTTACACGGTGAAGGCACTTGAAGGAATGGCAAAATTAATTGGTGACAAGTATATTGCATTATAACGTTGATAATTGTGCTTGTTATTCGGTACGTTGTGGCAGTAATTGCTGCTTTGTACAAGTAAATGCATTGATCATTGAGCCAACAATCGCATACAAATGGCATGTTTCCATTGATCTGCCATAATGTAATAAGGATAATGTTACACACGGGGCACACAGCATCCCCACCGCCGCCCACTGGCCCTCATTCTCAGAAATTGGAAGGTTTCCGAGCGGTGGACAGGTCTGCGGCAGCTGTGCAGGAGAGAAGGTGAGTATCTGTTTGATTTTTAATACAGTGATATAAAAAAAGTACAACCTAATATTGTGTTAACTTGTTATGTAAATGCTGATGAGATTAACTGACATAATTCTCCATAGGTTGCCTGTAGAGACTGCCAGACAGCCCCACCAAGCAAGGGTGCAGTTACTGGACTTGTCAACTTATTTTTTCACAAAAGTGGGGGGAATATGTGTGTGTGTAAAAAAAAAAAAAAAAAAAAAAAAAGGTATGCTTCCAGCAATCATGGGAGGCCAGTAGACTGACCCACTGCTTATCGGGTACGCCACACCCTACTCAGATACCGGGTTCGTGCGGCGGGTGGCCATGGTCTGAGTCTACTGTGCTCAGTGGATGCCTGCCGCAGGCCACGCTCTCCCTCTGCATGGAGTGCGTGTGAAGAGAAACAGTGGTCTGCCGCTCATCCAGTGGCTGGCAGCAACATGGAAGCGCTGTATGTACATTTTTATTAATTTTTTTCTTTTTCCTGTCCAGCATCGAAAGTTGGGGGGGGGGGGGGGGTGATTCTGCCACATTGCCTATATGGAGAATGCCACAGTGCCTATGGAGAATGGGGTGGAGGGATGCCACACTGCCTATGGGGAATGGGATGGGGGGGAATGTCATACTGGCTGTGTTTGTGGGGATTCTGCACCTTGCCTATTTGGTTCTGGGGGAAGGGGATGTGTTAGCACAAAATTTGGTTCAGAATTTATTCCAAGTATGTCACACACCCCGCTTCCACTATTCATGACATATGGGTTATGGTCCAGTAGAGGACGAACTTCTGCAGAGATGAAAGCAAAAAAGAAGCCCCTCCCGGTCCATAAATACCTGGGACCTCCCACACATTCCCCAGTTCCTTCTCTGCAGGACGGCGAGCAATTCAGAAGATGTATGCTGCTCTTCCTTGCAGGTAAGCCGGGCTTGCGGCCGGCCATTTTTTTACCTATTTCTGCCCGGACCTTTATTCATTAAGCCCGTTATTAGCCTCCCAGCCTTGGTTGCAGGTCCGGTTGAGGGTAGGAATCACCTTTATGGGTGTTTAGGGAGCCATGCTCCCCCGTGAGACCCCATATAAAGGGGTAGGCGGAATCCGGGTTGGTGATCCCGGTTTGGGATTCCCTGTCCCTAATTGTGTGTGTATATGTATGTGTGTATATATATATATATATATATATATATATATATATATATATATATATTCTCCCTTACACCATACTTGGTGCGGGATTATCCCCCTTCCGGGTCCCTCTGTTATCCCTCCAGTGTGGGGGGGGGGGCGGACTTTTCCTTTTATTTCAGAGTGTGTGTGTGTAGGTGTGCTTTGTGCCTTACATTACTGGCTGATCGCAGTTTTTTTGCTTTCTCCTGAGGGGAGCTTCTTCCCCTCAGGCTGCGGTGTTAAGGGGACGGGGCCGGGCTCTACGCGCGTTGCCACAGCCCGCCCCCCCTTTGGTTGGAGCCAATTGCGGAGCCCAGCCCATGGCTCCTTCGGGACAAGCCCGGCTGTGTGTAGCTTGTGGGGTGTCCCCTACTAGTGCTGACAATGTGCGGGTCTGTATACCTTGTGCCCAGCAGGTGCTTGCGCTGCAGCCTGGTTTACCAGTAGCTGGGCCTGCGCCACATATGGCTTCACCTACTCCCCCAAGCTTAAATTTGACTCCTATTGAGTTGCATACCAGTGGGGATTCTCAACCTGATGTGTCTTCCAGATTGGCTAGTGTTGAGAAGTTGCTGGCTAATACCCTGGCGCGTAAGGCCTCTGCTAAAAAGCGGCACTTGACGCCTGATGTCACTCTGTTCCCTATGGAGGCTGATGAGTTTTTGGAACTGTCTGGTTCTACCCCCTTGGAAGAAGGGGAATTATTCTCTGACTGAGTCATCTGATGAGAGGCCCAGGGGTCATGATGATTCTGGCTCTGACCCCTGGGCCCCAGATGATACTGATAGGCTGTTGACTCAGGTTTTTGAGGTGCTGTCTATCTCTCCCCAGGCTGCAAGGGGAATTGTTTCATACTGCTAAGCCACGTTTGGAATTTCCAGAGCAAGCCCATTTATATAATCTCGTGCTCAAGGAATAGGAGCGTCCCAGCAGACTTCCCGGTGTCCCTAAGAGTTGGGATAAGAGGTATCCCTTTCCTGCTGATGTGGTGAAGCGCTGATCATCCCCTCCAGAGGTGGATGCCCCGGCCCTAGGGTTCTCCAACACCTCTGTCATGCATTCCCCTGACTCTACTACGCTGCGGGATGGTGAGGACCAGCGTATTGATCAGCTGGCGTCCCATGCTTTTGCCTGCGTGGGGACGGCGCTGCGCCCGGTCTGTGCCTCTGCCATTACAGCTGTGGCTATTTGGACCCTGCTGAGAAGTGTCCTAGATGGTGCTCCTGATGATGTGTCTAGTGAGGAGTTTAATTCTCTCTCTCGTTGTGAGGTTTTTGTGACTTATGTCCTCTCTGCCTTGGATGATACCATTAGGATGTGTGGCAGAACCTCTGCCCTTGTGGTGGATATAGGCCGCTCGGTATGGCTGCGCCAGTGGGCTGCTGACAATGCTGCCAAGAAGGCTCTCACTGTTTTTCCCTTCAAAGGACTACGCCTGTTTGGGGACCGTCTGGACCTGTTTGCTAAGGGAGCAGGTTACCCCAGCGCAGGCGGCAGTCTCGACCCTTTTGGGGACAGGGTTCCTGTTCTTCCCCCTACCGTGGAACCAGACAGGGGAGGGGGGTCTCCCTTAACGTGGCCCGAGGAGATTTCTGGGGTAGGGGCAGAGGACGTGGACGCCCTGGCTCATCCTGGGGCTCCAAGCCTAAATCTTCTCCCAAGCCCCCTCAGGCATGAAGGGGCGCCCTCACCCATCCGGGTGGGGGGACGGCTTCAGCATTTTGCTCACGTCTGGAGGCTTCATGTCTCAGACCGGTGGATTCAGGAGGTAGTGTCCTCCGGTTACAAGATAGTTTGCTGCCTTGCCGCCCCCAAGATTCATCAGATCCCGGATCTCTCAGGACCCTATGTCAGCTCAAAAGAGATGGGTTAGTCAGGCCCATCCTGGACTTTAAGATCCTCAACAAATTTGGGGCAGGCACTTTCGCATGGAAACTTTGCGCTCTGCCATCAGTTCCCTGCGTCTAGGATGCTTACCTTCATATTCCTGTTTTTCCAGGTCATCAAAGATTCCTCAGGTTCGCTCTGGAGGATCAGCACTACCAATTTGTGGCATTGCCCTTCGGTCTCACTTCAGCTCCCAGGGTGTTCACCAAGGTCACCAGGTCTCGGGGCATTCGCGCGCTGCCCTATTTGGATGACATTCTCATCACTTCTCAGTCCCTTCAACAGGCAGAGCGGGATACTCAGCTAGTAGTGTCCACTCTGGAGTCATTTGGCTGGGTGATCAACCATCCCAAGTCTTCCCTGTCTCCCTCCTTGGTGACTCCTTTCCTGGGAATGAATCTGGATACAGTTCAGGCAAGGATTTTTCTTCCTCAGCAGAAGGTGGACAGTCTGCTAGCCCAGGTTCAGTTCCTGCTATCTTGCCCTCATCCCTCCATCAGGCAGGGAATGCAGCTGGTGGGCCTGATGGTGTCGTGCTTTGAGGCGGTCCCTTATGCCCAGTTTCACATGAGGCCTCTGCAACTCCACCTCTTGTCAGTATGGGACAAGGATCCTGCGTCCCTGGACCAGTTCCTTGTGCTGTCCCCCCTAGTCAGATGGTACCTCTCGTGGTGGCTGGACTCCAGGAATCTGTTGGTGGGTAGATCCTTTCTGGCCCCCTGCTGGGAGACGGTCACCATGGATGCCAGTCTGACAGGTTGGGGGGGCTCACACACCTATCAACATTCTGGAACTGAGGGCGATCAGGTTAGTTCTGGCTCACTTGACCCTACACCTTCAGGTCCGCTCGGACAACCGGACGGCGGTTGCCTGCATCAATCATCAGGGAGGGACCCGGAGCAAGGGGGCCCTCAAGGAGGTGTCTCTGATTCTGGCCTGGGCGGAGGACAATGTTCCCTGCATATCAGCTGTGTACATTCCGGGGGTGGAGACTCTGCAGGCAGACTCTCTGAGCAGGGGGACCTCTCGCCTGGGAGAATGGTCCCTCTGCGGCAGGGTGTTTCAGTCTCTGTGTCACCGTTGGGGACAACCAAACGTGAATCTTTTTGCGTCCTGTCACAATCACAAGCTCCCGGCCTTTCCCTCCCTGTCCCAGGATCCTCTGGCCTTGGCCACGGATGCGCTAGCATTGTCATGGCGGAACTTTCAGCTCCTGTATGTCTTTCCCCCATTCCCTCTGTTGGGCAGGGTTCTGCGCAAAATAGCTCAGGAGGGGGTGCCAGCAATCCTGGTGGCCCCCCGGTGGCCAAGAAGAGTGTGGTTCGCAGACGTGGTGCAGCTGGCAGTAGATCAGTACGCTCTGCCCAGGGTGCCAGACCTGCTCACTCAGGGTCACTTACGCCATCCCAGTTTACAAACTGTGGCTTTGACGGCCTGGCTGCTGAAACCTCCATCTTGATGGAGAAGGGGCTGTCTGCCTCTGTTGTTGATACCATGATCAAGGCTAGAAAGAAGTCGTCTTCTTCTTCCATTTACTATAGGGTTTGGCGTGCCTACATTGACTGGTGCAAGTCTAGGTCTCTTCCCTGTCGTGTGTTCTCTATTCCCAGGATCCTGGAGTTCCTGCAGCATGGGTTGGAGCTTTTTTCCAGGGGGTTACCCATGTGCGTCCCCCACGTAAGCCTATGTTGCCTGTTTGGGATTTGAACTTGGTCTTGTCTGCCTTGCAGGGTGCTCCCTTTGAACCTGTGCAGGATGCTGCCCTGGCCATTCTTACTCTCAAGGCTGTCTTTTTGGTGGCTATCACTTCTGTTAGGCGTGTTTCTGAGTTGGCAGCGCTTTCCATCCAGCCCCCCTACTTTGAGAGACACCAGGACAAGGAGGTGGTTCGCTTCAAGCCAGACTTTCTGCCTAAGGTCATGTCTGCTTTTCATCTGAATCAGGACATTGTTCTTCCTTCCTTGTGCCCTAATCCTGGTAACGCTAAGGAGAGGGTTTTGCATTCCTTGGATGTGGTTCGGTGCCTGAAGTACTATCTGGTGGCTACTGCACCTTTCAGAAAAACTGATGCTCTCTTTGTGGTCCCTTCTAGTCCTAGGAAGGGTTTGGCTCCTGCCAAATCTACTATCAGCAAATGGATCCGTCAGGCTGTGATTCAGGCCTATTCTGCTAAGGGGAAGAATCCTCCCTTCCGCCTTACTGCTCATTCCACTCGTGCTATTGGTGCCTCTTTGGCTTTTCAGCACCAGGCTTCTGTTGAACAAGTTTGCAAGGCGGCTACCTGGTCTTCTGTTCATACTTTTTTCAAGTTTTACAAGGTTGATGTTAGGGCCTCAGCTGATGCTGCTTTTGGCCGCAAGGTTCTGCAGGCGGCAGTGGTCTGACCTGTCTGTTGTTACCTTTGGGGATCCCACCCTACTTTATGGACACTACTATTGGATGTCCCAAGTGTAATGATTCTTATCTGGAGCAGGACGTACTGTATACTAAGAATAATACAATTCTGTGATTACTCACCTGTAGAATTGGTATTATGAGTATACAGTACGTCCTACTCCACCCCACCCTTGGTTTTGCATTATCCTAGGATCCCCTGTATGGTGATTGTTATCATTGTTAGATTACAGAATCAACCAGTAACTATTTCTCCCGGCTTCTCATTAACTGCTTTTCAATGCTGGGGATTTGTGGGAGGTCCCGGGTATTTGAGGGGCCGGGAGGAGCCAATTTTGCGGTCTCTGCAGTCCAGCACCATCTGGCGGAGTAATACCCAAGTGTAATGATTCTTATCTGGAGCAGGACGTACTGTATACTCATAATACCAATTCTACAGGTGAGTAATCACAGAATTGTAATTTTGTGGTCCCTTCTGGTCCTAAGAAGGGTCTGGCTCCAGCTAAGTCTACTATCAGCAAGTGGATCCGTCAGGCTGTGATTCAGGCCTATTCTGCTAAGGGGAAGAATCCTCCCTTCCGCCTTACTGCTCATTCTACTCGTGCTATTGGTGCCTCTTGGGCTTTTCAGCACCAGGCTTCTGTTGAAAAAGTTTGCAAGGCCGCTACTTGGTCTTCTGTTCATACCTTTTCAAAGTTTTACAAGGTTGATGTTCGGGCCTCAGCTGATGCTGCTTTTGGCCGCAAGGTTCTGCAGGCCGCAGTGGTTTAAACTGCCCGTTGTTGCTTTGATGACTCACCTGTAGAATTGGTATTATACGTATACAGCACGTTCTGCTCCACCCCACCCTTGTTATCATTGTTCTTTGTACCTCTGTATGGTGATTGTTATCATGTTTCATGGTTAAAATTGTTGATTAGGGGTTTAATTCTCCCGGCTTCTTGCTAACTGCTTTTCAATACTGGGGAATTTGTGGGAGGACCCTGGTATATAAGGGGCCGGGAGGAGCCACTTTTTTGCTGTCTCTGCAGTCCAGCGCCATCTTGTGGATGTATAACCCAAACGTAAGGAATTATCTTTGGAGCAGGACGTGCTGTATACGTATAATACCAATTCTACAGGTGAGTAATCACAGAATTTTATTTTTTAATACTTACCTCCCATCCATCCCACTGTGCACTGTGTCCCACGCTCATCACTTTGGCTCCTGCTCTCCTCCTGCTGCTGCTGGAAGCCTTTTATACCTGCTAGGTGAAAGGTAACATGGGGTTAATTAAAAAAATATGACAGGACCCCCCCCCAAAAAAAAATGGCATGAGGTCCCCCCTACCCAGCATAACCCCCTTGCTCTGCAGGCTACAAGCTGGCATAGCCTATGGCCACGGGCTCTTCTGCCCCCGAGCTTTGAGGAGGCAGGTAATGGGGGGCTGGGGGTTAATAGCAAGTCGCCCGCTGGCTCACCTCCAATTATCCTCTCCTGTGTCCCTTGCCGATGAGATGTGGTGATTGCCAGCCAGAGGAGGAGGGAGGCAGGGTATCCCCTACCCCTCTACTCCTCTGCCCAGCGATCACCGGGCATCTGAGAGCAGAACCGCCAGGGTGATGTCATTCACCCTGCCCCAAAGGGCATGTCGAGCCCTCTCCTGAAGACTGAAAAGCCCGGGGGGAGCGATCGCAGGCGAGTAAATGCCATTTTTTACATTTTTTTTTTTTTTTATAACGAATTGCTGACGGCTAAAGCGGGGAGGGGGGTGGTGACGCCCTATTCTGGGTACTCTCCTGCGGCCGGAGGAGACCCAAGCGGTTTGGACAAATGGTCAGGAGAACTTGGTTTTTTAATGTAGCAGGGAGGAAATTCAGGCACGTATATTCTACGTGCTTGAAAGGAGTTTCCAGTTAGAGAGATTTTATCGGTTTCCACACAAAATGTTAGGCAATGAAATCTTTCTCTAGCTGGCTGGATTTATGAAAAAATAAGGCTGTGGTGTGTGCCTGTGTCATCTTGTCTCCACACAATGCAGGCTGACCGCAGCAAAGCTATATATATATATATTCTCAGCCCTGCTACACACACTCTGAATTAACAGCTAGTGGAGGAGAGGAATTCTGATTATGTAATTATGTATCTCTATTGGTCAGCAGCAACATAACAATATACAAAATATTTTATGACCATTGATCAGTCAGCTGATCATTACAGCTGATGGCTTCTTCTGGCTAGTTATAAGGGTTGGGTTTAAAGTGGACCAACACCTGCGGGGCATCTGAAATCGGGATGTCCCGCGGGGTGAAACCCCCCAGGACGCCCACAAACCTTACCTTAACCCCATTCCAACGGCGCATGCGCGGGCCGCAGCCTCGTCTCACGCTTCCCTCTAGCAGGATGCGCACCTGCGCCGGCCGTTTGTGAATGGCGCGCTCCCTGTTAGAAGGAAGCGCGAGACGCGGCCTCCAGCGCTCAGAGCCGCTGTGGTTGGACGCCGCTTGTACGTGCATACCACAGCGGCTCTGAGCTCTCTGATTGGACGAGCGCCCGCGTAGGAGCGTGGGGAGGTGAGTGTTTACGGGCGTTCTGGGGGGTTTCACACAGTGGGGCACCCCCGATCGGGGTGCCCCACAGAAGTGGACCAAAACCCAGGATAGTCAAAATCCTGGGTGTTGGTCCACTTTAAGGCATATGTGATTGCATTTTAAAAGTTTGTATTAGTGGGTGCTGAGCTTATCTGTTTAATTTTCTTTTCTTTTTTTTGTTTGCATGCCAACTGGTATGTTTGGTTACCTGGCAGAGTCTTCCTGGCTCTGGCTTGCTAATCATGTGATTGTCTAAGGCAGAGAAAATGCTTTACATTCCTGACCGGTTTAACCCTTCCTGCTGTAATTCAACCTTTTCAGATGGAGGAGGTTAAACTTGTGTTCCAGTAGCTAAAAGCCTACTGGCAGTGTTCTCATCTTGGGTGGTCATTGCTGATGCTTTATTTAGCTAAAGCTGCTAATGAGCTCACCTGTTACAATGGAAAGATTCTGGGACTTGTAATGTTTACTCAAGGCCATGAAAGGCATGTCTACTTTAGCAACACAAAGCCTGAACACCAGAAACATGACAAAGTTTTCCTCTTTAAATGGAACAAAATTCAGGATTTTGGCTTTGGGTTTTGTTTCTTACTCCTGGCAAGGCCAGATTCTGGATTCATCCAGTAAAACTTGCCTCTTCCTTGTCCTACGGTGCATATGCGGGCTCTCGTCCAATCACAGCCATTTGTCGTGCATATATAATGTTCGTCAAACTGCCCCGTTTACGGCAATTTGGAGCGAAAGAGGATGCATCCCCAGCAGAACATGCGCTCCCGTCCCCAGCCTATATAAATGGGTGATGGTGGGAGTGCGCACAAGCCAAAGATGCGAGGATGCTGTCACTTGATGTTTACATCTGCAAGGGACCCAGGAGAAAGGTCCACTTTGCGGTGCCCTCGGGGGGTTTCACACAGCTCCCTGGGGCAAGGCCAGATTCCAGGGTGAGCCATGCTGGGTTTTGTTCAACGTTAAGCCCTCTCAAGTAGCTTACTTTAGCAATTGCCAGAGGTGGGCTTTAGGGGAGCAATTTACTAAGCTTTACTTAAAGCACAGGTGTCGAACTTCCACCTGAAAGGCCAGCAACAGGCCAGGTTTTGCGTATCTACACACAGGCACATAGGTGGAGTAATTAGTGCTCATACAGGACTATAGAGACAGCTATTTGGAGATCCACAAAACATGACCTGTTGCTGCCCCTTCAAGAGTGAGTTTTACACCCCTGATTTAAAGGATGGCAGAATATTCAAATGACAGTAAATTAAAAATGGACAAGTAATTAGGCGTTTTCAATGTCTTTTTATTCAGATTTGATCAAATGGTTTGGCCATTTCAAAACCTATTCCAAACCTACAGCAGCTTCATTTTGTAGAAGACCAGTTGGAGCCTTGTTTCATAAAGCCACTCTCTTTGGGGAATCGGTAAGAGCCAGGTGGAATTGTTCCCCAAGAAAACCTTTTATATCTATACAGAGGCTGTGATCTAGGGTTTGCACCCACTGGATGTTAATAAAAGGCAGAAAGAAATTTAGCAAAGTAACTTTTTTTTACAGTAAAGAATATTTCTAAAGTACAGAGTTGAAATTGTATTGTAAATTTCTCCAAACTAGGGTGCACACTGGTCAATGAGCAATAGTCATTCAGGAAAAGGATTTTAAATTGTGTTAATAGCATTAAAAATTAATCTTTTCTGAACATGCCATCTTCTACATTTGGGTTCTGATAAGATACCATTAAAATGTATTGTGGAACATTAGGAGGAGGCAGATGTGACTGGATATTGGTGCTTTTAAATGTTTGTAAACATTAGTGAATGATTCATCGAGCTGTTTGTTACAGCAAAATAAGGGCAATGAGAATAAAATATACAGTAGATCTGAGATAGTTGTAATCCGGTTTTAATTTAACCACAAATTAGATGTTTTTCTATTGTATAATCCTGAGAGTAGATTTATTTACATATTTATAGTTCAATGAATATTATATTTGAGCTGGGAGGGGGGCTTGTGTGGAGAGAAGGAAAGTTAAACTAATATATATTATATATAGAGAGAGTGTGTGTGTTTTTTATTTTTTTATTTATTTTTTTTTTTAGCAGTAGTTTGTTCAGTACTACAGGGATATCGCAAGATTGCATATAACACAATACAACAATGTGCAAATTGGAATAGGCTGAGTTTAGATTCTTTGAATATTAAAATATTATATATGGGCATTACTTCCTTTGTGGCTGCAAGCTTCTGTGTTCTCCCATTTCATCTGCATTGAAGCTGTTTGCATGCCTCCCCCCCCCCATGGTCTTGCTGCGGCTCCCTGCTGCCAGTCACATGGGACCAGGAGGTCTACAGAAGCATTTGCTCCTTTAGATTGTAAATTTGCCAGGGCAGGGCACTCTCCTAGTATATTTTTAGTATGACCATGTATTTGTGCATTTCTGAAACATCTGACTCATAATGCTCCTGTATTGTGAGGCCCCTTTTACACTGTGTTTTCACTGCATTGTACATGCCCTTTACCTGCGACCTAAACTTTTATGGGATGCGTTGCAGTCACACTGCAGGCAAAACACTGGGCCCATTTATTTTATTGGGCTACCTTCTCTGGCCGTTTGACACATAAACAAAGAAACATAGATGGTTGACGGCAGAAGGAGACCATATGGTCCATCTAGTCTGCCCTTATGTAACTGTATGTACTCTCTATCTTAGGATAGATGTATGCTTAATCCCAGGCATGTTTAAATTCAGTGACTGTTGATTTTTGAACTACCTCTGCTGGAAGTTTCAAGTTCCAAGCATCTACTACTCTTTCTGTAAAATAATATATTACTAACCTTTGTATCATCAGCAAACAGACAAACTTTTACTACCAAGCCTTCTCCTATGTCACTTACAAATATATTAAAAAGAATGGGGCTCAGGACAGAGCCTTGTGGCACACCACTTGTAACTCTGCTTTGTCCAGATTGCACACCATTAACAACAACACTCTGATACCGATCCTTCAGCCAACTGGAAATCCGTAGCGGGATACGGCCCCCTAGGCAATGGCGGAAGGTGCCCAGCCATGTTTCCTGTATGATTTCACCAAATGATGTACAGTTGCGTCAAATTGCTGTACGTCATGTGTCGGTAAGGGGTTAAATTAAATACAGGGAAATAGAGGCTGCAGCAAGACACATCTCCCTTCCATATATTATATGTATAAATGTCAAACGGAAGTTCCTTCAGCAGAAAATGTATGGGTGTCAGCAGTGATCAGCTTACATTGTGGTTTCTATGCTAGTGACACTCATTGCTTTTCTGTTTGATCATAGTAAGTGAAGTGATGCTGAACCGAGTGAAAGACAGAAATACAAAAAAAAGTCCGAAACCTAAGCATTTTAGTTGGAGCTTTGTTTCAACATGATCCTTGGCACTACCAATGTTAACATTTTAATCAACTGTGTTCAGACAAAAATTATTTTTTTTTTAAATCCTTCTCGGAATTGCAGTCATGCGGAAAGGCTAGTCCTCTTTAATTCCAGCTCATTAAGTTGCACATTTTTGTTTGTCAGGCATCCTAATGGGTGGGAATCTGTTGCTTTTTTACATCTGATTTTTTTTTTTTTTTTTTAACCATAGTCGTATGACTGAGCTGAATATTACTGAATAATAAAGAACAAGCATTGTGTTCTAGGTGCCAGGCTTTAGTTGGTTTGAAAGGTCATGAAAATACTATTACTTTAAAGTAGCCTACGATGACCTGTTGCTTAAGGTTTCTCCTTCCTTTTTCCACCCTGGTCAGCTAGAGGGCTCTCCTGAGGGCACAACCTCATCAGATCGGAAAACTGAGTCTTTGTCTTCCAGGGTGGGGGTTCGGAAGCTGCATCCTTTCCGTGTGATTGATCTCAGTTGGCGATCTGTATTATTTCTTTCTCTGTAGTGTGTGCATGTTGAGGTAGGGCCGACAGACAGGGCGGTGTGGGGCCTAGCACACCATCTGTAGTGGCTAGCAATCAAAGTGGCCATCTCACCCTGTCAGAGGCATCAGGGTTTCATACCTTTAGAGGAACATCAGGGGAGGTTAAAGCCTCCTTAATTTGCTGCCCCCCCCCCTCCGGTTTTGCCTTTGGGCACTAAATACTCACCTCGTCGTGGGATCCACCTTCTGGGTCCCTCTGATTCCAAGTTACCTTTCAAAGGATGGTGCCATGTTGCATACCATTAGACATTGCACGCGGAAAGATATGCAATAGGGCCGTGCAAAATCCTGCGAGACTTGGCTGATCTGCGCAGATGGCATATGTTGATGGTGGTGATGGCTCTATTGTTGATGGCTTGCTTATCAGGGTGCAGAGGTGCATGGCTTTGCAGGAGGGGTTGCGGTCTCTGTTGACGGACGACCATGCCACGGTTCGTCAGGGCATGTGTCTCCTGGGCCTTAGGAATCCATCATGGAGGTGGTTCCGTACATCCAATTTCACGCCCAGGCTGCTACAGCTGCTGCTTCTGTGGCAATGGAACAGGATGGTACAGACTTTGGACCATTGCTTCACCTTGACCGACTCATCTGGCAATCTCTGGATTGGTAGCTAGACCAGAGCAAGCAGGCAGTGGGTCGGTCGTTCCTGCCGGTTCAGTGGGTCATCCTGACCACAGACGCTAGTTTGATGGGGTGAGGTGGTATTTTGGATGGTCCATGGTCGCTAGGACCAGCTGCGTCTCCCAATCAATGTGTTGGAATGGATGTTGGTTCTGCAGGCGTTGAACTTGACAGCTCCAAGGCTTCCCAGTCAGGGTACAGTTGGGCAACCCTATGGCTGTGGCCTACATAAACCATCAGGAGGGTATCGGGAGCATTCAGGGAGGTAAGTTGCATTCTGAGGTGGGTAAATCTTCACGTTCAGAGTATCTTGATGATCCATATTCCTGGGGTGGAGAATCTGCAGGCTGATTATTTGAGCAGGCAGACAATGGACCAGGGGGAATGGTCTCTTCACCAGGACTTGTTTCAAGCCCTCTCCGACCAGTGGTGGGTGCTGGAAGTGGACCTCTGTGTCTCGGGTGCGAGACCCCCTGGCTGTAGCAGTCAACTCACTGGCCATTCCTTGGCCAGGGTACAGCCTGCTGCACGCATCCCACCACTGCCTCTACTGGGGCCACGTCTTAAAAAAAAAAATGCCAACCGCGAACTGATTCCTACCATCTTGAGTGCCCCACACTGGTCCAGAAGGGTGAAATGAATACAAATGTCGTTCTGAGAAGTGGGTTACAGTGAGTTACACACAGAGATACAACAGTCAGAGTTACCATAAAATGCAGAAGTAGTGATGATTGGCTCCCACATGGAGGTGAGTAGAGAGCTGATAGATGATTTGGGCACCTCCAGCACGCATGCAATGTGACCTCCCCAGAAGTGACAACCGCTGGCCCAGGGTCATCCCCCTTTATGTCTCTGGATCCTCTTGCCCCCTCCCTTCTGTTTGGGCAGACTGTTCCCTCCCCCCCGTTGTGGAACCTGCTTTAGAACCTAAACCATTTGGGGGTTATAACTTTGGGCAGGTCGTATGGTTCCGGATATGGCACCAAACGATTGAGCTGGACGCCGGGCATCTGATGAGCCCAAAGATGGAGTCCCGAGATCTCCTCCATTTCTTTAGGGTCCCATGGTCGCAGGGCCCTAAGAATTGTACGCCTATGGGTGGTTTTGTGGGCCCGTTCTGGTTCTATATCTGGCTTGGTGCTGGGGCAAACAATGGCCCAGCTACGGTCTGATTTGTGTTTGTGGTGGTTGTCTGAGGTACTTGTGTTTGATGCGAGGAAGCTCACAGCCAGGGATCACCTTTGCTTCATTCTCAGCTGGGCCTTTCCGTCCCAGAGGTATGAGGGAAACGGCAGAGAGTTTGTGATCTGCGCTTGGCTCAACTCACAGATGTTAATACTCCTTCCTGGGGAGGTCTGGTGCGTGTTTATGGCTAGAAAGCCAAATGCCATCTTTAACATCCTGATTTGGGGTTAGGGAAATCCGGTCTCCTTGGAGTCTATTAGATGTTCCTCTTTAACTTTCCTAAATGTCTTATGTGTATAGCAGTTACCATTCTACAAACATAGCAAAGTGGACTTGAAAACTCAGGGAGGGCAATTATCATTCAACAGATCATTTTGGTCTACCCAAGAAGTCTTTATCCAGCGTTGGTACCTGGGATCCAGAGAAATTACATGTGATTGCCCTGCCTATCCTGCCCCTCCCAGTGATTTAAAAACATTATGCCCTTTAATTTGCCAACATAAATTCAGAACAAGTCCCAAGGGCTTACAGTGAAAATGTAGCTTTTCGCCTCGCCCATGCAATATTTTTATTTGTTAGAAACATAAACATTTTACAATTGTAACAATATTAGTTAACTGAAACTACTATGACAAGAAAATGTTTAAAGGTTCTGGTGAAAATGTTGGTTAATTTACTGTAGTTTAGGATTGTTCCTACTGCCTGTCATGTGCCAGGACACAAAGGGTGAATAGAGTTGTGTTCACTGGGAGCTGAAGCTTAAAGCACCACTCTGGCTAAAGCTTACTAGCCTTGCATCAGTAATCTCCATCTCTAGCCTTACTGGCAATTGTAGTCACTCAATTATCTGACAACCTGTCCAGCAGCATATCCATTCCCTGTTGATTTGATTGGGCATAAGCTACCTACAACGGAAGGACACTTTATTTAAGACAACTCTCTCATGTCTTGATAATCTCTTCCCTTAGCTTGCCATCTATAAATGATCTGATCATTGGCTTCTTAAATAATAAAAGCTGTGGCTGAGTTTACAGCTTTTTGTTTTAAACTGTGTAGAGCATATCGATAGAGATTCCATGCGAATTTTGGTGGTAAGTAGTTCTATTCTTCACGGCTATTGGCAAAAGTTCAAATGCAGTGCTCAGTAAAGGCCAGCTTTAGGGTAATTTTCAAAATGCTAATGTAATGTTCAAATGCTAATAATTAAATCTGATCAGTGTGGCTCTTCACTAAAACTTTATATTTTGCATCACAACAACCAGTTCTTCCTTTATAGTTTTTTTTTTTTTTTGATTCATTAGACTTGACTGCATTCTGTCTTTTCTTTCTGCCTGTTGAAGAGCTGTAGGCACATTAAACAGGCCAAAAGAAAAATGACTTACCCATATTTGAAAGCTACAGCTTCCTGAAGAATACTTGTGTGATTTAATTTTGAACAGCGCTGTGGAAAATGTTGGTACAATGTAGTAATTTATTTTACTGATGTGGCCTTCATTCTGCTGAAGTACAAATATTTTTCTGACAGTATTATATTTGGAATCAGATGATAGTGATATTGGTTTATTTATGTTCTTTCCATGGCCCCCTTTTGAATAATGGAATAAATGTTTACAGACCCCCCTCCTTAGATAAAGGGGTGCCTCTTATTTTAGGCAACTTTATTTATAAAGCACTTTCCTCTTCTGTAGTGCTGTACAAAGTAGTGATTACAGGCATGGTAGAACATGCAGTGCAAAGACTATTACAAATGCAGTGTTACAGAGTTCACAATCACTGAATACTAGATACAACAGGAAGGAGATGAGGGGTGGGGACAAATAGAAAGGATAACTAATTTTGGGCTTTACGTTTTGTGGCATGTGCCCTTAAGCCAGAAGGAGGCGAGAGAGAGTGGAGGACAGAAGAAGGTCAGGAGGAGGCTGTCTCTAGGTTGAGATCACTGAATTGGAGATGAAATGTAGGAAAGAGCCTGGCTGGAGAGAGTTTTGTAGGTTAGACTTTTAAACCAGATTCGCTGTGGGACTGGCAGCCAGTGGATGGGCTGACGGAGGAGAGCAGAGCTGGATGAGCGAGATGAGCGATGGATGAAGCAAGCAGCGGAGTTTAGGATAGATTGGATGGGTGCTAGTCTGTTGGTAAATCACAAAGAAGGAAGTTGCAGTAGTCCAGATGGGATATGACCAGGGCATGTACTAGCATTTTGGTGGTGTCAGGTGAAAGGAAGGGACAGATGCAAGAAGTCCAGAATGACTCCTAGGCACAGAGCTCGTGGGGGTCGTCGTTATTGTCGAATTACCGGAGATTGTTTTAGAGAGGGGAGAGGAGTTGGGTCCATGTTAAGCTTGAATGAGCAAGATGACTTGAATGAAGATATAGCTGTAAGACAGGAAGGTGAGATAGGAGGGTGGAAAGATTGGGGCCAGAGAGGTTTATGTGAGTGCCATCTGCACAGAAGTGATATTGAAAGCCTATAGAAAATGTTTGCTAAGATCATAGTTGTGGACTGAGAAAAGTAGGGGGCCTATGATGGAACCTTGTGGTGCATCAGCAAAAAAAAAACAAGAGGAAAAAATGACGGTAGTAGAATTCTATAGTAGAAGTAGTAGAATAGCAGAAGTAGAATACAATGAATGATTGGTCAGAGAGCTAAGAGGAGAGCAAGACCTTGAATCCCACAATAAGGGAGAATATTGGTAAGCAGGGAATGGTCAGCAGCATCAAAGGCTGGGGATAGGTTAAGAAGAATAAGGTTACAAAAGCGACCTTTGGTTTTAGCAATTAAAGGTCCACTCTAGCCCTCATAACCCCTGCCCCCTCCAAATAATGATCCTGCTAATGCAATAAGAACAAAAGACGCTCACCTTCACACCAAATACAGCCCCCCGACGTTGACAGCTGCGGCACCCAACGCCCGCCCTTATCTTCCTGAACTCCCAGCCGGCCACTGGGAGCAGACGCTCTCTGCATCGTGCGCACTCCCGCCCGCACATTCCTTTTATTATTAGTGACTAGGTGTGATCCAGATTGAAGCACGTGGTGTTGGTAGATGGTGTGCTAATTCCAAGTGGTTGTGGTGTTTCAGTTTGGATGAGAAGGGTAATAGTGAGATAGTCTGATAGCTGGAGAGGGCAGAGGAATCAAGATTAGTGAAGAGGAGAGGTTGAATAGAGAGTTTAAGGCTAGAGTGAGGGATGGAGACAACTATGGAATAAGGTGGGATGGAACGGTATAAAGGAGAGCAGGTAGTCAGATGGGCCCTAGAAATCAGAGTCAATGTTTAGATTATGGTAAGAGAGGGGGAGTAAAGAGGAAGCAAAGTTAGTGAAGAGGAGGTAAGTCATATGGCCCTTTTGTGGGTGGGGGCGGCATCCCATTGTTTGAGTTCTATTCGTTTTAAACTAAAATGATCCGAATTTGAACATGAACTATAAATTGTATTTTCTCTGGTGCAGGGTGCTGTGTTTAGTTGGGCTTTCTGCAGGGCATGTGGGGACTTGAAGAGTGGCAGCTACTAAATTCTGTGGACCTTCTGAATAAAACTGCATTTAATGATATGGTTTAAAAACATCCTGAAAAGTTTAAATGCAAGTCCTCATGATGCATTTTAGGAGATGGAAGATACATACCAATATTTACATGACTAAGGGAGTAAGAGTCCATGTCCAGACACACACTAAATTTCTCCTACCTTGGGCACAGTGTAAAATGGGCCATTTCAAGGCATCTTCAAATTTCAAATTAGATGTAAATACCTTTTATGTACGCTAAGCAAAGCTGCTTGGGTGTATAATTACTGGTGGCTCTGTGTCGTTAAGCCCACCCTGATTGGTACATAATTCCATCCTCATGTAGTTAAGGCAACACATGAAGCCAGGCGCCGGGTGTGTGCATTCAATAGATGGCATGGAAAGCAAGCCATGCATATGAATACAGCTGCGTGCCTGCGTATTTGGCACCTTTATACAACTTGAATTGCCCAACCAGTTGATCCCATCCATCGAAGGATCAATGGCTACAGATGATGAGAGTGTAATCGCTGGGCTGCCCCACATCATTTATGCCTGCTCTGATTGCTACGTCATTCCAACCCGGTAGTCAAGGCAGCACATGAATTCAGACGCCGGGTTTGCATGCGGGCGCCTTTAGTAGAGGGTGCAGAACCACGCACATGAATACCACTGCATGCCTGTTTTCGGTGCCATACACAACCTGGGCCACCCCACCGCTTGGCCCCATCCATCGGTACAATTTGTATACTCAAATATCTAATATCTAATTCAACATCCAATTGTATTATGAACAGCAAAGACGGCTACTAGTATAAAAAGGATTTAAAATGGGGTTTAACATTGCAGGGAGTTCATTACCCATAAAAGCCGGATATTCCACCAGTAAAGAATTATGTGCCGCTCAGCCATAAACTAAGGTAAATAAAGATATGGTGGTTGTAAAATCCTATTTACACATACATGTGGTATATTTCCTCTATTGGCTTTTCTCCCCTGATCAAGCAGCGCAACAGAGTAATCTATGTGTTTTCCAACCTCGCTGCATTTGGCAGCTCCTAATGCATTTAAAATAAAGAAATCTTACTGTTCACATCCATCCTCTGAGAACTTGAGCCCCGTGTTTGGCCGGTGCGGTCATGTGGTAGTCTTCACGGTGTATCCTGGTGCCGGCAACAATGTGAAGGCAGTGGCCAATCACAGGGCTCGAGTAGATCGGGGGATCAATGTAAAAGGTAAGATTTCTTTATTTTGACTGTTTATGTGCTGCCATACGCAGGTGGGGGGCTCTAGGCCTAAATCGCGAGTCTAAATTACGTGCTGGTTTAACTCGCATGTCCCCAATATGTTGTCGAGCTTTACAATCCTAAACAACTTAAAACAAACATTGACAAAATCGCCATCAATCTATTGCAAATAACCATGCATAATTCATCAATACATCACAATGATTTAAAGTGTACCAATTACCAGGATTTTGTCTATCCTGTTTCTTGCCCCAAGGGCATCCTGATGTAGGAGGCTTCAGTGTGTGAAACCCACTGATTGGTCACTTGCCTTTCAGACATTCCCATGGCATAAAACCAACGATTTTAACTTGAGTAACCCCGGTGGGGTGATATTCCATATTCTTCGTGTGGTTCCTCACGGGAATGTTTATTATGTCTTTCAGGCGGGTTAAAACTCAGACACTGTGGTTTCTCCCGGCCATCTCCCCTCATTACCTCCCACTTCCCTAGCGAGTCATTGGGGCATCCCGGGTAGCTTTTAATTGCGTTAACCGTTTCTGGCCGGTTGTGCCATTCAAATCACCATATGGAGGCTTCTGGGGATAATGGGCCTGGGGTTCCTTCAGGACAAGCCCGGCTATGTGTCGCTTGTGGGGTATCCCCAATCGGTGATTATGTCAGGGTATGTGTATCCTGCGCCCAGCATGTACTTGCGCTGCAGTCTGGGTTACCTGTTGCTGGGCCTGCGCCTCTGTCTTCGCCTACCCCCCCACGCTTGCATCTGACCCCCAGTGAGGTGCATACCAGTGGGGAGTCTCAACCTGATTTAGCTGCACAGGTGGCCAGCATTGAAAAACATATTGCTGGGTCTGCTCCGCGTAAGGCTTCTGCTAAGAAGCGGCATTTATCACCCGCTGTTTCTCTTTCCTATGGAGGCTGAGGAATTTTTTGACATTACCGGTTATACTCCCCTGGAGGAGGGGGAATTATTCTCTGATTCAGAATCATCTGAGGAACGGCCTACGGGTTATGGTGGTACCGGGTACCCTCTTGGGGCAGACCCTTGGTCCTCAGATGATACTGACAGAATTTTGGCTCGTATTTTTGAAGTGCTCTGTATCTCCTCTCCTGCTGTGGCTCCGCAGCAGCATGGTGAGCTTTTTCATACGGTTAAACCATGCTTGCAGTTTCCTGAGAAGTCTCACTTTAATAATCTGGTGTTCAAGGAATGGGAACGGCCTAGCAAGCTCCCTGGAGTGCCAAAGAGTTGGGACAAGAGGTATCTCTTTCCTGCTGATGTGATTAAGCGTTGGTCATGTCCTCCCGAAGTGGACGCGCATGTTCTGGGGCTGTCCAATACATCCGTCATGCATTCCCCTGACACTACTACCCTGAGGGACGGTGAAGACCGGCGCATGGACCAGCTGGCCTGCCATGCTTTTGCCTGTGTGAGGACCGCGCTGCGCCCGGTTTGTGCCTCTGCCATTACAGCTATTGCTATTTAAGGGCTGCTTAAGAGTCTTGGATGGGGCCTCTGATGATGCGGGTGGAGAATTGTACAGTTCTCTCCTGCTTTGCTATGAATTTGTTGCATATATTCTTTCTGCCATGGATGATGCCATTAGAATGTATGGGAGGACATCTGCACTTTTGGTGGCTATACACCGTTCTGTCTGGCTGCCTCAGTGGGTAGCTGATAATGCTGCTAAGAAGGCTCTCACTGGATTTCCCTTTAAGGGGCTGCGCCTCTTTGGTGAACGCTTGGACTTGTTTGCTAAGGGTGGCAGGTTACCTCAACGTAGGAGGCTGCCCCGGTCCTTTCGGGGTGCAAGTGCCTTTCTCCCTTCCTTCTGTGGTTCCAGAATTGGTCGAGGAGCCTCCTTTGCTGCCGTCCCGGCCCCTCCTGGGGTCCCAAGCCTAAGTCCTCCCCCAAGCCCCCTCAGGCATGAAGGGGCTCCCTCACCCATCCGTGTGGGGGGAAGGCTTCGGCTCTTGCTCACGTCTGGAGGCTTCATGTGTCAGACCGGTGGATTCAGGAGGTAGTTTCCTCCGGTTACAAGATAGTTTGCAGCCTGGCCGCCCCCAAGATTCGTCAAATCCCGGATGGCTCAAAACTCCTTGTCAGCTCAGGGTCTGTGTCTTGCTGTCCAAAATCTTCTGGAGTTTGCCCGGTCCCCTTCAGGGAAAGGGGCAGAGGCTTCTATTCCAATCTTTTCACTGTCCCCAGGTCATCAGAAATTTCTCAGGTTCGCTCTGGAAGATCAGCACTACCAGTCTGTAGCCTTGCCTTTCAGTCTCCCCTCGGCTCCCAGGGTTTTCACCAAGGTACTGGCGGGAGTAATGGCTCTGCTGAGATCTCAGGGCATTTGCATCCTTCCTTACTTGGATGACATTCTCATTACGTCTCAGTCCTTCCAGCAGGCAGAGCTGGATACCCAGATGGTGGTGTCCACACTGGAGTCCTTCGGCTGGGTGATCAACCACCCCAGGTCTTCCCTGTCCCCGTCATTGGTGAGGTCCTTTCTGGGCATGATTCTGGATACATCTCAGGTCAAGATCCTTCTCCCTCAGCAGAAGGTGGAGAGTCTTCAAGCTCAAGCCCAGCTTCTTCTGTCTTGGCCTCATCCCTCCATCCTGCAGGGGATGCAGCTGGTGCCTGATGGTATCTTGCTTCGAGGCGGTTCCATACGCTCCGTTTCATATGAGACCTCTTCAACTTCATCTCTTGTCGCTATGGGATCGGGACCCTGTGTCCCTGGATCAGGTGTTTGTTCTGTCCCCTCTGGCCAGACGGTCTCCCTCGTGGTGGCTGGATCCAAGGAACCTCTTGGTGGGCAGATCCTTTCTGGCCCCGTGCTGGGAGACGGCCACCACGGATACCAGTCTGACCTGTTGGGGGGGCTTCTGCAAGTCCCTGCAATTCCAGGGTCAGTGGGGCCCTCAGGAGGCCCATACTCCTATCAACATTCTGGAACTGAGGGCAGTAAGGTTGGTTCTCGCTCAATTGACTCCACACCTTCGGGGTCGGGCTGTTCAGGTCCGCTCAGACAACCAGACGGCGGTTGCCTACATCAATCATCAGGGAGGGACCCGGAGCAAGAGGGCCCTCAAGGAAGTGTTCCTGATTCTGTCCTGGGCGGAGGAGAATGTCCCCTGCATCTCACATCCCGGGGGTGAAAATCTGGAGGCAGACTCCCTCAGCAGGGGGATGTCTCGGCTGGGGGAGTGGTCTCTCAGCAGCAGGTTGTTTCGCTCCCTGTTCCACCGTTGGGGTCGGCCGGATGTGGATCTGTTTGCGTCCCGTCACAATCACAAGCTTCCAGTCTTAGTCTCTCTGTCCCAGGACCCTCTGGCCTTGGCCGTGGATGCACTAGCAATGTCTTAAAAGAGCTTTCAACACCTCTGTGTTCCCTAAATTTCCTCTGCTGGGCAAGGCGCTGCGCATGATAGCCCAGGAAGGGGTTCCAACCACCCTGGTGGCCCCCTGTTGGCCAAGAAGAGTGTGGTTCGCAGACATCGTACAGTTGGCAGTAGATCAGTACGCCCTGCCCAAGGTGCCAGATCTGCTCACTCAGGGGCAGCTACGCCATCCCAATTTACAAACGCTGGCTTTAATGGCCTGGCTGCTGAAATCTCCATCTTGATGGAGAAGGGGCTGCCTGCCTCTGTTATTAATACCATGATTCGGGCTAGGAAGAAGTCTTCTTCCTCCATCTACTATAGGGTATGGCATGCTTACATTGACTAGTGTGAGTTTAAGTTGCTTCCCTGTCGGGTGTTTTCTGTTCCTAGGATTCTGGAATTTCTGCAACATGGTTTGGATTTGGGTCTTCAACTTAGTACACTCAAAGGGCATGTTTCTGCTTTGGCCATTTTCTTCCAGAGATCCTTTGCTCACCATCTTCTGGTTAAGACCTTCTTCCAGGGGGTTACTCACGTGCGTCCCCCACGTAAGCCTATGTTGTCAGTCTGGGAATTAAATTTGGTCTTATCTGCATTGCAGGGGTCTCCTTTTGAGCCTTTGCGTGAGGCCCCTTTGTCCATTTTGACGCTTAAGGTAGTCTTTTTGGTGGCTATCACTTCTGTTAGGCGTGTTTCTGAGTTGGCGGCGCTCTCTATTACACCCCCAGACTTCGAGAGACACCAGGACAAGGTGGTGTTTCGGTTTAAGCCAGACTTTCTGCCTAAGGTTGTGTCTGCCTTTCATCTCAATCAGGATGTTGTTCTGCCTTCTCTGTGCCCTAATCCTAGTAACTCTAAGGAGTGGGTTTTACACTTTTTGGATGTGGTTAGGACCCTGAAGTTCTATTTGGTGGCTACTGAATCCTTCAGGAAGACTGATGCTCTTTTCGTGCTCCCTTCTGGACCTAAGAAGGGTCTGGCTCCAGCTAAGTCCACTATCGGCAAGTGGATCCGTCAGGCTGTCATACAAGCCTATTCTGCTAAGGGGAAGGAATCTCCCCTCTGCCTTACTGCTCATTCTACTCGTGCTATTGGTGCCTCTTGGGCTTTTCAGCACCAGGCTTCTGTTGAACAAGTTTGCAAGGTCTTCTGTTCACACTTTTTCTAAGTTTTACAAGGTTGATGTTAGGGCCCCAGCTGATTCTGCTTTTGGTCGCAAAGTTCTGCAGGCGACAGTGGTTTAAACTGCCCGCTTTTGCCTTTTGGGGATCCCACCCTACCTTACGGACACTGCTATTGGATGTCCCATGAGTAAGGAATATTCTGGAACAGGACATGCTGTATACTTAGAATAATACAATTCTGTGATTACTCACATGTAGAATTGGTATTATATGTATACAGCATGTCCTGTTCCATCCCATCCTTGTTATCATTATTCTTAGTTACCTCTGTATGGTGATTGTTCATATGTTCATTTTTGAATTATGGTTATTATAGTTCTCCCGGCTTCTTGTTAACTGCTTGTCAATACTGGGTAATTTGTGGGAGGTCCCTGGCTTATATAGGGCCGGGAGGAGCCACAAGCTGTTTTCTGCAGTCCAGCACCATCTTGTGGCTGTATTACCCAGGAGTAAGGAATATTCTGGAACAGGACGTGCTGTATACATATAATACCAATTCTACAGGTGAGTAATCACAGAATTGTATTTTTTTTTTTTTTACTTAAGGGGGGGAGGGGGGGAGGCGGGCACGTTGATAAAGTTGTTTTACACAACGAAACGCGTTAGGCGGCGGGACACGGGGAACTTTCATATGTGCACGCTATTCTACAACTTTTAAAGATTCCAGCTTTACCCTTCTGGCGGCCGTGGCGGGGAAGCGTGGGAGCATCTCGCTCATTTATGGTTTTGTATTTGCATTGACATCAAGAATTTGTTTGTGAGTAATTTTCTTATTAGTATTAAAGCCCTATTGGATTTTATTGAGCTGCACTAGATTCTCATTCTTTTCTCTCCCATGGGATATAGATTGAATGAGTGCATCAGACAGTGCTCCATTTAAAGAGCATATTATTTTGACTTTGGATTAATGCAATTGGAATCCCAAGGGGAAGTTTTGGATAATTCATTGTTCCCTAAATCGTGGAGGAGACTCTAATGGAACATGAGGCTTGATTTCCTACTTCTTATCGGTAAGAGTATATAGAAGAGGTGGAGGGCACGTGTTGAAGTGTGCATGCTTCCTGGGATCTCCTCAACACACCGTTCCTTGCTATATTGTTGATGAAGTTTTGTTTTTAAGTGACTTGCTCTGTGCTTTTTCATTATCACGTAGAATCTACATGCTTGGCACTGAAAGGGATATAGAGCCGTATCACGATCATTAATATGTATGGCATACAGCGGTGATTAGACTAGAGCATGCGCAGTGGGATTGGAGAAAAATGTTTTTACGGGTGATTTTGGAGGGTTTCACATAGCAGGGCATCCCCTGGGGCAAGGAACAAAACCCTGGCTACTGAAAATCCTGGGTTTTGTTCTGCTTTAATTTGTTCAACATGGTTTAATCCCCCTGTTAACACTGCAGTTGCAGTTCAGGTGCAGATGTGGTTCCTGTTCAGTTTGACTGCCTCCACAACTGTCTAGATACTGCACCTGAACTGGAACAGAAATGGCAACTGCATTTGCGTAGGTTTGAATGGGGGGGGGGGGGGCTTAAGAGCAGATCTGTGGCCATTATGCCGACACCTGCTGTCTTGACAGTTTGAGATTATCCATTTACTGTGTGATGAGTGCATGCTTGAAGACCAGAGCTGGGATCTGCTGGATGGGTACGTTTTTGAAAGGGCCATGCCCACATGTTTCATAAGAGAAATCATAATGTGAAACTGTAAACCTTGATATCGCCACCATTTTTTCTTCAGTTTAAAAATGGAAAACTGCTTGGGACAGTGCCCATAGTCAAACACAATGATCTAACAATTGCCCTTACCTGCTGTATCCCTTTTAATTACTCCTTGTTACAATTTTTTTCTGGTACCAAATAATCTGTAGACCATGCATTCTAAATGATGTTTTCTTCTATGAGCTGCTTGGCTAACTTTATTTCTTTTTTTTTTTTAACGTTGTGAAAACAGGCAGAGTACCTGTAAATGAAACCCAGCTAGGCTGCTTCTAATAAAAGATTTGCATGGCTAATAAGAGAGCTTTGTGTGAATGTCGCTATAGAATGAAGAAACTAGTGTTTGCTGTGTTCCAAGGCCGGGAACACAGCAATGTGTTGGAACTCTGAATTCATTATAAAGTTCTTAAAATCGCATAGGCTAAACTTTAAAGTCATTGTCCAGCCAGTAAAACAAAAAAGACTGTATTGCTTTTATCCTACAGGCGTTCGCTCTTAGTTTGGCCCTCTGACAATTACCTGATTGGCAGATCCCAAGTCCCGCGCTGCCTGGAACCATCGTTCACTGCTTCAGTAGTGTTGACAATGGATCCCCACCCCTCCCCCGGTTATCTGTCCCAGTGACTATGGCATGCCCCCTCTATTCACTGCAATGGAGTGGGCGTGTCCGGTGTCAGTGCGCCAAACAATGAGCGATTTTCTGTGGGGAATAAAAGGTGTGTATAGCCTTTTATTTTACTGGCTGGACAATGCCTATTAAAAATTAGTAGTTGAAAGCTCATAGCTGCACTAGAAAGAAAAGCATGCAGAATCTTATGTGCTGCATATTACTTTCTGTGACCCTGGTGAAGAACCAGCTACGACTTTCTGTTTGGTCAGCATGGACTGGAAGTTGCTTCAATTGACAGGTGATATCTAGCACAAAATATGGTTATTGTGCTAGTGCCACCCCTTTTAGTTGCTGTGAGCTTTTTTTTTTTTTAATGTTTTGTTTGGTATCTGCAGGATGGTTGAGGGGCTAAATCTTAACAAGATCTTAACAAGGTTCTAGTCCTGCTTTACACTAAAACAAAAATGCATACACATAATCGCTATGTAGTAGCTGGGTCATACACGCTAGGTGATGTTGTGTTTAAAGTGCACCAAAAATGTGATTTTTCACTATGACGTGTTATATCCGTCCCCCTGTGTGACACTTCGCCAGCCATGATATACATAACTCTCTGGCGTTCCCACGTCTTTGTTGGCTGCACATAATGTTTGGTTGAAGAAGCTGAATGGGAGCTTAGCCGTTCATGATTGGCACAGAGCATCCCCTCAAAGGAGAGTTATTGCGAAAAATGGACCGATGATAAAAATCCATATAAATATGCTGGATTGTGGTGGTAGGGGTCACTTTTACACCCAGCATCAAGAAATATCCAGCCAGACATGTTTTGTGAAGAGAAGTAAGTCCTGTACATACAGAACACTTCTGGGCATGTGAAAAGTTGAGTGAGCCCCCTCACCTCAGCAGCGGCCATAGCAGCAGTGTTTGGTGTGTACAGGGTTTACTTCTTTTTTTGTGTGTGGTTGCTAATAGCAGCAGATTGCAGGATATACTCTGTCAACTCAGGATCTTGAGGATATGTTTTGGCACCAAAAGTATAAAGTTCAAAAATGCCATAAAAAGTGGATTTTCTCTTTTAACTGGACCAAATATATTAGAAATCCACCCCTGATATGTAAAAACTCATCAGTCCCCCAATATTCATAACTCGGTAACCCATGTTTTGTTCCCTGCCTCATTTTGTATTCCCCCTTTGTGAAACCCCCAGGTCTGCCTGTAAAAACTCGCCTCTTCCTTGTTCAGTGGAGCATGTGGGGGCTCTCATCCAGTAGGAGTCGTTTGTCCTGCATATGTAATGTTTGGCAAATGGCTCTGTTTTTGCAATCAGGCTCGCAAGCCTCATCCCCTGCAGCATGCAGACTCCCGTCACCAGCCCATCTGGAGTGCACAGCCTTTGATGCAGGGGATGCAACTGCCCAATGTTTACATCACGAAGCCATGAAGAAAGTATGTTTTTAGTAGAGTCCTGGGGGTGGGGTTCACGCAGCAGGGCCTGCCAATTTGGCATGCTCCAGGGAAAGGCCAGGGACCCCAGTGGGTTTTGTTCCGCTTAAAAGGAGGTGTTTCACAAAATTGTGTAATATGATAAATCCATACACACAAAACTATATAAAACTGCAAAGCTTTGGTTTTCTCCTGTTAGGAATAATATCCAGGGATGACGGGTGTGAGTGTATCAAGGGTTACAGAACCTGCCACACCTGATTTCCTCTTCCTTTTATTAACCCCCTGAGTGACAACTCCAAATCTAGCACGTCGCAGAAACCATGTATTAACGATCTGCTCCATGCTAGGTACAGGGTGGAAAGAGGGGGAGTTCCCAGAGGGGCTAGTGGGACTGGGGAGTGTTTGGCACGCTGTATTTGCCTAGCCTGCCTCGTTCCTGCACTGCAGCAAGTTTTCTACCCCCCGCTGCCCTGATTCTTCGTTGTGTCCGGATCAAGATGGTGAGGAACGAAGCCTCTACGCTGTCACTGGCCAACCCCGCCCTGTCAGGAAGCAGGTAACCGCCTTTCCAAGAAGATGGTTGTCGCTCAACTCTGCCCTGCAAAGATGTTGGTCCCCATAGCCCCACAGAGATCCCCGATGCCAGTAAGCCTGCCCACCGAGATCCTGCTGAGATCGTTGATGTCATCTGAGATCCCGGATGCCAGTAGCGTGGCTGCATAGATGCTGTTGCTACCCGCCGAGCCCAACCTAAGCCAAGGCCCTGTATACCCACCTGCATGCACACCTGTCTACCTACTTGCCCACCTACCCATCCACGTGTCTCCATGGCCACCTACCCACCGGCCTGCATATCCATGTGCCTGTTTACCCACCTGCCTGCATGCCCACCTACCTACCTACCAGCTGTTGCAGTTAAATGTCCAATTTGTCTCCAGTCTCCAGTACATCCACGTTTCCTGCTGTTTCTGTAGAACGCGCGTTTCCTCCTTTGTCCTCAGGTTCTGATTGGTAGAGCCTTAGGTTAGTTTTCTATAGCGCTTGCTTGCTTCATCTGGGGAGCTTTGGGAGATATAGTCTGTGAATATAGTCCGTTAGAGCGCAGGTGCGGCTTCCGTGCAGCTCTAAACGGCTTTTGAATCTATTTGTCTGACTTGTTTTGTTTAACTTCTTTCACTTATCCTCTGAAAAAAAACATAACGATTCATTGAGAGTTGAATGAAATAGTTTGTTCATTTACTTAAACGCTTTTTGGTTATATTTACATCAAGTACAAGAATATGCTAATATCAATAGCGATATTCAAATTCTGGTGTCAGTCGTTAATGCAGGCTTTGACTGCTCATATTTTTTACTTAGAATAGAAGGTTATTGTCTTGTAAGTTATTATCATGTATAATGTGGGATTTAAACAAAATAAGAATATCATGCAGAATGTCTAAAAAGCGCTGAATGCGCAAAAAAGAGAGGGGTTGATGCATATGTAAGTACATCATAAGTGAAAAGATTGATAAATTACAGTCTTGTGCTAACGTACTGTGTATAAAACATCAAAGGCCAATTGACATAACTAAAAAAGCAGATCAATGAAATCTGGGTGACCGATCAACACAATTGAACACAACAAAACTGCAGAAGAATATGATATAATTACACGATACAATATAACCAAAGTTAATAAAAAATAGTATAATGATATCAATGAAGATATTCTCATTCTGAAGGTCAAAAGTATGTAAAAAATATTGGATGTGCAAATGGATAAGTAGTTAATGCGAAAAATGAATACATGTAAAATTCAATAAATTAATGAAATGCAATCATGTGTGCTGCGGATAGAATTCAGTGGTCAATAAAATATATTAAAAATATAAATAAAAATGAGATTTGGATTATAAAATTATAAAAAGATATTACAAAATATAATGCAAATAAGCCAGAGCTGTATAAAAATGATGTATAATAATATTAATATATTAATAAATAATAATAATCCACATCTTTCCTGGTAGGAAGAAAAGTGTCTACTGGATAAACTGTATAGGATACTGTTTGATCATGGGTTATGAATAGTTTGTGTTCATTTATTTTCTAGAAAGCAATTGAGATCAATCTCAATATTAAGCCCTCTTGGGGCCAGTGTGTCCTTTTCAAAGATCCAGAACGTCTTTCTTTTAGAGAGTTTCCTTACTAAGTTAGTTCCCCTCCAGTTTGCCTTTATCTTTTCAATAATCCAAAATGATAGTTCCTTAGGGTCCTTATTGTGATATTTAGAAAAATGTGCTGGGACACTGATTTGTCATACCTTTTTCTGCCTGCCTACATGCCCACCTACCCAAAAAGAATAAAAAGCAGAGAGTACGCTCATCTATAGCTGCCTGCGCACTGCTGTGAACCCGCACAGCGTCCCACTAACCTAATACACCTCCCAAGAATACACAAAACACTAATGGTTATATGTGGGATCGGCGCTAAGGACTCTCACTGACAACAATCTGCCATAGTGAAAACCAACTTTATTTTACACATTGCACACAACCCATAATGTAGACCATGAAAATTAATATTCAAAAATTATTAAAAAACACACAACGTTGTGTAATAAAAAAAGAGGGGGCCCCACCCGCTTCCACACATGCCTCGCCAAATACCCATCCACACAATCACACACACTATTGCACTGTAGACTCGGATGGTCAAAGTTGGTAAACATATACTCGTCAGCGTTGGGCGCCTTAATAAGTGTCATTCATATTCCTCCATGCAGATATTTTAGGTCAGCATTAGGCGCGACTTGCCACTTCTCATGTGCCACTCTCAGGGCTACACATTAAAGAGGACCAACACCCAGGGGTGATCGGCCCGGAAATCTATAAGATTCCCGGGCCGATCACCTCCCACCCCGCGGGACATCCGAGATCGGGATGTCCCGCGGGGTGAAACCCCCCAGAAACCCCAAAAACACCTTACCTGATCCGCCGCCGCCGCCTCCCGCGCGCCCCTCCAGACGTGCGCGCGCCCGCGCCGGCCCTCTGTGAATGGCCGGCGGGGGCGCGCGCGCGCCGAGAGTGACGCGCGGGAGGCGGCGGCGGCGGAAGCGTCTTGGACGTTCCTGATCCCCGCCTGGACGTTGGCGGGGATTGGCTGCGGCGCTCACGTGGGAGCGCTGAGAGGTGAGTTTTTTGGGGTTTCTGGGGGGTTTCACACAGCGGGGCACCCCCGATCGGGGTGCCCCGCCGAAGTGGACCAAAACCCAGGATAGTCAAAATCCTGGGTGTTGGTCCACTTTAAACAAGCATGTCCAGCAGACGACACAATGTCATGCAAATTCCTCCATGCAGATATTTTATGTCGGCATTAGGCCCGGCTAGCCACTTCTCGTGTGCCATTCTCAGGGCTACACATTAAACAAGAATGTCCAGCAGACGACACGGGGCTATTGCTGCCCCTTCCGCCGCATATGCAGCATAAAAATCTATCCGGGGAACATGACTTAAACTGGCTTCATATGCTTACGTGACCCAGTACACAGGCTGACGATCCAACAAGACACTCAGAGCCGGTCACAGCGTGTGGTGAGATAGGGGGGGGGGATGACACCTGAATGCTTGCCTACCTGCATGCCCGCATTCCCACCTACTTGCCGACCCACCTTCCCAATCATCTAGCTGCCTGCCTAATTGGCCACCCACCTTCCTGCCGAACCACCTAAATACCTACCTACCTACCCTCCCATCTACCTTTCTACTCATAAACCTGCCCGCCTACCTACCTCATTGTTCCAGCCACCCATCCATTCTCCTACCTGCCTAGCCACCTGTCTGCCCATCCACCCAGCTATCTTCCTGCCAGGCAGGTAGGTGGGCAGGCAGACACCCAGTATCCATCTACCCTCCTACATGCTTGCCATCAAGCTACCAATACGCCAACCCTACTACCTACCTGCCTGCCCAGCCTACCCATATGTCTGCCCACTTACCTACCTGCCTGACCATCCATCCATTTGTTCACCTACCTGCTCTCCCACCTACCTATGTGCCTGCCTGACCGCTGGAACAAAAATGTATTGATTCTCAAGGCTACAATTAGGTAGCTCATTAAGGGATTGAAAAGCATTTCAGAAACCGGAAATATGCGCTAACTTTATTTACACGGGACATAGATTCCAGGTTTGCAATAAAAAAAACAGGACCTTTTCAAGAACTCTTCTTCAATTATTGTGTCAGTAAAGGGGTTAAAATTAAGAAACAAGCCTGGCTGGATATTTGATGCTGGGTGTATGAGTGACCCCCTACTCCCGCCATCCAGCAATTTGTTTTTTTTATCATTGGGCCATTTTCTTGTGGTACTCTTTCTTAAGCACAAAATATTAAACAATTCCAAGACATGTCCCTGTACATTTAAAGCAGACAGCCACATCCTATGGAAGGTTAATGTGATTGGCAAGTCAAAACTTAAAAAATATCCGTAGCTTACCTTACATTGAGTCCCTCCAGCATTCTCCTCCCTGCTCTGTCTTTGTGAGGAAATCACTTCCTTATTCAGCTTCCAGCACCCTGCTGATCTGGTAAGTCAACCTCAGTGCACGGAGAACGGAAATGGAAACAAAGGTCCTGATTGGTTGCCTCTTGCAGCAATGAAGCCCCCCTCTCTGGTCACATTTTGTGTCTGCAGGCTGCAGACGCTCTTAGCCTGCAGCATCTCTCACCCCCTTTTTCTGGTCACGCTATATGCTGGCAGTAATAACTAGAGGCACAACACAATACTATGATATACCGTATTTTTCGCCCTATAGGACGTCCTGCCCATAAGACGCACCTAGGATTTGGAGAGGAAAAAATATTTTAACTAAAAACAATTACAGACAGTGTGGCATTCCCCTATCCCATTCCCATAGGCTGTGTGGGATGCCCCCATTCCATAGACAGTGTAGCATGCCCCCATCCCATTCCCTGTATACCCAGTGTGGCATCCCCCTCCCATTCCCCATATAGGCAGTGTGGCATCCCTCTCTCCCCATTTCCATAGGCTGTGTGGCATCCCCCTCTACATAGGCTGTGTGGCATCCCCCTCTACCATAGGCTGTGTGGCATCCCCCTCTTCCATAGGCAGTGTGGCATCCCCCTCTTCCATAGGCTGTGTGGCATCCCCCTCTTCCATAGCAGGTGATCTAGGCAGGTGACATCCCCTCTTCCATAGCAGTGTGACATCCCCCTCTTCCATAGGCTGTGTGGCATCCCCCTCTTCCATAGGCTGTGTGGCATCCCATCTTCATAGCGGTGTGGCATCCCCTTTCATAGGCTGTGTGGCATCCCCTCTTCCATAGGCGGTGTGGCATCCCCTCTTCCATAGGCGGTGTGGCATCCCCCTCTTCCATAGGCGTGTGGCATTCCCTCTTCATAGGCGTGTGGCATCCCCCTCTTCATAGGCGGTGTGGCATCCCCCTCTTCCATAGGCGGTGTGGCATCCCCCTCTTCATAGGCGGTGTGGCATCCCCCTCTTCCATAGGCGTGTGCATCCCCCCTCTTCCATAGGCGGTGTGGCATCCCCCTCTTCCATAGCGGTGTGGCATCCCCCTCTTCCATAGGCGGTGTGCATCCCCCTCTTCCATAGGCGGTGTGGCATCCCCTCTTCCATAGGCGGTGTGCATCCCCCTCTTCCATAGGCGGTGTGGCATCCCCTCTTCCATAGCGGTGTGGCATCCCCTCTTCCATAGCGGTGTGCATCCCCCTCTTCCATAGGCGGTGTGGCATCCCCCTCTTCCATAGGCGGTGTGCATCCCCCTCTTCCATAGGCGGTGTGGCATCCCCCTCTTCCATAGGCGGTGTGGCATCCCCCTCTTCCATAGGCGGTGTGGCATCCCCCTCTGCCATAGGCGTGTGGCATCCCCCTCTTCCATAGGCGGTGTGGCATCCCCTCTTCCATAGGCGGTGTGGCATCCCCCTCTTCCATAGGCGGTGTGGCATCCCCCTCTTCCATAGGCGGTGTGGCATCCCCTCTTCCATAGGCGGTGTGGCATCCCCTCTTCCATAGGCGGTGTGGCATCCCCTCTTCCATAGGCGGTGTGGCATCCCCCTCTTCCATAGGCGGTGTGGCATCCCTCTTCCATAGGCGGTGTGGCATCCCCTCTTCATAGGCGGTGTGGCATCCCCCTCTTCCATAGGCGGTGTGGCATCCCCTCTTCCATAGGCGGTGTGGCATCCCCCTCTTCCATAGGCGGGTGTGGCATCCCCCTCTTCCATAGGCGGTGTGGCATCCCCTCTTCCATAGGCGGTGTGGCATCCCCCTCTTCCATAGGCGGTGTGGCATCCCCCTCTTCCATAGGCGGTGTGGCATCCCCCTCTTCCATAGGCGGTGTGCATCCCCCTCTTCCATAGGCGGTGTGGCATCCCCCTCTTCCATAGGCGGTGTGGCATCCCCCTCTTCCATAGGCGGTGTGGCATCCCCCTCTTCCATAGGCGGTGTGGCATCCCCCTCTTCCATAGGCGGTGTGGCATCCCCCCTCTTCCATAGGCGGTGTGGCATCCCCTCTCTCTTCCATAGGCGGTGTGGCATCCCCCTCTTCCATAGGCGGTGTGGCATCCCTCTCTCATTCCATAGGCGGTGTGGCATCCCCCTCTTCCATAGGCGGTGTGGCAATCCCCCTCATCTGCATCATCCCCCTCTTCCATAGGCGGTGTGGCATCCCCCTCTCTCCATAGGCGTGTGGCATCCCCCTCCATAGCTCCCCTCTTCCATAGGCGGTGTGGCATCCCCCTCTCATTCCATAGGCGGTGTGGCATCCCCCTCTCATTCCATAGGCGGGTGGCATCCCCCTCTCCATAGGCGGTGTGGCATCCCCTCTTCCATAGGCGGTGTGGCATCCCCCTCTTCCATCATAGGCGGTGTGGCATCCCCTCTCATTTCCATAGGCGGTGTTGCATCCCCTCTCTCATTTCCATAGGCGGTGTGGCATCCCCTCTCTCTTCCATAGGCGGTGTGGCATCCCCCTCTCTCTTCCATAGGCGGTGTGGCATCCCCCTCTCTCATTTCATAGGCGGTGTGGCATCCCCCTCTCTCCCATTTCCATAGGCGGTGTGGCATCCCCCTCTCTCCCATTTCCATAGGCGGTGTGGCATCCCCCTCTCCATTTCCATAGGCGGTGTGGCATCCCCTTCTCTCCATTTCCATAGGCGGTGTGGCATCCCCCTCTCTCCCATTTCCATAGGCGGTGTGGCATCCCCCTCTCTCCCATTTCCATAGGCGGTGTGGCATCCCCTCTCTCCATTTCATAGGCGGTGTGGCATCCCCTCTCTCCATTCCATAGGCGGTGTGGCATCCCCCTCTCTCCCATTTCCATAGGCGGTGTGGCATCCCCCTCTCTCCCATTTCCATAGGCGGTGTGGCATCCCCCTCTCTCCCATTTCCATAGGCGGTGTGGCATCCCCCTCTCTCCATTTCATAGGCGGTGTGGCATCCCCCTCTCTCCCATTCCATAGGCGGTGTGGCATCCCCCTCTCTCCCATTTCCATAGGCTGTGGGGCATCCCCCTCTCTCCCATTTCCATAGGCTGTGGCATCCCCCTCTCTCCCATTTCCATAGGCGTGTGGGCATCCCCTCTCTCCCATTTCCATAGGCTGTGCGGCATCCCCCCTCTCTCCCATTTCCATAGGCTGTGCGGCATCCCCTCTCTCCCATTTCATAGGCTGTGGGCATCCCCTCTCTCCCATTTCCATAGGCTGTGGGCATCCCCCTCTCTCCCATTTCCATAGGCGGTGTGGCATCCCCCTCTCTCCCATTTCATAGGCGGTGTGGCATCCCCCTCTCTCCCATTTCCATAGGCTGTGTGGCATCCCCCTCTCTCCCATTTCCATAGGCTGTGCGGCATCCCCCTCTCTCCCATTTCCATAGGCTGTGGGCATCCCCCTCTCTCCCATTTCCATAGGCTGTGTGGCATCCCCCTCTCTCCCATTTCCATAGGCTGTGCGGCATCCCCCTCTCTCCCATTTCATAGGCGGTGCGGCATCCCCCTCTCTCCCATTTCCATAGGCTGTGCGGCATCCCCCTCTCTCCCATTTCCATAGGCTGTGCGGCATCCCCCTCTCTCCCATTTCCATAGGCTGTGCGGCATCCCCCTCTCTCCCATTTCCATAGGCAGTGCGGCATCCCCCTCTCTCCCATTTCCATAGGCTGTGCGGCATCCCCCTCTCTCCCATTTCATAGGCTGTGCGGCATCCCCCTCTCTCCCATTTCCATAGGCTGTGCGGCATCCCCCTCTCTCCCATTTCCATAGGCTGTGCGGCATCCCCCTCTCTCCCATTTCATGCTGTGGCATCCCCCTCTCTCCCATTTCCATAGGCTGTGCGGCATCCCCCTCTCTCCATTTCCATAGGCTGTGCGGCATCCCCCTCTCTCCCATTTCCATAGGCTGTGCGGCATCCCCCTCTCTCCCATTTCCATAGGCTGGTGCGGCATCCCCCTCTCTCCCATTTCCATAGGCTGTGCGGCATCCCCCTCTCTCCCATTTCCATAGCTGTGCGGCATCCCCCTCTCTCCCATTTCCATAGGCTGTGCGGCATCCCCCTCTCTCCCATTTCCATAGGCTGTGCGGCATCCCCCTCTCTCCCATTTCATAGGCTGTGCGGCATCCCCCTCTCTCCCATTTCCATAGGCTGTGCGGCATCCCCTCTCTCCCTTTTCCATAGGCTGTGCGGCATCCCCCTCTCTCCCATTCATAGGCTGTGCGCATCCCCCTCGGGCTCCCATTTCCATAGGCTGTGCGGCATCCCCCTCTCTCCATTTCCTAGGCTGTGCGGCATCCCCCTCTCTCCCATTTCCATAGGCTGTCTGCGGCATCCCCCTCTCTCGGCCATTTCCATAGGCTGTTGCGGCATCCCCCCTCTCTCCATTTCCATAGGCTGTGCGGCCATCCCCTCTCTCCCATTTCTCATAGGCTGTGCGGCATCCCCCTCTAACC